>OW569406.1:103398089-104598089 GCA_937654795.1 Cistogaster globosa | reverse complement strand
ACACAAATATGTTAATACATACACAAGTATGTTAATACATGTATGTATGTATAAATATATCTGTTTATATGAATTTATGCACCCGTTTATAAGAACATTAAATGTTTCCACAAAATCACGTAGTATTTAGCTTAAGATATCAGTGCGACATTGGGGTCCAAACTCAGAAAACTTGTATCAACATTTAACAAAAAACTAAATTTAAGTCTGATAGCATAAAGTGTAACCTAATCTGGCCCATAGTTTTTTTGCTAACATATAATACCTAATAAAAGGTAAAACAGCTAGATTGCTCTGAAAATAACAAAATTGCCAATAATTTTAACAATAAAAAAATAATTCTTGCAAAACAAAAACCCGACTTCAAAACAGACAAACGGCAAATCATGTTTCTTTAGGACGGTAATTATACATTAATTACACAATATTCGAGAAATATTTAGTCAGGATTTATTGCATGTGTGTATGTAGAACAAAATGTGAATGCATATTAAACATGAAAAGTCAGCAGTAATGAGGACACCCTTTATTTATCACACCTTTTATCACTGACACAGTAAAACAAAGTTTGTTTAAATTGTAATCGTTAGTCTATAACTGTTCGTAAGATTGGATATATACTTCAAATTACAACCTTTGGGGCACCCTTTAATTTCTAATTTTAAATATTTTTACTTTTATTATACATGATATTCTAATGGATATTCTGTCTAATTTTCAAGAGTTTGTCTGCCACGGTTTCAAAGATGGGGCCATAAAGGTCAAAATACATCAGTTATAGGGACACCCTTTAATTTCTAATTTCAAGTTTGCTACTTGTTATTGCGGACTAATTAATAAGGGTTCTGTTCAAATTTTAATCAACTATCTAAAACTGTTTAACAGTTTGGTCATATACATCAAATAACAGCAACTATGGTAACACCCTATAATTTATAATTTTAAATATTTATTCTTCTTTCATACAAAGTAGTGGACATTCTGTTTTTTTATATGTTTGCATATAACGGTTCAAAAAATAGGGCCATATAAATCAATTTACTTCAAATATGGGAACACCCTTTAATTTCTAAATTCAAATTTTAAACTTGTTGTTATAGCGAATTTACCAATAAAGTTTCTTTGTAAATTTCAGCTGTCTCTCTATAACGGTTCAAAATTTTAGCCACATACATGAACTTACATCAACTATTGGGACACCCTTTAATTTTCAAAAACAAATTTTATAATTGTTATCACAGCGGACTTAGAAAACAGGCTCTTTGTAAATTTCAACTGTCTCTCAATAACGGTTTAAAAGTGTGGCCAAATATTTTAAACAACATTAACTATTAGGACACCCTTTACTTAATAATTTTGAATATTTATACATACTTGTTATTACAACGGTCATAGAAATCGACATTCTTAAAATTTTCAAGAGTTTGTATATAGGCGCATATAAGTCAATTTACATCACCTATTGAGACACTCTTTAATTTTTAGTTTTTTTTTTTTTTGTACTGGTTTTTGCTATTGGGATTGAAAAATAATACGCCTTTTTTAATTTTAAAGAAGTGCGCTTTACGGTTTATAAAAAAACATGTATGTTGTATGGGGACACCCTTTAATTTTTAAGATTAATAAATGTTTTTAAAACAGGATTAATTCTAAGCATCGCCTTTCAAATACAACAAAAAAAACTTTCAAAATCAATTCAGAAATTCCTTAGTTGTGCAGGCACACACGTAAAAAAGCAACATTCAGCCGAATTGATAACCTCGTTCTTTTTTTTTTAAGCAAAACAAACTAAAAAGCAGTTAAATTCACTTCCTAACGCGTCAAAATAGGATTTTCATACATTTTTGCTTCATACATTTTGTATGTACATAAGAATTTTTGGCAGATATATTGCGCTTACCACGCTTATTTAGGTTTGACTATCTCTTATCTAGGGCTCCAATAAGACTCGATCTATAACCATCCACACCGAATTCATTATTTTGTTTTTTTTTTTTTTTTTTTTAATTTTATTTGATTTTTTACACCACACGTGTTAGTGGTTAAAAGTAATTTAAAGTTCCATTTTAAGGGTTTGCCTTGACCCATAGAACGTGTTGCGTAAAACGTTTGAATTCTGAGTTTTCAAGGCGTTTTTTTCTCTCTAAGATGACAATTTGCCATGTTTATGTATTATACAAATTTAACAAACTTTGTTTAATCTATTTACAAATTTATTTTCCTTAAATTAAAAAAAAATTACTGCCTTTTAATTGAGTTCAAAAAAAGAAGGAAGGAGGTTATCAATTCGACTGAATGTTGCCTTTTTATGGTCTTGCCTGCAGAATTTAACTATTTCTGCACCGGTTTTGAAATTTTTTTCTTTATTTGAAAGGTTATGCTTGCAGAATTGTTTAGTTTGCAAACATTTAATAATTTTAAAAATAAAAGGGTGACCCCAAACAATATTTTTTACATGTAATATGAACCGTAATTGACAACATTCTAAAATTAAAAAAAATGAGCATCACTAAAGTTCCCAATAGCTAAAAGTAATAGAAAACTTAATCTAAAAATTAAAGGGTGTTCCCATATTTAACGTAAATTGGCCTATATATGCCTATCTTAGGTACAGTTATAGATAATCGTTTAAAAATAAGATAAAAGCGATTACTCTGAACGTTATAACAATAAGAATAAATTTTTAAAATTATAAATTAAAGGGTGTACCAAATAGTTCAATTACTTTCATGTACATGGCCATACTTTTGAACATTTTATTTTTTATTTTTATTTACAAAAAACCTGAATTAATACTATAAAATTTGAAATTGGAAATTAAAGGGTGTCTCAATAGATAATTAGAACTCTATGGGCCTATCTTTTAAACCGTTATATAAAATTACATTAAAATTAAAAAAAAAATGTCCACTACTTCGTCTGGTGTAATAAGAAGTAAAAATATTTCAAATCCTAAATTAAAGGGTGTAACATTAGTTAATGTAATTTGATAGATATGGCCAAACAGTTAAACAATTGTAAACAGATGATTGAAATTTACTAAAAACCTGTATTGCAAAGTCGTTTTTAACAAGTATAAAATTTGGAGTTGGAAATTAAAGGGTGTCCCAACTTTTAATGTAATATAATGCATGTGGCCAAACTTTAAATCCATTTTAGATATGCAGCTAAAATCCTGTTTTTAAGTCGTTTTTTCTATTTACAACAATTTTTTTCTAATTAGTCCCACAGTGCTGTTGCACTCTTGTAAGTTTTGTACGTTTAGTTTTATATCATGTACTTTGTAAATAATTTAAATAATAATTTTTTTTAACGTTTGTTGTACGTTTATTAAATCCTTTTAATTTGTTTTTCTAGTTGTGGCTGCCACTTTGGTGGTGCATCAGCTTGAATTTAACTTCGAAACATGTTGGAGAGAAAATAAAATTTAAACAAATTGCTTATATCTTTTGGTTTCCTTCTATTTAATTTACGATTTAATTGAATTTCGTATTTATTTTGCACATTTTAAGATCAGGATTTGTTGTTTAAGAACTTCAGAAAACTTTATAAGAAGCTTATCAAAATTATTTTACAAATTGATTTTTATTGAATTATGCTGAAGATTATAATACGTATTTGTTAGTATTTTCAAATTTGTTTATTTTTGGCCAACAAACACTTTATGCTTTTAATAAAATGTCTGTATTGGTTTTAATATACATTACGCTGCAGAATGAACTTAATACTTTGTTTTGTTGAGTGATAGGCCGGCAAGAATTGAACTTACAATTTATAATTTTTAAATGTTTAAGCACTCTGGGTATAATTTATACTCATGCAGCGCATTGTGCTAGAACTTAGAAATAAATTTATGGGAAGGAGTATAGAGGGGGTAGTGTTGCATATTCTTATAAAGCAGCAAGCAATGCGAATCAATTACCAGGTGGCAGCGTCGGCGATCTCATTACTTTTTGCTGGTTACTTAAACCTGTTAAATGTGCTGTATGGCACATCGTTATAATATTATCCAAGTTACGAAACGGTGATAGCATGTGGCGATGCCTTTCAGCAGAAATAGTCTCCGGTACCTCACATCAGGTGTGAGAAAAATTTATCGTTAAAAACCGTTTTAGTTCGTTTTTGGAGTTGACTTTTAATTTTGAGGTTGCGAGTTTCATTTTGTACTCTTAATATTTAAATCCCCTCGGGAGTTAAAGAAATGAAATTCGCCAGTCAAGTAAGAGATTTTTTTCTAGTATTTAAAATAAAAGTCGCTCGAATTTGATTTGCTGGCAACTGAATTTAAATCTAGTTTAGTGAAATAACTTCAATCAAAAAAAAAAAAAAAAAAAAAAACAAATAAAGAGGTGACAGAGAATTAAAAAATACAAATAAAAAATCATAAAAATTCCATCTGCTCTTAATGGGTTAAGCATTTAAAAAAAATTGGTATTTCCTTAAAGATCTCTTTAAAAGCTTTAAAATGATACCCATATTGATATTTTAAAAATTTTGAAAATTTCATAGATCCGTAACTCGGAAAATATGGGCGGGCGCCAATTTTTTCACTTGATGATTTTTTTCTTATTTTTTAATTCTCTATCGCCAGATATATATTTGTTTTTTGGTTGAAGTTACTTCATAGTTCCAAATGAAGTGAAAAAATTAGAGGTAGGCGTGGTGATTTGCCTGCTGCCTCGAAGGACATAGACCGATAATGCTGAGTTCCAATAGCACCTCTTTCGCCACTATGTCTGATCGATTGGCGTATTTAAATTTATTCAAGCTAATCTAGTGCCTCGGCAAACTTGATTTCAACACTAACGGGAACAGACAGACGGACAGACGGTTGTCGCACAAGTCAGAATATGTATACTTTATGGGGTCGAAAATAGATATTTTAGAAATTACAAACGGAACGACAAAATTTGTTATACACTTTTTCCACTTTTTGTGCTGAAGGGTATAAAAATCATCCAAAATCGAATGGTATTTAAAAAATGGATTTAAAAATCAAAACAAAATTTCCCTAGAATATTTTAAGGCACGTATGAAACGAATTTTAATTTAATGCAATATTTTTTGCGGCTGCTTGAAAAATAAGTTTCGCCTTTAATTTGCCTAAGTCGCCGGATGAATTTTACAAAAACAAACTGGGGGTCTTTGCAACAACAATAAAATATAAAAAAATAAAATAAAAAAATAATATTAGAAAATGAAGTCAGTCAAATATAGTTATGTTACTGATGATAATAATGACGAGGATGACTACGGCAAATGTTAAATAATAAAAAACTAATGCCAGTGTATTAAAACAACAACTGAATGCAAAAATTTTCAACTAAATATAATCACTGATCTAAATATTACTTTGAATGTAAGCAAAATTGTATAGAAACTCATAAAAAGGATAATGAAATAAAATGGCAAATAACACAAATAAATAAAAAAAAAAACACAAAGAATAATTTTTAGCTAAACACAGCACAGTGGGGTGTTCAAAAAAAAAAGAAGTTATGTTATTGTTGTGAATTTTTACCTGACTGTAGAAAAAGAAATTTTTAAACGACTTAAAAAAGAAGGAGGTTATAAATTCGTATGAATGTTTTTTTTATATTTGTGGCCGCCGAACTTTCTAAACAAATTGTCGTTTCTGAACGAATTTTGCAAAGTTTTTCTTTATATGAGAGTTTATGCTGACAGATTGCTTTCGCTTTGAAAACGGTTTATAATTAAAATTATTAAAGGGTGTACCCATATAACACATATATTCTTGTATTATTAACCGTAAAGGGCACCACTTTAAAATTAAAAAACTGCGTATCATTATAGCTTCCAATAGTAAAAAGTAATATAAAATTTAATCTAAACATTAAAGGGTGTTTCAAGAATAACATAAATTAATCTATTTCAGCCTATCTTTATGTTAAAGTTTTGACAGAATATCCATAACTATGACAGTTTTAATAACAAGTAAAAATATTCAAAATAATAAAGTAAAAGGTGCTCCAATAGTTCATTTAATATTTTTCAACAGTGGTAGACAGATGATTGAAATTTACAAAAAACCTACATTGCTAAGACCGCTATAATACGAGGGCTGCTCTATATATTTCTGGCCTAATAATGAAAATGCGAATATTTATAATCAAAAATAGTTTGATTGTTTTTCAAAGTATTCTCCAGCATGATTTATACACTTTTGCATGCGCTCAAACCAGTTGATGACCCACTAATTCGACGTTTTGGCCGGTGAAAAACGCTCTGGTTTGAGCCGATGTGTGAGAGCTCGCATTGTCATAGTGAACAATGATTCGTCTTTTCTTGTTGGTTTTTCGAATTTCTCCGATGTCTTCAGGCAAACAAATTGTAGTGTACCACTCAGAAGTGACCGTTCTACGTTGCTAAAGCGGAACAGTAGCCACATGACCAGTTTTGCCGCAGAAACAGGCGACCATTTGCTTCGAAGTGCTTCTTCCACGAACAACTTTCGTTGGATTTTGCTCGACTTTGAAGACCCACACGGTCGATTGTTGTTTCGTTTCGGGTTCATACGGATAGATCCATGATTCATCACATGTGGCGATTTTATAAGCGTCTTTTGAAGCGCCGCAATCGTATTTTTGCAATATTTCTTTGCAACAATCGACAAGAGCCTTTTTTTGAGCGACTTTCAAATTGTGCGGGATCCAACGAGAACAAACCTTTTTTACGGCCAGGTGTTCATGCAGTATCGAATGCGTGCCGGTGGAAGAAATGTCCAAGGATGTCTCTATCTCTCGGTATGTCGCATGTCGATCTTGCATTATGAGTTCACGCACGGCATCAATGTTCTCTGGCACAACTTCACGGTATTCGTCTTTGAGCGAGCTTCGGCCACGATTGAATTCATTATACCAACTTTTCACAGTGCTATAGGATGGTGCATCATCGCCATACAAAGATTTAAGTTCATCAATTCACTCTTGTCGTGATAATCCACGTCGAAAGTTGTGAAAAATGATGGCATGAAAATGTTCACGAGTTAATTCCAGTTTTTCTTTATTAATTTTTTCTAGTCACTGTAAACAACACAAATAATGGTCGTACGTCAAAACGTTTTGAGTACGATTATGCTTAAAAATGACAAACTTTCCAATGGAAATGTCAGATTGCACTTGGCAGCACTCAGTGTTGCCAGGCCAGAAATATATATAGCAGCCCTCGTAACAACTGTACAAATTGAATTTTAGAAATTAAAGAGTGTTTCCATAATTAATTTTTTGATCTTAATTTAATCTAAGTAACTTTTCTTTTTTTTTTTTTTTGTTTTTTTAAACCGATATATGAAAACACATGAAAATGAGAAAGAATATCCTCTACTTTGGCTGGTACAATAAGAAGTTTAAATCCATTTAAAATTATAAATTAAAAGGTATTACAACTAAGAAATATGATTTTAAATTTGTATGTTTTGAAGTCTCTATTAAACTTGCAAAAACTATTTGTTTTTAATGTTTTGATTCTACGGGACATTTTATAACGGCTGGCAAAAGTAACGTGAAAATGCCTTCATTGCTGTTATTAGGCTTGGGTTATGTTAAATTTTTCTTTACATGGTTTTATTTCCGACATTGACAAAATTCTTCTTTCCAATGTTTTCATTTATTTTTTTTTTTAATTCATTAGATAGACAAAATAACTGTCCATATCATTAGTATTGAATAATAAATAATGCTGACGTTTGTTGAATTACCATTATTTCCTGTAATGGTAATGCTTTAGTTTAAAGGTATCATTGATAATGTGCACCCTTTCGTGAAAAATGATGAAAAAAATAAGTAAAAATAGAGTTCCTGTGGTAGTACTCTGTTGTTTTTTTTTTGTGTGTTTTTTTTTAAGCTTTTTTAAGAATAAATTTTGCTTGCAACATGTTTGCCTGCTGTAAGTTGTGGCCATCACAAACGATGTTGCACACTGATGGCCAATCAAAAATGAAAATTTCTCTTTTAAAATGTAGTATTGGCACCACTAGCTAATTGCCACATGTTTTTAAACGAAAGAAGTAAAGTTAAAGCACCTTAAATTTTTTTAATCTGAACAAAATGGCATATTTTTTTACAAATACAATTATTAATCTAATTTTTTTTAACGGATGAAACTCATGTTTTTTGTTTCTTTTGTGACTCATGCTGCAAGGTCAACCATCCTATTCTGTTTACCACTTTATTACTTTTTGGTAAAGGCCCTTCACCATGTATGTAAAACTAGTTTAGTGACGTAACTTTAATAAAAAAAAAATATATATTGGGGTGACAGAGAACTAAAAAATTAAAAAAATATTTTACATGAAAATGTAATCGGCTCTAAATGGGTTAAGTATTTTATAAAAATTTTTGTGCTTTCTGAAAGATCTCTTCAAAAGCTTTTAAATGATGCCCGTATTGATGTCTAAAAAAACATGGTTTACAATCGAACTGTTCAGAGGTCAATAACTCGGAAAATATGGGCGAACGTAAATTTTTTCACTTGATGTTTTTTTTTTATTTTTTTTTTTTTTTTTAATTCTCTGTCAAATCATTTTTTTTTTTTTTGATTGGAGTTACTTTATTGTTCTAAATGATATGGAAAAATTTGAGACGGGCGTGGTATTTTGTCCACGCCGCTATGTCTGATCGATTAGCGTATTTAAACTTTCTCTAGCTGAACTAGTGCCTTGGCAAAGTTGATTTCAACACTAACACGAACGGACAAACGGATATCGACTTCGTTATGTATAAGGACTCAGAATATATATACCTTATGAGATCGGAAATGGATGTTGCAGAAAATTCAAACGGAATGTTAAACGTAAATATACCCTTATTCCACTTTTTGTGGTTATGGTTATAAAAATAATGTTGTTAAAGTTGTATAGAATATTTTTCTAGCAACATGTATCTCAACTAAAATTTTCTTTGTCAACATTTTTCCTAGCAATTTTTTTTTTGCGTCTGTATTAAAATATACTTTGGCAACATTTTTCCTAACAACTTTTTTTAGAGCAACATTTTTTCGATAGCCTGGTATTCTGTTCAGTTTTTTTTTAATTTCCTACATTAAAAATATTTATAGAAACCTTGAATGATAACAAATATCCATCGCGCTCTATACTGCAATGGGAGTTACAGAAACTCATATGTGATCTCCGTATTGACAAAGTTGATCTTAAAAATCGATAGATATATCGAAACCTAACCTAGAAAACTCTTCAAGGAAAAAGTTTTTCTACACAAAACTAAATATTGAAAATTAATTTTCCGAGTCTAATCTTAACACTAACAGAATGGGTTTTGAGAAAGAGCTAAAAACTTTTGCCTGACTGCTGTTCTACTAATATAGAGAAAATTTTTATTTATTAAATAATTCTGCCCCACTGTGCTGATTTATAATTTACATACATTTTAACGTTGTACTTGGATATACCAAGCAAAAAAAAATGCACAAAAGTGAGTGAATGATTGTATGAAAATATTTTTTGGCGAACAAGTGCACATTTTCACACTAATTTAACTTTTTAATTAGAAACAGTTTCCAATGAATTTAATTAGTTTATTTAGACTTTTTTATACCTTTTTTTATTTAGTATTTTGTGGTTCAGCTTAAAAGTAAAAAACGTAAAAAAGAGCAAAATAATATTTAAAAAAAAAATGTTAATTAATCAAGAAGTATTAAACAAAAAAATATTCTTTTGGCAAAAATAAAAAGGATGTGTTTTTAGCACAAGCGTAATTAGTTTATGCCCTTCTGATATTAAGTTACTGGTATGAAGTCAACAATTTAAAGAAAATATCTAAGGCTATACAATTTTGCGTAGTCAAATTTTTTACGGAAAATTTAATAATTAAGTAGTGGATCGATACTATGACTTAAGCGTGTTAAATCGTTCATTGGAATTGTTGTCAAACCACGTACAAAAAATATGGAAATAAAAAGGCATGAAAAATGTTTTTGCAAAAAAAAAATGCATATGAAATGTTTCTAGCAACAAAAAGAGAAGCTTTGTTTATATACTTTTAGCTACTTTTTAAAACAAAAAACTAAAAACGTGAAATTCTTCCAAATGATGAAATAGGCACCAAATTTAATATCATGTAAAAATCAATGTTGCTAAACAAATTCGAATAGAGAAAATTTTTATTTTTTTGCCTTTAAATAAATATAAAACTATTATTTGATGGTTGCAATTCTGTGCAAAATAAATGCAGCTTATATTATTCTGCAGTTTAAAAAAAATGTTGCCAAAAAATCTTGCGTTCATCAACATGTTGCCATAATCATTTCGCACCTTTTTACTATATAAACAGACTACAACTGTAGTAAGAAATGGACAACTGACATGCACAATTTTCACTAACACATTTGCAAGAATTTTATATACTGAACGGCGTTGCCGTTGTGGCGTATTTGACACATAATCAAAATTAAATTATTTAAATAGATTTAATCTATTTTTTAGCTGATGATTATAGATATTTAAGTTAAATTAAAGCTTAAAAAATATTTAATCTCTTTCAAAGATCAGTTTAAATTTGTTGTAATAAAATAATGGATTTTATGGAATTTTTGTAGTTTTTCGAGAATAAAATTCAGTGATAACGCTACTCCCTACAGACATCATATGTAAAAAAAAGTTTTGGGAATATTTTTGTATTTTTAACCGTCTTCAAAAAACGAAGGAGGTTATCAATTCGACTGAATGTTGCTTTTTCTATGTTTGTGCCTGCAGAACTCAGTCATTTCTCAGCCGTTTTTAAAAATTTTGGGTAATTTGATAGATTATGCTTACAGATTGGTCCCGTTTTAAAAACAATTTATAATCTTAAAAAATAAAGGGTGTCCCCATCCAACATACATATTTTTTAAGTGTATTATGAATCGGAATGCGCACGACTTCTTCAAAATTAAAAGAAATGCTTATTACTATAGCTTTCGATAGCAAAAAGTAATAGAAAAATAAATCTAAGAAGTAAAGGGTGTCTCCAAAGGTGACGTAAATTAACGTATATACGCCTATCTTCTGCACCGTTGTAGACAAACGCTTGCAAATTGGCCAGGGTCGATTATTATGACCGTTGTAATAAAAAGTATAAATGTTAAAAATTATAAATTAAAGGGTGTTCCAATAAATAATGTTATTTGTTGTATATGGCTAAACTTTTGAACTGTTATAGCCAGAACTTTGAAATTTACAAAGAACCTTTATTGCTAGGAACGCTATATTAACAAGTGTAAAATTTGTATTTGGATATCAAAGGGTGTCCCAATAGTTGAAATATGTTTTCAAACTTTTAAACCGTTATAGACAGACAGCTAAATTTACAAAGAATCTGTATTACTAGAAACGCTAAAACAGCAAGTACAAGTTTGAATTTATAAATTAAAGGGTGTTCTCATATTGACCTATGTGGCCCTATCGTTTGAACCATTATATAAAAAAACTTGAAAATTAATCAGAATGTCCACTACTTTGTCTGTTATATTAAGAAGTATAAATATTTAAAATTATAAATTATAGAGTGTTTCCATAGTTGATGTTATTTGATGTATATGACCAAACTGTAGAACAATTGTAGACAGTTGGTTAAAATTAGCACAGAACCTTTATTGCTAAGTTTGCTACAACAGCAGGTATAAAATTTGGTTTTGGAAAATAAAAGGTGTTCCAATAGTTGATGTAATTTAATGTATGTGGCAAAACTATTGAAGTGTTTTAAAGTCGGTTTTTTGCAATATTTTGTCCTTTAATTCTATTTAAGTTTGCTTGAATGAAAGCGGATGAAGGTTTGGTAAGAGCATCGTGACTTGTTGAAGACACCATATGTCTCCTTTAAAGTCATTATTAAATCACATCTTTAAAGTCATTCTAAGTTATAATTATTAAATTATTTTTATTAAATATTGGTTTAATCAAATCAAGGTCCATGCCTACGAGGCAGCGGACAAAACACCACTCCTGCCTCTTAATTTTCCATATCAATGGGAACAATGAAGTAACTCCAATGAAATAATAAATACATGAGGCGATAGAGAATTAAAAAGTAAGAAAAAAACAAAAAATTTGCGCTCGTTCACATTTTTCGAATTATGGGCCTCTGAAATTTTTAAAGAAAAGTACGATTTCACATTATATTTTTTAAGGCATCAACATGGGTATCATTTAAAAGATCATGAAAAGATTTATTAGGATATGCTTAAATTTTTTAAAAATGCTTAACCTATTAAGAGCCAATTACATTTTTATGTAAAATTATAAATAGACTGAAATTTTGTTTTCTTATCTTTTAATTCCGTGTCGCCCCAATATTTGACTTTTTTGATTGGAGTTACTTCACTAAACTAAATTTACATACATAATGAAGGGTATATAAAATACGGCATAGTCAAATATATCATTCGTACTTGTTTTTAATTAATGTAATGTTTCCTTATAATTACACCCCGATTGTTAAAGAAAACGATAATAAAGTAAAGGGAAATGAATTTCTTTAATGTGGCCACCTCCCTAAATTAAAAAACGATATGTCAAATATTCTAAGAACTGTACAAAAATAATTCTTGAAACAGAAACTTAAGAGCAAGCATCTTTAAAATAAATTGCAGCAATTACGGGGACACCCTTTAATTTCTAAAAATAAATTGCATACTTTACAGGTTTCTTTTAAATTTCAACTGTCTGTCTATCTACAACTGTTCAAAATCATCTAATTATATGAACTATTGGGGCAACCTTTAATTCTAAATCTTAAATATTTAAACTTGCTGCTATAACGGTTATTGTAAGTAGTATGCTGTCCAATTTTTAAGCGTTTGTCTATAACGATGGAAAAGATATGCCTTTAATGGTCATTTTACGTCACCTAAGGGGACACCCTTTAATTTTTAAATTTATTTTTGCAGTTTTTTAAATTTTAAAGTGGTGCCCTTTACGGTTCTTGATACACGTAAAGAACATGTAAGTTGTACGGGGACACCCTGTAAACATAACCTTTCAAATAAAGAAAAACTTTTAAGTTTCTTCAAAAATAACTGACTTCTGCGGGGACAAACACAAAAAACATTTAGATGAATTTATAACTTCCTCGATTTTTTAAGACAGTTAAAAGTAATTTTTAATATTTAATTCAACCTTTTTTGCACTTAAACCTTGCGAATGTTTCGTTTTGTTATTTAAAACATCATCATGCAAACGATTCACGATTTTGTAATTAAATATGAAAATTCATGTTTTTTTTTTGTTGTGTTTTATAGATATTTTTTTTATTTTTTATTTTCAGTATTTTTCGGTGTAATTTTGCATTCAATTAACAAATAGAGCTTGTAGCTGCAGAAAGTAACAACCAATTGGATCTACAATCGTTACAAAGTTACAAATGAAGGTGAGTGAGTTTAGTTATTTGTTTTTCTTTTTACTTGTGTATTTCGTTTTATTTTTATTTTTTCGTTTTATTATTTTTTCTAACATCTTCATTCATTCAGTCATTTATTCATTCACTTATTAATTAAATTTGCTTAATTATGATACTTTCAGTATGCTTTTAAATGGCAAAAATAATTTGCTTTACAAGCGAACGTTTTATTTATCATGATTCAAATATAAAAATGAATCCTCCTGTACCCGGCATTATGCAGCTTCATTTGGAAAACACACGTAGTTACTATAATTAAATGGAAATTTGAAGAAGATAAAAAAATTTATTTCAAATCATTAGTTGAATTAAAAGCTGCATTAAAATAATTAAGAAATTGGCTTCGACCCTCTTGATGTTGCCAAATTATAAATTATTGAGGCAGCACTGCAAGAAGGTCCAGGTGATCTCTAAGCGCATCCTTCGAATTTATGGGTGTGGCACATTACCATGCAAAGTATTGCCTACTGATCTTTAAATTTTTATTTTTTTATTTTTTTTATTTTTTTTTTTTTTTTTTTTTGGAAACTTCAAGTTGAAGTAATAAATTCCACCTTTAATGCGCCGATCTAGCGTCTGGGCACGTGCTAAAAGGGGAGAAGGTAATTTGGTACGTCGCCAATCAAGCGACTCTGAAAGCTTTGAAATCATAGGGTGTCATATCAAGGCCACTAAGGGAGTGCATATAAGCTTCCAGTGTGCTGGTGGACAAGCATAGTGTTTGGTTCCGGGTCATTGCTATGTCAAGGGCAATAAAACTGCCGACAAACTTAGAAGATTAGGGTAACAGAGAAGTGATTTAAAAAGAGTTAAATCGGTGAGTCCAACGTCTATACACTTCTCTAAGCTTCTATATGAATGGAAAATAAGAAGGAGGGTCTCACGGGCCATTTAGTGTAGACAAGATAATGACAGAACATCTGTCGGACATGAAAGATCTAAAAATAAAAACCAAAATACATCGGATTTCTGTAGGATGTAGAAAAACGAGAAGGTATTGTAAGCCATTGCAGACATAAGATGTCTTTGACCGTTATTGTAAAGCTGTAGGCCAACGGTTCTCAAATGGGGGTCCGTAGCAACCATCCAGGGGGTACGCATGAAAAACCAAATAAACAGTGTTTGCAAAAATAATAAAAGGTTTATTTTGAACTTGGGCTTCAGAGGGGTCCTTGAGCAGGATTTTGATGAGAACGCCTGCTAAAGGCTAACACGATTAGGCGATAGGGCAGGCAACATCGCTCAATGTAATCTGAAAGATGTCGTTGATCAGGGAAGTCAGGTCGCTTATTGGTGGTTGGCAGGGCAAAAGCCTCATTTTTCTTACAAGAAGTTGCCATATGATGCATTGTGCCATCGCATTAAAAAAACATCTCGTATGGAAAAAAAATTAATGATCATAATGCGAAAACACACTCTGGCTCTAATTATACTACCAGCGTATAAACTACACATGAAGTTCGTAAACGTTAGCAAAATAATTGTTTATTCGCATGATTAATGAAAGTTCATCAATTTAATTTGACCTTGACAATTGCTAAATATTTTCAATCTCTTTAAAAAAAAAAGATAAATTTAGCTGGTGTAGCCGAATATTAAACACCGTTCTTTTCGATCAAAAAAAAAAATAGTTTTTTTTTTAATTGTCTATTCCAGTTTGACATTTGTCAATATCAGTTAAGGTTTCTTAATTTTAATTTTTAATTCTCTTTAGAGATTTTTATTTTTTATCATGCAGCAGTTATTAGAAATTCATTAAAGAAGGCTTCATTTTGTTTTTTCTTTAATAGAGAATATTTTGTTTATTTGAACAAATTTAAACAAAATTATTGTAACAAATAAGAAAGAAAAAATAGAAAAAAGGTACTTCCTACAATAACGGCAATATTCAAAAACTATTTCTTAAACGAGTGCTAATCAAAACGCGGCTTGAAAATGATGTTTTCACATCGAAAGCGCTCGCCAAACAAACAGCCAGTGACGACGGTCTTTACCTAAAGGTATGACAACGATTAACATTTAGTTTGTTAAGTCTTGAAAGTTACAAACATAAACACAAGCACAAATTGCCAATATTAACTGAAAAGTAAAACAATAAAAAATAGTTTTTTTCATTTAAGCACGAATAGTTTTTTTTTCTTTTAAGATTTAAGGGATCATTAATAATTGCAATAAATAAAATGAGCTTAAATTTTTATAGTAAAATGATTATTAACTCTTTGCTTTGTAAACACTTTAGCACAAAAATAAGTAATTAATCAAACAACAAACTAATGACACACCTCCAGGAAATCATATGGATTTGTACTGCCCTTTTGTTAAAAACAACAATTATATGATCGTTACAGTGGTTTGAAAATGATTTATTTTGGAAATAATTCGTTATCTCATGAATTTTTAATTATTTTTTTATTTTAACTACTCTTTTCTGTTACTTAATTTTCTTCTTTTGTATTTTTCTTACAGCTTTTAGAAACTAATAATCCGCTTAACGATCATTCTATAACATGTATTTGCTAATAACTACTTTGGCATTGTTGCAATCTTTTAAATTAAATATAAATTTATTTTTAATAATATTTTAACATGAAATAAGTTATAAAAACTTTAAATATAAACAAGTTGCAAAAGATGTTGCTAGCCACATTTGCTTTATAAACTTTTATAAATATTGCAAAATGTTGAGAGAAATATTTTGCTGTTGATAAAAATGAGGCCAGAAACTTTTCGTGTCTTTTCTCAAAATCTACAGACTTTAACAACAATATTTTTTTTTTAACTACAATAAGCCACAGGAATATTTATTTAAATAATAAAAAAAAAATACCGTGCTATGTTTTATCCCTGTATAAGGAAATGGCCATCAAGACGTGCTTTCGTCCTCAATAATCAATATCGGTGGCTTATTAATTTAATAGGGATAAAAAATAGCAGGATTTTTTTTAACCATTTTTTTTTTTGTATTTCGCAAAAAACATTTTTTATGAGTATTGCACAAAATATTGCAGGAAATGCTTAACAGATAAAACGCTTCACTTGCAAAATATGACGTGACATTTTGTACGAATATGAGAATTTTTGACAGATACATTGCACTTAGCTCGGCTAGTTAAGATTTGTTTGTAAAGCCTGGTTTGTATTTGTAAAAATAGTTGAGCAACATTAATTATTTAATGTGGAAAATTTAGTTTTTTTACGATTTGGAAGAATTTAACGCTTTATTATTTTCACGTATTCTACATTGTTTAAAAAATGTAAGCAAAAAGCATGTGATCAGCTGGTTTTTAAAATTTCCGCATAAAATAATGCCTCTTTTCTTTATTTCACAGCTTTGAAAACATGTTGCTAGAAACATTTCATATGTTTATCCACAGTAAAACAGAGTACTACTTCTGCAACATTTTTTCACCACTTTTTCAAACAAATTTTTTATGTATGTAGTTTGACAACATTCTGCATGAAAAGCTAAACAAAGTGCCAGGGTATAAAAAGAAAATACCAAGACAAATTAGAGGTGTTTTGAGTGGAACTAGGAACGTCCTAGAGTGAAGGGAAACTTTTAGGTAGGCGCTTAAAGTTGGCTAACTCGGGAATTTAATTTTTTGGAAATGTCATAAAAAATGTAGTCTTAATTCAAATGGTAAGATTTTTTAAATTTAACAAAACCTTGAAAATATCTATAAAAAATGTGCACAATTGACTAAATTTTTTCTTTTATTTTCTCTGACCTTAACTCTGGTATTTTTGGCGTAGTAAAGTTATTAGGGATCACTATATTACTTTAAGACATTTAATTTTTTTTTTATAAAATGCAGGACTAAATAATTTAAAATTTTTTCTGACAGCGCTTTTTGTTAAAAATTTACAAGTCTCTGAATTGGAATAATTTTTTTCCCTTAAAAAATGGTATTTATTTTTTATTGTTTTTTTATTGTTTTTTTTTTTATTTTTTTTTTATTTTTTTTTTTTTTTTTTTTTTTTTTGCTTATGTAATTGTTATTTAGTTTGGTGCCAAGAAATTTATTTTTAATCATTTTCAAGACAACCTATGGAAAATAAGAATGGAAGCAAAATTAAGTCAAAAATTACAACGATTCTCTCTTCAGGCCCATCCAAACAATCAATCAGTCAATTTTGAAACAAAATTTATAAATTATTGTTAAATTCCTGGGAGTACAAAACACTTATTTAAAAAACGTTAAGATGCTTTTAAGTACCCAATTGTTGGCTACACACTCCAAAAAAGATTTGACAGCTCCAGGATAACTGAAAGCAGAGTAGCCTCTTTTTTAAAAAAATAACATTTTCAAGGAAATGTTTTCTCGTTCCGGGAATTTATGTGTTAAAATAAAAAATTTTATCTTTTTTCACCATTTGATTAAAAGCTCTTTTATCTGTATAACTTAAAAGTTTTGTAAGAATATCCCGATGCGTTTTGATTTTGTGTCAATTTAAATTCTATATTTTATATCTTAAAAAACACCTTAACGTGATTTTTTAGTTTTTGAGGTAAATGTCATATAAAAACTGTAGTGCGAAAAAAATAAATTCTGCGAAGGATATATACATGCAATTTATACTTACCTTTCCATGTTAGGAAGGTGTTGGCTCATTCTTTATTAATATCTCAACTTTTATATGGACTTGAGGTATTTTCTGGTACCTGTTCTACAATTCTAAATAAGCTTAAAGTTATTTTTAATGTTGTGATACGTTTTGTTTACAATGTTCGAAGTCGTGACCATATTTCTGCTCATTTTCATCGTTTCCTTGGTTGCTCATTCGATGAGTTTGTCATATGTCGGAATTTACTTCTTTTCTATAAGATTATAAGAGCTGGTAGACCACTTCCTCTTTATGAATCATTTTCATTTATGCACTCTACAAGGAACCCTCAAATTCTTATACCTCTTATCTCATGCTCCTTTTTTGAAAAATCTTTTTTAGTTAGAGTAGCACGTTGGTGGAACCGACTACCTCATGATCTTCGCATTTTTTCTCAATCCAATAATGTTTTCAAATTAAAAATCATCCATTTGGGTTTCAATATTTTGTAACTCAGTTTATTTATAATTCTTTTGTACTGCTACTGATTGGACTAATTTTGGGTTTTCATTTTAATCAACATTTTACGGCTGGGGAGCCAATAATAATAACTAATATTAATTAATATAATTATATTTATTAAGTTCTTATTTTGAATTAAATGATCTCGGACACTGTTTTTGCTATGTAATATTTTTATTTTGGCCACTGGAGGCTTTATATATTACATTTTTTTAAGAAATAAATAAATAAATAAATAAATATTATAAATCTGGAAGTCATAAGCTTTCCTCCGATATCACTTCTTTCAAAAGAGCTTCCTTAACTTTGCTGCCCATGATTTTGAAAACCCTTTACGACAGGTGTCAAAAGTGTTTATCTTAGTTTGACTTCTCATTTGTAATTTTTACAATATCCGTTTCCGATCCCATCAGGTATAAATATTATGAGTCCTAATGCATAGCGAGTCTATTGAGGAACTTTCATCTGTCTGTCCGTGTTAGTGTTGAAATTAACTTTGCCAAGGCATTAGATTAGCTACAGAAAATTTTATTACGCCCACCGATTAGACTTAGTTTCGAAAATATTGCTATTAAAAATCAGCAAAATCCGTCAATGTCTTTCAAGGCAGCGGGAAAAACATCACGCCTGCCTCTAATATTTCCATGTCATTTGGAACAATGAAGTAACTCCAATAAAAAAAATAAAAAAAAAAAAGCAGCGATTGAGAATTAAAAAATAAGAAAAAAAACATCAAGTAAAAAAATTATCGCTCGCCTATATTTTCCGAGTTATGGGCTTCTCAACTTTTCATAAAATAGTTCGATTGTCAATATGGGTATCATTTAAAAGCTTTTGAAGAAAACTTTTCGAAAAAACGAAAATTTTTTATAAAAATGCTTAATCAATTAACATTTGGAGCATATTTCCGATTTATCGGCATTTTGCCGTTTTTTGCCTTAAAATTATCGAGGTGACGATTTGCCGATTTTTGTTTCAAAATTGTCTGTTTTTTCGTTAAACTTTTAAACACGGTAACTTTGTTCGTATACTTTACTTTTGGTCATCACTTGTTACATTAAGAAACGATCGTTAATAAGTCTATTGTTCCCTGCAAAATTGTACCCTGAATATAAAAGTGATGTCAATCAAAATAAAAATAAAAATGGCCTTAAAAATTTCTTTAAACTAAATTATTTTAATGTGATTTTCAATATATTATTAAAAATAAATAAATTAAATAATATTAAAATGGTAGATCTTTCTATCACATGAACGTGATTTTAAGTTTCTTTTTAAAAGTTTTAACCTGCTGTTAAAAAATATTGACCCAATCCAAAAAAGGCGAAGGCCTTTGCAGCCAGTCCTCATTTTTTATTATTTATACTAAAAATAATTTTCAATAAATCAATAATAATAAAGATTTTGAATTTATAGAAATGAAAATGATAAAATTAAAATTACTTATGTAATGAATTGATTAAACATTGCAGAGAAAGAAATATATTTTTATTCAACCAATGTCTCAGCAGTATTTTATTCCAACGAAAGAATCAATAAAAAGAAGAGTAAAAAAACCGCTGGTAAATTTATCTCAAAGTCCAATGGAAAAAATTACAGAAAAATTAACCTTTTTAAAGGCTTTTTAAACTTCTTTAAGTGATTCTTAGAGACCAAGAATATATGAAAATATTAGATTATTTTAACTATATACGATCAAAATTCTAAAACAATTTAATGGTAAACGGGTTTTTTTATAGATTTTGTGTTATTTTATAAGTTGTTAACATTATTTAACACTGAATTACTGTTTTTTTTTTTTTGTGTTAATAAAAATAATTTTAATTGTATTTAAAAAAGGGTATTTTTATTTTGCTGATTTTATAAAATAATTTTGTCGAAAAATGTCGATTTTTGGGTGCGAAAATTCCGATTTCTTATTAAAGTCATATGACACCTCTGATTCAGAGACATTTTTGTATAAAATTATTATTATTATTTTTTTTTTTTTTTTATTTTTAATTCTCTGTCACCCCAATACTTTACCAAACTACGTGCATATATACAGGGTGAAGATTATGTAAAATTCGATATAGCTGAATAAAGCTCTCTTATATGTTAACACCTCAGGCATTTATGGTTATTATTTAAAACGTTTTAAAAAAATCTTTCAGGAAATTCCAAAAAAAATTTTTAATTCTAAAATTTTTTTCTGTTTTTTGTTTTCCTGTCAACCCAGTATTTGTTTTTTGCTTGATTTAGCGTAACCGAATATAGTACTCTTACTTTTTCTTTTAATAAATTTTTATTGCAGGAGTTTTTCAGTTTAATTTTTATTTTACATATTTTTCAAACAATTAAATTGTTAGAAATAATTAAATAAATTATAATTGAACAGTCTGATACTCCTAAAATTACTGTTTACAAATATTTTTAATACCGAAAAATATCTTAATTTTCCATGCCTGATGCGTGTATTAAAAATACATTAAAAATTTGTACGAAAATAATATTTTTTTTATACCCTGGTACTTTGTTTAGCTTTTCATGCAGAATGTTGTCAAACTACATGCATAAAAAGTTTGTTTAATAAAGTGATGAAAAAATGTTGCAGAAGTAGTACTCTGTTTTACTGTAAATAAACATATGAAATGTTTCTAGCAACATGTCATCAAAGCTGTGAAATAAAGAAAAGAGGCATTATTTTATGCGGAAATTTTCAAACAACAGCTGATCATATGCTTTTTGCTTAAATTTTTAAACAAATTGATATACGTAAAAATATTAAAGCGTTAAATTCTTCCAAATCGTAAAAAAAAATCCACATTAAATAATCAATGTTGCTCAACTATTTTTACAAATACAAACAGAGTACCAGGCTTTAAAAACAAATCTTAACTAGCCGCGCTAAGCGCAATGTATCTGTCAATAATTCTCATATTCGTACAAAATGTCATGTTATGTTTTGCAAGTGAAGCGTTTTATCTGTTTAGCATTTCCTGCAATATTTTGTCCAATACTCATAAAAAATGTTTTTGCAAAATACAAAAAAAAAAATGTTTGAAAAAATCCTGCTATTTTTTATTCCTATTAAATTAATAAGCCACTGATATTGATTATTGAGGACGAAAGCACGTCTCGATGGCCATTTCCCTACACCGGGATAAAACATAGCACGATATTTTTTTTTCTTTAATTAATTAATTAATTTTAATATTCCTGTGGTGTATTGCAGTTAAGAAAAATTGTTGTTGAAGTTGTAATCTGTAGATTTTGAGAAAAAAACGAAAAGTTACTGGATTCATATTTACCAACAGCAAAATATTTCTTTCAACATTTTGCAATATTTATAAAAGTTTCTAAAGCAAATGTGGCTAGCAACATGTTTTGCAACTTGTTTATATTAAAAGTTTTTATAGCTTATTTCATGTTAAAATATAATTAAAAATAAATTTATATTTAATTTAAAAGATTGCAACGATGCCAAAGTAGTTATTAGCAAATACATGTTATAGAATGATCGTTAAGCGGATTATTAGTTTCTAAAAGCTGTAAGAAAAATACAAAAGAAGAAAATTAAGTAACAGAAAAGAGTAGTTTAACTAAAAAAAAAATTAAAAAAATACTACAAGTAATAAAATTATTTTCAAAAATAAATACAAAAACAAACAAAAAGTAATGAGAAAATTAATAATTATAATAATTTTAAATGTCAGTTTAATAATGCTACAAGTGACAGCAAGAGAAAGTGTAAAAAATGTTCGTGATGATTTATATTTAAATAAAACAGATTCTATAAAAATTATAACAATACAAAGCAAAGACAAAAATGTTAGTAAAAAAAATATGCAAAAACCATCTACCAGGTTACCTGCCATGAAAACAGAAAGTGTTCATTTTACTTCTTCAACGTCAAAGCCAACAACCGAAGCAACAGCAGCTACTCCCACAACATCTTCACTATCATCATTAACGACTTTGTTAAATAATGCACCAACTAAAGCAACTTCTACAGCTACTGAAGACCCATCATCACCATCATTGTCATCATCATCATCACCATCTTTTAATCAGTACTGCTCACCCTCGTTATGTGAATTTTATAATGGCAGCCATACAACAATTAAACCTCATATTGCTTGCAAAAATAGTAGTAATTTTGGTAAGGCTTATGGCCAGCAACCACATCTTTTGAATATGAGCGAACGACGACGTAATCTCATTTTAGATTTACATAATTTGGCACGTTCACGTATTGCAAGCGGCCAAGTGGATGGCTATAAGTCTGCCTCTCACATGCCGCAACTTAAATGGGACAATGAATTAGAGTATTTAGCATCGTTGCATGTAATACGTTGCAAATTTGAGCATGATTTATGCCGCAATACGCCCCGTTTTCCCTATAGCGGTCAGAATATTGGTTATTTCTGGAAAGGCGCTAATATTACATCACATTCCAAACGTATAAAGAACTTTATTGTTAAATGGTACAATGAAAGAAAATATGCAAATCAATCATTTATTGATTCATTTCATTTACATCCAGAGAAGTAAGTTATTCATTATTTTGCTGTATCATTATAGACATCATTTGAATAGTTTTTTGTATGAGTTTGCATATTAAGGACTTTTAGGAGTTTAAATAATTATAATGTTTTAAGTGGTTTTTTATTAGTTCTTTAGTAATTTGAAGGATTATATTTTTTAGAAAACTCGTAAATTCACAAAGCAAATCACCAAATCAAAGATAAGTTAAACAAAATACACGATAAATCTGCACTAGGGATAAGCGATTGCGTGATTTTTAAGAAACATCGTTACCAGTGAAAGTGATATTTAAACCACCGTTCTTTTCAACACTTACCGTCATCACCGTTTGGAGTTCTTTTTTTTTATTTAATCATATACATATGTATGTTTTTAACAGTTACCGTAATGCAAAAGATAAATTGATTTATACATTCAAAGCAGTATAATTAATTTTTGCCAGTAATTAAATATTCGCAGATTCTTTTTAGATAGAAGTTACTTCCTCGTTACTTGTTTAGATTAAAAACTCAATTTTACAAAAAACAAGATACATTATTGTCAAATTAGGATTTTCTAACAATCACTACTTCATCTCTGCCAGAAGTTAATTCAACAAAAAAACCCGTTTTAATAATACAAAATTCGTGCCCCTTAAATTTGTGATGTTAAGAGTAACTTACCAGATGATAATAAGTTAACTTCTCAAAAATTTACATAAACAACTTGCATAGGCATCGAATATTGATCTCTTATAGGTCACAACTTCGACTCTACTAAAGGCCGGGGCACATAGAATCCGTCATACGTTAAACTTTTAAAGATTCAACTAAAGTCAAAGTAACGACGAATGAGGTTGGCACAATGAATACTTTGCTGACGGATGTTAAACCAAAGCTTGCTCTCTATTTTTATTCACTTTTAAATTTAATTTGTATTTTATTCACTTTTTAAATTAATTAAATTTGTATTTTATTGTTTGCCACCAAAATTGTTTTATTAAAATCACAAAACACAATTGAAACACAGCAAGAGTTAAAAGAAAACAGAGAAGAAGAAGCAGTTAATAGTTGTCAAAGTATTCAAAAGTTAAAAGTTGACAAACTTTCGTACTTTGTGTTGACGGACAAGACGGCCTTAAGAGTGAAATTATTAATGTAACAGATAATCAAAAATACCAATGTCATTTAGTTTGCCTTGTGCTGTGTTCGGTAATGTTAAATGAGTGTGAAAAATGTTAAAAATTATAAAAAATAAATTGTTAATAATAAAATGAAATAAAATGAAATAAAACGATATATGAAGCTGTTAGTAAATTTATTGAAACACAAAATGTTCTTCAGTATTTTCTTAATCTCTATTTTCTTAATCTCTAGCTTTTTAAATGTTAAAATTTACATTTATGTTAAAATTTACATTTTCGTTTTAATAAAGCAGAACTCCATTACTTCTTGAAGTTTTATACTCTATACTGTTAAAGACACCATTTTACCACTTCTAACAGACACATATTCGACATTAGTTTCCCATTTGTTGTATAGCTGTAGTGGTACGCTTCTTCCCGACTGGGGATACCAATAAGATTAGAATTCGGTATTATTTGCGATACATTTCAACGTCATGAAGTAACGATGTAGTTGGCTTTTCCGATAGAAAATGCTTGCAGGGATTCAAATAAAAAAGCACAAAAACAATTTTTCTTTTTTGTGTTACATAGGTATGTATGTGTGAAGTTTAAAAAAAATAATAGCTCTTGTTAATAAGAAGAAGCAAGAGAAAATTACAAAGCAATGAAGCCGCTTTGATATATGAAAGATTAAAAGAGTCAAAAGTACTAATATTTCTCTGCACAAAGTAAAATGAAATTTAAGTTTGTATGTGTGCATATGTAGAAAAACGTTCTTTCGCCGAACTACTAAGGCCTAACTATAATATGCTTAAAATAGCTTAAACAACTGTGCGATTACACATAATCAAATATGTATAACAATAATGTACTTAAGCGACTTTTCGCCAAGTGTGATTTTCTTAAGCAAACAACGATGCCGACAGAACTTTGCTAAAGAAATCAGATGTCAATTGTTTTATAAATTTAAAAATCGAACTGCAATTCACGCTGAAAATGTTTTTTTTTTTTTTTATTTAATATAAATTAAATTAAAAGATCATCCAATAAAACATCTAATGCAATTTTTAATGTATTCCGAGTCTTTAATGATTTTAACCTTTTTCTATTTTATTCCACATTAATAATAAATTTTCAAATATTAACATATGATTTTAGGGATGTACATACTGTTGCATTTCTCAGTACTTTTTTATTCATGTCATTATTTGCTTCATTTTTATTAAAGAAATAATTCATTGATGAAAACATATATTTAAATTGTAGATATTTAATAATATTTTGGGTAAAAACTCGATACTTTAGAAAAGTATATGAAGAAAACAATTTCTTTCAAAGGAGAAATGCTTGCAACTTTGTGAAGTAAGTAGGTACGTTCATAAAGTACAAAAGTCTTGAATAAGTTTCTTATGTATTTGGCAGGCTTTTCATTGACTTTTGACAAAAGCTAAATTAACTTAAGTTTAAGCATAACATAGTTAGCCCGTTAGTTGATGAATTCAGTCGCTGTAGTAAACAGTGCTGTTTTAATCACAGTGATTAGATCACAGATATTGAAATACCGCCCATCTCTAATCTGCACCAGGTAAAAGAACAGCCGAAGTAAGATAACAACTGGATCGAACGACGAATTTCGACGAGCACGGCGAATTAGTCGTTGTGTAAATTCGTCGTGTGAAGCACAATAATAGCGAAAAACACAGCTGTTATAATTTTTAAATGTTATAAAACATTAATTCCTGCAAAAAAAACCGACTTTAAAACAGACAAATTAAAACTCATATTTCCTTAATGCGGCGATTATTCATTGATTATATTATAATTTATTTGAGAAATACTGCGGCGGGAGTTTTTTAAATGTTACAGAACAAAATATGTTTTGAAAAAAAAATATATTGAAATTCAACAATTTAAAGCAAATACCAAAAGGAAACCCTTAAATTTCTAATCTAAAATTTGCTACTTCTTATAGCGAACTTATGCAAAGCGTTTTCTTACTAAATTTCAATCGTCTGTCTGTAACTATTGGGAGGTATGGCCAAATACATCAAATTAAATGAACAATTGGGACACCCTTTTATTTAGTTATTTGTTACTCAAATATATTTTTTTTTTATTTATAGTTTTGAATATTTGTACCCGTTATACAGTTGCTATTATGACGGTCAGTGAAGTCGTCATTATCTCCAATATTGAAGCGTTTGTCTATAACGGTTCAAAATTCAGGCCCTTATAGTTCATATCCGTAACCTATAGGTACACCCCTTTTAATTTTAAGATTTATTTTTGTAATACTTTTCCCCATTCGGAGCTATAATGACATGCAGATTTTTTTTTTTTTTTAGTTTAAAGTGGTGCCCTTAACGGTTTTATAATGCAATTAAAAAGTATGTTTGTTGTATAGAAAAAACCTTTAATTTTTTTAATTATGAACTGTTATGAAAACGGGAATAATCTGTAAACAAAACCTTTTAAATAAGAATTGTCAAAATCGTTTGAGAATTTACTGAATTCTGCAGACGCAAACATGAGAAAGCAACATTCAGACAAACTGATAACCTCCTTCTTTTTTAAAGTTTGTTACTTTGTTCGTATTTGTCAAAATTGTTGAGCAACATTAATTATTTCATGTGGAAAATTTGACATTTAAAATGTGGTGTCCATCTCGCGATTTGAGAAAATTAACGTTTTATTGTTTTCACGTATACAACATTGTTTTAGAAATGTAAGCACAATGTAAGCTGCTGCTTTATAAATTCCGCACAAAATAATGGTTTTTTGCTTTATTTCAATGTTGCCAGAAACATTTCATATGTTTTTCTACAGTAAAAACAAAGTACTAATTCTGCAACATTTTTTCATAACTTTTTCTTACAAATTTTTTATGTATGGAGTTTGGCAGCATTCCACGTAAAAAACTGAACAGAGTACCAGGCTTAAGCCGTTAAAAAAGAAAAAACATTATCAAATAAAATAGATTTTATTTCGAAACCAGGGTTACTACTGGAAAAAAGCGGCAGAAAAAATCGTTTTATGAAAGTAAAGCCACACAAAAAAATCGTTTTTTTTAATAAAAGTTCTAATAGCAAAAAGACTGTTTTCTCCCTTTCTCTTGCTAAGGACATTTATACTTAAGTTCCCATCATTTAAAAGTATTACGTTCCTCGAAAGAACATGTAGCGTTGTTTCAATTCAATTTATTCTGTTTTTCATTTTCTTTTTGGGGCTTAAGTTCAAAGATGAATTTTTGAAGCCTTAAAATCACATTTTGTGAAAGACTTTGTTTTTGAAGATTAATTATTAAAAGCGGTATTATTTTATGTCAATGTTGCAAAAATAAATTATAATAAAGCCGCCAAATGCCAGCCTACAGCAATGTTTGTTCTGTAAAAAAATTTTTTGGAAGAAAAAGTTAGAAGACAGAAAATGCAATAAGTTGATAACCAAATTTGTTTTGTTTTTGTTGATAAACTCTAAAAACGCAATAAAACAAAAGAAAGTCGCAAAATGAAGAGAGTTTTAAAAAGTCTCACAAAAAGGTCTACTCTGCATATAACTGTTTTTAACCGACTTCCAAAAAAGAAGGAGGTTATCAATTCGGCTGAATGTTGCTTTCTATGTTCGTGGCTGTAGAACTCTATCATTTCTGAACCGATTTTGAAAATTTTTTGCAAGTTGATAAATTATGCTTACAGATTGGTCTCGTTTTAAAAACAGTTTATAATCTTATATGTTAGAGGGTGTCCCCATACAATATACATGTCTTTTAAATGCATTATAAACCATTTCCAAAATTAAAAAAACTGCGTATTACTATAGCTGCCGATAGCAAAAAGTAATACAAAAAAAATTTTTTTAAATTAAAGGGTGTCCCCAAAAGTGACTTTAATGCGCCTATCTTTTGAACCGTTACAGACAAACGCTTGAAAATTGATCTGGATGTCGATTACACTGACTGTCATAATAACCAGTATAAATATTCAAAATAATATATTAAAGGGTGCCCCAATAGTTAATGTAATTTGATGTATGTGGCCTAACTTTTGAACTGTTATAGATAGACAGCTGAAATTTACAAAGAACCTATTGTATTGCTTAGTTCGCTATAACAACAAGTAAAAAATTTGAATTTAGAAATTAAAGGGTTTTCCCATATTTGAAGTAAATTGACATATATGGCCCTATCTTTTGAACCGTTATATACAAACACTTGAAAATTAAACAGAATGTCCACTACTATGTCTGGTATATTAAGAAGTATAAATATTTAAAATTATAAATTATAGAGTGTTGCCATAGTTGCTGTTATTTGATGTACACGACCAAACTGTTGAAGAGTTGTAGACAGTTAATTGAAATAAAGGCACACAAACTTTATTGCAGAACTGCCGGGGCAAGGCTTAAATTAGTATAAAATAATTACAACTAATTTTAAAAAACTTTCATTTTTATTTATTTATTTTTTTATTATTAATATTATTATCATTATTTATTTATTAAAACATTTATTGAATTATTTCATTTTAGAAAAGCTATTGGTCATTTCACTTTAATGGTTAGCGATCGTGTCCATCATATTGGTTGTGGTGTCATTCGCTTTTATAAATCAAATCTAACGCACATATTAATGACTTGTAACTATGACTACAACAATTTTCCAGATGAACCCATTTATCAGACTGGGCCAACGGCGTCAAAGTGTACGTATAATCGAAGTAGAAAATATCTCGGACTGTGTGATTGGAAGGTACCAGCTTACGAATACGATAACTAAAGTAGTGGCAATTTTTTATATTGAACATTTGTATATATTTACTTAAAGTCATTTTAAATAATAATTAAATTCTATAGAATGGAAATATTGTTTAGTTTTTTTTTCATCATGGGCGGGTAGGGGATCTTTTGAATTCAAATACAAATTTTGTGCTCTTTGGCTTTGGTAAGACTTGTACTCACAATCTCTGCTAAACACACTTACGTAATCGTCCTGAACTCAAGACTCTGTAGCCCCTGTGAAACACAAAATCGAAACATATTATTTTTAATAAACATACGCACTCTCTCTAGCTCACTAGCATCCCAACTTCAATGAGCGTGTAGAGAGCAACGCTATCTGCTCCATAGCTTTTGCAATGAAATGTCAGCTTTGTGTTTTGAATTGTAATGTTAACCCATTTTTTTATAAAACACAGTGGGACAAAACTGCTAGATTGCCTGAAAAATAACTAAATTTTCATTACTTTCTTTAGTAAAAAAACAAAATAACAGAGAAGCAGCCAACTTCACTTCCTAACGCATTGTCAAAATCGGATTTTCCAATTACTAAGCGTTTACGCAGCGCTATATTACTCTTAATTAGGTTCGATTATCGTGTATTTTTATGCTTTTAACGCGATTAAACGTCTAGATAAATTATGTTAATTTAATTAAAGCTGTAAAAGAAAACGTTTATTATTCGAATAAATGTTGCAATATGTAAAATATCAAATTACTTGATGTCCACGTCCACTGGTTAAATGGAAACAAAAAGTATCTTCAACTTAAGAGCACAACAAAAACCGAAATAATTTTAAAAATAAATAAAAATACCAAAGTTTTTTTTTTTTTTTAATTTGCATCTTTATTTAAAAGTTTAACTTCAGAACTTATTGTTATTTATATATAAGTATATATATTTATATATAATAACATAAAAATATTTAATATACATTTTTTAAATCGTATATTTCATGAGTAGAGCACAAAGAGGTAAAATTGGGATTTACTCTAGTTTTGCAATCACTGGCAGCTGGGCCGGGCTTATAAACTGGTTCATCCAATATATTGGTATATGCATAATTACAGGCGAAATACTGCGCATCCCATTCCTCTTGCACGCCTCTCCAGGCCGCACAACCAACGCGATTATTTTTCTCTTGCACCATGGCAGTAAAGTGACCAATTGCTTTACTAAAATTTAAAAACAAAACCAAAACCAAAACATAAATAAAACTAATTAAAATTAAAAAAAAAATTATATTTACCCTCGATATTTTTCTGGATATTTTTGCACATATTTCGAAGGACAATGTTTATACTCATCAAACCATCTGTTCATATGATCATCGATTAGTTCTGTGAAGTTAAAAGAATAATTTTTCCATTTCATAGAGGCAAGATTTTGTCCTGAATATGGAAACCGATCGGTGCTACGGCATTCATCGTGTTTCATATCACATTGTCTGACGTTTAAATCAGCCAAATATGCCAATTCCTCATCCCATTCCATAGTGGCCATATGTGCTGCAGATAGGAATTCATCAAAACCTTGAGCAATTTGATTACGTAACATATTGTGTTTATTAACGATGTAAGCTTTGTCGGCTGGTGTTAAAGTTACTGTCTTCTTAATATCTCCACAACGGACTGCGAATTCCTGAATATATATAAAAAAAATTAATAAAATCGTTTCAATAGTTTTTAATCATTTCGATATTGTATATTTAAGACTTACATTCTTGCCGCAGGCAACATGTCTTTTGTTTCCTCTACAAAGTCCAGGTTTACAATAATCAGTGGCAAGAACTGCTGGTAGTATTACCAGGAGCAAAATACAAACTTTTCTAAAATTCATGGTTTATAACAAGTACAGCTAAAGAACTAGAAGTGACTATTTTGCACTAAGAACTTGGCAATTTATATAGTATTCCATTAGAAACTAACAACAGTGGTTGATTAAATTTTTCGTACACATTATTAACGTTAATCAGAAAAGAAACTTTTTTCTACTCTTCAATTTGTTTCTACTCTCTAATACTTATCAACTCTTACTAGGGTGCTAGCAATACTTCACTTTACCTCTGTACTGTACTGCCAAAAAATCTTAATTAAATATTTACTAAATTAGAATAACATTGTATAATTTTTAATAAATATTTATTGTTTAATAAAAAAAAACATTTCAAAACACCTGTATTTTATTTGTTTTTCATTTGTACTTTCAAAATTGTTTCCTTTTTTTTTTTTTGAAACTTATGGTAAATACACACGCTTATATTCTTGATTCCTTCTAACGTCATGCTAAATTATATAAAAATATTTGAATAATAACGTTGAGGTTTTTGCCAGCAAAACTTCACGCGTACATGTGCCAGTACGTTTAATCAAAGAATTTTTTAGGTCGTAATTAAATAATTATCCCACGTGTTATTATTAATCGTGCACGATGTATAATAATGTTATGACCCGACTATAGTCAAAAACATTTAAATGACGCAAGACAACCAAAAAAAGAAGAAAAAAACAAGCAACTTCATTCCGCGGATTTAGCTGGTTACAAATTGTCCACGTTATTAAAAAAGTTTAAAAAACCTTTAAAACTTTATCAAACTAATTAAGAGTTTGTCGGAGGGAGGTCAGTCTTTAAACAATCTGCTGCTTACTTTCTTCAAGAATCTCATTACACAAGAAGGAGATTTTATTAGAAAGTAAAGAAAAATAATATATAAATGATTTTTGTTATCAGGGGTGCTGTTAAACCAGTAAAACGTAGAGAAACAACGAAGTAACAGCACATCCCAAAGGAATCCTCGAAAGGAAGTATATTAACGGAGACGACTGTGGAAGTGAAAGCATTAAACTTTGGTCTAGTCCAATAAGCTGACCAAAAGAACAATGATCGAGATAATACCTCAAAAATTACAGGATCGTGATAAAAATTAAGGACTGATAATCCCTGAATAATTTTAGGGCCATGATAGAAATTTAGAACTGTTAAGTCTGGAAAGCCTTTCAAGTCAAACGTTCACATACTTAGAGTTTTATTTTTTATTTATTTATTTATTTTATTTTTAATTTATGTGACATCTTTAATAGGAGTGTCACTTTGCAGTTAATGTTTACCATCAATAAGTTTCATTCGAATACAAAGAGTCTTAATTTTTGTGCTTTAGATATTTGTTATCTTGCAAGCAAAATTTAAGAAAACCAATAAATGGGCGTGACACTTTTTGTACATAATTTATAAAAGCGTTATAATATTATTAACAAAGCATTAAGAGCAAGCAAGGGCTTACAGCTTAATGTATAGTCGAAAAAAAGTTAGCAAATATTGGAAAAGTGGGCATTATTCAATTTCCAGAAAATTAAAATAATTTCATAGCAGCTAAAGTATGTATCACAAAATAATGTAACAGAAAAATTTACGTGATGGATAGAACGGACACGGCACATCCCTTACTGAGATATTAACTAGATTTCTTCTGAAAATACTAAATCCTTCTTTTAAATAGTTTTACTATCCATGAGAGACGGTTTTATTCAAAGTGAGAGGAATCCTAAAGGTGCCTTTAGACGAAATGTTTTTTCCATATGACTTGTCAGTTCGAAAATCCACATGTAATTCCGTATGTATGTATATATGTCAAAGTAGTCATTTTTACATATGGCTTTAAATTTCGCGTTTAAACGTATATGCAAATTCTTTCTGACATAACTACAAAGTAAATCATTGCTTACAACAGTTGTTTGGTGAGCGGCTCTGTTAATGCTAATAAAGATGTCAAATCTATTCTGCTTCCAACGATTTTAGTGTTTTTTGCATTTTTTGTTCATTTAAAAACGGTATTAGTGAAGAAAAAACAACTTGCACCACTGGAAGTCATAATCTTTGTCATATAAAAAATTGAGCACGCTCTAAATGAAAATTTGTCATTAGACTTTAACATATGTATTTAACATAAGAAATGTTTTAAACCATTTAGACGATATTTATGTATTTTGTTATGGAAAATCTGTATGTATAAAACATTTTGTCTAAAGGCACCTTAACAGTATGGCGTTTTCTCGCCAAACGTGGAGATTTTCAAACTTATTTGGTGACCTTAATATTAACTTGGCGACATGCTGATTTTTTGGCGACTTTAAAAATATTTGGCAATTTTCTTGGCGATTTTAACATGTCTTTATAAGCATCTAATTTGCCTCGACAAATTTCGATAAGAAAAAATCATATGTCAACAATATTTTACTATACTCATTTTTATGTCAATATTATACTCGTAAATCTGGTAACTTTTCACTTTTACACTGTTAGTGCTGCAAAGTGAATGACACATTAGCATGTATCTCAGGGACGATAATATCTTTTGCACATTCCAAAATTGAAAAGAAAAATGGGACTGTAATGACAATGTTATTTCTTAAAATTTTTCCAGTATTACGTTGCAAATGTTTATAAATGCCAATTGTTGTAAATCTGATTTTTAAATTCTAAGGAGCGTTCAATTTTACAGTTTTTATTATTTGTTATATAATAATTTAGCGATAATTGTAATGTATTTATTTAATATATATGAAATATAATTATAAAATAATTAAATAAAGGTTTACAGGTAGTTTAGTGGTAAAATGGGGACTGTGCAGATCTGTCGCTTGGTGTTACCTATAAAAAATAATAAATTCTGAGGCATATTTAGAATAGAAGTTAAATTGCAAGATGGTAAAGGATATTTTTACAAAACATCCCAGTTACAATTAATGTTAGAGGGCATGCAACACATAAATAAAGCAGGGTTGTTAACAATCTACTCCCTTTCATACCAGATCGTACGTACCATTTTAAGGAACTTGTTCTCGCCGCACTTTTTTATGTTTTATATGGTAATTCCAATAAGTAATGCCTGCGTTGAAAGGGTTTTTTCGATAATAAATTCTTCTAAAACTCGTATGCGAAATAGAATGCAGTATGAACTTCTTGATGCTTTATTGCGCGTTGTAAATTAAATGAATGCAGATAACACATGCTGCACTACTTTTCTACCTTCTGAAGAAATTCTTATAAAATCAATTCGAATACAATGTATTCTAAGGAAGAGGAGGCTGACGAATGTCTTGAAGTGTACAGCATATTAGAAACATAATAAAACTGTAAAATTATTATATTATATTGTTACGAACATAAGATCTGGCAACCACTGTTTATGTTGTTGTCCGTATGTGCGTGCTATTAAACAGAAGATCGTGAGTTCGAGCCAATCTTCGGACATGCGTACAAAGGAAGAATTATAATGTGAGGCAATTTAAAATTAAGTGAAGACGTCTATTTTATAAAAGAAAAAGTAGATAGTTGTCAAGGCACCCTTATAAGAAAGAGAAGAGTTCTAGCTGTTTAGTGGAAGGAAGTAACAACATGATTACAGTGTACGGCAGATGTTAAGTTGCAGCTAACGGATTAATAGAGATGACTGGCTTAGTGTAAAGCAAGGTAGAGGAGAGATATGTGTATGGTTTAGGTTACTAAACGAGTAGTTCATGTCTCGCCGGAGTAACACAGTAGTTTATTGTGGATGGCTGCGTTTTTAACAACGCATGCTTAGTAAATACTACACCATAGGATCCTAAAGACGAGTAGGATCAAGTATGTAGCCAGATAGAGCCATACGGAAGGTAAGAAATAGCGAATTTATAATGTGTCCACATTAGTATTTGCAATCAAAACAATTTGTACGTTTATCCAAAGAGGAATAAACGTAACAATATTATTTTAATTATTAAGTCTTATTTTATAAGACATTATTTTATTAAATTAATTAAACTATAACTAGTTTAAAGTACCTTTCATGTGTTCACTAATTATTTTTTGTTTTTCTATTTTTGGCGAATTTTAACCATGTCGACGAAGTAGTATTTTTTTTCCAAAAAATATTTTTATTTAAAAATATATATAAATTTTATAAAATAAACCTGTCAAAAAAGTGTGTTTTTGGGCGATTTTTCATTTGGATTTTGGCGAAATTCTTCAAAAACAATCTGACAACTCTGGGCATGACATTATTGTTATCAAGAAAAATTTTTTAAACTCTTACAACGAGATTTTTTTTAATATTTTAATTCTTTATTTTTTCAAGGGCCGTTTTTATAAAATACAAACAGTTAAAATTAGAATTAAAATTAAAATTAGAAGAGACGAATATTTTTTAGTTATAAAAAATACATATTCAGCTAACGGACAGACAATCGTGTTTTTAACTTTTAACGTTTTATTTATTGGGAGTTGCCATATTTTTCATTCTATAAGAAAAAATAAATTAGCAAAAAAAAACGAGCAAAAAAATATTTTTCAGTCTTCTTAACTTTAAAATAAAGCGACTAATCAAATGGATTGCTTTTTATATTGTGACAAAACTGCAATTTTGCAAGAATTTTTTTGTCTTTTAAGGTTGCCACTATATATGTCCAATAATAAAGTGCCACAAAGTAATCAGCTTTTGCTATTTTTCCATAACTTTTAAATAACATAATTCTTGCAAAAGAAAATACGACTTCTCAACAGATTTTATCCGTCTGTATATAACGGTTTAAGAGTATGGTCACATACAACAAATTACGTTATATATTTGAACACCCTTTTATTCCATATCCAAACTTTCTACTTGTTCCACTGTTCTATAGTTTGGCAATAAATTCTTATTATACCAAACAAAATAGTGGACATTATATTTAATTTTCAAGTGTTTGTAATGACGGTTCAAGAGATACGGCCATTCAGGTCAAATTACATTAAGTTTGGGAACACCCTTTAATTTCTAAATTTAAATTATAAAGTTGTTGTCATAGCGGACTTAGCATTCTATCTATAGTGATTGAAAAGTTCAGCCACATACATTAAATTACATCAACTATTGGTACACCCTTTAATATCCAAAAAAAATTGTTATACTTTTTGTTAAAGCATAATTAGCAACACAGGGTCGTTGTTAATTGCAAAAGTATGTTCATCAACAACAAATTAAATGAACTCTTGGGGCACCCTTTAATTTATAATTTTCAAAATTGATACTTTTTATTACAAAGGTCATAGCAATCGACATTCTGTCCAATTTGCAAGCGTTTTTCTATAACGGTTCAAAAGATAGGCCTATATTTACTTTATGGGGACACCCATTAAATTTAAGATTTATTTTTGTATTTTTGCCATTGGGATATGTAGTGATGACACGCAGTTTTCTTAAACTTTTAAGTGGGATCCTTTGCATTGCATAATACACGTAATAAACAGGTATGTTGTATGGGAACACCCTTTAATTTTTAAGATTAATAACTGTTTTAAAACGAAACCAATCACCTTTTAAATAACAAAAAGTTCAAAATCAATCCAGAAATGACTGAGTTATGGAGACACGAATATGAAAAAAAAACGACATTCAGTCGAATTGATAACCTTCTTCTTCTTTTGTAGTCGGTTAAAAATTAAATTTATAGAAAGTTTTTAAAAAATGATAAACCGCTATTTAAACCTCATTTTAACTAAAGTTAACTTTTTAGGCTCTATTTTATTGAAGAATCTACGGAAATCAATATTAAATTAAAGATTGAAAAACTTTCAAATGCATCCACTGCCAAGATTTCACTGTTCGCCGCTTTTACTATTCACCGCACACGGAAAGGCGAATTAATTACAGGGGGAAGCGTTAGTGAATTCATTATTTTTTTTTTTTTTTGCTGGCAACCATAGCTGGCAACACAAAAGGAACTTTTTTCTCTTTGTGAAAATAAGTGTTATCAAAACGGATTTTTACAAAGTTTATGAAATTCATACTGAAAAAAAATGGAAAATTTTCTTAAACATGTTTTCTTTTAGTTTTTGAACATTTTGATGGCAGTGAAAATTAAAAATCATACAACAAAAATAATAACAACCGATTTTATTCTACAAAACACAGTTGTTCAAATCAAATATACCCGTACACACGCGCCCACATACAAATCAAACGTATAAGTCTACCTTGTTATTGTTAAAATTAAAAAACAAGAAATTTTCAGAAAGTCTTGCGTTTATTATCCGGAAAAAAATAGACAAAACAAATAATTAACTAAACTAAAAGACAACATTATTTGTTCAATATGCAAACAAAAAGAAAACATGTGTTCATAAACTTAAAAACTTAACAAATTAATTTAAATTTTCAAATCATTTAGACGAACATAAAAGCTGTTGAAATAATCTAGTTATTTATTTAATTGTTAATTTATAAAAGACTTTGTATGTTTCTCACAGATGGGAGTAATTAATTAGTTAGACTTATTAATTATCAATTTCATGAGCATTGAATGTAAATTTTTTTTTTTTTGAATTATCATTGACTAAATAAATGATTTTAAAACATTTGAATGATGCATAAAATATAAATATTCACTGAGTTTTATTACATCCTTTGCAAACCTTTTATTGAAATAAAAATGTATGTAACCAAATTAAATTTAAATTCATTGACAATAGAAATCGTAAAAATCTTAGAAATTAAAAAAAATATATATTGTTCCCCCAGTGGCCCATAAACCACTTTGTGTATGTTTGCATCATCCACGATTAATCGACAACCCTGTGGTCCTTACAATTCAATACATAAGAAAGCAAATTAACTTTTTTTCTATCATTGCCGGCTTGTACTTTTATGTTTTCTAAATTTACTTTTAATATAAAAAAATAAATTTTATTAGCAAATTTAGAATAATCGAGAACTTTTAATTTTTCTAGTCGACTTCAGGAGAAGGAGGTTATCAATTCGACTGAATGTTGCTTTATTATGTTCGTGCCAGTAAAGCTCAGTCATTTCTGAACCAATTTTTTAAAATTTTTGTAATTTGATAGACTATGCTTTCAGATTGGTTCCGTTTTAAAATTACTTCATAATCTTAAAAATTAAAGGGTGTCTCCATAAAACATACATGTTTTTCAAATGTATTATGAACCATAAAGCGCACTTCTTTAAAACTAAAAAAAATTTGTATCACTATAACTCTAAATAGCAAAAATTAATACAAACATAAATCTTAAAATTAAAGGTTGTCCCCATAGGTGACGTAAACTGACTTATGTGCGCCTACATTTTGAACTGTTATAAAAAAACGCTTGAAAATTGGACAGGATGTCGATTACTATGAACGTTATAACCAAAAGTATAAACATTCAAAATTATAAATTAAAGGGTGTCCCAATAGTTAGTGTGTTTTGATGTATGTGTTATAGCCAGATAGTTGAAATCTATAAAGAACCTGTATTGCTAAGTCCGCTATAACAACAAGTAAAAAATTTGTATTTGGAAATTAAAGGGTGTCCCAATAGTTGATGTATGTGTCCCTTTCGTTTGAACCGTTATGTACAAATACTTGAAAGTCAAACAGAATTTCCACTACTTTTTCTGGCTTATCAAGAATATTTAAAATTATAAATTATAGGGTGTTACAATAGTTGCTGTTATTTGATGTATATGACCAAACTGTTGAACAGTTGATTAAAATTTTCACACAAACTTTATTGCTAAGTTCGCTACAACAAGTAGCAAACTTGAAACTAGAAATTAAAGGGTCTCCCTATAACTGATGTAATATCTATACAGTAGTAGACAAAACTGTTCACGAATAGATGAAATTTTAATTCAGAAATGATTTTATCTACATATCAACGGTCTGGTAGCCTTTTTCATTTGGAAGTTGTTGAATACTCTCTTTTCTATTATCTGGTAACTCATTTTTAAACTAACGGATGTTTTAGACGTTTTTTTGATATCATCGAAATAATAATACTTGTGAACAATATTGTCCGCAAATAGATTTTTTAACAATTTCTTTCAATTTAGACCTTACCAGGAGAAAATTGGGTAAATATAAATAAAAATTTATTTTTTCTAATTAAAGTGAAGGTAATTTATTGTATTTTAAAAAGTTTGCAGTCTCTTTATAATGGGAAAAGCTATAAACTCAGTCCTCAAAAGAAACATCTTAGAAGATATACAAAATTCCGTTTCGTACCGATTAATTGCAAAAAAGTACAAAGTATCTCTTGGACTCATCAACAAAATAAAATATCAAAACACATTATCCGTCCCCCGAAATTATGGCGGTCGTCCGAAGAAGCTATCCTCAGCTATTGCGCGGATTGCCAGGCGCTTAATCCTTTCAGGAGCTACAAACACTGCAGTGGACACTAATGAAGTCCTAAGAGAAGTTCATGGAGTCAATGTCGGTGACAAAACAATCTGCAGGTGTCTTAAAAATAACGGACTTAACGCAAGAGCTGTTATAAAAAGACCATTTTTAAATGAAAAACATCGTAAGACACGATTAAAGTTCGCTAAAACGTACGAAAATTTCACGATTGATAATTAGAAGAAAGTTACATGGTCGGATAAAACTAAGATTAATGGGGTGGGGTCAGATGGGCGCAATTGGACATGGGTTGATAGACGTAGCGGTGTACAAAATCGCAACATTTGTCAAACTGTGAAATTCGGGGGTGGATCACTAATGGTTTGGGGATGTTTTCGTGGTATTGAGCTCGGTGTGCTTCGGCGCATCAATGGTATTATGTGTGCCACAGACTATATTGACATACTGGAGGACTCTTATCTCCCAAGTCTGGATATATATTTGGTCTCGAACCGGGGCAAAGCGATATATTTATGCAGGATAACGACCCGAAACACACCGCAAAAATAACCAAAAAATGGTTTGTAGATAACGTTATTAAACTGATCGAATGGCCTCCCCAGTCCCCAGATTTGAACACAATTGAGCACCTTTGGGCAATTTTAAAACGAAAGATTTTTGCTGAAAAGTGTGCTCCAAGAACCGCGGATGAATAGTGGGAGAGAGCCCTACTAGCATGGCAAAATATAAGCCCAAAATATTTAGAAAAACTTATAAACAGTATGCCACAAAGAATCAAAGCTGTAAAAAAATCCCTCGAAGGTCATACAAAATATTGAGTTAATAATTAATCTCCCTTTAAAACCAAGGGACAAAACTGTTCACATACCCTTTGTATTAATATGTATTATTTTGGATTAAATAAAATAAGTTGCTTTAATTTAGATATTCTTTTAGTTAGTAAACTGATTACTCTATTAAAATGTATTACCATTATTTATGAAATTTAAATTTTTGGACTATTTGTGAACAGTTTTGTCTACTACTGTATGGCTCTATCTTTGAAAGTCTTAAAAATTAGACAGAATATCCATTGCTATATGAAGTATAATAAAAAGTATAAATATTCAAAATTAAAAATTAAAGGGTGCCCGATGTATATGGCCAACGCTAAGAATTTAAACAAATTTTGTTTTACTGTGTCAGCAATAAAAAGTGTAAAAAGTAAAGGGTGAAATTTCTTTTTTAATCTGTATTCATATTTTATTCTACGACTGAAAAATCCTAACGCAATTTTTCTTGAATATAATAAAATATAATTAATGTATAATTACCGTCTTAAAGAAATATGATTTAAGTTTGTCTGTTTTGAAGTCGGTTTTTTTTTTTGCAAGAATTATTTGTTTGAATTTTAGCAAAAATTGCGATCGTTTGTGAATTTGCATGTCTAGAGCTTCTTTATGATTCGCTTCGCACAATTGCAATATAAAAAGTGATACCGCTCATTCATTCACTCAACATTTTTTTTTTTTTTTTTTTAATTTAAAATTTATATGTTAAATGTTTAATCAAATAAATTTCTGTTTTCCGTGGCGAGGGATTTCAAAAAATACATGTTTGGTAATTTTTACGTGAAAATATGGATCTAAAATGAAATTTTAAATTATTCATGGTTTTCGTTTTTGTTTTTTTTTATGAAAATTATTTGTTTTGAGTGATATTAAAATTTCTAAAATAAAATTTTCGTGAATTTTCGATTGTTAAGTAAAAATTCGATTTCTTAATAATCCAAAGCATTTTTAATTTAATAAGCAAAACACAAAAATTACAAAAAAAACAAGAACAGCATTGCAAGGTCTTAAGATAGTTCTTGCAAAAATATGACTGCAAAACAGATATCAACTATCTGTCTTTAAAATTTCAAAAGTCTGGTCACGCATATCAAATTACATTAGCACTTAATACACCCTTTAATTTTCAAATTTAAATTTTATACTTGTTATAGCGATATTTTGTCTAATCTAGTAAATAACATCTAGTGCCCTGGCAAAGTCGATTTCAACCCGAACACGGACGGACAGACGGACATCGCTCAATCGTCTTCGCTATGCATGAGAACTCAGAATATATACACTTTATGGCGTCGAAAATAGATATTGTAAAAATCACAAAGAGAATGACAAGGGAATAATAAATAAATGCGAGTTAGGGCCTTTATACTCTAGACCATCGATATACGATTTACGTAACTTCTAATTTGCGTAAGTCTAATTTATTTTATAAAACGCAATTTTAAGCACAAAATTTTAAAATTTTTCAACCGTATGTAAACATTAGATCTTTTCTGAGAAAAACATGCAAAATAAGTTTGTTAAAAAACAATTTAAGTTTATTTAAAAAAAAAAATAAAAACACTTGTGTATATTTTAGATGAACAAAAAAAAAAGCATAAATTCGAATCAAATTAATGCGAAACTATATTTACATATAAATGTCATAGATGGGGACTTTTTTATAATAAATGTTTAATTTCATCTAATTCTAAGTCCAACTCAATTTCGCATTCGCTTAATGCTTTTAGATTTTTATAAAAAATTATGAAAATATAAATTTTGAAGCAAAGGTATTTCAATCAAGTTGCTCTTTTTTCGCAGAAACAGGTATATCAGAATGAAAATATTCGGACAGAGTTGAGGCTTAATTTTTTCTTTGGCATTAGGTTATACTTAACTCTCTGAAAGCCTCTTCCCAGTTTGCTTTTCTTATAATGCATCTAACGAATGAACTTCAATTCAAAGTTTTCACATACACGAAAAAAAAAATTAATTCGACTGCATCACACTTAAGATGTTTATGACGTACCCCAATAAATTTTTGATTAATTATCTTAATACTTGCATAATCCTCTAGAAAACATTGCACAAATAAATAAATTCCAATTTTGGATAGGACATGAATCGTTATATAAAATTATATGCTTCACTGAATACGCTAAAATCAGAAGACATTTTTTGTACATACATGAACCCAAGGCGAATCAATTTACCAGGTGGCAGCGTAGGCGAATTCAGTATTTTTTGCTGACATACACGAATGTCAAACTCCATATATAAAAAATGTACAAATATGGAGTCGTGTATACAGCAAAAAATACTGAATTCGCCTACGCTGCCACCTGGTAATTGATTCGCCTTGCATGAACCGATATTAATTTGTCCACCAAACACGACGAATTCGTTGGCAAACTACCGTTGTGTTAATAACAACGAACCACAATAACGAGAGAAAAACATAACAATATAATTTTCAAGCTGTTAACGGTTTATGAGCTAATAGGGTGACCATATAAAATAAATATAATTTTTAAAATGAAACATTAGTAAAAACTATAACTCAAACGGAAGCAATTGGTTTTTTTTTTTGCGAAATTTAGGGTTTTTTACAAAACTTTCATAATAATTTTAATTTTTAGTTTTTTTTTTCGTTTTTGAATAAATTTTAAAATTTTTGATTGAAAGTAAAATTTTTTGTTAAAATTTTCGTAAAGATAAAAATATTGGTGTAATTTTAATCGCTTACTGCAACTTTAATTTGCTAATCTATAATTGCTCTAGCTAAATTTTTGGTTTTTGTAAAAAAATTCCAATTTTTAATTAAAAAAATATTTTTTAGAAAATTTTAATATTTTTGGTGAAGTGTTGGTGAAAATAAAAATGTTGGTTAAATTAAAAAAAAAAAGAAGTAATTGTGCTACATTCGATTATGCCGAATCTTTTATACCCTTTATAATTTATATAAATTTAGTTAAGTCAAATAGCTTCTATCATAAACACAAATATTGCGGTAAAAGAGATTAAAAAAAATAAGAAAAAATATTCAATCTTTTCGTGGTTGGCGTTTTTGTGGCGAAAGTTAGTCGTTTTAAAAAGTTTTATAATAGATTAAAAATAGTTCGTAACAGTTGTCATTAATCTATTACAAAATTGTCGTATTCGAAGTACGCCTACGCCAAATACGATAGGAGTGATTAGCTACGTTAAATAATTTTAAATAAAAATGTCATCGGCTCTAAATTAGTTAAGCATTTTATTATTTAGTCTTAATTTTAGTATTTCCTGAAAGATATCTTCAAAATAATATCCATATTGACCATATTGACCATATTGACAATCGAACTTTTTTATGAAAGGCAAATAATTTGGAAAAAATAGGCAAGCGTAAATTTTTTCACTTAATGTTTTTTTTTTCATATTTTTTAATTCTTTACCGCCCCATATATATTTTTTGTTTGATTGGAGTAACTTGATTGCTTCAAAGTATTTAGAAAAATTAGAGGCAGGCATGTTGTGTTGCCTTCTGCCTCGAAGGGCATGAACCTATCTTGCTAATTTTCAATAGAAACATTTTCGTAACTATGTCTGATTGATTGGCATATTTAAATTTTCTCTAGCTCATCTAGTCCCTTGGCAAAATTGATTTCAACACTAACACGGACGGGTTGAAGGACAAAGCTCACTTGACTTCACTTTGCATAAGAATTTAAAATATATAAACTTTATTAGTCCACCTATGGTGAAGGGTATGAAAAGACATCTTTGAAAAATTTTTTTACAAAATCTTTGAAGTTTTTGTGCCGAAATCAAAACGAAACATGTAGCAAGCAAAGTTGCCAATTTAGCAATTTTCCAGCAAAATCGAACTATTTGTTTTTATTTAGTTATAAGCAACTGACTATAATTTGCATAAGCTAGCTTAAACAAACTTAAGTAACACTGCAAATGTATATATACTAAGGCCCAACTATAATGTGTATGAGCTTGTCTAAGACAACTTAAACAACTGTACAAAAAAAATATATAAATCATGCTAGAGCTTTCTGTAACAAAAAATTAAAAATATGTTTACAAAGCTGTTGACTGCCAATAACGGGAGTCAAATCTTTTTATATACGAATTAAGCATCGGGACTGGGTGTGTGTGGTTTACCAATTCTCCTACGGTAAACTTGAGAGCGTTGAACTTAGTGTTTTTAAATTGTGTATAAATCAGGCATTTTAAAAGTTTCTAATAATTTCGTTTATGAGGATTCTAATGTCACTCCCTTTTGTCTTTTTTTTTTTTTTTTGCCCAAAATCTGTTGCAAAATTTTTCTCGAAAACTTCAACAGGAAATTTGTTCAACCTGGTCAGATTGTTTAAATGTGTCACTGATCGGTGTTCCACATTTCGAATCCTTCACTCTTACCTGCATTTTATAGACATAGCAACATTTCTACCCTTGCTAGTTTAAAAATTAATTTTAAAGTGTCTCATGTATCTTAAAATCGACTGTTATTAAAGTTAATTTGCTAACTTGCTTTGTCTTTGTTGTTCAACTATATTACTGTACTTTAAAGAAGCAAAATTGAAATTAGAATTTTCTTGTGAATTTTTAGTTCTCTCCTCATAAATATTTGCTTAATTCACAAAATTTTGTGTGGTGTATTTTGTATTGAATACACTTTCTGTTTATATGCTTGTGAACACGCAGTGTATCATTGTATCAATTTATTTTGTATATTAAACGTCAAAAAGCAAATAAGAAGGAGAAAATAAGTATTCAGAAAAAGGTTTTCAGGAAGTAAAATGGACAATAGGACTAAAAAAAAGCAAAATTTTACATTTTTTATGCGAAAAGTATACTTTTGATATGCTAAACAATACAAATGTCTTTTGTTTATTTTCTTCTTCTTCTTAATGTGATATGGAATTCACATGTAGTTGATAACACGATTACCAATACAACTTTTCAAAAACATGCAAAATAAAAGTGCATTGGTGTATTGAAATTTTATATGAAAATACACAGTAAACACGGAAACAAGGGGTTTTGTGAATTAAGCAATTGTATTTTTATACCCTTAATCACAGGTGGAAAACGGGTATATCTAATTTTGTCATTCCGTGTGTAATTTCTACAATATCCATTTCGGACCCCATTAATTATATACATATATTCAGACTTCTTATGCATAGCGAAGTCGATTGAGCTATGTCCGCTGTCCGTCTGTCCGTCCGTGTTAGTGCTGAAATCAAGTTTGCCGAGGCACTAGAACAGCTAGAAAAAATCTGAATACGCCAATCGATCAGACATAGTTTCAAAAAAAGGTGCTATTGAAAATCAGCAAGATTGGTCCATGTCCTTTGATGCAGCGAGAAAAGCACCACGCCTACCTCTATTTTTTCTATATCAACAATGAAGTAACTTCAATCAAAAAAAAAAGTATACGGGGCGGTAGTGAAGTGAGTGAAGAAATTGGTGCCCGCCCTTATTTTCCGGGTAACGGGCCTCTGAACTTTTCTATTTTTGTTAAATATCGATATGGGTATCATTTAAAAGCTTTTGAAAAGATCTTTCAGCAAATGCTAAATTTTTTTAAAATTCTAAACGCATAAAGAGCCGATGACATTTTAACGTAAAGTTATGTAAAGTATTTAATTTTTTTTCTTAATATTTAATTCTCTGTCGCCTCAATATTTATTTTTTTGATTAAAGTTACTGCACAAAACTAAATTTACATGTGTGTTGAAGGGCATAGAAGACTCGGATAAGCCGAATATAGAACTCTTATTATTTTCAAATAAAAAATTAAATTTAAAGATTGAAATTTTTTTAAAGTGTTTTAAAGATTATTTTTGTTTTTCCTTATCCATTTGTCCATCGTTGTAACAGCTTCTGAAGATAGAGTTTTTGCATTATGGGCGAAAGTAACTTATAGCAGACGAGATCACTAAAAAGAAGAATTTCTTGAATTATAGTCATGCACTTAAAGTTACTTGCGAGTTTTGGTCCTTATTTTATTTAGACTTTTTAGGTTTTTTTTATAATTAATGTTTAAATATTAAATATTCTGATTTCCTTCACAATAGTGACAAAACCTGCTCTCTGTTTTGAACCCATATTTTTTCGTTTAATAATGCACAATGGGGCAGATTAAAAATATTTTGGAAATAACTCAGTTATTTGTGAAGAGCTAGACTGATTGATACAAAATTTTACCTTAGAATTTTGCGAGGTACCAAAATGTAAGAGCACATAGCGCCATCCCTGGAAAGTGGTTGGTTTCCAGCTTTAAAATTTAAGATCTAATAAACCTCTTTTATGGTCATGTTAAATTTTGGATCAATCGAATTAGTCTTTTACAATTGGCTGAGTTATTTCCAAAATATTATGATTATGCCCCACTGTGCAAGAATAATGATAAAAGTTGCGAATTTGATACTTCAGCATTTTTATATTCGCAAACTTCTTTCAAAACTTTACAGTGTTATGAAAATCTTATCTTAATTTTATTTTTCAAATTACTTGCTTGAGTTAATGAAGTTTTTAAAACACAAAACTTTAGGTAGATTGATAAGATAAAAAGAATTATAAACAATTTCTTCTTTTTAATTTTATTATAGAAATTATATCATAATAAAATTATTCACTTTATTATTTTACTACCAAACTTGAATATGAAAAGATAGTGAAACAAACTATCGTTTATTATTTTGTTGTCATAAAAAGAGTTGAACGTTCTTAAACATTATTCTAAAGATTTAATTCTGAATAAAAATGTTTCAAAAAAATATTTATCAAAATGCGTCAATAACAAAGTAAATAAATCAGAAATGCCATAATCTTATTTAACCAAAATGTTGTTGTACGTGATTTAAAATAATTTAATTATTATTGCAGTTTGTTTACAGTTGGTTGTTTTTTTTTTGCGTTTTTCAAAATGTTTTTCATATTTAAAGTTAGTCATACTGGTTTCCTTCAAATTGTTTACGTTCTGATAACTAATTGTTCTGTAATATTCCCATAAAATTTAATTACATGAATAGAAAATAAACGGAACAACAAACAAAGCTGCTTGCAGACGATATGTTTTTTACATACGATTTGTCAGTTTGATAATATCCGAGTTAAAAGCCTTTCAAATTTTCAAATTTTTTTATAATACCGACATTGGTATCATTTTTAAGCTTTTGAAAAGATCTTTAAGGAAATACTAAAATTTTTAAAAATACTTAATCCATTAAGAGCCAATGGCATTTTTATGTAAAATTATATGTAAAAAAATTTTTTTTTCGTAGTTTTTAATGCTCTGTCACCCCCATATTTGCTTTTTAATTGGAGTTACTTCACAAAACTACATTTACATTGATGAGCACTTAGAGCACTTTTACTTTATTTTAATTAAACAAAGTTTAAAAAGAAAATTTTATGTAGGATATTTATTTGAAAATTTGTGCGCATAATTTTTCTAGCCACTGTATGGTTTTTCTAAACTATAAAAGCCCACAATTTTAAAGTTAGAATGTTACTTATCTTCAGAACGTGCTGAGTTAAAAAGAAAAACAAAATGATTAATATTCATATTTTATTTTTACTTTTGGTAGTTGTGTCATCAGTTTTTACACAAACTGATTATTGTAGGCCGAATCTCTGCAAGGGAAAGAAACATATTGCGTGCAATAATAAAGGAGTAAGTAAAAAATAATAATTAATATTAATAGACTACTTATGCGATAAAGAAAAAACAAGAAAAACTTTGAGGCTGCCATGCAACTGTCAACAAAATCTTAATAAAAATTAAGCGAACATTTTTACATCGTCACTGTTACAAAAAGGCCTTGATCGTTTTAATCATACATAAGCCAAGCGTTCAGAGTTAAATAGATAAAAAACAGAAGACACAAAAAAAGTGCTTGTGGCATCAAAAGGATCGGCGACTGTAACAAAAGAGAAAGAGACAACAAGCAAAGAATTAGGGGCTGTGTGAAAAATGGATGATAACATCAATCGTGACCTTTTTGCAATTTCCAATTGGGGTCTTGTAAACAAGATTCAATTTAATTCTCGGAAAACTCACTCGGTTGAATGTGCTAACTCATCTATAATAATGGGAGAAATGGATATGACGGAATATGAAGTTCTTGATGCTCTTGTCTTGAAAATTCAATAGGATGTTTGGTGGACGCAAAATAAGCATTCAAGTGCTTTGATTTAATGAAACGGTACAAGAGAGACTTAATTCCATCTAATTTTTATATTATCTATGCCACCTTCATCAGGCCGAAAATAGAATACAACTCTCGTGTATGGGCTGGTGGTTCAAAGACTATTTTATAGTTATTTGACTGAATGTTGGAAAGAGCGAAAAAATTCGGTGACATTAGAGTATCCAGTTTAATTGGCTCATCGTTAATACAACGGAATGTGTTCTAATAAAATCAGGAAACTTGTTCGTAAAACACGTAACAAGTTCCTCATCAACAGCCTAACCAAGAGCCAAATAGTTTGTAGGTAGAATAAACTCCCTACAGATGTCCTTGCTGTCAGTTTTAGTGTGTAAAGATTTAAATCGGATGTCAACAAGTGCTACTTCCTCTATCCTTCATCTCATAACCTAAATTTATAGTTCGGGCACGATGTGTTGCATAATTAGTGGTCACCCCCTCAGTGCTGTTCCCATTAAAAACAAATATATGCTATTAATATTGTAACGCTCAAGGCGTATTGATACCAGGTGAATGCATAAGCTTTTACGTGTATTTTGTTTTTGTAAAAAACTTTTGAGCTGTCAAAAACGTCTGGCAATATGTGTGTATGTATTTCAATTTATTTTTAGTGGCTTTCTAATTTTTCATAAATACATACTCACATATTGCCAGACGTTTTTGACAGCTCAAAAGTTTTCACAAAAACAAAATACAAGTAAAAGCTAAAACAATGCGCCTTTGTAACGCTCTAAAAAGTTTTCAGTTTTATGTTCTCTGTGTTCATTTAGTTAATTTTAATTTTAAATAAAAAAATAAATATGAAAACTGTTCTAAAGACTGGGGCACAAAGAATCCGTCATACGTTAAACCTTGACAAATTCAACTGACAATTCAGTTAAAATACATGTTTTCTTATGAGCGTTGTCACAATCAATACGTGTCCGTCAACGCAAAGTACGTAAGTTGATCAACTTTTAACTTTTGACGTATGTTGAATACTTGACAACTATCAACTGCTTCTTCTTCTCTGCTTTCTTTTAACTCTTGCTTTTTTTCAATTGTGTTTTGTGATTTTAATAAAACAATTTTGGTGGCAAACAAAATACAAATTTAATTAAATTAACAAGTGAATAAAGTACAAATTAAATTAAAAAGTGAATAAAAATAGACAGCAAACTTTGATTTAATATCTGTCAGCAAAGTATTCATTGTGCCAACCTCATCCGTCATTACTTTGACTTTAGTTGAATTTGTCAAAGTACAACGTATGACGGATTCTATGAGCCCCGGCCTTAAGGCTTGTTAAAAAAACAAGACGAGTCAAGTACCAGGTGGCAGTGCAGTCGAATTCACCTTTTTTTTGCTGCTAATCATTACTGTCAAACCCCATATAAAAATATCTGTTAATGTTTTTTATTTATATTTTTTATATAAACAGTTTTTTATACATGGAGCTCGACAGTAATAATTATTAGCAAAAAAAATTTAAATTCGCCTGCTCTGCCACCTGGTAATTAATTCGCCTTGGCGGCAGGGATGGCGAATTCATTGTTTTTCACAAAAGCCGAATCAATACTAAGTGGTCGCAATGGCGAATTCAATAATTTTCGCCAAAACCTGAAATGTGAAACTACATATATGAAAAAAGTGTATAATTTTTTTTATATGGTGTTTGACACTTAGCGTTTCGGCGAAAATCAATGAGTTCCCTATCGAGACCATGCTACGCCTACCTTCGCCATGTTTTCACCGGTAACTTAACTGTCAAACCCCATTTAGGCTAGCGGCGAAAATTAACGATTTTGCCATCGCTACCACCTTACAACTAATTCACTTTGCTAAAAAACTTTCAAAGAAATTTTAAATTTTTTGTTTTGTATTCATTAATGTTGTATTTTTTTATAGGAATTCGCAGCTAAATGCCATGAACATAAATTTATCGATATTATACAAATAACACCGGCAATACAAAAACTTATAGTTCATAAGCACAATGAACTTCGTAATAAAGCTGCCAAAGGTTTTGATAAATTTCCTCCTGCCGCACGAATGGCCAGCATGAGTTGGAGCAACGAACTAGCCGAATTAGCTGTTTACAATGTTAAGCAGTGTGAAATGAAACACGACGAATGCCGTAATACCGATCATTTTAATTTCGCTGGACAAAACATTGCCGAAATGAATTGGTCGGGTATGAACTTAAACGTTGTTGAAGTTATCAATATGCAAATAGAAGATTGGTTTAATGAGTATAAAAATTGTCCTTTAAAAATTTTAAAAAAATTTTTTCTTCCTAAAAATGAGTAATTTGATATTTTCTAAGCAAAAAAAAAAAAAAAAAAAGAAACTAATTATATTTTTTACATATTTAAGCAATCAGATTGGCCACTTCACCGCCATGATCCAAGAGAAAGCCACTCATGTTGGTTGTTCCATTTTAAAAACTGAAGATAATGGTCTTCATACCCAGCTCATGACATGTAATTATGCCTACAACAACATTTTAGGTTATCCTGTTTACACAATGGGTGCAACTGCTTCAAAATGTCAAACAGGCATTAATAAATATTATAGTTCTCTATGTTCTTTAAACGAAAAATATTTATAAAGATAATTAGGACTGCATAAATATTCTAAGCTTAATTTAAATGTTCTATAAAAATATAATAATAATAATGACAACAAACTTTTAATTTTTTCGTTAATTATATAATGAAATTATAGAATCCACTGATGAGCTATATGAGCAGTAGCGAAATCGCCATATGGATGTAATAAAATAAAAATAAAATATAATTGTTTTAAGCAGTATTAACTTCTCACAGAAAACTTAATATGTTCTTATTTGGTCTCATTAACCGACTTAAAAAAAAGAAGGAAGATGAAAGGTTATCAATTCGTCTGAATGTTGCTTCTTAATGTTTGTGCCCACAGAACTCAGTCATTATTATTGAAGCGATTTAACAATTTTTTTTTCTTTATTTGACAGGTTATGGTCAATTAATAATTTTAAAAATTAAAGGGTGTCACTATACAACATACTTGTTTTTTTACACACATTATGAACCGTAAAGAGCATCACTTTAAAATGAAAAAAACTGGGCATCACTAAGCACCCAATAGGAAAAAATTAATATAAAAATAAATCTAAAAATCAGTGTCCCAACAGGTGAGCTTTATGGGCTAATCTTTTAAAGCGTTAAAGACAAACGCTTGAAAATTGAACAGATTGTCGTTTGCTATGAACATAATAATAACGTTTTTTTATACCCTTCACCACAAAAAGTATAAAAAGGGAATATCTTAGTTTGTTATTTCATTTGTAATTTTTACTACATCCATTTTCGACCTCATAAAGTATATATATTCTGAATCCCTATGCTTAACGAAGTCGATTGAGCTATGTCCGTCCTTGAAAGAGGTGCTATTGGAAACCAGCATTATCTGTCTATGTTCTTCGAGGCAGCAGGCAAATCACCACGCCTACCTTTAACTTTTTCATGTCATTTCAAAAATATAAATGTATGGGCCAATAGGGAATTAAAAAAATAAGAAAAAAACATCAAGTGAAAAAGTTCGCGCTCGCCCATATTTTCCGAGTTACGGGGCTCTTAAATTTTGAAATTTTTTAACATCCTAATATGGGTATCATTTTAAAGCTTTTGAAGAGGTATTTAAGGATATACTAAAATTTTTTAAAAATGCTTAACTCATTAAGAGCTGATGTCACTTTTAAGTAAAATTATATATATGCAGTACCAACATTTTTTTATTTTTTATTTCTCTGTCACCCCAATATTGGTTTTTTTGATTGGAGTTACTTCACTAAACTAGATTTACCTACATGATGAAGGGTATATAACATTCGTCATAGCCAAGAATAGCACTCTTTCTTGTTTGGCTTTCCTTTTTTTATAAACTCGATTAAAAGAATTAATTTTATATTCGTATGTTCAACATTCTGTGTGAAGGAATTACGCGCCCCTATCGTGAATATCTTTTCACTTGAAATGTTTTCCTTTTTCCCCAAATTACAATCGTGAATAATTTACATGAAATATTTTTCACGTAAACAAAAATTCCCCTTATCGTGATTGATATTTTCCTTCAAAATTTTTTCACTTTTCCCTTGGATTTGTTTACTTACATTTTACTGGGGAACTGCATACATTATGCAAGTTTTTATCATTTATAATTAGAATACTTTTTAATTTAAGATCAGTTTCTGCAGCGCAGACTGACATTTTACTCGACAAGATGCAAAACAGAGAGATCTACTGCTTGTAAGTTCATAAAGATTTTTTATAAAAAATGTCATTAAATTAAAAATGGAGATATAAAAAAATTTAAAACATTTTCTTAATGGGTCAGCAATGTCTCGGGTAACTTAAATTGTTATACGCGTCTTGCACATCACGTTTTTGTAATAAAAATTTTAGATATTTATTTTTGATCTTTAATTTACAAATTTTCACTAAGCTTACTCTTCTTACTAATGTGCACTGATAGCTTATTAATTTTGAACAGCTGTTCAATGAAGTGAACAAATATTTCATGGGAAATCCATGATAGCAACTTTCACTTCGAGAGGAATAAAAATTTCATGAGAACGCAAATTTCACTTCTCATTCACGATAGGGGTGACCATTTTTTATTAAATGAACAAAAGAGAAAATAACATAAAATAAGAATCATGTTACAAATAACAGTTCAGCTTTATTAAGATTAAATATAATTTATATTTAGGAAAAAATTATAAAAAAGAAAAAAAATTAAATTAAAAATTTTTAAACAAAATAATTACACATTGAGTTTTATTAATTTCATTCCAAATGAAAAATGTAAATGAAATCTCTATTAAAAATTCATGGAAATAAAAGCATTCATCACTATACAAATTATTTAAATATTTAATATCACTGGGGCATATTTTTATTGTTACTTGTTGCATTACCAGATGCTAAGTTTGGAAACAAATATTCCAAGACAGTCGGATGTAAACGTACAGCATCAGGCCAAGAACATAAACCACAATTCTAAAAAAAAAAGTGTTCACATTAATACAAAATAAATTTAAATAAATAAGTTCAAGTTAAATGAAATGTTCACTTACATCACATATAAAAAAATAATTTTGATTGTTTAGAGTAAATGAATTTAGACGATTTATTTGTATATTCTTGCCGCTTAATGTTTTCCTAGATGCAATGTGATCATCATTTATTCTTTGCAAATTCCACATTTTCTCTTTGTCTTCGTATGGTGGCAGCGTAACATCCGTTCCATCATTACAATTTTCAGATGAACGCATGTTATGCATTTCATAGCGATTGGCCAGTAAAAAGTCGTTACTATTACAATTTAAACAACGTGTGAAGAGGGCACGTTGATCGATTTGTAGTTGAAAGTAATTTAAAATATTAAAAACTTGAAGATCTACTGAATCCGAGGGTATTTGCAAGCATTGTTTTTGTGGCAATTCACGCGAAAATGTTAAATAACGTGAATCTCTTGTGAGTACATAACGATGTTCGTTACGTGCCATATCTATGTATTGATTAATGTCCACATTATTTAAAATTTCCACACAATCGAAACCTAGTTTACGTAATTCTTTAGATAGGCCAATAAGCATTGAGTCGCACAGAAATTTTATATTTGATGATCTGGAAATTTAAAAAAAAATTTAATGACATCTTTAGTCAGGCTTAAGTTCGTTATAATAAGTGTTTAAATTTGTGAAAGTGAGTAAGTCAGATAAAAGAATTCATTCTCCTTTTAAAGTTATCAGTTGCAAAGTTTTTTTTTTTATTTAAACAACTATTAAGGAGAAATGGGAAACGGGAAATTCATGTCTATAAAGGAGTGCGCGTCAACAAGGTAAAATGATATCAAAATTTGTCTCCCATATTGATGTCGTCAAAAATATGGTGCAAAATCGTTCTTTTATCTGAAATGTTCAGATGCCCGAAACTCTAGAAATATGGGTGAGCGCTAGTTCCATCACTTGATGTTTTTTTTCTCTATCGCTTCATATATTTGTTCTTTTAATAGTTACTTTACTAAACTAGATTTGTTTTTAATGTTATGGAAATATTAGAGGCAGGCGTTGTGTTATGCCTGCTGCCTCGGAGGGCATGAATCAATCTTGCTGATTTCCAATAGCATCTCCATCGATATTATCAGCTCAATCTTGAATATTCTCACGGAAAAAATTTTTCTCGAGAAAAAATTCCTCCAATTATAAATTCTGTGGGAACAAAAAACAAATAAAAAAGTGGCATCACCGTAATTTGAAGGGAGCTATTTTGGTTTTTTTTAGATATAATTTCTGTTTCATAATTTATAATTCCTACTTTTTTACCCGATTTTTTTTTTCGCTTTCCGCAGGCAATAAAAAGGGGAACAAAAACAGAAAACTCCCACGGCATTTCTGTTTATAATTGGGCCGTATGTCTAAAATTTTTCCAGCTTCTCTAGTGCCTTGGCAAAGTTGATCTAAACACTAACACGTACGGACAGACGGACATCGTTCAATCGATTTCGCTATGTGTCGGAAATGGATATTGTAGAAATTACAAAAGGAATGATAAGCTTAGATAACCCTTTTTTCAATTTTTGTGGTGAAGGGTATAAAAACGGAATTTTTTTAAAGAGCTCTCTCTCTCTCTCTCTCTGAATACAATTTTATTAAAATATTTTTGGAGACAATAAAAGGTATCTAAAATTTTTAACAAAATAACAATAAAATTTTTGAAAATGGTCAATTGGCTTCGATACAATTCAGTCTTTAATTTATTCTTACTTTCTTGCCGTCGCTTTTGCTTCGTTGGAGTCCAGTTCATTTTCACTTTGATGTAAATTTTTCTTATTTTTTGATTCCGCATAATTTCCAGAATTTAATTTCGTTTTAGAACGAAATATATAACCTGATTTTGAGTTGGTAATATCCTCCACTATAGCATCAATATTAATACCAGTACGCAACAATAGTTCGGCTAAAGTCTTATAAACTTGTAACAAACAGTGAGCATCCAGTGCCGCATATACTATCTGATCGTGTCGTAAAGGACGATTAGCCCAATTTGAGCATTGATTTGATTTGTCTAATTTTTTACCCAAACACATTTCCGTTAAAGCGCATAGACTTTCGCCGGCCACCGAAATTTGTTCATAGGGAAAAGGTGAAATTTGCATATATTTCAAACGTCGCCACAAGTCACGCAAATCTAAATAACAGGATGCAGCCTGAAGATTTAATCCTAGAGGCAATGATTTATGTAACATTTGCAGATCGTAGTGTAGCGAAAAACCTAATTTTAAAATTTCTAAATTATTAAAAATTCTACGGCCCATTAGTTTCCACAAGCTGCTATCCAAATGCGGTGACAAGCAGTCAACTAGATAAACTCGTTCAATTGTGGCGAGCTGTATAAGCGAGACACGATTATCATTTGAAACAGAAGGTTTCCATTCCGAGTCGAAAGCAATGAGCAAATGTTGTTCTAAATACGACAACATATCTAGGAACTTTACTTTTGTATCGACGAGCATTATAGATTCAGCGGGCAATTGTAAAGTTAAATATTCATCTTTTTGTACACATGAAGGTGAGTGATTTTTATGTTTTTTGGCCGCAGTGTCCGCCTTGTCCCAAGATTCATTTGAACTACTACATGAGTTAGTATTATCTTCATTTTCTGTTAAAGTTCTATCGAAATTCTCCAGTTTAAATTGTAATGCTAAGGGACACTCATCCAAAGGAATTTTATATAATTGTGCCCAATAAGCCGCCTCATCCAAATCACCATAATTTACTATTTTACTTATAAGATCCAATTGTAAAGCTTTGCTCTTGTTGGCCTCTTCACGGGCCAATTCACGCCATGAATCAAAACTCATGCCACCATCTTGATATTTATGAAAAAGATAATGCAAATACGAACATGATTTAGAATACTTGAGATTTGGGGTATATTGAGAGTCAATATTGTATTTTTTAGCTAAACGAGTAACCAGCTTAGACATGGGACGGTAACTCAGTATATTATGTTTAATATCCGAATACTTATATTTCCTGTAAAAGTAAACAAGATTAAGAAAATAAATAAAAAAAAATTAAAAATAAAAACTCACTGAAATATTTCCTCACAATTGTCATACACAGTATTTTTGCGATTTAACAATGTGTCCAAAAATTGTACCGTCTGTAATTGAAGATCTTGAGCCTCTGCCAAAAATTCCTCCGCTAATGAAATTTTTTCTTGCAAAATTAAGGGAAATATGAGATCAAATAAGCCAAAGATATATGTAACATTTAGGAAAATAGACCAATAAGCAGCCTAAAAATACAACAACAACAATAATCAAAATTTATATATAAATTTTAAACGAAAATATGTGTAATTACATCTCTGTAAAATCCTTCAGAGAGTAGCGTTTGTAGTTTTGGTATTAAATACTGTTGTATTTTTTGCAATTGATACGTTTTTGTCACAGCCTTGTACAGTGGCACTATGCCACACGTTTTAACAAAATTAAAAGCCACCATACGAGTATTATCATCGCAAGTTGCTTCTATAACCGGGTGTTCTTTATAAAGTTCACAAACAGTTTCAAGTACTAAAATAAAAATATTAGTTTACAATCGTTTTTTTTTATGCCAGTCAACTTACTAAACAGCGCCATATTTTTATTTTTTAAATAATTACAACCAGGACTGGAGGCGAAAAGTTTTAATGCCAGCAGCAAAGGTTGATTATCCCGTGAGAGAACTAGTTTTAATTGATGTTGTACAGCAGGAGTGCGTTTACCTAAAATTAATTAACTTATAATTATAACAGATATTAAGGATAACGAAAAAATAATAGATGACAATTTTCATTTGAATTTAAAGAGGAAGATCTAGTTAACTACAATCCACCTTTCCAATTAGAACACTGTAACAGTCTTCTGATATATTTGAAAAGAACTATACAGATCGTATTTAAGGCTCCGTCTAACTATTCTAAACAATCGTACAATTCATTCACAATAAAATCTAATGTAATTCTGTAATACTTGAAGAACCATTAGAAAAAGTCTATTAAATTGTTACATCGTCACACAAAATATTTGCAACTATAATCGTAAAGAAATATTTTATTATTATTTTTTTTTTTTTTTTTTAATAAGGAAATTAGATAGATCTGTAAAAAATCTGTTTTGCATTTTAAACAAAAAGTTTAAGCAAAAACAAATTAAAAGTGCTATATTCGGCTATGCCGAATCTTATATACCCTTCACCATGTATGTAAATCTAGTTTGGTGAAGTAGTTCTACCCAAAAAACAAATATTGAGGTGACAGAGAATTAAAAAATTAAAAAAAAATACTTACAAAAAATGTCATCGGCTCTTAATGGGTTAAGCATTTTTTTTAAATTTGTATATTTCCTGAAAGATTCCTTTCAAAAGCTTTTAAATGATACCCATATTGAAAATCGAACTTTTTTATGAACATTTCAGAGGCCCATAACCCGGAAAATATGGGCAAGCGCCAATTTTTTAAGTGGATTTTTTTTTTTTTTAAATTCTCTATCGCTCTATTTTTTTAATTAGAAAAGCTTATTTGAACATAATGGTATTGAAAATTTAGAGGCAGGCGTGGTGTTTTGCCTACTACCTCAAAGGAAATAAACCGATATGATCGATTCGCGTATTTAAATTTTCGCTAGCTCATCTAGTGCCCTGGCAAAGATAATTTCAACACCAAAACGGACAAAGACATGGATATCACACAACCGACTTTGCTATGCATAAGGATTTAGAATATAAATTCCTTATGGAGTCCGAAATGGATATTGTAAAAATTACAAACGGAATGTCCAAATTAGATTTTTCCTTTTTTCACATTTTGTGGTGAAAGGAAAAGGTTTTTTACATACGCATGTCATTTTTAACAGACCAAAGACTGTCATTACAGGATAAACTTTATTAAATATCATTACGCCAACAACAGATGATAAATCTGCCCGTGTTTACTAGCGAAAGACTCTTTGACCTTGCAATTTCGGGCAATTGCAGAAAAGGTACTCCGCAGTTTCTAGTCCATCCATATCCTTTTTTCTGTTTAATGGTATAAATACATATTCAGAATTTACATTAAACATGCAGCTTCTCATAGCATATTCGCCGGTGAATTAAAACAACTAATAAAAAGGCTGTATATCTTTCTCCTTTTACCACCTGTTTTACCTCTCATCTATCCCTTTCCTAAAGAAGCTAGTACGGTTACGAAGTGCTACTTTAAAAAAATTCAGTGTTTTTCTTCTACAAACTTTCACTAGACAATGGCTCCTAACAACACCTATAAAGATTCTAAGAAGTTTCTTTCCAAAACCATTCCTTTGAATTTTAAAAACCATCGGGAAAAGTTTAAAGCTGAATTTAGCAATTAGAAAAATATTAGATCATTTAAATAATGTCCACTGTTTAAGGTTTTCTATAAAATCAATATTTACACTCGAGTGGTTAAGTTTGTGTCTTCATAAAAAAAAAAAAACAATTTTAATAATTTTGTTTTCTGTTTCCTGAAGATGCCACATAACGGTGTGGTGAATATTGAAAAAATAAAAGATAATAAACCATAATTTTATTTAAAAAAAACTGAATTATTGCTTGAACAATTAGAAAATAAAATTTCATCACTAGTTTTCAACAAATCGCAAATATTGAAAACTTGCAAATGACATACATACATACATATATATGTACAAAATAACTAGACTTACATTTGTTGTACGTCTCTCGAAACTCTTCAAACCATTGTTCCATTTCAGAGCTTAATTTACAGTCAAAATTTTGACCATTTAAACCAGCTGCTGTGGTTATATCAGGTACCACAGTAATTTTTAAATTTTGGGTAGAACTCATTATAAAATCTAAATCGTCATTTTCGTCCTCGTAGCCAGCTGGTATACCACGGTAGGGTAACATCTTGCTTTCTTACACTCAAAAACAGAAACGTTTTTTAAGAATAAAAAAAATTAAAAAAGTATTTGTATATTAAACGAACTATGAGCTTTACAAAATATTTTTCATATTTTTTTTTTACTTAAACTTTATTATGTGCAATTTTATGTATAAATATATTCCTGTAAATTGAACAAATTTTATAGAGGAAAGAATACAAACTTTACATTTAAGAGTTGTAAAGAAAGTATGTTTTTTTACAAGGCGAATTAATACTACGTGGTAGCAAGGCAAATTGAAAACTAAGTAAAATTGATAGCCCAGGCGATTGAATTCGCTTTACAAATTTTTCCTAGACAAAGTCAAAAATTGCTTACATTTTGTTGACGCGCCATTTAAAAACACGAAGAATGTTCAATTTTAAGATCGAATAAAATTTTTCAAATAATTCATTTTTTTTTTAATAGTGAAGGTGCAAATAAACCATTGTGTGATAGGTAACAAGAGTTTGTGTGCCTAATTGCAGTTAAAATATAAATAAGAACAAACAACATTTATTGAAAAGAAAATGTTTCTTTGAAAAACATTTTGAAAAATTGTTTATTTTTTATCAAAATATATGTATGTGTGTATGTATGTACATTTATAAAAAATATTTGAAGAAATATTGACAATCTCTCCTCTCGTATTACTTTCGGGCTCAGGAAACTCTATCATTGCGGCTTGTATCTTCCAACCAGGGTTAGGCATATACTTGCAAGTACTTTACTAATGTCACATCTGAACTACTGCATCGAGGTATACTCTGGTACTCTTGGGTATAACATTCGCGCTATCAAACGTAATGTAAAACGCATTGTAAGATTCGTTTACAATGTTTCTCATATCGTGATGATGAAACTGATTTTGTAAAAGATTTCTTAGGCTGCAGTTTCAGCCAATACCTTCAAGCTAAGACTCTAATATATTTTCTCAAAGTAATCAAATATGGAATTCCAAATTATCTTTTTAACAAATTTGCATTTTCTCGATCACGGAGATCACCCCAAATCATTGTATCGGTAATTATGAATTCCATTTATGAAAAATCTTTTTTGGTCAGAGCTGCTAGACTTTGGAACTCTTTGCCACGCTCTCTGCGGTCATTTGACTGCTCTTGCCACACATTTAAAGTACGAATTTTTAGTCATATTTCAGCTGTAAACCAATAAAAAAATTAAAAATTAAAAAAAACAAACAAAAAAAATAAAAAAAAAAATTGTATTTTCACCGATTGGGGCTTTATACCTTATTAACACTTTAATCACCCTCCCTCTCTCAAGGATATACCGACATTATCTTATCCACGTATTTTTTTTTTTTTTTATTCTGATCAATTTGACCAAAATCATTCAAAACTCATGTATTTTTTATATTGTTCTTTATTTTATAATTACAGCTTTAATTTAGTAATACGACTTTGGCCTTGTAGGCTTTTTGTATTACAAGATGATGAAATAAATAAATAAAAAAATAAAAATAAATATTTTAGTGGTTTGCAATATAAGAAGTGTGGGAGTGGAACTTTGTTTAATATGCCAAGAGACACCAAAGGCAAAATGAAATGAAGTATATATGTTCAGTAAATTTCATTTTCTTCTGTTTTTTATATTATTCATCATTGTTTACTGACACGTACACTTAAATTTACACAAACAAAATACACGGGTTTTGTTTTTGTCCTGATGCGGTTACCTAGTATTCAATTTGCCTTGGGTGGTAGCGTAGACGGATTATTCTTTTTCCCAAAATATTACAGATATAAAGAAACACAGATCAAGGCGAATCAATAACAGGTGGCTTTAACAGCTCAGGTGACTTTCTGAAATATTACATATAAAAAGTAAGCACATTTCTAACTACACTAATTCGAGGAACTGTAGCATCGTGTAAACTAAATCCACATGTTTTAATTCAACAAGACCTTTATAATTTTTATCATGACAAAATAATGCATCAGATAAGTGCACTTGCTGTTTTTGACATTTATAATACACAATTATTCATATGTAGTTTGACAGCTAAACTCAAACAAGATCATGAATAAAAAATAATCAGCTGTCGAACTATACTTTGATAAAAATAATTCATTTACTAGGGTGTCAGACGATCAAGTTTTCATTTAAGTTTCATTCAAGATTTAAAATTTCTCTCATTTATTAACCAACACACTCACACTTTAAGAACTTGCTGAGAATTTGCTTTCAAATTTTCGTTCAATTGAGTCTTTCAAATTACATTCAAGAAAACAGCTGATTGACGTTTTTCCCTCCAAATTTGTTTTAAAAATTCTGCTGTCAGTGCTTTCTTGACATCTTGCTTAAAAACTAGCTTTGAAATTGCGTGCAGCCTACGTCACAGCTTTCAATTTTTGTATATTTCGACAAGCAGTATGTGTAAATTTCTTGAAAGAGAATTGAACAAAAACTTGACCGTGTGACTGCACCGTTATTCCAATAAGAATCTGGTATTTTTTGGGATGTGTTTAATATCAATAGATTAAAAACAGTCTGGCATCACAAAGAAAAAAGTTTTATACTGAAAAATTATTTTATTGTTTAATAAACGTTGAAAAATGGAAAATATAGCGCTTACCCACGAAGGTAAATATAAAATTTTACATGAACATATGTGCAAAGTATAACTTGTTAACTTAAAATACTTTAACAAATAATTTTGCAGAAATTGAGGCTCAAATCGCTGACATTCAAGCAAAAAAGAAGGATTTGCAAAAGAGTAGCAGTGAAGGCGTAGGATTATTGGACAGCGGCAACTTTTATGACACGGATTTTTATGATGAAGGTGGAAAAAGTAAAAATCGCTATGATGGCTACCACAACTCAATTGCTGCCAACGAAGAGGCAGATGAAGACGAAGACGAGGGTATTCCAGTAGCACAAAAACGTACTACTTACACAGCTCCTAAATCTGTTATAAACGATGTCACTCAGGTGAGATTTTCCATCTGAAATATGTGAGAAGATTTAATATTCGTTCTGTTATAGGGAAAGGAAGATGTCGATCCTTTGGCTGATCGTAGGCGCCCAACTATTGCTGATCGTGAGGATGAATATAAACAAAAACGACGTCGTGTTATTATTTCTCCTGAACGTGCTGATCCCTTTGCCGAGGGAGGAAAAACTCCTGATATCGGGTCTCGTACATACACGGATATTATGAGAGAGCAAATGTTAAAAGGAGAAGAAACTGAACTGAGACGAAAAATAATCGAAAAGTCAAAGGATGGTACCTTATTAAAAACTGTACCAGATCCACCAAAAGAAGGTGGTCGTAAGCGTGGGCGATGGGATCAAACTGTTAGCGAAAGTTTCGTTCCCGCTAAAATAGCGGCAACTCCAAGTAGTGCTGCGACTCCAACGTGGGAAGAGGTAAGTAGACGGAAAAAAATGCTTGACAAAATTATTGACTTATCGTTATTTTTCAGAAAACTCCTGCAGATCATCGTTGGGATGAAACACCTGCTCACAAGACAGGCTCTGAAACGCCAGGAGCAACTCCTGGGGTTAGTACTCGAATTTGGGATGCTACGCCAGCACATGCAATGACACCAGGCCATGAAACGCCAGGGCACGAAAAGTCTGTCAGACGTAATCGCTGGGATGAAACCCCGAAGACCGAAAGGGAAACACCTGGTCATAGTGGTTGGGCTGAAACGCCTAAGCCAGATAGGGGAACAAGTGATAATATTGTACCAGAGTCTACACCAGGAGCTTCTAAAAGAAGATCTCGTTGGGATGAAACACCATCTAATGCTACACCTTCCGCCATGACGCCGAGCTTGACTCCAAGTATGACACCAACAGCTACACCTGGACATGTCACACCCATGTTAACTCCAGGCGGATCTACGCCCATTGGCGTAAAAGCAATGGCTATGGCTACACCAACTCCAGGTGCCTTGGCTGCCATGACACCAGAACAATTACAAGCCTATCGCTGGGAAAAAGAAATAGACGAAAGAAATCGTCCCTTTACCGATGAGGAACTAGATCAAATGTTTCCACCTGGATATAAAATTTTGCCACCCCCAGCAGGTTATGTGCCACTTCGCACACCTGGTCGTAAATTAATGGCAACACCTACACCTATTGCTGGCACACCTGCAGGTTTCTTTATTCAGGTGGAAGATAAAAATGCAAAGTTTATGGATAACCAGCCAAAAGGACAAAATTTGCCATTTATGAAACCAGAAGACGCTCAGTACTTTGATAAGTTGCTTGTAGATGTTGATGAAGATTCGTTATCCCCAGAAGAAATGAAAGAGCGTAAAATAATGAAACTCTTATTGACTATTAAGAATGGTTCACCTCCAATGCGTAAGTCAGCGTTAAGACAAATTACCGATAAAGCCAGAGAATTTGGGGCCGGACCGTTATTTAATCAAATTCTACCATTGCTTATGTCTCCCACATTGGAGGACCAAGAAAGACATCTTTTGGTGAAAGTTATCGATCGTGTTTTGTACAAATTAGACGATTTGGTTAGACCTTATGTTCACAAGATTCTTGTGGTTATTGAACCATTGCTGATCGATGAAGATTACTATGCCCGTGTAGAGGGTCGCGAAATAATATCGAATCTTGCAAAGGCCGCTGGTCTTGCAACTATGATTTCTACTATGCGACCTGATATCGATAATATTGATGAATATGTACGTAACACCACTGCACGTGCATTCGCTGTGGTCGCTTCAGCTTTAGGAATACCCTCTCTATTGCCTTTTCTTAAGGCTGTATGCAAATCGAAAAAATCCTGGCAAGCTCGCCATACTGGTATTAAAATTGTGCAACAAATTGCCATTTTAATGGGCTGTGCTATTTTGCCTCATCTAAAGGCGCTTGTCGAAATTATCGAACATGGTTTGGTAGATGAACAGCAAAAAGTTCGAACTATAACAGCTTTAGCTATAGCCGCTTTGGCTGAAGCTGCAACGCCATATGGCATTGAATCTTTCGATTCTGTCCTTAAACCCCTGTGGAAAGGTATTCGCACACATCGTGGCAAGGGCTTAGCTGCATTTTTAAAAGCCATTGGCTACTTAATTCCTCTAATGGACGCCGAATATGCTAACTATTATACGCGTGAAGTAATGCTTATATTAATTCGTGAGTTCCAGTCTCCGGATGAGGAAATGAAAAAAATTGTTTTAAAAGTAGTTAAACAATGTTGTGCGACTGATGGTGTAGAAGCTCAATATATAAAAGAAGAGATTTTGCCACACTTCTTTAAATTCTTTTGGAATCATCGAATGGCTTTAGATCGTCGTAACTACCGCCAGTTGGTTGATACAACGGTTGAAATAGCCAACAAAGTAGGAGCATCCGAAATTATTAATCGTATTGTAGACGATCTTAAGGATGAAAACGAACAATATCGAAAAATGGTCATGGAAACTATTGAAAAAATCATGGGTAACTTGGGTGCAGCTGATATAGATTCTCGTCTCGAAGAACAACTTATCGATGGTATACTGTACGCCTTTCAAGAACAAACTACTGAGGATGTTGTAATGTTAAATGGCTTTGGTACCATTGTTAATCAGCTGGGCAAACGTGTTAAACCGTACTTGCCACAAATTTGCGGTACAATACTTTGGCGTTTAAATAACAAATCTGCCAAAGTACGTCAGCAGGCAGCTGACTTGATTTCCCGCATAGCAATAGTAATGAAAACATGCCAAGAAGAAAAACTAATGGGACATTTGGGCGTAGTTCTTTATGAATACCTTGGCGAGGAATATCCCGAGGTATTGGGTAGTATTCTTGGTGCTTTAAAAGCAATCGTAAATGTTATTGGTATGACAAAAATGACGCCTCCAATAAAAGATCTCTTACCGCGCTTAACGCCAATTTTAAAAAATCGTCATGAGAAAGTGCAAGAAAATTGTATTGATCTGGTAGGTCGTATTGCAGACAGAGGTCCAGAGTATGTATCTGCCAGGGAGTGGATGCGCATTTGCTTTGAACTGTTAGAGTTGTTAAAGGCTCACAAAAAGGCAATTAGACGTGCCACCGTAAACACATTTGGCTACATTGCCAAGGCCATTGGTCCCCACGATGTATTGGCCACATTACTCAACAACCTCAAAGTACAGGAACGCCAAAATCGTGTTTGTACCACAGTAGCTATTGCCATTGTGGCTGAGACCTGTCGTCCTTTTACCGTTTTGCCTGCTCTAATGAATGAATATCGCGTTCCAGAATTAAACGTTCAGAATGGTGTCCTCAAATCGCTGTCTTTCCTTTTTGAATATATTGGCGAAATGGGCAAAGATTATATATATGCTGTTTGCCCTCTACTGGAAGATGCTCTAATGGACCGTGACTTGGTGCATCGACAAACGGCCTGTGCAGCTATCAAGCACATGGCTTTGGGTGTTTATGGTTTTGGCTGCGAAGATGCCCTTGTTCATTTGCTTAACTATGTGTGGCCCAATATATTTGAAACATCCCCCCATTTGGTTCAAGCCTTTATGGATGCTGTTGAAGGACTGCGCGTTTCTTTGGGACCAATTAAAATTTTGCAATATACTTTGCAGGGTCTGTTTCATCCTGCTCGCAAAGTGCGTGATGTTTACTGGAAAATTTACAATTCACTTTATATTGGAGGTCAAGATGCTTTGATAGCTGGTTATCCACGCATAACAAATGATCCAAAAAATCAATACGAACGCTATGAACTTGACTACACACTTTAAACGAGATTAATATCAGACAATCTTTAAAAATATTATTAAAATAATATGTTATCAAACTTTCCAATACAAAGAATATTTAAGACACCGAATTGACTGTTATTTGAATTTTAACGAATGTAGAATGTCCATTTTATCGATTATAAAAATCGAAATTATTACATTTGACCAGAAATTCTCAATAATGTAAAAAGTAAATGACAATTAGAGCTTCGGTTGGTTGAAATTTTTTTAAATAATTGGAAAATATACAAAAATTTTATTTGGCTTGAACAAAACAAAACTTTTTTCCAAGTGCAGAGTAATACATTTTTTAAGCAAGTCAAGATTTACACTATGCAATTTTTTGAGGCATTTTTTTCTCAATTTCTTATTTAAGTTGCAGCGGCATGCGTTATTTAAAAATAAACAAAAATAATATACCCTCAAAATCCCAGTAATTCCATATTGCTTACTCCTCTTGCTTCACCAACAAGAAAAAATTTCATGCAAGTTTCATGAAAAATTGCCTAGTCTAAATGCGGTACAATTCATTCGTAAATGTGTCATTAATATTTTCCGTGTGTTTCTACTTTGAAGTGGAAAACTTTTTCGAACCAAGTCTTTCTGTTCCTGGCTTAAAGAAGAAAAACAACTTTGAAATTTATATTTTATATTTACATTTGAAATCCATTTTGAATGTGTTGATACGGCCACAACGGCTAATCCAATTTATAATGATCTTAATCTACACACACATACACGCATTTCTAATAATTGTAATTATTACAGCTTTATAATATTTATAAACTAAGAACTTATAAAATACCACACTTATACGACTACAATAGTTCTTGAAAAGGGAAGAAATACGCTTTATTTTAAGGAATGGCAAACTAACAATGAAGTGAGTATAATTCTAACCACACTGATTGCTCTATAAGTTGCAAATTTAGGAGCATATAGGCCGAAGCTCTTTTTTACAAATTTATTTCTTCAATAATTTTAATTAGATTCTCTATACCAAACAAGTAATTATTATCGACTTGTCCATCTTCGGCAGGAAATACGTGAGCAAAATCAATCATTCTTACTTTAACGAAATCTTTAGTTTTTGCAGATTGAGTATTATTATGTGTAAAATGATGAAGGTATTTGTCATTTGGTGGGATAGAATTTATATTATTGGAACTTTTAAGTTGTGCTACGTTGGCACCATTTGTAAACGAAGTGCCATTCTGTTGTGCATGTTGTACTAATTCTAAGGCCTCATAGTCGTAAACAATCAACAAGGAACTGGCATAAAAGTGCAGGGCAGTTTGTTGCTTAAACCAATCACGTATGGCGTACAGTTGTTTTAATACCTCACGTATTAAAGGATAACAGACCTTGTATTCGGCATTTAAGAATTTGCGTATGGTATCTCGCAGGCCAACTTCATCCAATTGTTTGCCGTAATCTTTGCCATATTTTTGCAAATCACTATGCTTGTATACTTGGAATCCTGGTAAACACAGACCTAAGACCTGTTTGCTATTAAAATACTTTTGTTCCTCAACTCGACGTTTTTGTGGCGATGCTAACGGATCCCAAGTTCGTTTCCCTATTTTAATATCCATTATACAGGGCTTATGCATGCCATGTGAAAGATCTTCTATTTTCAAAAACGTATGCTCTTTGGAATTCACTTGCAGTTTAACGATATTGTAAAACTTTGGCACCAAATCACGAGCTTTCACTAATATGGGGTCAGTACCATTTGTAATGCTTTCGTAAAAACTCAATTCTCTTTCACCGCACTGCGGTTTTCCCATCGGTTTCAAAACACAGCCAACTGATTCATCTTTAAGCATGCCTAAGGCTTGAGTGTCGGCAGAGAAAGTATGGCCGGCCACCTGATTCTCAAGCAAAGTAAAACCTTTCGGCAGCTCCAGTTGATTCATTTCGAAAAATCAGTGCGTGTTATAATACATGAAATGATGTTGTTTGAGTTCAAATACTTTATTAAGATAATGATTCACTGCACGCGCTTAATACCCTTTACATTTCGTGCCTATTGTATGTATTGACAATTTTGTTATATTTTACTTTTTGATGCAGGCCAGCGTTACCATTGTGCTATAATGGTAAATACGATGTTCCCGTTGTGAAAATGAAAACAAACTTCAACCTACCACCTTTTTTTTGCAATTGTCATAAACGCTTAATATGAAAAAGGAAATTATTTTTTAAATTAATTTCGCATAACATAAATTGTGAAGTTTTTTATGTTACAAACTAACTTTTATAATATATTACAGTTTCAATAAAAAAATTTATTTATATACATTTAAGTATATATTTTTTACTACACAGTAGCGAGGCGTGTTTACACCGAATCAATTTTTGGCGGCTTAATAAAAATATGGTATTATACACATTTGACAATATGGCCACACTGGTGAATAAAATGTTTCGACAAAAAATATACAACAACTCGCCGGGGGACGAGTGCGTGTGTGTTTGCCTAAAACTGTCGGAATTTTACTAATCATTTGTGGTGTGACAAAAAATAGATATTTAATTTTACATTTTTTTAAAGCTCTTTAATATAAGTTAAAATATATAATGGCATTGAATCCACAATATGAAGATATTGGCAAGGGATTTGTCCAACAATACTATGCCCTGTTTGATGATCCATTGCAGCGAACAAATGTGGTTAATTTCTATAGCGTAAGTAAAAAAATTATCCATAAATGGGCAAACATTTTCGGAAGGCTTGAGTGAACACGGCATTTTATTTACTAAATCTTTGAAAATTATGGAAATATTAAGTGTGCAAATCAAGAATATTCTAATTATTGGAAAACTTATTTAATGAGATCATAAATTACCATGGAAGCATTTATAGAACAAAATGCACAAATACATGTGCATTATAAATATTTAAGCAAACTGTAATAGATCTTAAAAAGTTTTGTTAATGGGTTATATTTTCTTTTAACCGTAGAAATGTTTGCTGTTTAAAAGGTTTCGTTTAAGGTTGATTGCTTTTCAGGCTATAAAAGCCATAAAACATAAATATGTACCTACGTACTTATGTACATAAAATTTAACAGTTTCTAAGGCATGAATATGCATGAAATGGTTCTAAATTAAGTCAAGCAGAGTTTTATTTCGTATCTTCTATACCTACCTACTTAATTTAATAAATTTATTACCAATCATATTTAAAACAATAGTATTATCTGCACGAGCCTGCAGTTCATAAGAAGAAAAATTTATGAAATTTAATAATTTTAATGGGTGTGGCCAGTTTATCTGACCGTCTAGGAAGAATTATAGCAATTTTTATAACGAACTTCATTTAGATATGTAAATTAGGGAGTTCAGTAGTTCATAGGATATGAGCTAGATGCTTTGAATAATTTATAGTTTATCTACCTATGCCGTTGTTTAGTCTCTTCCTACATTTAGAAAATGGAATTAAATGCATATATTAAAAAATAAGTTTTTTTTTTAAGAATTTCATTAAATTTAAATAACTTTATAAAAAGAAATAATTTTTTGCTTTGTTTATAAAAACTCTTCTAGACTACAGATTCCTTTATGTCATTTGAGGGCGTACAAATACAGGGAGCACCAAAAATTATGGAAAAATTAAACGTAAGTGTATTTTTTTTTATTCCATTTTTACATGTATTTCATATACAAATATATATAATTTACAGAGCCTTACGTTTCAAAAAATTTCTCGAGTCATAACAACTGTGGATTCACAACCCATGTATGATGGTGGTGTTCTTATTAATGTCCTTGGCCGTTTACAGGTGAGTTTTAGACCGCATTGACATAAGTTTCACTTTAAACATTCCGCTACTTTTTTTGCATAAAAAAATACTGCACGTGTAAACATATTGAAATAATAGTACCTATATTATTGGATACGTCTAGACCTAGCAAAATAGATTTACACTTTGGTTGTGGGGTTCAATTTCGAGAGTAACAAGTCTTAAAAATTCTTAGCAATGGCCCAGTTATATGTTTCGACATCAAAAGTGTAATAAACAATACATTTTAGAACGCTTTGGATATCATTCGGCATCTACTAACCATCGACGATTTTTTCTTTAGCAGAAATGAAAGTTTTTTTAAACTTAAATAAATCAGGAGTGGTGCAGTCAGTTTCAACAGATAGTAGAAGCATTGGATTAATTCTGGGGGCTTGCTTTGTATTTCGATTCGAAAAAGAAAACTTTAAAACAAAATGTATAAGGTATACAAATTCAATTGAATTTCTTCTCGAATCGAAATACACAGTAACCCCCCTGGATGTAACATGAAGAAATCATAGAAGTTGATGTTGGCAAAAAAACATCTAACCTTGTCCTTTTTTAATAGGGTTTTATTATTTAAAAACGATTTTTTTTAAACTCAATAAAATTTAAAGAAAGTTTCGTACTTTTTAAAATTTGTTTATGAACGTTAAAAGTCGGGTTTTTTTATTATTTATAAATAAAAATTATTATTAAATCTAAAATAATAAATTTAATTTATCATACTCATAAATTACAATATTAACTACCAATTTATTTTCACTGATTTTGATTTTCATCTATTATTTTTTTTTTTTACAGTGTGATGCAGATCCTCCACATGCGTTTTCTCAAATTTTCGTTTTGCGGCCATTGGCTGGAACGTTTTTCTGTGCCCATGATATTTTCCGTTTGAATATCCATAATACAGCCTAAATGAAATCAAACGATCCTGCTCGCCTGCTTTTCTTTTTATTTTCTCTAAAGCATTATTTTTAATAAATAATAATTATTACGAAAACCCCGAGCTCTTCTCTGTGAATTTTTTTTATTAGCTCTTAACTTTATGCGATTTTTTTTTTGTATCTGAAGTGAATAAGCGTTTACATATTGATTAAAACATAAATAAGAAATAAGTTATTTTTTTTATTTCAATTGCTTAATGGCATTACTTGATCCGTAATTTAATTTTAATAACCGATCAAACACGTACAAAAACTTGTACAATTTCTCAGTTTTCTTTTTTTTTTTTTTGGATTTGTTATCTTTGGCTTGATATTTTATTATATATGTTTACTTTTTTATTTTTAAGTACCAGAATATTAGAATATTATTAAGCTTTTTAAACCGAAATAGAAAATTATATTAATAATTTTCAAGCTATCACAGTCAATATAAGTTGAAAGAAATATGTAATAAAAAAAAGGTCAAAAATAAGCATAAATATTCAAATACTTAATACATGCAATTAAAGTTTTCATTAAATATTCTTTTCAAAATTTGCGTTGTCGCGTAGAACGTGAAGTTGTCGGCAATCCCTTCAAAGAACGCATAGCCATGGCACGATTAAAATGGCGTTTAGGTTTAATATCATACGTTTCTAGATTTCCAGCACAGTAACCATTCGAATAATAATGGTCTGCTTTTACCTCTGCTGTCATTAATGTTAAAATAGCAATTAAAACCATGGTAACCTGAAAAAATCATATAGGTTTATGAGTATTTTTAAATTTCGCAAAAACTTTTATAGTTACAAGTATAACTATTATAACGATGGTATATGCATGCAAAGTTGCCGCCGGTTTCTGTTCAGCCTCATTTAACGACCTTAAAATGAGTTCTTGCGATGGATTTAGTTCTAAGGCCAAGCGATAATAGTGAATGGAACTCCTTAAGTCTCCATAGGATTTCATTATGTCACCAAGCAGCAAATATTGACGCCACGCAGTCAATGGTGGCGCCTGAAGTTCAATAGACCTACCGACAAACAAATTATGTTCAGAGGACACTAAATTAAAACTCTTGAAATATTCACCTGCGTGCTAAATTTACGGCATCATCAAGATATTGTAAGTTATACAGAACTTTAGCTAAATCGTACATTACTTCTGATGCTGAGGGTGTTATATCTAATGAACGACGAAAACATTTAATTGCTTTCAAAGGTTCACCAATAATACGCCAATAATTTCCTATATGATGATAAAGTTCTGCAGATAGAGGATTTTGTTTCTTAAAATATTTCAAGCGTTTCTCTAAGGCTTCTACATTAAACTTTTTAAATTCCTCATGGTCCTGGGAGTGTAAAAAGAAATATATCACCTAAAAAATATAAAAAATTTAATTAATGTTTTTTTTTATTTTGGTTGTATTTTACATCTGGTTCAGGCATGATTGGTGTTTGTTTGTTTTTGTATTGAGCTCCTAAGTTTATAATGTAATCGTAATTGGTATGATACACCGGTTGACCACAGTCTAAAGCATCGAAATTTTGTACGTTACTTCTGAATGCTGTTGCATTTTCCTTATTTACATTATTTGTTAAAGTATGTGATTTTTTCTTATAAACACTTGTAGTTTTAGTTTTTAATTTTCTTGCTTGTAGCAACGTTTGCAATGAATTTTCAGATGACTGACGTAACCAACCATTGCAATTGTCAATACGCGTGGAAGACACTATTGTAAAAAACGTTTCATCTTTTAAGTAAACCTCAGCCATGACATCGAAATTATAAAGCATGTTTTCATCCAAATTAGCAAAACTAATTGTTTTTCTTTCTGTCAAATCACATTTCTCAACTTTTCCCGTTTCAGCATTAAGCTTCCACATTGTTGATGTCCTAGAGTTAGTCACCTCGAAAAAGGTACATAACGATATTAATACTAAATACACACCCACTCGCATATTTGTTGGCAACATTAAGCCACTTGGAAACGGTTCTTTACTTTTCCTTTTAATATAAAAAAAATTTACTGCAGAATTTAGATTTTCAAATTTATTTTCATTAAATGTCCTTTTTTGCATGAAATTTTTATTTTAGCGTTTGTTATTTTTATCCCTGTCATTTGTTTTGTCTCTACTTTAATATGGCAACTCAGTGCAAGTGTTGGCAAATAAATGAAAAGTACCTTTTTAACGGTAATATTTCTATGCTGTTTACATAAAAATGATTCGTTGTAGGATATTGTTTAGTACCACAAAAATTTTGCTCGTTGATAAACTTCATGCCAAAATGTAATTTTTTTGTTATAGTTAATATAATATTTTTTTGGGATATTTTTCAAGATTCACTTAGCCATGTATATTCAATTTCTTATTTATCTCTCCTTAATATATGTATATAACTTTAAGTGCCAATTGCTTAGTTAAGAAGATGCATTCGACACGTCAAGCGTTAATAACTTTTTCCATGCAATATTGTATAATTTTTATATGGCATTAATATTGAATCGAAACATTGTTAATTCATTATGTTTAATTAAAATTTAATTTAATTGAATTGTACATGTAAATACGCAAATTAAAAGAATGATGTTGAACATGTTTCTTATGTGCATGTTGAGCACAAAAATGCTTTCAAAGCATTACTGCTAAAAATACCTTTGAATGTAAATAATTTAATTCTTTTTACTACGTTATTAAATTTATTAAAAATCTTTCTTTTTACCCTCTCATAACTTCAAATATTTGTAAACATATGGCAACACAAAATCCGGTTGACAGAATACTGTTATTCAAAAATGATAAACAGCTGTTAAATGATAAACAGAAAGCAAAAATCACTAAATACTTTTAATTTTATCTGTAACGGTAGTCAACGTTATAATAGCGTACAAAATAAAATATGATATTTTTATTAAGAATACGTCAAAAATCCAATAAACTGTTTCATAGAGAACAGTTTTTTAGAAAAACATATAAGTGTTATTTGGCTTATACAACAAATAAAACTAAAGCCTTAAAATATGAAATAAACGAAAACTTGTTGTTATCCGAGGAAAATAGGGTAAGGTGTCTGGAGAAAATGCGTTGGACACCTCCAGAACGAACTAATTCAAAAGAAACCAAAAGCGAAAGTAAAAAATTAGCTGCTGTATTAATAGCTGTATGTACTGATGAAAATTCGTAAGTTAAAAAGCACTGATTCATAAATAGTGAGTGGCATTTTTATTATTTATTTACAGACAAAATTTATCACTTTTGTATACCAAACGATCCCATTTGCTAAGTCGACACAAAAGACAAATTTCTTTTCCGGGTGGTATAAAGGAGGACAATGAAGATTTTGTTGATTGTGCATTAAGAGAAACCCAAGAGGAAATTGGACTTCCTTCCAACCGTTTCGAAATCTGGGGCTCAGGACACTTAATAAAACCATCGCGTACTGCTGCTATTATGCCAGTTATTGCTGTTGTTAAAAATTTCAAAGAAAGTGAATTAAAATTAAATACTGCAGAGGTGGAGGAGGCTTTTGCAATATCGATAAAAAGTCTAGCTAGTCCGCAGACATTGCACTATACCCAATTTAAAAGTGGATATTCGACACCAGTATATATAGTCAATGGTAAACGTATTTGGGGTATTACGGGCTATATAACGAATTTGTTTTTGAAATGTTTTTTGCCAACTGCAATAAATAATATTCAAAATCGTGTAAAATTTATAAGATCATTTAAGTCTAAGACTTTACAATAGCGAGGGAAAGGTAATAATAATATGTTATTATTTTATTTATTATGAATTCTTTACATCAAAAGCGACCGCCCACAGTATGCAAGAAACAGTCAGTGACCGCGGTCATCACTGGAAGGTGCATATCAGTGTTTCAATTAATCTTTCATAGTATACATTTTTAGAATAAATTATATTTTACGAATTTAACTTTTATTTAGATTGATAATGTTGACGATATCTTAGTTGTTTGTTATTATTTGTAAAAAGTTAAGCATAAAAAACATAACATACAGTGCCTCACAGCTTATTTTATACAGCGATAGTTCATTTGTATAAAACTGTAACAAGAAATTAACAAAATAAATTGCCTACAACAGATTTGAAGCGTTTTGGCTTGGATGCCACTACATTTTTATAATTCCTGCTGTTTCCATTGTTACAGAAATATAAATATAAAATTATGCACCAGTTAAAATAAGCTGTAAGCCAAATATCTATAATTTTAAATTTTAGCTTTTGTTGTATTTTGTTTATTGAATGAATTTCTCATTTAATCTATTATATTTTAGATTTAAGTATAAAGAGTTACGCTTATTTTTAAATAAACATTTTGTGCGAATATTATTATCTCTTTGCTTGATATAAAATAATTTTTTTAAGAAATTAAGCACAATTATTTCTATTTTATATCAATATAGTGAAAGCCTTCATGGTTAATTAATAACATCAAATCACAATGGGCAATAAACATATATTTAAAAAACAATAATAATAATAGCTCCGTTCCCGTACTTTTTGGGTAAAGTTCGGTAAAATGAGAGAAAACATAAATTATTCTCAATTAAAGAGAAAAATGTCCGAAAGTACGGGAACACAAAAAACCAAATTTCTACTCCAAAACAAGATGTCGAGCAAAATATACATGCAGTTGTTTATATTAAACATAAGAACACAAATATTTTGTATATTCTTGAATTTATTTTAATATTTATAGGAATAAAACTTACAAACAACAGTTTTGCGAAACATTTGCGTGTATGAAAGATGAAATTTTTGTATTTGCTACTGTTTACTTTTCAATCAGCTGATTGCTTTTTAGTTTACACAAACTTACCTAAAGAAAAAGTCTGGGCTGTTTCGTGCAGAAAGAAGAAAAAATTTTATTCTCTCAAAAGCTCTCTCTTCTACCCAAACTTGTAGTACGGGAACAGTTTTCGGTAACATTGGGATATCACGGGATCCCAAAATTGAGTACGGGAACGCAACTAATAATAACAATTATCAAAAAAGTAAATTGGCTAAATGAAACATAAACTTGATTGGTGTTGCCTTTTTAATTAAAAAACGTAGATTAACACGTTCATTTTCATACTGATGCAAAATGACAAATTTTAATTTTAAAATCAATTTTCATTAATTATTTCATCTTTACTTCGTGTATTTACATATTTTCTTTAGCAGACTACATTGAAAAATAACTATTTCGTCGTGGTTTAAATACGATGTTCTAACTACTCTCATAATATGTGTGTAAATAGATTTTGGATATTACAACCAGCTTCAAAACCAATTGTAAACTAAATTTGTAAACTAAATCTTGTCAAGAAACGCCAAATTTTGGCCCCCGCAATATTTTCAAGCTTAAAAGCAACAAGAGCCAAAGGTTGTTTTTTTAAACATCTTTTTGAAATAAAAAATTTCAAATTTTTAAAATGTCAAAACTTTCTTAATAACGAAAAGCTTTAATGAAAAAATCCTATTTTAGTTAAAGTTTTTTTTTATTTTTAAATATTTTTATAACAATTTATAAAATAAATATCAATTAATTTACATAAATACTTTCAATTAAAGACCCACTATACTTTACGCAATTTTTATAAATAATTCTTCTAAATAGCATGGATTTTCATCTTATAATAGTTGTTTAGCCTCCTCTTCTAATTCGACTAGAGTTGTATTCCATTTTTGTCGAGTGTTGGACATATATGTATCTGAAGTACACAACAAAATGGTGATAAGATCTTCATTAGTACAACATCTAAACATTTTCTTGTGCTATGTTCGCAAAAGAATCTGTAGTTCTTTTTTTTGCGCTTTCTTGGTAGAAAATTATGTTGAATGATTTGTTCCTCAATAAACAAAATTTTATGAACCATTGAAGACGTTTTTCTCCAAGATTATTTTAAATTGTAAAGTGCATATTCAGGTCTGTTCTAGAATCCGAATCCACTCGAAAGTGAATTACTTCAGCATTTTTCTTATTCTGTATTTCACATCCACATTTTTTTATTCGTTTTCAATTCGAGTAGTAAAGGGTTGGTGAAAGTAAAACGAATGGACTTTAATTTTATATATGTGACAATAATATTAATAATAATAACTCAAGGGATATCCATGATGCACATAAATTATTTTCCGTCGCATCTAAGACTTTCCACATAACTTTTGAGAAGGTATTGCGACCAAGGCTTATATTCACATTATTAGCAACAACGCCTTGATAAGCGCATACAGCTAAAAATCAAGCGTTGCAGCTAACTAGTTTCTGGAATGGAACTTCTCATAGATGGAGCAATCTTTTCCAAAATCATGGAATAAGCCTCTTTATTCATGCGAAAAAGTGCTTTGAATCTTAAATGAAATAAAACCTCAGTGTTGATAAAAAAGAAAAACAAATACATATTGATGATACATACGCTTCATCTGGAATTGTCATGGGGTTGGATGCATCTCTTAAGCGCTTTCTTTTAACTTTTTCTAAATTAATTTCACGTCTTCTCAATTGAAAGTATGATAACAAAAACGCTCCTGGCATTTTTAAGCAAAACTTAAGTTTTTTCTTAAATTTTTATTTATTTTTTCGTCGACAGCTGATTAAAAGAATTGTTTGCTTATGATTTTTGTCATTAAAATTTTTTCGAGCAAAAAATTCGTATAAACAAAAACGTGTGGATTTCAGAACACCTTTTTAGAATATATGGGGAATCAAAAAATTTTGCGTTTTCAAAACGAGTCGAAATCTAGAACATACCCGATTGTTTTATTGGCGTAATCCCAATTTTTTTGCATTTGTCTTTCTGTTGCATGCTAAGACTTGTAATATGATTTTGAATCGTCTTATTAACTCATAATCCACACCTGTGATAGATGCTGTAATTTTTGGATCGGAAAAAATCTTCTTGCAGTATTTTCATCATTCGAATTTCCTTCTCCTTATGTAGGTTGGTCGATTATAAGGTCTAACTAAAGATATCTTTCTTGAATTTGTCATTTTTTCTTTTTTTTTTGCTGCAAGAATAAACAGGTACTAAGAATTATCAAGTACATATCATCCATCCCATGCAGTGTGTGCGAACATCTTTTGTGTCTTGAGCTATCAGCACTAAAATTAAATTCTTTTCGGTGCACAAGGTGTAGTAACACGCCTTTAATTTACGAATTTCAAAACTAGCAATGGCCACGACTTCGTGAGTGTCATTTTTGATTTTCTTAAAATACAAGTTTTGTTAATGTGTTTTTAAGTATTTATTCCAGAGTTCTGTAGGGAGTGTTAAGTTTTCCATTTACAAAAACTGTGCTGACAACAGTTTTAGTACCATTATAAAGGTAAAATTGGGTGCTTTCACATTTTGTAGTTTATCTACGAATTGATAAAATTTATTAAAGTATTATATTTTTGCACCAAGGTCCCAAGGGATCTCCTCCAAAAATTTAATTTAAATCCATCCAGCAGTTTTTACATGATGCACAGATAGAAATTCCAAAAATAGGTGCTTTGTATCCCATTTTAATAGCTTTCTTACACCACATAAAATTTTATTCAAAAATATTTTATGTACAGAAATGACCCCATTAAGGCCGGGGCACATAGAAAGTTAAACTTTGACAAATTCAACTGACAAGTCAGGTAAAATATATGTTTTCTTATGAGCATTGTCACAATTAGCACGTGTCCTCCATTGTAAAGTACGAAAGTTGGTCTACTTTTAACGTACGTTGAATACTTTGACAGCTATCAATTGCTTCTTCTTCTTTGTTTTCTTTTAACTCTTCCTATGTTTTAATTGTACTGTGCTTTTAATAAAATAATTTTGGTGGCAAAAAATTAAATTAAATTCAAACGTGAATAAAAATAGAGAGCAAACTTAGATTTAATATCCGTCAGCAAAGTTCTTATTGTGCCAACCTCATCCGTCGTTACTCTGACTTCAGCTAAATACGTGAAAGTACAACGTATGACGGATTCGATGTGCCCATGCCTTTAGTTTTATTAAAAACGTCTAAACGTACGCAGATAACAGCGCCATCTATTAAAAAACAGCAGCAGTCGTATTGCCAGCAAAATTAAATGAGATGCCATTGTAATACCTTTCGGTGAAGACCGTCGTCACATCGAAAGCGCTCGCCAATCGTACCAAATAAACAGCCAGTGACATCGGTCTTCACCGAAAGGTACTACAACAGTATTATATTTACTGGCGGAATAAATCCAATTAACTTAATATTAAATGAGATGCTTGGCAGATTTGAAAATACGTTAAATTGATTGAAAATATCATTAGACTGCTGGAAGCAGATAATTATAGTTGAAAAGAAAAGCCGCATTAGTATTAGTAATTGTAGTATCAAATATAAGAAATACTTTATTTTTGTGATTGTATGTGTATATACAAATAATATTATCTGCAAATATATATTTCAATTAGTTTCAATTAAATAATTTTTTTTTTAAGAAAAAACACACTTTTTGTTAGTACAAAATTGTTATTGGTTTGATGATGCTTGGTCACGTTAAATTATAACTATAAAAACCTTTTCTTAAGTCATGTTCTTGCAAATGAAATCTTTTTTTTTTTTATAATTAAAAAATGAACTTTAAATAATTGCAGCGGGATAAAAATAAAAGCCGACCACAACAGTTGATTTCTTTGTAACACTAAACTGTTTTAAAAAGAAGGAACATTTTGTACATTTATTTTTTAAAGAAATCAACACAAAAATCGCGGCATTTTTGACAAAACAAAATATGAAAAGAAAAAATTAATAATAATAATAATAAAGAAAATTAAGGTCGTTTAAAATCTTAAATCAAAAAGTCAATGAAACTGAAACAATATATATTTTTTATCATTATGTAAATTAAAGTTTGCACTACTCAAAAAGTGGGTGGGGCAATAAAAATTAAAGCAAATAATAATAAAAAAAAAACAAATAAGTATGCAATATCCGTAGCCAATGTAAAAGCTACTCCGGCATCTTATTCCGAAATATCAATTGGAATGGATGTAGTGAATGTGGGTGTTTCCAGCTCTTCGTGCTTTTTCATTTTTAGCATCTGTTGCAATTTGTAGTGATTGATAATATCCTGATCAGCAGGACAGGACTGCGTAAAGGCATCTAATTGATACATGTGATACATGTACCTCCACAAGGCCGTATAATGTGTCTGAAAATAAACAACAGCAACAAGAACAAAATTATTTATTGAACTGAAAATTTATATTTGAAAATTGAATTCAAATTCTTACTGGAATTTCAAAATCTACAAAATATTTGCCTGCAACTCTTATATGCTGCAAGCGTGGCATTAATTCACAATCGAAACAACACATTGTATCACCGGTAAGAAAACGTGTATTACGATTGGCCAAATGATCATTTATCTTTTTTAAATGTGCTAACAAAGCATTGTTTTTAGCATCATCCTTCTTAACCAACATCAGCTTAAGTTTAACGTACAAGTTTTCAATTAATGTTGCCACTTCCTTGTCCTGAAATTTATAAAGGAAATAAATGTTAACAGTTATTAAAATGAATGTTTTTAAAGGTTCTTTAATATGAACGGGTAGATTTCGTTAGCTAATGGCTGCTAATTATTAAAGTGAAAAATGTTTTCTAGCGTGTCAACATATTGCAAAAAATCTAATCACAAAATATCGGCTGCCAAAAAAAAGAATCCGCGTAAATAAGAGCCAAACGCAGACATAAAAATTGCATGATATGAACTTGCAGTAACATCAGTCGAAAATCACAATGAACATTCTAGACATCTACCCGTTTCTATTAAAAACCCCTATTTTATTGAATATTTTTTTAAATTCTTTACCTGTACAAAAAGATTATATCCTCCGGGGATATTTTTCATTATATGCCTTTCGATTTTGTCATTCTCAAGTATGGCCAAACCGTTGTCAATTAAAATTGGCGGATGTGTTGCTTCAAAGTTGGTACGAAAATCTGGTGGCGGCTTTTGCATATCAACTGTCGTTACTTTAAGGCTAATTGTTTTAAGTTCAGCCAATAGATACAAGTCCATAAAATATTCTTGACAGAACAGACATGCTCCCTTACGACGTCCATCAATTGTTGAGGCCTAAAAAGAATATGATAAATAAATTATTATGATAAAAAGTTATTATTTAAGTTATTTAAAAAGATTTGAAAACAAATTAAAAACAAGTAAGAGTGCTATATTCAGCTATGCCGAATCTTATATACCCTTCACCATATACAATATGTGACAATACATATGCACGAGCTTGTACGTGTCCTGACAACAGAAAAACTCACTAAAATTGAAAATTTTGTTTGTTTGTAATTTTATAACAATAATAGACTACTTTTACTAACACAAGACAAAAACAAAACAACCAAAAAAAAAAAAAAACAAATTTAACGGTAAAAATTTATATGTTTACAAAACCGCTATTTGGAATGCAACAAAACAACAGCACGAAATAGTTACTATTTATGTTCTTCATCACTCGTATGCAAATTACCAACAACAAACATCGTTATATTACATATAGGTGGTGAACCCCGAAAAACCAGCAATCGGAACGACCAGGCGATAATCCGCTTAATAAAAAAGGATCCATTTATATTAGCAAGATCTATGGGGAACCAATTAAAATTAAATGTTTTAACTATATCCGTTCTAAGGCGATCTGTTGAAGGTGGATTAAAAACATATCGAAGTGCAAAAAAAGAAAAACAATTTATTTCTGCCAAAAACAAAAGAGCCAGAATTGAATTTGCCAAGGAGCTCATAAACTGGATGAGTCCAAGTTGAATATAAAAAGTTCTGATGGATTTAGGATCGTACGAAGACCAAAAGGACAACGTTTCAATCCTCGGTATAACAGAGGTACGGTAAAATATGGAGAAGGAAATGTTTTAAAGTGGGGATGCTTTTTTTCTGGTCATGGTATCGGACTAACACAAAAAAATAAATGGATCGTTTCGTCTACAAGGATATCCTGGAAAATATAATGCTACCACTTGCAGAAGAGGAAATGTCGCTTAAGTGGAGATATCAACAGGACAACGATCCGAAACACACAGCTAAAAGTGTGAAAGAGTGATTTAAAAACAATAAAATCAACGTTTTGAAATGGCCAGCCTGGCAGAATGCGGGCAAACTTTTTCGGCAAGTGGAAATTGCATGGAATGAAATTTCTGGTGAAATTTTATCGAGTCTGGGGTCAAATCAACGAATTCGTGATCGAGTGCACTTTCGAATACATAAACTTTTCGATGGCCGTAATTTTTTGGATCACGGTATTCGATCGTAATTTACATTACTTACTACCTTTTTTTACATTGCTTTAAGCATACGTCAATAGGAAAAATAAACAAAATAGGTAAAATTGTGATAAATTGTAAATAAATAAAAACTTCAGGAAACTTTATTAAAATAAAAATTGACCCAAATATTTTTTTGTATTCTTCATCGTCGGAGTCGGAGGACGAGTCAAATATTGCAATTATAAGAAAAAATATTCGCGAAAAAAATAATCCCTTTTCATTGACTGAAGTTGAGTAAGTTGTGCCTTTAGGAGTGAATGATTTTAATTAAATGTTCTAACATCCATAGATTTAATCGAGTCCATGCCACGAAGATGTAAAGAAGTTTTAAAAAATAAAGGTTACACAACTAAATATTAGTAAAATTAATTAAAATTTTACTTTTTCCGGCTTTGGTTCATTTTTAATTTAACTTTTTATTAAGAAAAATTATTTTTCAAATGTACGCGGACGTTTTCCAAAGAAAACAAGAAAAATTAGACGCTGGCAGAATGTAATGCTGCATTTTCAGGACCGCCAAATGCATCTTCAGCATTTTTGCATCCAACACCTTTGATTTGCGTATATTGTAAACATCATCCATTTAATCAACTAATCAATATTAATTTGGTTGGACGAAATTCACACACAACTCAAAGCTTTTTCCTTTTTTTTTTTTTTTTGTCTTCTCTACAACACGTCTTGTACATTTGTTGCAATTTTGTACTACACCGTCGGTATAGTCACGAAATGCAAATTTTATTTTTTAATCATTCATACTTGTTTTTCTCACAACATTATAGATGCTGTTCCAGTATCATATCAACTGTTGATGAGTTAGGTATAAATGTTAATGCGCTGTGCCTTGCGTGTTTAAAATTATTTTTTATTTTTATAAGAATTCTAAAGGCCCATAACTCGGAATGTATGGGGGAGTGCCAATTTTTTCACTTGATGCTTTTTTTTATTTTATAATTCTCTATCGCCCCATATATATTTTTTGCTTGACTGGAGTAACTTGATTGTTTTAAATTATTTACAAAAATTAGAGGCAGGCGTGATGTTTTTCCCGCTGCCTCAAAGGACATGGACCGATCTTGCGGATTTCCAATAGCACCTCTTTCGGCACTATGTCTTATCGATTGGCGTATTTAAATTTTTTCTAGCTAATGTAATGCCGCGGCAAACTTGATTTCAACACTACCACGAACGGGCAGACGAATAGACGGACAACGCTCAACCGACTTCGCTGTGCGGTTTTTTGAACTGTAATTTGCTGAGAATATAAATTTACGCAGGGCATATATTGCTAAGTTGCTATTAAAACAAGTAAAAAAAAAATTAAATTGAAAGGTGTCCTAATAGTAACGTTATTAACTTTACCCAAAGTTTATTTTAATATGTCAGCTGTAACAAGTTTAAGAAATAAAATTAAAAATTAAAAGGTGAACCATGCATGTGCCCTGACGTCTTAACGATGCAACTGTATGCTTTTCGCTTTTTACACTTTGGCGTTAATAATAAAAAAATTTTAAATTATACTCTTTTAAGTAAACCATTTTTAATCAGATTTAAGTCCATGCATGTTTTATAATTTTATAATTTATTATAAAAAGAAATAAATATAAAGAAATAAGAATTTGTTAAAAAAAAAAACAAAAGTATTAAAAAAATGATAAGGTAACATTTTTTAATTTTTTTTTTCTTACGATAATCAAACTTTTGTGAAAATATCATTTAAATGCTTGAAAACAAAAAATAAAACTTTTTTTAAGAAAACAACAAAGAAAAGAAAAGAGAAGAAATAATAAAAAAAAATCATTGAAGAATTTACTGATTACCGGCTTAACAATATTTTTCATATGACATCACGCACAGTTTTTGTGAATACATGTTGAGAAATAAAAAATAATAAAAGCAAACAAAATAAAAAAAAACAATAAAAATTAAACAAATACAAACCAAATGTAAATTATCATGTGATCGATAAGTAGATTTTTAATAGTTTTTGTATTTGTTCAAAAGTCGAAAACAAATGTTGCCCATATAGAAAAAAAAAAATAACTGTAAATACTTTGCTTAGACGAAAAAAAACGTTATTATAATCCGTTACACAGTGAGGGAGAATTAAACTACTTAAATATTCTTAGCATTTGGTAATATTGCTGTTTCAATTTTATTCAAATGTACCTGTATTTAGAGTAAGCAAGGTTAAACAAGCCCGCGCGCGATTTCACGTAAACAAAATAACAAAAAAAAAAAAAAGCAACTAAGAGTGATATATTCGTCTATGCCGAATCTTATATACCCTTCACTATTTATGTAAATCTAGTTGAGTTAAGTAATTCCAATCGAAAAAACAAAAAAAAAAAAAAAACACAAATATTGGGGTGACAGAGATATAAAAAATAAGAAAAAAAATTTACATAAAAATGCCACCGGCTCTTAATGGGTTGAGCATTAAAAAAAAATATTTGCTAAAAGATATCTTCAAAAGCTTTTAAATAATACCTATATTTACCTAATATCTTAAAAAACATTGTGCACAATCGTACTTTTCTATGAAAAGTTTAGAGGCCCGTTAAGTGGAAAATATTGGCGAGCGCCAAGTATTCCACATGGGTCGTTATTTTATTCGAATGGAAAAGAGTTTCGAAAAGAATTTTCGTATCGAAACGAAAATCGTACGTTCGAAAGGCCTGCAGAGTTGTGTTTGCAATTTTAAACTTGGCAGCACTTGGTATTGTTTTATACAAACGTCAAATTTGTAATAAAAAAATTTCAAATTGCAAATTAAGAAATTTACAATTAACTAAAATGGATAGTGTTCTGTTGTGGAAAGGTGTTGAAAAAGATTTTGTTACCGAGAGAGAGAGTTCAAAGAAAGAGATAAATTAAACATTATGAGTTTCAGTAAAAATTTGTAAGTAATATATTTTCATAAATGTGTGCATGATTAAATTAACGCAAATATATTTCTTAAGGTGTGGTCAGATTAGTCAAATATTTGACCAAAATACCGTAACCACTATTTTTTCAAATGTTTATTCAATCTTTCCTGACACATATCATTACGAATGACGATTTATAATAAAATTTATAATAACGAATGCAATTTATTTCCTCTTGTGTTGAGTAGGATCTTAAAATTCTTTAAAAAAAATTAAGAACACATTTTTTTCATAGTATAGTGGTTACATCTTTTGGCCAAATATTTGACTAATCTGACCGTACCTTTAGATTTATAAAAAAAAATATCGCCTCAATAAAGATACATTTATGTACGTGTTAAACTTAATTAATAATTACTTAAAAGCTTCGCAAGAATCTAGCGCCGTTCCTCCTATGTTGAAACTGGCATCCACATTGAAATTTTCAGGGCAGGGTGGTTATCAACATCAAATTGGCCAAGACCGCCTTTTGGAAATATCACAGCCATATTTTTCTATTTGTTTATCGGAGGTATTTAAATCAATAGAAAAAAATCTTTGTCCTTAACACATTGTTTTTGTAATGAGCGAAGAATTCCACCACTATTTCAAATTGCCTTGGCTTCGTATATAAACTCTTTTTAGACGTTTCTCTTTTAATAATTTTAAAATTAAAGCATAAACTTTTTTTATTAATTAAATATTAAACGTATTTACTTTCATTTTCAAATGTGTATTCTTAATTTATTTTATGTACGAGGGCTGCTCTATATATTTCTGGCCTAATAGTGAAAATGCGATTATTTATAATCAAAAATGGTTTTATTGTTTTTCAAAGTATTCTCCAGCATGATTTATACACTTTTGCATTCGCTCAAACCAGTTGTCGAAGCACTTTTTCCACTCCGATTGAGACACCTCTAAAACATGGTTTTTGAACACTTCAACAGCTTCTTCTGGAGACGAAAATCGTTGACCACGCATTTTTTTCTTGATGTGCGGAAACAAGAAGAAGTCATTAGGTGCCAAGTCAGGGCTGTACGGCGGATGACCTATTAATTCGACGTTTTGGCAGGTCAAAAACGCTCTGGTTTGAGCCGATGTGTAAGAGCTCGCATTGTCATGGTGAACAATTATTCGTCTTCTCTTGTTGGTTTTACGAATTTCTCCGATGACTTCAGGCAAACAAGTTGTAGTGGACCACTCAGGAGTGACCGTCCTACGTTGCTCAAGTGGAACAGTCGCCACATGATCAGTTTTGCCGAAGAAACAGGCGACCATTTGCTTCGAAGTGCTTCTTCCACGAACAACTTTTGTTGGATTTTGCTCGCCTTTGAAGACCCACACGGTCGATTGTTGTTTCGTTTCGGGCTCATACGCATAGATCCATGATTCGTCACCTGTGACGATCTTATAAACGTCTTTTGAAGCTCCGCAATCGTATTTTTCCAACATTTCTTTGCACCAATCGACACGAGCCTTTTTTTGAGCGACTTTCAAATTTTGCGGGATCCAACGAGAACAAACCTTTTTTACGGCCAGGTGTTCATGCAGTATCGAATGTATGCTGGTGGAAGAAATGTCCAAGGATGTCTCTATCTCTCGGTGTGTCGCATGTCGATCTTGCATTATGAGTTCACGCACGGCATCAATGTTCTCTGGCACAACCTTCACGGTATTCGTCTTTGAGCGAGCTTCGGCCACGATTTAATTCATTATACCAATTTTTCACAGTGCTATAGGATGGTGCTTCATCGCCATACAAAGATTAAGGTTCATCAATGCACTCTTGTCGTGATAATCCACGTCGAAAGTTGTGAAAAATGATGGCACGAAAATGTTCACGAGTTAATTCCATTTTTTTTCTATATTAATTTTTTCAAGTCACTGTAAACAACACAAATAATGGTCGTACGTCAAAACGTTTTAAGTACGATTATGCTTAAAAATGACAAACTTTCCAATGGAAATATCAGATTGCACTTGGCAGCACTCAGTGTTGCCAGGCCAGAAATATATACAGCAGCCCTCGTATGTAAAAAAATATCTATAAAATGTCCACAATCCAAATGGCATTCAAAAAATCTATAAACGTTAATAACACATTTCACATTTGCTCTTTCGTACTACATAGTAGCAATTTCCCATTCGGAAATAAAAAAATTCCCTCAATTTACGAACGTTCAGAAATAAATTTTCGAAAATTGCACTACGTAATCCCATTTTTACGAATTCGTTGATTTTTCAATTCGAATAGAAATACATAATTATCCCCCTAATATTTTTTTACTTATTTTTTTATTCTCTACCGCCCCATATATTTGTGTTTTTGATTGGGAGTTACTTCACTAAACTAAATTAGTTCCAAATGACATGGAAAAACTAGAGGCAGACGAGGAGTTTTGTCCGCTGTCTGGAAGGACAGTACATTATCAATAACACATTCTTATTTAACGCAATTTCTCTGGGGGTATATTGTGATACACCCTAAAACCTTTAAACCGTTGTACCTTATCAATGGCGCCATTTTTCTTTTTTTAGCATTGTTTGATTTTATATTTCTTTTTAGCTAAGTTTTTATAATTTGGCGCAAGTTTTATGTGTCTTTTTTCTTTTAAAGAGAAGTAGCACTTTAGGCAATAATGCCTATTTAGTTATTTTCGTAACCGTGCTACATTCTTTAGGAAAGGGATAGATGAGAGATAAGACAGGTGGTGAAAAGGGAAAGATAGATTTAGCCATTTTATTAGTTATTTTACTTCGCCGGCGAATATGCTATGAAGAAGTACTGACGAAGGAGGCTGCACGTTTTATTGTTTATTCTGAATATGCATTTATACCATTAAACAGAAAAAAAAAACGTTTTTATGTTTTGTTTGCCGCAGGGGTTAAACCCTGGTCAACCAGGTTTGTAGCCAACGTGTTTACCACTTCGACTACAGCAGCCTCTTAATCAAGATCTGAGATATTATCATTATAAGATAGTAACCTCCTCCAAAACCCTCGTCTTTTCCCAACTTTACTGTTAAATAACTCACAAGATACCTGACAAAAATTGTGAAAATTTGTAAATAAAATGATTTTATAGTGTAAAACAAATGTACAAAATTTCATCATGTTCTGAGAACATGAGGTTGAAAAACTTTAATTTCTGTGTTGATTCCATATGGACTGACGCATTTCTTTCATTACATGTCTGTAAAAACAAAAGCTTAATGTTGTTATTGTCAGTATGAGTGTATGGTAAAACAAAGGTGAATAGTTTATTCTATGAAGATCACGAAGTTATAAGTTCAACCCCCATCCGCGATGTAAATTTAAAAAAATGCTTAAAAAAGGCGAATAGGTGCACGAGAACAGTTCAAGTCTTCCAAAAGGATAATTATTGTGTTATAGATGCTTTAATCAAGGCAATAAAACATGAAGGAGTTTTAGTTTGCATTATAAAAAACAATCTTGAATCAGTTCAAAAGGGTCCTAATTGTTAAACAGGAAAGAGGAGATTGTTAGTTGGAGTCTCTATCGAATTCTTTCCGTACAGTTGAGTGGATTGTTGTGCAAATTAAGGGCGCATGTTTGCTAAGCGAGACATCGAGAAGTTCGAGTCTTCTAGTAGTGACAGAGTGCGCAAGTTGAGAAAATTGATAAATTTCCATGAAAAAGCAAAATAAAAATTAATTCTCTGGTGTTTTAAAATCCAAAAGAACCTCTACGTTTACAAAGGAAAAATGAGTCATTAATTTATTTTGATTACACAGACCCAGTAAGTGTTACCCTCGCCGTTATGGTTGTAAAAGTTATTAAAAACATTAAATAAGGTTTAAAGGGTGTTCCCTCCACAAAAAAAATGTGATTTTGACGTTTAAGTTAGAGTTTTGAAATTTACACAAAATGTCTATTACTTTGACTTTTTTTTTCGAAAAATTTATTCTTAGAGATGGCTCCTATTTAAAATTCAATACTTCTATTCTGTTCTATGTTGACAAAATCAGAGTCATCTCAAAGCATCAAGTCTTTTTATAATTGAAATTTGGATGCTAGAAATACTCTTAATTATATTACTCTGTTTATCAATTTCTTATAGTTTTTTCTTGCGATTGTTATCTTATCTGTGAGTCTTAAAATGTTTGTGTCTTAAACAATTTTTATCATCACATGCACTTTAAAAATTAATTAAGAAAATTGACACATTCTTGAAATATGCGGAAATATTTTCAGCACGTGAAATGAGGACAAACACATTACGAAAACAGAGTAATGGTCTGCAATTTATTTTCTAACTTCTAGCATACAGATTTGAGAAGAAAAATAGATATAATTAGGTAATTATTTCAATGTTTTAAATATTTTAAAATTTATTTATTAAGTTGCCATATTTTGTGTTTATTCGAAGTAAAAATAACAGTAAAGAAACTAAGTTTAAAAAATTTTCTCGTATTAAGATTCCTCCAATTATGAATTGCGAGGGAACAAAGAAATAATCGTAATATGAAGGAAGTTATTTTGCTTTTTTATATTTAATTTCTCTTTTTTTAATTCATAATCACCCCCATCATGAATATCTTTTCACTTGAAACGTTTTTCCTTTAACACAAATTACAATCGTGAATAATTCACATGAACAATTTTTCACGTAAACAAAAATTTCCCTTATCGTGACTAATTTTGTCCCTCGAAATTTTTTTCACTTTTCCCTTGGATTTTTTCACTTAAATTTTACTGGGGAACTGCATACATTATGCAAGTTTTTATTACTTATAATTAGAATATTAAAATTATTTATACATTTTTTAATTCAAGATCAGTTTCTGCAGCGCAAAATGACTCAATAAGATGCAAAGCAAAGAGATCTACTGACAAAGAGATTAAATGAAAAATGGAGATATAAAAAAATTTATTATACAATTTTTTAGATGGGTCAGCAATGTCTCGGGTAACTTTAAGCGGTTATACGCGTCTTGCACGTTACGTTTTTGTAATAAAAATTTTATTTGTTTATTTTTGAAATTCAATCTACAAATTTTCACAAAGCTTATTCTTCTTACTTACATTCAATGTGCACTGATAGCTTACGAGGGCTGCTCTATATATTTCTGGCCTGATAGTGAAAATGCGAATATTTATAATCAAAAATTATTTTATTGTATTTCAAAGTATTCTCCAGCATGATTTATACACTTTTGCATGCGCTAAAACCATGTGTCGAAGCACTTTTTCCATTCCAAATGAGACACCTCTAAAACATGGTTTTTGAACACTTCAACAGCTTCTTCTGGCGACGAAAATCGTTGACCACGCATTTTTTTCTTGATGTGCGGAAACAAGAAGAAGTCATTAGGTGCCAAGTCAGGGCTGTACGGCGGATGACCCATTAATTCGACGTTTTGGCCGGTCAAAAACGCTCTGGTTTGAGCCGATGTGTGAGAGCTCGCATTGTCATGGTGAACAATGATTCGTCATCTCTTGTTGGTTTTTCGAAATTCTCCGATGACTTCAGGCAAACAAATTGTAGTGTACCACTCAGAAGTGACCGTCCTACGTTGCTCAAGCGAACAACTTTCGTTGGATTTTGCTCGTCTTTGAAGATCCACACGGTCGATTGTTGTTTCGTTTCGGGCTCATACGCATAGATCCATGATTCTTCACCTGTGACGATCTTATAAACGTCTTTTGAAGCTCCGCAATCGTATTTTTGCAACATTTCTTTGCACCAATCGACACAAGCCTTTTTTTGAGCGACTTTCAAATTGTGCGGGATCCAACGAGAACAAACCTTTTTTACGGCCAGGAAGTTCATGCAGTATCGAATGTATGCTGGTGGAAGAAATGTCCAAGGATATCTCTATCTCTCGGTATGTCGCATGTCGATCTTGCTTTATGAGTTCACGCACGGCATCAATGTTCTCTGGCACAACAGCCGTTTTTGGACGACCTTCACGGAATTCGTCTTTGAGCGAGCTTCGTCCACGATTTAATTCATTATACTAATTTTTCACAGTGCTATAGGGTGGTGCTTCATCGCCATACAAAGATTTAAGTTCATCAATGCAATCTTGTCGTGATAATCCACGTCGAAAGTTGTGAAAAACGATGGCACGAAAATGTTCACGAGTTAATTCCTTTTTTTTCTATATTAATTTTTTCAAGTCACTGTAAACAACACAAATAATGGTCGTACGTCAAAACGTTTTGAATACGATTATGCTTAAAAATGACAAACTTTCCAATGGAAATGTCAGATTGCACTTGGCAGCACTCAGTGTTGCCAGGCCAGAAATATATATAGCAGGCCTCGTATTAATTTTGAACAGCTGTTCAATGAAGTGAACAAATATTTAATGGGATATCCATGACAATAATTTTCACTTCGACGGGAATGAAAATTTCATGGAAACAAAAATTTTACTTCTTATTCACGATAGGGGTAAACTATTTTTTTTTTTTTGTTGCGAAATTATCAACTTTTGATACTGAACTTAAATAATAATTATAATACATAATGCAAAAAGAGTTTTAAAAACCAATGGAAAATATTTTTAATAATCAACAAATAAAAGATATAATTAAATGCGTTGGTGTTTGAATTATTAATTTAAAACTAATAAAAATTAAAGTGTTTTTTTAAGAAAGTAAGAAAAAACATGGATGATAAAAAGTCTTTTATAAAGCTAATACACATATATGTATATGTAAATATATATGTATGTATATATAGAAATATACATATCAATACATGCTATGCTATGTAAGTACATACATACAAGAAAGAGTAATAAAACAAAAAATAATAATTAAAGAAAACACACAATAAATAATTGGGCTGGTTCATGGTAGTGTTGTGGTTTTTAAACGATTTTTTTTTCTTATTGATACGGGTTCTTTTTTAATGTCAAAGAATTTTTTTGTTAACAGCAACAGTTATGAATTTAATGATGTCATTGAGAATTTTGAAGATAATTAACGAAAATGATAGATTATTTCAAGGAAAAATTTGCTGTTTTAACAGAAAAATGTGAGGAATATTGAAAAGAGAGTTTAACTTAGAAAAAGGTTTAAAACTTAATAGAAACAAAATCTTCATAAAATTATTAAAATACTACGTTATACGAGGGCTGCTCTATATATTTCTGTCCTAATAATGAAAATGCGAATATTTATAATCAAAAATGGTTTTGTTGTTTTTCAAAGTATTCTCCAGCATGATTTATACACTTTTGCATGCGCTCAAACCAGTTGTCGAAGCACTTTTTTCACTCCGATTGAGACACCTCTAAAACATGGTTTTTGAACACTTCAATAGCTTCTTCTGGCGACGAAAATCGTTGATCACTCATTTTTTCCTTGATGTGCGGAAACAAGAAGAAGTCATTAGGTGCCAAGTCAGGGCTGTACGACGGATGACCCATTAACTCGACGTTTTGGCCCGTCAAAAACGCTCTGGCTTGAGCCGATGTGTGAGAGCTCACATTGTCATGGTGAACAATGATTCGTCTTCTCTTGTTAGTTTTTCGAAATTCTCCGATGAACAAATTGTAGTGTACCACTCAGAAGTGACCGTCCTACGTTGCTCAAGCGGAACAGTCGCCACATGACCAGCTTTGCCGAAGAAACAGGCGACCATTTGCTTCGAAATGCTTCTTCCAAGAACAACTTTCGTTGGATTTTGCTCGTCTTTGAAGACCCATACGGTCGATTGTTGTTTCATTTCGGGCTCATACGCATAGATCCATGATTCTTCATCTGTGACGATCTTATAAACGTCTTTTGAAGCACCGCAATCGTATTTTTGCAACATTTCTTTGCACCAATTGACGCGAGCCTTTTTTTAAGCGACTTTCAAATCGTGCGGGATCCAACGAGAACAAACTTTTTTTACGGCCAGGTGTTCATGCAGTATCGAATGTATGCTGGTGGTAGAAATTTCCAAGGATGTCTCTATCTCTATGCTGTCAAAAGTTTTTTTATTATTCTTAAAAAAGTTCTAAAGTTTACCATACACTTAAGCGCTTGTTTTTCTTTTTATTGTTGTAGCGACGCTGTTACCTTATATATATGTATGTATAATCGTAGTAATAATTAATTAATTATTAAATAGGTTTATATTTAAAGTGAGCTTTAAATAGAAGTGAAAAAGTACTATTTTAACTGAGACTAAAAGGAAAACAAGTAAGAGTGCTATATTCGGCTATGTTGAATTTTTTACCCTTCACCACGTATGTAAATCTAGTTTATAGAAGTAGCTTCTATCCACAAAAAAAAAAAAAAAAAAGAAATAAAAAAACAAATATTGAAGTGACAACAAAATGCCATCGGCTCTTAATGGGTTAAGCGTTTTTAAAAAATTTTAGTATTTCCTTAAATATCTCTGCAAAAGCTTTAAAATGATACCCATAGTGGTATTTAAAAAAAAAATTTTTAATTTTAGAGGCCCGAAGCTCGGAAAATGTGGGCGAACGCCAAAAAATATGCTTAACCCATTAAGATCAGATGACATTTTTATGTAAAATTTTATATTCTACTTGATTTTTTATTTATTTATTATTTATTATTTTTTTTTTTAATTCTCTGTCACCGCAATAATTTTTTTTTTTGTTGGTGGTACTTTACTAAACTTGATTTTCATAGATGGTGAAGGTCGTATAAGATTCGTCATAACCCACTATAGCTCTCTTACTTGTTTTTTTTCGCGTTTGACCTTTTTTAAGTTAAGAGAGAAAATTGTTAACTTTCTCAGCGGTTCAACAATTCTAAGCAAAACGTCTGTAATTTTTTTTTTTGCTTTGGCGTAATCGAGTGAAAAGAATGAAAGACTGGTAGGAATAACGATATACAAATGAGAGGAAAGCAGCAACAATAAAAAATGGATGACTGCTCTTGGTATTTTAAACATTCTTAACATGAATTTGAACATAAGTTGTGTGTAAATATTTGCTCATAATAAAATTCTTGTATTCAGTAGATGATGTTGAACACAAAGTGTGCAAGTTTCAGTTAATTTCTCTTATATTTGCTTCTTTTTTTACACGTATTTACCTAAACCATATCTTAATTTTGATAATTAACTTTAACTTTTAAAACATTATGTCACTATTCTTTAGCAGATAAAAAAAAGCAGATAGTGATTTTAAAATAAAATGAAACTGAAACTTGTTTTGCTTTTTAAATTGAAAAAAAAAAGAAAGATTAGCAGCAGCATAACATGATTATAGCGTGTTGTTTTTTTTTTTTTTTTTTTTTTTTTTTTTTTTTTTGTAAATACTGAAACGTTTATTTAAAGTTTGATTTAAGTGTTTTAAAAATGTTATTGTATTTGTGAGAATAATAAAATTGCACTGTAAGTAAGAAAAGTTAATTTTATTTAAAAGAAAATATATTCGTTTTTTATGTTATTAATAATTTGACTTTTAGACAAAATCAATCTCGTTTCGAATGAACTAAGTCGTTCCTTTCGTTCGTGTGGCTCCTTATTTACTCCGAACCGTAAATGAATTGTGAACAAGAGAACCACAATCTACAACAAATTTGATCTGTTAAAAGAAGTGTTTGAAATATTTTTGTAACTTGCAAAAAATGATATTCCTATAAGAAATCATGGATTTTATGTAACAGATTCAGGTTATATAAATAGCACATTACAGTTTATTGTTATATCTCGGCAACAAAAAATTCTTTAGTAAAACCACAGACGATGGAACGTTTTGTCATTAATTAATTAATATTTATTGAGCAATGTCCGTCTGTCCGTCCGTGGTAGTGTTGAAATCAAGTTTGCCGAGGCACTAGATCAGCTAGAAAAAAATGTAAGTACGCCAATCGATTAGACATGGTGTCGAAAGAGGTGCTATTGAAAATAGCCATGATCGTTCTGAGTCCTTCGACGCAGCGGACAAAGCACTACGCGTTCATTTGGCACAATGAAGTAATTTTTAATTAAAAAAAAAAAAACAACAAATATTTGGGTCGATAGAGAATTAAAAAATAGGAAAAAACATCAAGTAAAAAAATTGATGCTCGCCCATATATTCCGAGTTATGGGCCTCTGAAATTTTCATTTTTTTTAAATATCAATATGGGTATCATTTTAAAGCTTTTAAAGAGATCTCTCAGGAGGCTGCTGTAATCAAAGTGGTAAACACGCTGACTAAAAACCTGGTTGGCCAGGGTTCAACCCCTTGCGGCAAACAAAACATAAAAATGTTTTTTCTGTTTAAAACATTTTTATGTTTTGGTGCAGCCTCCTTCATCGGTACTTCTTCATAGCATATTCGCCGGCAAAGTAAAATAAATAATAAAATGGCTATACTTTGACCACCTGTTTTCTCTCCTCTATCCCTTTCTTAAAAAGAATGTAGCACGGTTACAAAAATGAATAAATAGGCATTATTGCCTAAAGTGCTACTTCTAAAAAAAAATAAAAAAGAAAATACGAAAAATTGTTTAACCCATTAAGAGCCGATTACATATTTAGTATTTTTTTTTTTTATTCTCTGTCACCGCAATATTTGTTTTCTTTTATTGGAGTTCCTTCACTAAACTAGATTTGCATAGATGGTGAAAGGTGTATAAGATTCGAAATAGCCGAAAATAGCACTTTACTTGTTTATTTTTAACATCATTTGTCGGAAAGAAAAACTGTATTTATATTTATTAAATTTTATTTTAGCGCCATTGTCGTAGAACGATAACCTCATATCAATTTTATATGGATATATCATTTACGTCGTTCGTTATATTCGTATAATTTATTCTAATTTTATTAACTGTATTTAATTCGAAATTGAAATATTCAAGCTATTTTTCTGATTAAAAAAAATATTTTTTATTTTCAATATTAATTACAATTTATTCGGGGCCTTGAACTATAAATTCGAACCTTTTTGTTGTGAGAATTTTTCTTTTAAAATAAACGAGGCATTATAAAACTCGAAAACATTTTAAATATTGTTCAGTGCATCTTAAAAAATTTCGCTTAAATTGTTCTATTTGCAATAACTTAAGAAAAGACCATTAGTATTTGGGTGACCTTAGCAGAGGTCGCCATACAGAGAGTGTGCTTTTTTTGTTTATTGGTGCATTAATCACGGCTAAACGACTGAATTGTTTTAATGGGTAAATATTGGTAAAATAGGGTATTTTATTTTTAAATAGCGTAACAGGAGGGTAGAAAAGCTTTCTTCTTCCCCAGGATTTATATGCGTCAGAGCAAAAAAAAAAAAAAAAACTAATTCGCTTTTAATGTTTAAATGAGCCCTTAATTAGAAGGTGCAACACGTAAAGTCTGTTTACAAAGCTAAAACTCAGATGAGAGAAAAAGAGAATAATAATATTAAAAGTTAAAACAAAAATAGATATTTATTTAGATGTTCCAAGAAGGTATGCCAGCTTTTGTGGGCAATGTATTTTGTTCTCTTTGTTGATTTTTTTACGGGCTTGTTTGGCGATCATTGCTTTAGCTAGCATAATTGTTCTATGGAGGGATATAAATGATTTAAGCAATTTCTTTTTTAATTTTATTTTCAATTTTTTTAAATTTTTTTTAAATGAATAAAATTTAATATTTGCAACTAAATGAAATTTATATTATTTGCAAACCAGTAAATTATTTTTAGAAATATTTACATAAATTGAAACTAGTAACATTCAAAAAAGTTAATATGCTTTTCAATAAATGTTTTTTGTAGTTTAAAAATATTTATAATCTGTAGCTTACTTTCGCAGAATTCCAGTTTGAATTGTTAGTAGAATTTTCATTTCCACATTCATAACTTTTTTTGTTTTTTTTTTTATTTCAAATTACCTACAAATTTTTCCAATCACGTTTTATTAAAAACTTTCACTTTCTCCCGTTTATGTAGTGCAGTGCAATAACAGAAACAACAAATCAAAAAAAAAAAATCTTTGTGAGGCTGGAACTTGTATGGTGACAATGTGAGCGAATCAAGAAAGTTGTATTAAACAACATTAGAAACTCAAGGCATGTACAAACATATATAACGTTGAAATAAAATGTATTGCCTGCCAGTCATTCACCATATTTGGGTCAAACTGCATTAACTGCATAACAATCAAAAGCATTTAGCTGATACTCACTTTGTAAGTTGTTTGATACAAAAACAACAAGGCGAAACTATTTAACTCAAGATGTTTAATGATATCTAACAAAGTGTTGCCGTTTTAACCGAAAGTAATAAAGTTAAAAATTTTCTAATTATTTCTGGATAAAAATATATTTGTTCAGTTTAAGAAAGTAAATATGCTTGAGTTCCCGTTTACGTTTACAACTTTTTTTAAAATCATATATTTCACTATTTCCTCAGGATTGCGTCGTCAGGGATGGATGAATAATAAATATTTTAATTTCTTATTTCTTATTATACCTGGTGACGTAACTAGTGGATTAGCGAAATACTGGATACAGAAATTAATATAAAAAAGATATTTAAATAAAATTAAAAATGAAAATTCCTGAAATAATTGCATTTATGTCATTTTATCTTGCAAGATAAGGAGTTTTCTAGGCATTTTTTGCCCATCGTGTGACTGCATGCCCAGCACAGCAAAAACAATTTTAAGATCGAAAAAGAAACATGGGAGATATAACATTAAAGATTTTAGACACAAATTATAAATATTCATTGATATAAATTACTTAGTTACGTTTATAAAGGGTGATTTTTTAAAAGCTATAGGAAAGTTAAAAAAAAAAATATTCAGAAAAATGCATGAAATCTTTTTTTGAGTCGATAGAGCGGTCCATATAATTTAATGTTTGAAGATTATTTCATGCACATGTTGACCTTGACTGCGCCTTAAATGGTCCATCCGCTTAGTCCAATTTTCGCATACTCTTTCCAACATTTCGGTCAGTATCTCACGAATAAATGCTTCAATTTTGTCTTCCAATGCGGCAGTTGAAGCGGGCATGAGCTTTAACATAGCACCACAAAAAATAGTTTAATGGCGTTAAATCGCAGGCGGCTAATTGACCGGTGTTCACCGAACTCGCCTCAATAAGTCCCTTGTTGCGCGTGCTGTGTGGCGCCGTCTTAATGAAACCATATGTCATGCAAGTCAAGCTTTAAGCATTTTGGGCAAAAAAAAGTTGAACATCATCTCACGGTAGCGCTCACCATTCACTGTTACGTTACGATTCGCATCATCTTTGAAGAAGTACGGTCCAATGATGACACCAGCCCATAAATCGCACCAAACTGTGACTTTTAATGGATGCATTAGTAGCTCTTGCATGCTTCTTGCTGATATTCACTCCAAAATCGACAATTCTGCTTATTTACCATTGAGCCAAAAATAAGCTTCGTCGCTGAACACAATTTTTCGCGCGATCAACTTTCTTAACAGATCACGCATTTTGATAATAAAATTCAATAATTTGCAAGCGTTGTTCGTTTGTAAGACGATTCATGGTTAAATTATAGACCAAATTGAAGATGTTAGACAGTGAAACAAAACACGAAACGTGCGTCAGCTGTTTAAACCAGTGTTGCCAAAATAATAATAGCTAAAAATCACCCTTTTTATTTATATTTATTTTTAATTGTTTGGAGTTAACGGAAATTTTAAATAATAAAAAATGGAAACTTTTAAAATTCAAAAGAAATTTTAATTTGAAAAAAAGTGGTAAATAGTCTTTATGAAGTTACGTACGTTACGTAGTTGTTACGTTTATCTAACACATATTATAAATCTCTTTGTAAGTTTGTATGCATGTTTGTGCATCAATCACGGCCAAACGACTGAATCTATTTTATTGATAAATATTTGTTGGTAAAATAGGGTATTTATATTTTCAAATAGCGGACCAGAAGGGGAGAAAAAGGGCAAGCGAGCATTTTTATGCATCTAAATCAATTTTAATTTTTTTTTAAGTCTTGGCTAATAGATCCTAATGAAATTCCAAATATAGATAGCTTAAATAGCCAAAGCTAAGACCTAAATAAAAGAAAATAGGGGTAAACGAAACATTATTAGTAGGGGAAAGGAAAAATGCGCAATTTTATGCATCTTAACTGATCGTAACAATATCATATTGAGCGACGTCCTTCTATCCGCCGGTGTTAGTGTTGAAATCAACTTTGCCAAGACACTAGATAAGCTAAAGAAAATTGTAATACGCCAATCGATCAGACATAGTTTCAAAAATGTTGCTATTGAAAATCAGCCAGATCGTTCCACGTCTTTCGAGGCAGCGGGCAAAACACCACGCCTGCCTCTGATTTTCCCATATCATTTGAAACAATGAGTTAACTCCACTAAAAAAAAACAAATATATGGAAAGACAGAGAATAAAAAAATAAGAAAAAATCCATCAAGTGAAAAAAATGGTGCTCGCCTATATTTTTCGAGTTATGGGCCTCCGAAATTTTCATAAAAAAAAATTCGATTGTCAATATGGTAAAAGCTTTTGAAAGGATCTTTCAGGAAATGATATTTTTTTTAATACTTAACCCATTAAGAACCGGTGATATTTTTATTTAAAATTATGTATAGTATAATTTTCTTTTTTTCTCTGTTACCCCAATATTTTTTTTTTTTTTTATTGGAGTTCACCAAACTATACCAGGGCTGCTATATATATTTCTGGCCTGGCAACACTGAGCGCTGCCAAGTGCAATCTGACATTTCCATTGGAAAGTTTGTCATTTTTAAGCATAATCGTACTCAAAACGTTTTGACGTACGACCATTATTTGTGTTGTTTACAGTGACTTGAAAAAATTAATATAGAAAAAAACGGAATTAACTCGTGAACATTTTCGTGCCATCATTTTTCACAACTTTCGACGTGGATTATCACGACAAGGGTGCATTGATGAACTTATATCTTTGTATGGCGATGAAGCAACATTCAATAGCACTGTGAAAAATTGGTATAATGAATTAAATCGTGGCCGAAGCTCGCTCAAAGACGAATTCCGTGAAGGTCGTCCAAAAACGGCTGTTGTGCCAGAGAACATTGATGCCGTGCGTGAACTCATAAAGCAAGATCGACATGCGACATACCGAGAGATAGAGATATCCTTGGACATTTCTTCCACCAGCATACATTCGATACTGCATGAACTTCCTGGCCGTAAAAAAGGTTTGTTCTCGTTGGATCCCGCACAATTTGAAAGTCGCTCAAAAAAAGGCTCGTGACGATTGGTGCAAAGAAATGTTGCAAAAATACGATTGCGGTGCTTCAAAGGACGTTTATAAGACCGTCACAGGTGACGAATCATGAATCTATGCGTATGAGCCCGAAACGAAACAACAATCGACCGTGTGGGTCTTCAAAGACGAGAAAAATCCAACGAAAGCACTTCAAAGCAAATGGTCGCCTGTTTCTTCGGCAAAACTGGTCATGTGGCGACTGTTCCGATTGAGCAACGTAGGACGGTCACTTCTGAGTGGTACACTACAATTTGTTTGCCTGAAGTCATCGGAGAAATGCGAAAAACCAACAAGAGAAGACGAATCATTGTTCACCATGACAATGCGAGCTCTCACATATCGGCTCAAACCAGAGCGTTTTTGACCGGCCAAAACGTCGAATTAATGGGTCATCCGCCGTACAGCCCTGACTTGGCAGCTAATGACTTCTTCTTGTTTCCGCACATCAAGAAAAAAATGCGTGGTCAACGATTTTCGGCACCAGAAGAAGCTGTTGAAATGTTCAAAAACCATGTTTTAGAGGTGTATCAATCGGAGTGGAAAAAGTGCTTCGACAACTGGTTTGAGCGCATGCAAAAGTGTATAAATCATGCTGGAGAATACTTTGAAAAACAATTAAACCATTTTTGGTTCTAAATATTCGCATTTTCACTATTAGGCCAGAAATATATAGAGCAGCCCTCGTATTAACATAGATGGTGAAGGGTATCTAAGATTCGGCATAGCCGAGTATAGCTAATTTTTATTATTTTATTTATCTATTTTTTTTTTTTTGTTGACTGGCATCACCGGTACCTAAACAAGCTAAAAATTATGTTAAATCTTGGACTATTAACATTAGTGTTGACCACAGTTCAAAATAAAATAAAGTTTTGACATTTAAACAATTTTAAGTATTAAACAGAGGTTTCGCATTTATACAACCAAAATGATGACGCATAAAATAAAGTTTAAAAAAAAAACAAATGCTATAAACAAGTAGATAAAGATGAGTGGAAAATAATTTTTTAAATAAAAAGATAAATAACTAGTAATAAATAAAACAAACATTGGTCATTCATACATTCAAACATGTACATACATATTTAAGTTGAAGATGAAAACGAACGAAAGATGAAAGAAAATTATTATCTTTAGAACTGGTAGAAAAAAAAAGAAAAAACGTTTAATGTTTGTGGAAAATAAACAAACATTAGACAGTGGGACATTTTAAAACAAATTATATATTTTAATTTTACTATTAATTTTTAATGAATTAATAAAAAAATAATTTTATTAATTTTTAAGTCCAACTGGAGTTTTAGTTTTTATATCTTTTACTATCAATTTTTACAGCAGTCTTGATAATTGGGAAACCTCAGATTTTAAATCGCCAGGCTTATATCATTTTACAGGTTTCTGATACGTCGCTTTGATAATTAATGAATGCTGTTCATCTGTTTAGATACATAAGTGTTTTATTGTATTTTTTTACAAGTATTTTAATAACATTTCTTTGACTAGCGTAAATGCCTGTTAACTGTAATGAGTCGAAAATATGATAAACTTGGCCGTTAAATCTTTTGCTCATCAAAAAAAAAAAAAAAAAAAAAAAAAAAAAAAAAAAAAAAACGAATGGGATTTTAAAGGTCTCAAAATGTTGCGATCCCTTAAAACTTTATTTTCATACGCTTTATTAGGTTAATCACTCAATTTTTTTACACTCTTTATTAATTTTAAGGCATTAGTAGATATAAATTTTAAAAGTGCTTGAACAAAAAATAGAACTTTAGGCAATTAAATAACATATGACCAGTAGGTAGATCAATATAAAGATTACATTTCTGGTAATTAATTTAATTGGGTCACATATGCTTTAGACGAAAACAATCAAAGGAAGTATTCAAAGAAGTTATTATGATTTTAAAAAGGGTGAGGCTATTCAAATTTAAACGAAACAGGATATATATGCAAAAAAAAAATTGGCTAAATTGTTTTTCTAAAACATCAAATAGCTGAAATTCTTGCAGCAACAAGAAATCGGAATTCCAAAATGTCACAAAAACGTTGCAAGCCAGCAAATAACGCAACATTTTCTAAATTGATGCTTTGTTTCGCAACTTTGTATATGTACAAGATATAAATACCGCAACAAAACTGTATACAAGCTTTGTATTAATAAATAATGTTTTAACATATTTGATCAATGTTAAGTTTAATTTTAATTATTACTTTTATTAAATAAAAAAATTTTAAAAATTTCAAATCCAGTTTCTCAATTACTCATAGTGATTAAAAACAGGGCAAAAACATATTGTAAAAAAATCAGAAAAATTTCCATCGGATGATTTTTAAGTTATCAAGATAGATTTAAGGAACTTCAGCATCTATTTATATTATATACGATATAATTGTATGCCTATTTACTAACAGGAGCTGATAATCAAATATGACTATTAATTTACAAATATTTTTTTGACTTGCTTCAATTAATAAATGTTTAAAAGACCATTTTTGCAGTATCAAAGACATCAATTCTTTTGATCAAATAAATTCCACAGTCATCTTTAAATGATATCACTCAGTTATTTATACAAGACCCACTGTTTGTTATTTTTATTAGATGCAAGTTTAAGGTGGCCGAAGGGTGTGCTATTCAACCATCAACTAGTCTGTTACGAAGAATATACATACAAGCAGTAACGTAAAAGCAAACTGCTTAGCTCTTTAGTGAAAACGTTTAAAGATGAAAGAAGCGAAGCGTAGTGAGGAGTGACAGGAAACCTGTTTTTATTTACTTAACCATTAGAAAAAGAACAACCATATAAAGGCTTTTCGAATACGTTTTGTTTTTGTTATTTCGAGACATAAAAATATGATGAATTCAAAATTTTGATACAAACAAAAATTATAAATACGAAACCAAAAAACCGATGCAATCATAATTGAAATGTGGCTGAGAAGAGGGAAAAAAAACTGACACAAAATTGCATCTTAAAAAGTCTTTTACAGCAGATTATTTTAACCTTTTAATTTAACCCTCTATTTAGTTATATACAAATAAATATGTATGTTTCACAGATGAGCCAATTTTCTTTATATATTAATATGCAAATACCTTAATTATCAATTCAATTTCTGGCACGTCGCCATTAGAAGTTCCATTAGTTTCTTGGTGTTCTTGTTCCGACATGATTAAATTTTCTATTTTTTTCGTGACGCACGGTTTTATTTCTAACACTTTTCTTTTATACTTTTAACACAACACTGCAATACTTTTATTAGAATTTTTTATCTTTAACTAATATTTCTTTTGCAAATATTCATATATATGCAATAGCTCAAATAGAGAATTATTGATTCCAGTTGTTTCTGTGCAACTAAAAAAATACAACCACTTCACAACACCACCGAAAAGAGAATAAACGAATTAAAGAAATTAAATAATATGGTATTGCCAACCCAAACAATTTAATAAAAGGAAAACAATATGTATTTATATACATATGTATCATTAGATATAAAAATTATATGTTTTCTTAGCTAAATTTACTATTTTAATTACAAAATAACATTTAATTGTTAATGAATGTCTTAAATTTATAAAATAAAATATATTAAGTACATAGTGTGGCAACATTTTATGGGAAAAGTTAGAAAGAATAAGCTATTAAAATAATAGCTCCCACAGCAATTGAAAAGAAAAGGAAAGCTTATAAAATATACATGTGCTGCCACATCTTTAGCCTAATTATTACGAAAAGACACATCTGTAATATATGTGCATTAGCACATCTGCATTTGGTATATTGCCATTTTTATTAATTCGCCGCGATTGTTAAATAATTTAAAAATTTTACAAGCTATTTTCAACATAAAAAACATTTCTACCACTAGTTTTTATAAAACATGCAAAAAAGATTGCAAGAAAGCTTTAATTTGTGTTGCAAAAAGTTCAAATATTAAAGAAAAGAAAAAAAAAGAAACTGAAAATTAAAATATATTATTTATTAATTTATTTAAATGTAAATCAGAGATAGTAAAGAAGATACCACGGCGAATAAATTATAACGTGGTAGCTATGGCGAATTCCTTTTTATCGATCGTATTCAACTGTCAAAATCCATATATAAAAAATGTATATGCTATTTTTTTATATGTAGTTTGGCATTTGGGCTAGCGGCGAAAATTAACGAACTCGCCATCGCTTGTAATTTATTGGCCTTGGAAGATAATTTTTTTGTACAAATCTTACCAATGACTCATTTTGTACACTATATAAACATTTAGTTCAAACATTTAGTAATAAAAACTTAAATATAGTATGTATTACATTTAAATTATAAAATCAAAAAGCACAAAAAATTTAAAATCCAACAGATTAATATTATTTGAAAATTCGAAAATTACAATAATATTAAATATTATAAAAAAACATTATGATTAAGTATTTTCGATTTAAAATTTGATACTGATTAGACTTATTTTAATTTAACTCTTTTAACAGTTTTCTGTTTTTTAGTGAATAAAAAATTTATATATATTTTTTGGATTCTGTTTAGCTTTATATTACGAAAAAAATTAAAGTTTCAAACAAAGTTGATCGAAATCAAGGCGAGTTCACATAAGGTGGCAGCGCGGCTACAACAATACAACAATAAAAAGAAAAACAGGCACTTAAGTGTATGATAAACTTTAGAACACAAATAATTACTACACTTTTTTCTTACCCTTTTCAATAACGTTTTTACTAAGATTCGTTTTTTAAATTGATTTAAAACTCTTCTTACAATTCTTTTTTAAAGAATAGTAAATAAAAGAAATTTTGTGTTATAAAATGATTCACTTTTGACAGCTATTCTACACATTACAAAATTAAACAAAAAATTGTCAGCTGCCGCAACGATGCCACCTGGTAAAATTAATTCGCCTTGATCGAAATATTATGAATAAAATTATAGTTTACAAGAGAGCCAAGGTAAAAAAAAAATAAAAGGTTAACTTTTCAAAACTTTTTTATTCTTATTTTTGGAAAAAGCAGATCATATATTTAAGTTAAGTTAATTAAGTTTATATTTTTTGTGTTTAAAATTGTTTTTGTTTTACTATGAGCATATGTATATGCTTTCCCTTCAGTAATTAATACATTTTATATTTTTTTATTTCAAACAATGATATTTTCATGAAATATTTATTTTTGATGGCATCAAGCACAATTAACTTAAAAGTGAATGTAAATAGTAAAAATATTTTTGGTGATTTTTCTTTTTGGTAAAAATTCAAAATTTTAGGTACAATTAACTTATTTTTTATAGAAGTTGAATTTTTTATGAAGTTTCGGTAAAACCAACCAAATATTCTCTTTCAAGTTATATATCAAATAATAATTATTATAATTTTAATAATAATAATAATAATAATAATAATAATAATAATAATAATAATTATAATTATAATAATAGTAATAATAATAATAATAATAATAATAATAATAATAATAATAATAATAATAACACCAATTAAAATCGTTATGGACTGATTTAAAAATCAAATTTCCTTCCCTCGGTAAAAGGCTTAAAAATTTCTTGGTTAGTAAAAATTTTAATTTAATTCAAAAGGTTTTGACCAACACTGTAATATATTTAATACTCTAGCATAGAAAAACGATAAAAAACGTACATAGGCACTTAAAATAGAATTGGTAACACTCTGTTACCAAATGCTTTTATCTCATATCAACATTAAAAGGGTACAAATGAGCAAAAAGTTTTTCTTTTAACTGTTTATTTCGAAGCTGAAGAAAAAAAGCTTTTTTCTCTTATTCTCAATAATTTTATTTTTACAATTTTACTGTTTCTTTCAGCAGCTTTAAGAACAGGCTAAAAACAAAGCACAAAAACAAATTAGCTAAATGTTGAAATTTTCGCCGTAAAAAAATAATCTACATTCAGTCAGTTACACTTGCTTGTCGGGCTTGAATGGCGCGTTCGAAACGGTTGTTATTCGTGCGTTATTTTTTATTTTATTTAAGTTTAATGAAGAACGTTAAAGTGATGGTGTTATCGTCAATTATTTATTAAAACGGAGCTGGAAATAAAATGGTTGTTATTTTTTAATTTGTAGTTATTGGTAAAAAAAGTTACTTGAAAAACATTTATAAAATAAAGGTTTGTTTGAAAAAACAAATCAGCATCATAAAAAACACGCTGTTTATTGTGGTTTCTTTTTTACGTCTTTTTCTTTAACTTGGCGTTTTGTCAATTTTTTCCACCTTTTTATATCAAGAATTAATAAAATAATTTGTTTTTGTTTTCATTTTTAAGTGATCAATCGATTCTTTTTATAGTGTTAAAGCAAATCGGGTTAATGATCATAAAGTGTTTATATACATATATGTAGTGTGTGTGTGTGAATATGATAATAAAGTTGAAGAAATATATATTTAATACCTATACAAATAAGAATATAAAAAATCTCCAAATTAATAATAAAAAAAATTATCAAATTAATTTTTATAACTAATACTATAGTATTAGTGTGTGTAGAAGTGTATAAAGTTATTTTGTATGTGGTCAAATATTTTAATAAGCATATCAATTTCAATAGTTTCAAATGTATACACTTTGGCTTTGAAGCAACTAAAGCAATGTCAACGTCATACAAAAAAAAAAACCTAAGAAAACAAATAAATTAAATGAAAAAGTAAAATAAACGAATCAATTAATAATTTTTAACATGAAGTAAACAACAAAATGGATAAAGTAGAGGCAGAAGCAAGTCTTCCTTTTTTTAATTTTCTTTTGTGAAACCAAAGAAAAGTTCTACATACATATTTTGATTTATTACAGTAAATGAGTACAAAGTGGCGTATGATTTACAATTTTTTATTATATCTTTTTCGTTCTTCTTTTTTCGAGTATATACATACATATATACAGAATCGTTTTTGTTAAATACATAAATAGTTTGTTGGCTGTGAAAAAAAGAAAATATTGTTATTAATTCAGTTTAATAAACATGTTTGTATGTATTGCCCATCTTTAATAACAAAATGTGCATATTTAAAACTTTGACTAACTTACTTTGTGTATGTATGTATGTATGTATGTAAGTAAAAAGAGCATGATATCTTTATATTACCGTTAAAATGTCAATAATCATAAAAACTGAGTAACAAGTGTTTTTCTCTTTATTTTGGGGTTTATTTAAATCTGTGAAACATATGAAAGCATGTATTAATATGTGTGTGTGTATGTACGTATGTTTTTATTTCGGTAAACAGTGTCAAGTTTTTATCAGTTACGTATATTAATTTAATAATAAACATAATTAATAACATTAAAATTATTAAAATATAAATAAAAAGTGATTAACTTAATCTAACAAAACAAAAATAAATACATACATGTGTATTATTATTAAAAGACAAAAATAATGAAAAAAAATTATATACATAGGTAGCTACTGCATAAATATTTATGTTTTTTTACATATGTATTAAAAGCTTAAACATAAAAACTAACCAAAAATTCTAAATATTAGAATATATGTATATGTGCGTATGTATGTACTATATGCCTATTTGATACTGTTAAAAAATGTTTAGCTAAATAGTTCCAAGGTTTTCCGCCGCATCTATTTTTTAGGTTGCTCATTTCTTTTGTGCCGTCGCAATACTTTGCAGGGTTGTCAGATTGTTTTTGACGAAATTCGCCAAACCAAAAATCGCCAAAACGATTTTTTTGACAGGTTTAGTCTTTAAAATTTATATATTTTATTATATAAAAATATTATTTGTAAAAAAATAATTACTATTTCATCGGTAGAATGCTAAAACTAAAAAGGGATCTGTATTGCAAAGTCCGGTCCGCTATAACAACAAGTTTATAATTTGAATTAAGAAATTAATGTAATTTGACCTAAAGGGCCATATCTCTTGAACCGTTATTACAATTTACATATTGGTATAATAAGAATTAAAAATATTTTAAATTATAATTTAAAGGGTTTTACAATAGTTGATGTTAAACCGTTATACACAGAAGGTTGAAATTTACAAAGAACCTGATCGCAAAGTCTACTAGATCAGCAAGTGCATATATAATTTGAATTTATAAATTAAAGGGTGACCCCATAGTTGCTGTAATTTGGTTAATATTGGCAAACCACTGAATAAATATTAAGTTTGGAGGTGGAAGTTAAGAAGTCGTTTTTTTAAGAATTATATAATTTAAAAGTCATGAAAAGACAGCAAAAACCGATTACTTTGTGGCAATTTATTATTGGACATAGAGAGTGGCAACCTTAAAAGATAATTAAATTAATACTTGCAAAATTTCAGTTTTGTCACAGTATAAAAAACAATCTATTTGATAAGTTGCTTTATTTTGAGATTGAAAAACATTTTTCTGCTTATTTATGTAAAATATTTGTCGTTTCAATTTATGTTTCCCTATAGAGTGAAAAATATGGCAACTGTAGTCTAAGTGGTAAACACGTTGGCTACAAACCTGGTTGACCAGGGTTCAACCCCTGCGGCAACCAAAAATAAAAAATGTTTTTTTCTGTTTAATGGTATAAATACATATTCAGAATTAACATTAAACATGCAGCCTCCTTCGTCGGTACTTCTTAATAGCATATTCGCCGGCGAAGTAAAATAACTAATAAATTGGCTATATCTATCTTTCTCTTTTCACCACCTGTCTTATCTCTCATCTATCCCTTTCCTACAGAATGTAGCACGGTTACAAAAATAACTAAATAGGCATTATTGCCTGAAGTGCTACTTCTCTTAAAAAAAAAAAAAAAAAAAAAAAAAAAAAAAATATTAACATTAAAATGAGTACGAGGGCTGCTATATATATTTCTGGCCTGGCAACACTAAGTGCTGCCAAGTGCAATCTGACATTTCCATTGGAAAGTTTGTCATTTTTATGCATAATCGTACTCAAAACGTTTTGACGTACGACCAGTATTTGTGTTGCTAACAGTGACTTGAAAAAATTAATATAGAAAAAAATGGAATTAACTCGTGAACATTTTCGTGCCTTCATTTTTTACAACTTCCGACGTTGATTATCACGACAAGAGTGCATTGATGAACTTAAATCTTTGTATGGCGATGAAGCACCATCCTATAGCACTGTGAAAAATTGGTATAATGAATTTAATCGTGGCCGAAGCTCGCTCAAAGACAAATTCCGTGAAGGTCGTCCAAAGATGCAAGATCGACATGCGACATACCGAGAGATAGAGACATCCTTGGACATTTCTTCCACCAGCATACATTCGATACTGCATGAACACCTGGCCGTAAAAAAGGTTTGTTCTCGTTGGATCCCGCACAATTTGAAAGTCGCTCAAAAAAAAGGCTCGTGTCGATTGGTGCAAAGAAATGTTGCAAAAATACGATTGCGGTGCTTCAAAAGACGTTTATAAGATCGTCACAGGTGAAGAATCATGGATCTATGCGCATGAGCCCGAAACGAAATAACAATCGACCGTGTGGGTCTTCAAAGACGAGCAAAATCCAACGAAAGTTGTTCGTGGAAGAAGCACTTCGAAGCAAATGGTCGCCTGTTTCTTCGGCAAAAATGGTCATGTGGCGACTGTTCCGCTTGAACAACGTAGGACGGTCACTACAATTTGTTTGCCTGAAGTCATCGGAGAAATTCGAAAAACCAACAAGAAAAGACGAATCATTGTTTACCATGACAATGCGAGCTCTCACACATCGGCTCAAACCAGAGCGTTTTTGACCGGCCAAAACGTCGAATTAATGGGTCATCCGCCGTACAGCCTTGACTTGGCACCTAATGACTTCTTCTTTCCGCACATTAAGAAAAAAATGCGTGGTCAACGATTTTCGTCGCCAGAAGAAGCTGTTGAAGTGTTAAAAAACCATGTTTTAGAGGTCTCTCAATCGGAGTGGAAAAAGTGCTTCGACAACTGGTTTGAGCGCATGCAAAAGTGTATAAATCATGCTGGAGAATACTTTGAAAAACAATAAAACCATTTTTGATTATAAATATTCGCATTTTCACTATTAGGCCAGAAATATATAGAGCAGCCCTCGTATAATAAAATATTGTTGACATCGAAATTTGTCGAGGCAAATTAAATGCTTATAAAGACATGATGTTTGAAAATCGCCACGTTTGGCGAGAAATTGCCAACTCTGACAACCCTGATACTTTGTATTGTTTTCTATTATTTGCTCTCACTACTCGTTCTTAGTTTTTTTAATGTAATGTTACCAGTTTGTTTTTAATATTTAAATGCCCACAAATAAAAAATCGCGAAGATTTTAGAATTACTGTGTTAACCCTGCATACGTGTGTGATCCTTTTATGAAGTTGATAAATGCTTCATAAAGGACAAGGATAAAGTAAAAATGTCATTTTTATATCCAATGACCGGTCCAAATGATCCGAATTTAAAAAAATCGAAGTAACATCAAATAAGTATACTTCATTGTCCCTTGTTGCTAGTTTCGAATTATATAAAGTGCAATCGGTCTTGCCAGATTAAGGATTTATCATTATTTTAACGATTCGTAAGAAAAGTAATTATCAAAATGCGGTTAAAAGTTTAAAGATTTATTAACATATAATATTATTTTAAGTTATTTATTAGAAAAATTTATTACCTTGAATGTTTTTAATATTAATCTTCTTTTATTCCTCTTAAGTCCTTTAAATATAAATATTTTTTTTAATATTCCCATAAAATAAATGAATTAAAATTTGCTTTTTCGGCTTTTGGTTCATTTATTTATTAAATTTCTAAAAAAATTTTTAGAAAGAAAAATTAAGTACAAATGTTTTCAGATTTTTGCCAAAGAAAACAGGAAAAATTATTCGCTGTAAAATAATTATTATTTAAAATTAAAAGATAAAATAAATTACTGCGTGGAAAAGCAAATAAATATGGTTATCACGTTACTGCTCATATAGCTCTTAAGTAGACTTACAAAAATTTTTTATAGACAATTCAAGAGTATTGTATCTCAAGCCAAGTTGATTTAATGAGAATTATATTCAAACAAGAAAAATAAAATCCAATAAAAAACTGAATTTAAAGTTTAAGAACTCATTTGAATTTGAAGTTGTATTTAAAAATTTTCTCATTTGCTTTATAAACAATTTTATCTAACCGCTTTTTTACATTTATTTATGATTTAATAACAATTAAATTGCACCATTTCGTATAGTTTTAAAAGTTGTTTTCAATGTCTTACCTTAATCATCCAAAGTACAAAATAATTCGACTTAATAATTTAATATTTTACAATGAGAAAAATAATACATATATATTTCTGGTATGTTATGACATAAAAGTTTTCAATAAGAAAATAATAAGTAAATTACAGTTTTACAACTAACTCTATAAAAATTGTACAGAAGGTTATTTTTAACACAGCTGGTTCTAATTCTAAAGTTGTTATCTTATAAATTCTTCTCATAGCACTTAAACAAATAATACAAATTTTCATGAAAATAAGTTAGATATTCTAAACAAAAATGTTATCGAACGTTTTTGAATCCAAGGTCTATTTAAAGCTTTATTTTGCTTACACTAATTAACAACAGATTAATAAATATTTTTTATAAAATTTTTTATTTCGTCTTATATGACATTTATATTTATTATATGATTTAGAGACTTGTTTAGCAATATAATCACAGGTGTTCATTTGGCATTATAGTGTTTTAGGTGAAAACTTTTTCAACTGCTTAAACAGCTACAAGGGCATGTATAACAAGTATGTTAATATTTTCTTATCGAATTAAAACACTTCATGAAAACTTTCATATTATGAAAGTAACTCCAATCAAAAAAACAAATATTGAGATGACAGAGAATTAAAAAAAAAAAAATACTAAAAATGCCATCGGCTCTTAATGGGTTAAGCATTTTTAAAACAAATTTTAGTATTTCCTTAAAGATCTCTTCAAAAACTTTTAAATGATACCCATATTGATATTATAAAAATTTTGAAAATTTCAGATACCCGTAAGTCGGAAAATATGGGCTAGGGCCCATTTTTTCACGGATGTTGTTTCTTTCTTATTTTTTAATTTTCTATCGTCCCTAATATATTTGTTTTTTTTTTTTATTGGAGTTACCTCATTGTTCCAAATGATGTGGAAAAATTATAGGTAGGCGTGGTCTTTTGTCCGCCGCGTCAAAGGACTTGAACCGATCTTGCTGATTTTCAATATTACGTTTTTCGACACTATGTATATTTGATTGGCGTTTTTAAATTTTTTCTAGCATATCTACTGCTTTGGCAAAGTTAATTTCAACTCGAACATGTACGGACAGACGGACATCGCTCAAACCATTTCGCTCTGTATGAGAACTCAGAATATATACAGTTTATGGGGTCAGAAATGGATTTTGTAGAAATTATCCACCTGTGGTGAAGAGTATAAAAATGACAAATTCGTAAATGTAAAAATTAAAAACTCTGGCAACTTCTATTTTTGGTACTCATCATTTCATTTTATTTTATTGCATTGTTTTGTTTTGTTTTTTTTTGCTTTTGATTTTACTTTTTATTATACATACCTATTTATATACTCGCAAACATACTTATAAACGTATGCATTAATTTAAGTTTTTTGTACAGTAAACGTTTTAAATTTGTTTTGTTGCAATTTTAAAACATTTTTGCTTAACTTTGTTATTCTAAACAAAGTAGTATTGTTTGATTTCTTTAAGAAAAGCAAAACAAAACAAATTTTTATTCTTAGTGGCCATTTAAGAATTTGTTTACGGTGAAACTAAATCGAGCAACCAAGTTTTTTAACAGTGTTGCAAAATAGCAGTTACAATAAATAATAAATATTTATTTAATGGGAAATTTAAACTTAGAGAAACAACTCTTCTTCAACTTAAGTAAAAACTTATAAATTATATTTTGGGTTTTATTGTTATTCAAAATTCATTCCAAATTTGAAAGGTACAAAAAAAGTGTGAAAATATTTCAATTTTGTGTTTAAAATATGCTGACGTAGAGTCTACTTAAAGGAAACTTAAAAACAGCTTTTTTACTTTTATTACTTTACAAGTTTTATGTATTTACTTTGTTTTGTCATTTAAAACCAGATGTATTAAAAATTTTAAAAATATATGTACAATGGAAAAAAAGTAAACTAAGAAATAAAAAAAATTTCAAGAAAGTTAAACTTAACTGTAAAAAGTATCAAAATAAAAGTGTTGTTTCCAAGTAAAAAGAAAACAAAAATTAAAATAAAATATTATTTATTTGTTTGTTTACAAATAAACAAGGTAAAAGGTATTTCTTTTTTAAACACATCTGCCTAAAAATTATAAAAGTTTGTTGATGTATTTGCACTCGATAAAAATCTCGATTGAATCTAAACTTACAAACGTGTGTAGATTAATTAATTAATTTATTTTTTGTGTTCATTTAAAGAAGATTTTCTTAAAATTTTTATTTTCAAAATAATTTTAAACCCGCCTTAATAATCCAAATGCTTCTTCTAACAGCTTCAAATTTTAGAAAAAACATCACAATAAAAAATATAATTTACAAAAAAAAAAATAAATGAATAAAAATAAAAAAATTAATTTCATCACTAAAATATTTAGATATTTTTAAAAATATTAAATTTACCCAATTTATGACTAAAATAACCAGACTATAAAAAACTAAACTTAATTGACTTAATGAGAATTATGTTTAGTCAAGACAAAAGTATTAAATACAATAATCTAAACATAAAACGCAATAACCATAATAAATCCATTTTTAAATATGCATTTCAATTAATGCTGGTTTCGTGCTGTTAGAAGAGACCTATTGTAGAAAGAAAAATAAAAGTGAGTTTTTTGTGATTAATTTTTTTGTTAAGAAATATGGATTATATGTTTTTTTTCTGACCAATAAATTTATTCTAAACTCCCAGTTGGTTAATACAAAGTTCACGGTCCTTTTGATTTCTCAATTTTAAATAATAAAAAAAATATATATTTGGATATGGCCCGATATATTTATTTTTATATAGTTTTATTCTGCTCCATTTTTATATTATTGTTATTTTATAATCGGCATTATAAATTTTTATTATAAACTATAATCCATTTTTTCGTACTTGAAAAATTATAGAAGGCATTTTTATTATTCCAACTTGTTGAGCAACATTGATTATTTCATGTGGAAAATTTAACATTTAAAATGTAGTGTCTATTTCGCTATTTGGAAGAATTTTACGTTTTATTATTTTATTTTTAGAAATGTAAGCAGAATACATATGATCAGCTGTTGTTTGAAAAATTCCGCATAAAATAATTACTCTTTGCTTTATTTTACAGCTTTGATAAAATGTTGCCAGAAACATTTCATATGTTTTTACAGCAAAAACAGAGTACCACTTCTGCAACATTTTTTCACGACTTTTTTATACAAATTTTTTTTTTATGTAGTTTGACATCATTCCACATGAAAAACTGAACAGAGTACCAGACTTAAAGTAAAAAAAGTTATCAGATTTTTAGTTTGTTTCTGGTAAATAAAAGAACAAGTTCTTTTCGTAATTTATTTATTAGAGCCACCAAATGTGTTTTTTTTTTTAATTTCCAAAATTTTTTTTCTTCAAGTAAAAAAATTTTAACGACAGAATTAGAATTGCAAAAAATGTAATTTTTATTAAAAAAAATGTTTTGTGTTTTAAAATAATACATTTTATTGATTTCCTCAAAATAAAATAAATCCGAACAAACTGCAAATTGAACACATTTACGTGTCGTTGTGATTTACCCTTTAAACTTTTATTAAATATAATTATTTTTTAATGTTGAAAATTAAAAGCTCCTTACTATAGCTCTTCAAAACATAATAAAAAAATACATAAAAATCTAGACTTTAACAAGGATACACTTCAAGTTAAAATATAATTTTTATTATTGTTACAGCAGAGACACACTCTGTGTTAATTTTAATATTTAAAGGTACATTGTCATGAGAACACTCGCCATTTAAGGGGGTTTAGACGGTACGGCATTACGTACGTAAAATCTAAGAGAAAATAATATGAAAATCCATCCGTATTTTAAAAAACGAGAGTAAATATCTTACGACAGATTTTTTCGTTTTTACACAATTGGTATACACAGGTTTTTGGGCGGTTTGCAGAAAAATGCATCCCTGATCTAATGATTCGTAATTGTCTTTTAAAAATTTTCAGAAAACATAGAGAGTCATACGACTGTCAAATTTTCATCCGTAATTTCTCTCAATTTGTGCAGATTCATTACATATTTGGTTTAGACGATCCCACTGGTACTATTCTGCACAAAAATTTGACATGTCGTAAGACTTCTGTGACCATGTAAACCGCCCTTTACTGACATTTATTTTTAACGTTGTTGCGGCTATAACTCTACCAACTGGTTGCCACATACAACTTTGTTATTACGGATTTGTTTACTTCACCTTAATTCTCACTGTTTTTTAACAGAAATTTTTTCAAAACTTCTAATCTTCTGCGTTAAGACTCTTTGGGCAACTTTATTATCAAAACTTTAATTTATTGCGAGCAAGCGAAGAGCAATAAAATCAAATACCAGTCCAACATTCATTTATATTTATTTTGGATAATAATTGGATTTCGTAACAGAATATAAATGTGTATACGTACATAGATGTCCAAAGGTATGGTTTAGCAAAAAAAAGGAAAATAAAAAGATTTCATTTTGTAGATAAGAAATATTTATATTATTTTTTGTGTCAAATTATTTCAGACTTGGATTTTATTAAAATCATATTCAAGACGAAAAAATGAATTTGTAAATTTGAGCATAACGGTAGCAGTAATGCCAAGTTTTATTGCCAACGCGAATCAATACTAGGTGGTCGCAATGGCGAATTAAATAATTTTCGCCGAAACGCTATATGTCAAACACCATAGCGAAATCATGTATCAGGTGGTTGAAGTGGCGAATTCATTCATTTTCGCCGTTGCAGAAAATGTAAAACTTTATATAAAAAATTTGTTGTTGGTTTTTTATATATGGAGTTTAACATTTCTGCAACGGCGAAAATGAGTGAATTCGCCTTGAATGTCAAACTACATATAAAAGTTAGGCAGTTAGGCTACCAGAAAAAATTAATGAATTCGCCATCGCTCTCACCGTATATTTATTCGCGTTGTCAAACACCATATAAAAAAATTATACGTAATTTTTATATATGGGGTTTGACATTATAGGTTTTGGCGAAAATTAATGAATTTGCCATTGCGACCACCTCGTTTTGATTCGCCTTGTTTATTGCTAAAGAGTTGATGGAATCAAGGCGAATCAATAAAGGTGGTCTCAATGAGGAATTCATTAATTTTCGCGAAAACCTTAAATGCCAAACTCCATATATAAAAAATATGTATAATTTTGTTTTATATGGTGTTTGACATTAAGCGTTTCGGCGAAGATATAATGAATTAATGAATTCGTCATTGAGACCACCTAGTGTTGATTCGCCTGGGATGGCATTGAGCGAGTCATGCAAATTATTTATAAGTTGGCGAATCAATTATCAGTTGGCAGGGTAGGCGAATTCATTATTTGTTTTTATTAATCATTGCTGTCATATGCAGATTTTTATACAAGAAGTTTGAATGTAATACTTACTTCGAAAATTAATCAATTCATCTACGCTTTCTCCTGGTAATTGTTTCGTCTTTGTGCTAGCTATAGCGCATTCGTTAATTTTCTCCGTTAGCCCAAATGACAAACTAGATATAAAAAATAGTAAACAGATTTTTTATAAATGGAGTTTGACAGTTTGGATTCCAGAAAAAATCAATAAATTCGTCACCGCTCCCACCGTCTATTTATTCGCCTTAAGTTGATTATTATGTTACCTAAAAAAATTAATAAGTTCGCCTATATCACAACCTGGTGGCTGGTGGCAGTGGCGAATTCATTCATTTTCGCCATTGCAGGAAGTGTTAAACTTTATGTAAAAAAATTTGACGCTAATTTTTTATATATGGAGTTTGACATTTTTAGCAACGGCGAAAATGAATGAATTTGCTACTGCCAACTTCATTAATTTTCACCATTTTTTAAAACGTCCATCTTTATGTAAAAACAATTTTACACTGATTTCTTCCAAGGCGAATAAATGTACGGGGGAGCGATGGCGAATTTGTTAATTTTCGCCGTTAATTCGAATGTATAACTACATACAAAAAATAGTATATAAATTTTTTATATGTGAGTTTTGACAGTTAGACTACCGGTGAAAATCAATGAATTTGACATCGCTCCCACCGTCTATTTATTCGCCTTTGATTTTTTATATACAGATTTTGACTTTTCTATCGCCGTTGAAAATTAATGAATTCGCCACTGCTTTCTCCTGGTGCATGTTTTCGCCATGAATAATACTATTATTACATTATGCGTAAAATTATTTTGATAAGATTTCTTTCTCTCAACTTAAATATCATGGCACTGTGATAACACAATTAAATCTGTTATTAAAGTTGACGTTAGATGAAATGAATATCTCAGATATTAAACGTTGTGTGCAATTTGTTTTTGAAAATACTTCTCTCAAATATTTTTCTAAACTTAGGACTGATATTTATATATGTAAATATGTACTTATGTATGTATTATTATATCATGGTTTGTATGTTCAAATTATTATAAAATTGATTTTAACATTTTTTTTAAATTAATATCAACCACTGTTAAATTACTTGAGTGGCTGTGCATGTACATCATTTGTGTATGTTTCATTGTTTGTGTTTGTTTTTAAAATTAACAAACCATTCTCAATTTGCAAATATGTATTGCTTACAGGTCTAGAGTCTAGACTCTAGACACAAAACAATTTTTATTTACGTTTTATTTGTTGTATTTTTTTTCGCTTGTATTCCTTGGTTGTTGACATTTTATTTTAAATTTATATAAAATATTTTATTTAAATAAAAAGAAATCAAGTTTTATTTTTCGTCAAATTTTTAATCAGATGGTTAATGTTATTTTATTTGATTTTATTTGAAGTCAGCAACAATAATTTTTTGTTTATTTGTGCAGTCTAGTGGGCAAAACATTTAAATGTTACAAGGGAAGAACAATATGTCTTTAAAAAATTATTCAATGAGCAATAGCAATTTTTAGCAAAAAAAGTATTTCAGTTTATTTTTTACTGTTTTTTGCAAATGGAAACAATAAAAATTAATTTGAAAGACAAAACACTTTTAGTAATTAGTTGGAAATATTTAGTCATTATAAAATAAATAATTATGTGAACAGCAGAGGTCACGAGTTTAAAAGCGTGTGAAGTTAAATTTTAAAATTTATAACCCTGGCCACATTCTGTTATGATAACAGAGCTCTGTTAATCACTTAACATTTCCAATGTTAATATTAAAAATTTAATATAAGAGTTTCCGGACGATATTTAAATATAATTTAAAGTGGATAGAAAAAAAAAACTATTGTGAAGCACTTCTAGTAGTGTCTTTATTAAACTCCAATAGTTAAATATATTAACATTTTGTTTTTTTAAAAAGTAGGGGAATTCCATATGAAATGTACCAGGTTGAAATAAAAATAATAAATAAAACTTTTTCCCCATTTTATTTATTTAACGACTTATTGATGTCTCTTCGTATACATTACTGGGCAATACAACGTACTCAGCCAATTTAGTTGGTCAGACTTGAAATCTGATACAAGTACAATCCCCGTCTGGGGACACTGTTTTTATAAACAAGTAGGCTTGTAAATATCTAGAGGTTTAGAATAAAAACAAACACACATACAAATGTAAGTAAATAAATATGAAATATGAGGTGATTTTTTTGCTGTTTCTTTTTCAATGTAACATTTCAAAATAACCGTTGCAACAAAAACAAATTTGTTGAGAGTTGCCAATTAATCATAAGATTTCCAATCAAGCAAGAATTGTTATAGGCTTTTTAAACTGACTTACATCGCGGCGAAACGAATGGAAGATGTAGAAAATGTAAAATATTCATTTACATTGACAAAATTTAACTTCTACCTTCAATTCAACTGTCAAAAACATTTAATTAAACGATGCATAATTTTTAGTAGTAAAAATAAAATTTAAAAAACTTGATTTCGAGAACACATTAATAATTGGACTAACTGTGACTTTGAAAGAACAAACTCAGTTATTAAGGCGATGGATTGAAATAAAAAAAAAAACCGTCCTGGAAGAAGAAGATGAAGAGAAGTTTTTATTAGACATAAGTCTGTTTTAAGGTCACAATACACTGGATTGTGAACATTTATTTTAATAAATACTTATATTCTTAAGACCCGCTATGAAAAATTTTTGGAGAAAGATGTCCAAAATAAATAAAAAATATAAAATAAGAACAATTTTTTTATTATTTGATTTTTAATTCACTGTTTTTATTTAATTAAAATTTCAAATTTTTCCAAACTCAAGATCACCAAATAATAAATATTTCTTTTATTGTTTTTTGTTTTTTCAATACATTAAAATGTACCCTAATTTTTTTATATTTAAATTTAAAAACAAAAACTTGTGTGTGTCGCTCGTTTTCGTTTAAAAATATTTATTTATATTTTCAACGCCATTTTATCAGTGATGCCACCAGAATATCGAAATTACTATCATTTTTCTAGTGTTGACACTAAAGTTATCAAAAAGATGTAAGTTGGAACAAAATGAAATAGGAACATCTATTTTAGCCCGGTGTATTTCTTATGGGAAGATGTTAACATCTTCGCAAATTGATAGTAGATGTTAGATGTTGATCAGCGTAAAAAGGCTATTAAGCCTTAGAAATATTTAAGAAGAACTTTTTGTTTTATTTATCTAAAAATGTGGTTTTCAGAAATAAGGCTTTTTTTCTATTAAAAAGAGAAATGGTCGTTTGCTTTCAAAGTCGAAGTGAAGCTGAGTATTCTAAGTGCTTGCCGTGTGCATTCAATTGAAATTGTTTTGTACACCCCAGCTAACATTCAATACGCTATGTGATATAGGATTTTTTATAACGTTAACGACTTAAATAACAACTGACAGCCAACCCTTAAACAGAACGTTAAGCCTTGTACTTCTGTAAAAAATTCTTTGCCTCATACAAAATGTGAGAAGCAAACCCTGACAAACCAAATACTGAAAGCACTTTACAATTAGAAAATCGAACTTCAACCATCAACTTGGTATGAACATCATGTCGCACATGATTTCGGCTAATGTAGATACCCAATGTTCATGTTTCGTTCATGTGCAACCATCGTTGGCCGAACATTTGTCTGAGCAATGATTTTCGCCATCAAAAATAACTTTTAGTGTGATTTCTCTATTTCGAATTACCGCCATCTATTGGTAAACAATGCGAACACTCTCTTTCTTGTTAAAAACATTGAAAAAACCCTGACGACAAACAGAAAATCATTCTCAAACAGAACATGAACATCGACACGTTTCGCCACATACAAGAGCATGAACAAATTATTACTGTTGTTCTGCCGGCGTTATGTGCATGTCTTGTTCAATTTGATGGCTATTGGAGACGTGGGATAAAGAAACTGTTTATGTTATTTTAAAAAAGTAATGACAATTTAGCGATTTTTAGGTTTGTCTTGTAATTCGATATCATTGTTTTTTTGATGTAATGGCGCTCTCGTGCAGAAATTGATTATTAACGATCTACGTGAGGGGCTTAGGGCCAAATGCACATGGTTACGTCGTTAACATTTTTACCTCTGTATGGTGGAGTGAAAAGAAGTGGTTATTGGTGAATTTAGTGCATTATTTTATGAACATAACTGGCAACTGCAGCAGGAGTACAGGGAAGTGATTTACTTATATTTTAAAGCCAGCATTATGGTATGTCTGCTTGCCGGCTTGTTGACCAAGTTTCGTGATTCAGGGTGTTTAATACGGCAGCTCTATTTTCTTCCGTAAGCCGTTGGCACTAATTGTTAAATGTGTTTTATTTACGGTTATAGATAACGATAGTTATCAAAAGAATAATGCTTAAAAATTCACCCTTTATATGTTTTTAGTTGATACGAAAAAAAAAAAAAAACTTTCCATCGTTAATCAAATGTATGGATTTGTCAAGTTTCTTCTATTTGTTTCTCTCTTATTATTTATTTAAGGGTAGTGTTGTTGCTTTTGCATGTAAACATGTTTGTGCTTTGAGTATTTTGCTCAATAGTCAATAACATTAACAGCATAAACATTTGGGTATGTTAGCGCCAGTGTTGTCGATAGTGTTTTATACTGCAAAAGACTCGCAAGCTAAAGAAGTGTTCGAAATACCGAGTTAAGATTTTTTTTTTGCAGCAATTCTGAATTTTGTGTAAGAGAAAGGAGTGAGGAATCATTTTATTTCTCGTTTTCTTACCCACAAAATTCAGAATTGCTGCAAGAAAAATTGACATGTGTGTGAACTCGGTAGAAGTAACTTTGATTTATCTTTCTACAAAGGTGATTTTTTTAAAAATATATTTTATTAACTGAAAAAGTCTTTAAACGAATTGAAAGGGAACATGACACAACCATGTCAAGAAAAAATTAAATACATGTGTCAAAATGACTGATTTTTCTGCAAAAAAAAAACAAAATTTCTATTCTTTTGCAATTATTTTAATAAACTGAAACGAATTTCATGTTCTCAATAATAACTTTAAGAAATACTTTAGCTTAGAAGATAAATCTTGCCACATTTGTATCACAATGTCAGACGATCAATTGCCAAAAAATGAACCCTATTTGGTGCTGAAATCATTGTTAAAACTCAAAATGTAGTTTGAGCGATAGATAATAATTTGAACGCTAACTATTTGTGGTTGTGCTTATATATCTTTCAAGGTTCAGAAGTTTTAATTTGTAATAAAACAATTAGCAAGACATGGAATTATTTAAATTGTATATTTAATTAACAGATGACCATGTGGGTCATCGGAGAGATTTGCTTGTTGTCTATACAGACGGGTCTAAGTCAGATGCTGGTGTCGGGGGAGGTGTTTTTATCCCTAGACTTCAGGTCAGGATGAAGTTTAGGCTACACTACCAGTTTAGCGTGATTCAGGCTGAAATCTTAGTCATTAGAAGGGCGGTCAGCTGGATGAGGTACCACAGGATATACGGGGAGGATATCTGGATCTGTACTGATAACAAGGCCGAGTTATATTCCTTATCGGGTGTCTATACGACATTCAGATTGGTCTGTGAAGAACGGACATCTCTAGATAAGATGGCGAGGCAGTCCAACCTGGAAATATTGTGGGTACCGTCACACTTGGGCTTACCCGGGAACAGAGTTGCAGACGAACTCGCTAGATCTGTAACCCAGCTGATAGACCGGGGAAAAGATCCACTGGTAGAAGTCCCGTTGATCTACTGTAGGGTTTGATTTAAGCGGGAACTTTTTGGGGCCGTACAGATCAGACGGTCTGACGAGGTCACCCATACGGTTTCAAGGACACTATGGCCTAAGTATGATAACGCAAGAACTACAAGTCTACTGAGATTTCCCCGTGGATAACTGGGCATACTGGTGGCTGTGTTGACGGGGTACTGTGTCATCGGTACTCATGCCAGGAGACTGAAACTTTCATACCATGACTTCTGCAGAAGTTGCCGGGATAAGGAAGAGGAGGAAATGGTGGAACATTTGCTCTGCCATTGTCCAACTCTTTGTGGGAACAGAGTAGCAGTCCAAGAGTGCATGGTCTTGCAGACCTTTCGGTCTGAGATGCTGTTAGGATAAACCCGTTTATCCGGTCTTCGGAATGGTTTGGGGATGGATCTTTGATAGTGACATTGATCCTATCACATCCTATGCACATCCCTCTTAGGCAACACAACGGGACCATTTTAGGACCCAAGTGGGTCGGTCCGAATTTTACTTACTAACGTCGGTACAAATATTAACTACTTCTAACGAGTTTATTTTTCAGCAGAACAGAGCTTCATGCTTTACATTCAAAATCATAAGAAAGAGGTTTTAAAACAACAGGATTTGCATAGGAAAAAACTAGCATTCTGCTAGTCCTAACCTCAATCAAATAGAAAATCTTTGGGCAATTATAAAGAGACGGCTGCTTTGTGAATGCTTAGAGACATTGACACACCTTGAGAAATAAAATACAAGCTGTTTGGACCTTTTTTTAATTATCAAGTAGACACAGATCATATTACTCTCACAATTATAGACGTTTAGTTAGAACTAATTGTATTTGTTAAAAAAAATTTATATGACAAAATATTTTTTTTTTTAATTTTTTTAAATTTTTTCTTTTTCTTATTTTTATTTTTTTAAAAGTAAATACATATTTATTTTTTAATGATGTTACACAAATAAGTAGCAAAATATTGACAACTAAAACAAAAAAGTGATCTAAGCTGCAAAAGTAGCTAAAATGCAATATAAGTAAAATAGTTTTGTAGAAATGTCAAATGGCAACACCGTTGGCGCAAAATATCTCTCTGCCGTTGTTGTTTATTGCTGAGTGTGTGTATGCGATTGTATTTATAATTACATTTACCCCTGATTTGTATTTCCGTGTTGTGCTTTTTGTTTGTGTGTATGCAGCATAGAACATAAAGAACAATTCAATACAAGGAAGCCAGACCCAGCAAATATTGGTCATTTGAAGTTGTAGGGCACTTAACGATTTTTAGAATAAAGGAAATTTTCGAATTATTTGTGTGTGTGTGTGTGTGTATGTGTGTGTAGCAACAAAAAAAAACTATGTCATTGTTTTTTTCTTGTCTTGTAACCTATTTATGAAATTTATTTATTGTTGTATGTAACAGAAAATTTCTTTTCTATGTTTGTTAGGCTTAAGCCAACAGCATGACATAAGGGTTTCTTCGCTCCAAATCGTTCAGCCATAGTTTGAATTTGTTTAAGTAGGTTAAAAAAGCATGTAGACATTTTGTTCCGTCCCTTAAAAACTTTAGGAATGTTAATTTGTTTGTTAAGAATACACAGTTTATTGTAGCATGATTTTCTTAAAAACTTATGTTGCCTTAAAGGATTTTTTTTCATGCATTCCTGCCTCGTTTCTGTTTTATGTACAAATAGTTTTTGTTTAACAAATAATAAATGATTTAGAATTATTATTATATCTTTATATTACGAAAGCTCAAAGTCATGGCCACCCCTATGTATTAATACGGTAGGCAAACTTTTTAGGGAAACTTTCTTTCTTTTGGATTATTTATTAAGCCTGATACTCTGTTCGAATTTGTGAAAATTGTTGAGCAACATTAATTATTTCATGTTGAAAATTTGACATCTGAAATGTGGTGTCTATTTCGCGATTCTGAAGAATTTAACGTTTTATTATTTTCACGTAGACTACATTGTTTTAGAAATGTAAGCAAAATACATATGATCAACTGTTGTTTGCAAAATTCCGCATAAAATAATGCTTCTTTGTTTTATTTTACAGCTTTGATAAAATGTTGCCAGAAACATTTCATATGTTTTTCTATAGTAAAAACAGAAGAACTAATTCTGCAACATTTTTTTATGACTTTTTCATACAAATTTATTATTTATGTAGATTGACAGCATTCCGGATGAAAAATTGAACAGAGTATCAGGCTTTAGTTTCAAACGTAAAAAATATCCAAATGTTTATATTCCGTCCCAAACTTAAATACCATTGTGGTATACGGATTAGGCAACACTGGCGAAATCAAGAATTTTTTTCAACAGATTAATTATTTATTTTCCAGTTTATAATATCGCTATTATTTAATACATCCATTATTATTGGTTGTTATTATTTAATGACAAGAAGAGGCTTAGAGACAACTTCACTCTAATTCATCCATATCCATAGAGAATACAGATTATCCAGCTAAGTTATTTTTTGTGAGGTTAAGCTGGATTCACTCATTTTGTTTGGACAAAATTTTTTTTACTGAGAGTTTTCTGCAGCTCAATTCACCCATTTCGCAAATTTGGCCGGGACAAACAAAGCTGCCATGTGAATACACAAGTAAACAAGTAAAAATAATTTTACCATGTGGCAATATAGCAGCAACTCATTAAAAAAAAATTGGCAGCAATTAGCATTCGCTTCCTTCAAAAAATATCACACAATTTCATAAATAAGACTGCAAGCCGTCAGTAATAGTTACTTACTTTCGATTCCAATGTCATTAGCTATTGTTGTCCAAATGCTTTGCTTTGTATGATTATTTTTATATGAGTTATTGCTCATGTCGTACATAAATTCTCTTCCGGGCTTTTTCATTTCCATTATAAGCATAAAGGCAACTGCTTCAATGAACTCCATTTTGTAAAAAAATATTTTATTGGAAAACTATTCTTTATTGATACTCAACACAAACAAAACAAATGAATCTGATACTATGCAAACACCATATGATGTGGCAACTCAATTTAGCTTTTTTTTGAAAAAATTTTTTCAATGGCAACACAGTTTAATTTTGTCCGGATAAAAATTAAAATTAAACCAAATCAAGCTGAGATTTGTGTGAACAAAATCACTTTTTTCACACTTCTCTCACTCTATGAGAGAAATGTCAAACTACTTTTTTCACACTTCTCTCACTCTCTGAGAGAAATGTCAAACTACATATAAAAAAATGTGAATTGGTGAATCCAGCTTTATAGTTTGATAATTAAGTGGGCCACCTCAAAACTTTCACTCAGTATAGAAATTTTTTTATCAAGTTTTGACGATAAAAAAACGCATGAAATGGAGTATATTTTAATTTTGCTGCATACGCTCTCATGTTTCCTTTTTCAATGTTGCTACAATTTTCAAGTTTGTTGGAATAAAAAATATATTTGTTTTACGTCTTGGGAAAAATAGAATTTATTAAAAAAAAGTAATTTAAATACATATGCAAATTCAAGCGAAATGAATTAAAATGAAATTATTTCATTGCCATTTCATTTGCATTCAGTTCTCTCCTAATTCATTTGAATTGATTTTGGATAAATTTTAATTAATTAAAAAAAAATTCATTGAATTGAATTATCAATAGTTTTTTGATGCTTGATAATTGATTATTTTCAATTTGGTAGGCGATATTTTTATATTTCATTCCCCCTAATTCTGTTCTTGAATTTGTTTTATTGCAACTCATTTTTAATTTTAAACATTTGAATTGCAAATCATTGTTTTAACTTATTTAAATGAATTAAAAATTAATTCAATTTAAATAAATAGGAAATGAATTGCAGTTCACTTTAAAAAATTCATTTGATTTAGAAAATAATTGCAAGTCATTTTACAAATTCATTTGAATTGGAAGTGAATTGAAATAAACTTTTACCAAATTTATTTTCTTAAGTTCTTTGATGTTGTAAAAAAATAGATTAAAAATTTAGATAATTCGTTACGTTTTAAAATAAAAATGTGAATGAATGAATGAATAATTCATTTACAGCTCTGGTCTATGACTCAGCTGATATTTGGAAGATTGTTTGACGAGTGCAATCATTTAACTACTTTTTTTAATCGTCTAGACGATTGTACAAGGAAATTTATATTTCATTCTTTGCAAGTCACTTTGATGAATCTTAAAAGAATTAAAAGTATAAAACCTAAAAATCAATTATTTTACAGCACTCTTTTATAGGCTTTTTATAGATTCATACGTTTTTACGATTTTCAGGGAAGAGTGCCTTCAGGACACAGTTTCTGCCGTTAAACTGAAAATGTGCGATCGAAGTACCACATCGCAAACGTTTATTTAATCTCCCACTCCTATCGTGGAACAGTCTTTGACCTATTTATTGTTAACGTATAAGTAATATTTATTATATCACACATACGTACAAATATAAAATGTTTATACAATTCAAAGGACCTTCTTTATGAGTACTTAAGACAAATAAAAAACTACATTAATTTTTAATACAAAAAAATTGTTAAAAAAAAAAAAAAAAAAAAAAAAAAAAAAAAATCTGGCATCCACATTAAAATTGGCATTCACATTAAAAGATTGGTGTTGTTATTTATAATGTAGGTATGTAAAGATAAGCTTAAGTATTTTTACATTTATATAAAGTTATTATCAATGTTTGTAACATAAACAAATAAACTGATTACAACAGAAAAACTTTTTTCAATACTATTCATGATACTTTCAAATTTATAGGTATGTAAGTGTATAACTGTTTATGTTGATGTGTGTTATATTCATTAGCATAATGGAATTATTTCTTTGCATGTAAATAATTTAAGAAATATTAAAACAAAAATGTGTATGAAACGACAAAAAAAAATATATACGTTTTTAATGGAGCGTTATTTCTGAAATAATAATAATATTAATAATAAAATTATTGTAAATTATTTCAATCTCTAATATACACGCACGCTTACATACATATGAATGTAGTTAAAAAGTTCTGTATAGTAAACAAGGCAGTGGCCAGTGAAGTAAGTCGTATCGGCTCGATTTTTTCGGATTGTCAGCGGCTCAATTATCAACCGTTTAACCTGGCTAGTTAGTTTCTTATTAGAGTGTTTTTTCGGTTTCTTTTAAAAGAAAATATAAGAATTCATTATTGATTACTAATTTCTTTAATAATTGTTCAGTGGTGTCAACATTCTTATTTTATTTCCAAAAACTTTAAATTCCACAAAGAAAAACAACCATAAGTTTTTTGTCATAAATAAGAATTCATATTTAAATGACTTTTATTTTGAAATAGAAATATAATTTAAAAGCTGAAAAACGAAATGTTTTTTACATATGACTTGTTACATTTTCCATAACAAAATACATATATATGTACCGTGTAAACAATTTAAAATATTCTTTGTTTTTTAATTATGTCTAAAAAACATATGACAAATTTTCAACATCTAACATCTACACTCAATTTGCGGAGATGTTAACATCTTCCCATAAGAAATACACAGTGCTAAAAATCAACATCTTTAAAAGATGTTCCTATCTCATTTTGTTCCACCTTACATCTTTTGATAATTTTAGTGTACTACTAAAAACTATGTGTCGTTTAATTAAATATTTTTGACAGCTGAGTTGATGGTAGATGTCAAATGTTGCCAATGTAAATGAATGTTTAACAATTTCTACAACTTTCATTCGTTTCGCCGAGATGTAAGTCAGTGTAACAAGCCCAATATGGTATAAAAAAATATTCGATTAATAAATCATATGTAATCGAAAAAAATTATTGATTGCAATTAATTGCCAATAATTAATCGATTAATTTCGTTACTCCGTATCTTTATAACAAAAACTCAGAAATTATTGATTGCAATTAATTGCAAATAATTAATGGATAAATTTTGATACTCTTTATAGTGATGACATAACAATTATTCATCTGTTATATTCAGTCGTATAACCTGTTACAAATTGCATGTGTATTTTTAAAGACTTTTGAAAAGATCTGCACGATCCTATAATCTTTTAAAATAATTCATAAAATGTTTTTCTCTGTGCGATCAGAGTTGATTTTTTTTAATGAGAAAAAAAAAACGCCATAATATTAAAGCCTAAAACTAAGATCAAAAAAGTTTTTATTTAAAATTAAATCAGCTATAGAACTGTACTCACCTCATAAATTATTGGGCCATAACGTCAATGTTATGTCATAAACACTAATGTTATCATATTTTGTTTACTAAACAACCACTTAACAAAAATAAAAACTAGAAATAAAATACATAGAAAGATTACTTTAAAAAAATAACGAAATTGTCATACTTTGTCAGTATTAACACAAAAAAAAACAATTTCACTATCTAACGCGCTGTCAGATTCGTATTATCCAACAACAAACCATTGAAGTGTAATCATTTGGGTTTGCTTTATACATTTTTGTATGACCATGAGAATTTTTTTTTTTTTTTTGACAGATAGACAACACTCTCTCTACATTTATTAAGGTTTGGCTATTAATCAAAAACTTGAAATTCATATCTAATGTAAATAAACATTTCGTCATAAAGGTATTTTATATGTGGTTACGATTAATGGTTAATTCATCCCTCACGGACAATATTCATCTATTTTTTTTTTTTGTATAAGAATCTTCACACAATGATTGCGTTGCGGTGCGATTTCTCTTTGCGGAAGACGGCGTCAGCAGTACCTGTCGTTGTTTGTTTACATTTTTATTAATTTATTTGTGCACTTATTTTTATAAAGTTTTCTAACAAATTTACTATTTGTGTTAAATATTTTGTAATAACAGTAAATAAAAAAAATTATCTATTAAAAAAATGGTTTATTTGATAGAAGCCAACGTTAGATTTATGTGTGAAATTGACAAAAATTTGTGAACTTCAAAATTATGTTTTTTGTTTACAATAATGTTGTGAACAGTTATTCAAAAACTATGGCAACATCAAAAATAGAAAGAGTGTTAAAAATTGACCGAATAAGAAAGTCTGCAATAAAACTAAAATAGATTTTAATTTATTGCCGTTCCGCCATTCGGTACAATAAACCGCGCGGCAATAATTTACCGTTACATTATGTTCAGACTCTTAATCGTTTGAATTGAATTAATTTTGAATTCATTTAAATGAGTCAGAACAGTGAATTGCAACTTAAATGAAAGAAAACAAAAATTAGTCGCAATAAATCAAATTTAAGAACAGATTTAGGAGGAATGAAAACTGTAAATTTCTTTCACCAAATTAAAAATATTCAATGATCAAAGATCAAAGGAAACATGGAGATGCTTTATGCATGTTTACTTACAAAATCAATTTAAATTTCAATTAATGAGGTGGTAATGAACTGATAATTATTTTTAATAATTTATGAATTGACTCAAGTTTCATTCAATTAGTATTTTTGTGAAAAGAATAATTTCGAAATTTACTAAATAATTGATTCATTTACAGCTCTGATACATACATATATTAAAAACATTTTTTATGATAACAGAAATAATACATTTGTGAAAATTTTCAGAAACAGAGACAAATTTTTATTAGGACATGTTTTCCCATCTTTGGAATTGGTTGTAAATACTTAGCAGAGATTCAATTATTCGTAAAATTTTCAGAGGCGGCGGCGGCTCAGGAAAATAGAACCGGTGGCGGCTTAAAGTCGGCTAATGCATCCATAACGGTTTATGTTTTGCAATCTTATTGCTGAAATACCAAGTTCACACACGTGAATTTTTGTTGCAGCAATTATTAATTTTCTGGTTGAGAAAGGAGTGCAGAATCAATTTTCCTCCTTTTCTTACCGATAAAATTCAGAATTTCTGCAAGAAAAATTGACGTGTGTAAACTCTGTCGTCTGTCAGAGTAAATTTTTAATTTGCTTTTAATGCAAATTAGCTCTGTCGTCTATCTGTCTACGCTTTTACTCCATTTGGAATCTTATGGCTTTTGTGTCATTGCGGTATTTTTTATTTTTATAATTTGTTAATTTAACATCAACATTGTGGACAGATCGCAAATAATTTGCGAGCGTAGTTTATCCAAATCTTAATAAAAAATTCCACATTTACACTGTTAAATAAAACAACACAAAGATTAAAAATTGTTTACGATTTCAGTAACATGTCTTTAGCTTTAAAGCACGTTTTGAAATGTCACTCTTATACTTTCATAAACTTTTAAAGTTTTTTTTAGTTCCGTTCTTCATTTTTAATGTTCATTATAATGCAAAAAAACACTGGAAGCTAAAAAAAATACTTAAATTTTGTTCTTCTCCAGAATCTGAAGAGTGTTCCAGAAACACTCTTTTAATATATTTTTTTTGGTCATTTTACTAAAACTTGGTTGTGACTGTGCACATGGAAAGACGTACAGTGCACTCGCGGTAACGTGAACTAATTGAAACCAAGGGAGTTCATGTTAGCGAAATTGTTCACGTTAGCGATTGTCGAATTTCAAAAAATAAAATATTTATGTATTTGTTTTACACGCTTAAACGTGAAGTTCTTTTATTATTATTAGCATTACATATTATGTATAATTAAATAAAAACTTTTATTAAAAATTCATTACAAAACAAAACGAGATCACGAGGATGTATTCATTAAAATAATATTACATAACAAATAAAATAACTCATTACATTTATGCATTAAAGAAATCCGTTATCTTTTTTTGCTGCTTTTTCTTTTCTAATAGCTGAAATACTGCTTTCTCCCTTAAGCGGCGAAGTACACTCATGTCACTTTGATTAACCGTTGATTCTCCTGCCCACTGCAATGCCTTGTTAAAAATTTCAATTGCGGCAATTGTTTTAACAGAATCATCGGCAATACAATCATCGCCGTCGCTTTCTTCGCTTTACCCGATTTCATAGATATCAGTCGTATGATTAACACAAGGATCATCATTCCACTTTTGAACCATTGGCAAGTTAAACTTAATCTAAAAGTTAGTAGAACAATGCTTTAATTGTGATTCCAAAGCTTATCGTAAAATTCGTACCTGAGGACTCAAGAACTGAAGAAGATCGGCTGACATTTGCATTAAAGAATTAATTTCTGCATCCCATTTCTCTTTAAGAATACTTAACGGAATGTTATCTTCAGAGCCATCCTTGTTTCTAACTAAACTTAAGATATTTTTCCAGCAATTGGCAAGAGTTTCTGTGCTGACTCGATCCCATGCGGCAAATAAAAGGGTGATAGCATCTTTCAAAGTTAATTTTCTCATTGATTCAAGCAAATCAGAGTTTTTAGCTGCTATCGAAGCTAACAAGCTGTTTCTATAGTATAGTTTTGTTATTTTAATCGCATTTTGATCCATTGGTTGGATGAGGGGGGTGACATTTGGTGGCATAAACATGGCAATTATGTTTCCATCTTCAGTTTTTAATTCTGTTTCACTTGGATGAGAGGAAGCGTCGTCGATAAGTAGTAGTGCCTTCATTGGTAAGTTTTTTTTCTTTAGAAACAATTTCACCTAATCGAAAGTCAGAACTTTTAGCTATATTTTATAGTCAACGAATGCTTAAAAATGGCTGACGTCATTCAGGCCGATTTTGAATTCTTATAATCCGTAGGACAAATGAAGTTTTTAAAACTGCGTGGATTTTTGGCCTTACCAGTTACCAAAAGCTTACGTTTATGTGTCCCTGATGCATTTGCGCAACACAGGAAGGCTATACGTTGTTTCTCCGTCTTTGTGCCGGGAGCACATTTCTCTTGCATTGCAACGTACGTTTTATCTGGTAAAAGTTTTCAGAATAAACCAGACTCATCTGCATTATAGAATTGGTCATTGCATAACTCCATTTCCTCAATTTTTTTTTTAGTTTTAGCTTAAACGAAGCCACCAATTCTGGCTGCGATGAGAGTTTTTCTCCGGATACTTTAAGAAGTGTAACTCCGTACCTTTTCTTAAATCGCTGAAGCCATCCGTCACTAGCATTGAACCCGCCCTCGTTTTCTTTGATTTGGGAATGTAATTCCTTCCCTTTTTCTTTTAGCATGAGTCCACTTACAGGCCAATTCCTTTCACGCATACGGATGAATCATCGGTAAAGGGTTTTTTCCATAACTGGAAGTTCTGATGATTTTAAAGTTTTCCTTTTTCCGGTCCTTGGTATGTGTGGTTTACATATTTTAAAATAGCTTCTTTTTTCTTTTTAATACCGCATATTGTTGACTTAGCGACATTATATTTTTTGCTAAACTTGTAACTATCGTTCCTTTTTGCAAACTATTTAAAATGTCTGTCTTTTTTTTACTCCAAACATTTAGATTTTTTAACACTCATGCCGACTGATTACCACTTCGCAAAAGAAAAAGACTTGAAATAAAATTTCGTTGCCAAACAAAAAACAAAGTTAATTCAGGGGATACACAAATTTTTTATACAAGGGGATTCCCTAAACTTAAAACATCAAACTGAATGTATTTTAGGGTTGTCTGCAAGCTTAGAAAACATATGTATAAAGTGAAAAAAATTACCGCGCGTGAATTGTATCTCGAAAATAAATAAATGGAATTAAAAAAAAAATAAATATATATTGGACATTAATAAATTATCTTTGGCCTGGCTGAGCTACCCTGAAAATTACATTGTAAATGGCGGAATGCTGTCAAACTACTACATACATAAAAAATTTGTATGAAAACGTTATAAAGAAATGTTGCAGAAGTATCACTCTGTTTTACTGTAGAAAAACATATAAATGTTTCTGGCAACATTTTATCAAAGCTGTGAAATAAAGCAAAGAGGCATTTTTTAATGCAGAATTTTTCAAACAACAGCTGATCATACATATGCATTTTGCTTACATTTCTAAAACAATGTTGTATACGTGAAAACAATAAAACTTTAAATTCTCTTAAATCGCAAAATAAGCACCAATTTTAAATGTCAAATTTTCCACATGAAATCATCAATGTTGGTCAACAATTTTCACAAATTCGAAAAGAGTACCACGCTTTACATGTTAATAGTAATATGTTATTTTTTCAAGCGAAAAATAACGATTTTTACCACCGTCTAAAGTTCCTAAAAAGTATTTTAGCTTTTCACATTTTTTTCAACATTTTTTTATAACGAAAAGTTTAAATATTTAAAATTTGTTAAAAAAATATGTATATGTTTTTGTTGCATACACTTCAAGTCACATCGGCAGCGACTCATAATCAAAAATTAATATGGCGGCGGCTGCAAGCCGATTTCGAGCCGCACAATTTGATTTCCTGACACTATTTGAGTTGGAAAAAACACTGCTCAAATGGCAAGGCCAGTGCAAAGCTTTTACGCTTTTTGTTGCCATTTCAGAGTTGTAGACTTGTTTTTCTGCTACGCAAAAATAAGTAGCACCAAGTCGATATCAGCCCAAGTGACTATTTTTTGGGCTTGTGATTTTTTCTTCTTCGAATGTTAAAAATCATATTTTACTACAAAAACAAAATGTACATTTTTCTTTCGCAGTGTTGTATTCATTGTCGCCGTGAGTTTACTCGTTATGAACTTGTGATGTCGAATAAAATAATAATTAGAAAAGTCATTTATCAAAGACTTTCCAAAGAACCTGAGTTTGTATTTTTCTTTTAACGATTATAACATGCAAGTCTTTGTATTACAATTTAAGTAATTAATTATTCAACAAAAAATAGTGCGTCTTCTTTTTGTTTTGAAGAGGTTTTCTGGTCAAAATTTATCAATATTAAAGAAAGAAAGTAATGAATATAAAAAAGTACAAATAAAATAACTTTTAGTTGTTTTTGAATCAAATATTTAATTATAACTCTCATGTTTAACATTATTTTCATTGTATTTTTTTGATTATTTATTTTCTAGTTCTAGTTTTTGTTGTTGTTTATATAGTAAATATCCCTGCAAGCATTTTCTATTTAAAAAGTCTCTACATCGTTACTTTATGGTATTGAAATCTGTCGCAAATAATAATATTCTTAAATTCTGTTCTAAAAAATATTTCCAGTCGGGAAAGAATGTACAATTACAGTGATACAACTTTTGGAAAACTGTTCCCTGCCAGCATTTTACTGAGCATTTTTAGATAGAAGCCACTCGTTCATTGCTTCTTTTTAAAAAACGTAATTTTACAAAAACAAAATACATAATTGTCGAATTAAGATTTTTTAAAAATCACTATTTCGTCTCTACCAGAAGATAATTGGACAAAAAGACCCGTTATATAAACACAAAAACATTTCCCCATAAATCTGTTATATTAAAAGTAACTTTTTCTCACCTACCTGACTTACAAAAACAAATTGCATGGCCATTCTATGTTGATTTCTTAAAGGTCACAACTTGGACTCTACTAACAGTGAATTAATTAATGTAACAGATAAACAAAAACACTAATATCATTTAGTTTGACTTGTGCAGTATTCTGTTATGTTAAAAGCTTGTGTAAAGAATGTTGAGAAAAATTACAACAACAAAAATTGATAAAAATAAAAACAAAATAAGTTATTAATAAATTTAAACACAAAATATTTTTAAAATTAGAATTTTCTTAATCTCTATATCGTATTTTGTACTTTAGTTTTAAAAAATTTTTAAATATAAATTTAAAAGTTTTAACATTAAAATTTTCTATTATGTTAAAATTAACATTTTCTGTTTTGATAAAGCAGAACTCTGTTACTTTTAAAAGTTTTATACTCAATACTGTTAAAGAAACCCTTTTAACCCATTTAACAGACACATATTCGTCAATACCAGAATACTCAATTTTAATCCTTTTTAGAGATGCTAAATAGTTTTCCATTAGTTCTATAACTGTAGTGGTACGTTTCTTCCCGACTGGCGATACTAATTAGATCACAATTCAATATTATTTGCCATATATTTCAACGCCATGAAGAAACGATGTAGTGACTTTTTCGATAGAAAATGCTTGCAGATACTTAGCGTCTCTAAGAACAAATTGAATATTCTGTTATTGCCGAATATGTGTCTGTTAAAAGTGTAAAAATGGTGCCCTCTAAACGGAAAATGTATATTTTAACATAATAAGAAGAAAGAAAATTTATTTTAAATACGATATACAAATTAAGAAAAAAATATTTTGTGTCCAAATTTTTTAACAACTGATTTGCTCTTATAAATTTAATTAAAGGTACAAATAACTTTTCATATTATTTTTATCAATTTATTTAATTTTTTTTTTCGTTATGTGTCTTAACATTTTTTTTTTAATCGCACGCATTGATCATAATGAAACACTGCAGAAGTCGAACTAAATGACATTAATGTTTTTGGTTTATCTTTTACATTTATTAATTCATTCATATTAGAGTTAAAATTGTGACCTATAAGAGATCAATATTCGATTTCTGTACAATTTGTTTTTATAAATTTTTGAGCAATCTGGTAGCTAAGAAAATGATACTTTAAAAATAACAAATTTAAGGGGAAGTGTTTTTGTATTATTATAACGGGTCTTGTTGTCACATTAACTTGCGGTAGAGACGAAAAAGTGTTGTTTAGAAGACAATTTTTCGATAATAATGTGTTTGTAAAATTAAGTTTTTAATCTAAAGAAGTAACGCGGAAGTTACTTCTATCAAAAAATGCTTCGTAAAATGTTGGCAGGGATACTAATTATGTGCATTAAAATGTATTTTTTCTTCATATATAAACTATTTAACATTTCTGTGTGTTTGCTTGTATTTGTTGTTCAGCTTTCTTAGCAAATTCTGTATTTTAATTGTTTTTCGAAAATGTACACGTACTCAAAAGCAGCTTAATTTAATGTCTGGACTGGTTTTAAAGTTGTTTATAAATATTTTATTGTTTTTAACATGTAATTTCTTTTAAGTATAAGAAATAATGCAAAAATAAAAAAATTATTTTATTGAAACGTTCATACATACACACATACACACATACATATTTATAATTTGTATAATTTTTAACCTTAAATGAGATACCCTACAAGGCAACCTTACAACACAACAGTGCATGCTCAAACATGCACACTAAGGTTTCAAAACTGTTGCTTAAATAAAGATTCCTAAATTAATTTGTTTTACAGCGAAAAGCAATTAAGAATGATTTAAAACAAGTAAGAGTCGGCTATGCCCAATTTAATATACCCTTCACCATATATGTATAAACGTAAGTCTGGTTTAGTAAAACGAGTAAAATCTAAGAAAAGAAATTTACATTAACTGTGATTGGATTGATGACCTGAGTTCGTATCCCAGCTATGGTAGAATACGCGATAAATAATCACTTTTCATAACCACCGAAATTTTCTACTCTTTCCTTTCTTATAAATTGTAACTCAACTAATTTTAACCTTAATGTCGGAGTAATAATTTTTTTAAAAATAATCGCATGTTATCAAGTCTGCTTGTATAAAGTTTTTCTTGTGATCTGTGCAAACTTCTGATTATGTGCAGCGTGTATTGGAAAACAGAAAACAATGAGCAAAGTCTTCGCACATAAACGAACTTAATTAGTATCTACTCTGCTTTATGTGAAGAGACTTTATCGTCGCTGAAAATTTTTTCAAACTATTCTTGTCTTATTTCGAGATTTACATTTTAAGCTGCATTAAAGTTCTGAAATTTGTTTACACAAACAAATTTAATGCAGATTCTCTGATAATTTTAATGCGAGCTTTGAAAAGTCGACTTATTTTTTTTTTTTGTAGAAAGGTATTCTTTTGTTGTTTTATTTTATTTTATTTTTTTTTTTTTTAACAAATTTTCTCTATATTAATTAAAACATAATCCGATTTACAAATGCCAATCTGGCATGCACCTTTCAAGTCAAACAAAGTAAAAACTGTTTATAATTTTAAAACAACAAATTGACACCACTGAATTTAATTAAAGAAGAAAAAATATATATTTTTCCGTCATGGCAACACTACTAACATGTGCAATACTTATCATAAATATTTACCGTTAGCAATCTTATTGTTATGGAAAATTTCTAAAAGTCATCAACAGAAATGTTAAATGGCTTCTTGTTTTATTTTTCGTTTAAAACGAGTGCAATCCAGAAATACATACATACTTACATATGTATGTTTGCAAATGTATTTCATTTTTATTATTTTAAACAAAATGTAAAACATTATCTGTTTATCTTAAGGAAAAAATTAACCGCTACCTAAAGTAATAAAATAAACAGGTATTTATTTTAATTTGCCAACTGAAAATATTTACACATTCAATTAGACTTAAATTAAATGTATGTACATACACACATACATGTGTGCATACATAGTTGAATGACTTAAATGTTTTATGAAGTGACTTTTAAATATTAATATCATTTATACGTGGACGTGATTAATAAGAAAGACTAATGAATTGTCAATTTCATTAGCATTTAATAATAAGTTCTGTTTAACTTGTTTTAAAATTACCATTAATTTTATTGATAGTAATGCTTTTTAATTAAAAGGTTTTTTTCAAGGCGAAATCATGTACCACCACTGGCGAATTCATTAAATTTCTTCGTTGCAGGACATTTCAAACTTCATATAAAAAAATTTGACGCCGATTTTTATATATAGAGTTTGACACTTCCTGCAACAGCGAAAATGAATAAAAATAAATTCGCCACTGCCACCACCTGGTACATGATTTCGCTATGGGTTTTTTAAATGTCATCACAGACCCCCGCGTAATTATTATTGTTTATATATGTATGTATAAGGTTAATGGTGGCAATATCCACATCCAATATGCTGCTGCTTTATAATGTGTGCCGTCGTCTTTGCTTCTTCAAACAATGTGGGACTGTCTCTTACAAATTCGTTTTTGGTGTTTTCTCGCAATGGATTATCTGCACAGTGGAAGAAATTTCTTTCTTTACTTTATATTTACTTATTATTTTTTATCAGCATTTGGCATAGTATTTTTAGATAGAAGTCACTTCTTTGTTAATTTTTTTAGTTTAAAACCTTAATTTTACAAAAACAAAATACATTATTGTTAAACTAAGATCTTCTAGCAATCAATATTTCGTCTCTATCAGAAGTTAATTGGACAAAAAGACCCGTTATATTAATACAAAAATCCTTCCCCTTAATTTGTTATATGTTAAGAGTAAGTTTTTCTCAAGTGCCAGATGGTAAGTAGTTGATTGCTTTAAAATTTACAAAACAACTTGCATATGCATCGAATGATGATCTCTTATAGGTTACAACTTCGAGTGAATTAAATAATTTAACAGATAAACAAAAACATTAATGTCAGTTAGTTTGACTTGTGCTGTGTTCGATTATGTTAAATGAGTGTGAAAGATGTTAAGATATATTGCAAAAAATTAACTGATAAAAATATAGTAAAAAGATAAATGAAGCTGTTAGTAGATTTATTTAAACAGAAAATATTTTTAAGGTCAGAATTTTCCTTAACTCTATATCGTATTTTGCACTCTAGTTTTAAAAATTCTTTAAATTTATTTTCGATTTTTAACATTAAACATTTCTTTTATGTTAAAAATAACATTTTCTGTTTTGATAAAGCAGAACTCTGTTACTTTTAAAAGTTTTATACTCAATACTGTTAATTAAACCCTTTTAATACTTTGAACAGACACATATTTAACATCACCAGAATACTCAATTTTAATCTTTTTTAGAGAGGCTAAATAGTTTCCCATTAGTTGTATAACTGTAGTGGTACGTTTCTTCCCAACTGGGGATACTAATAAGATAAAAATTCGATATTATTTGCGATACATATCATCGCCATGAAGTAACGATGTAGTGACTTTTTTGACAGAAAATTCTTGCAGGGTTAGAATATCTGCTAGCTGCATTTCTCCTTTTGCATTTGGTATTGTACTCCCAGTGTTAGCTCATACAACCCTTGTCTTATGTTATTTTCTGTTGACGTTATAAAAAGTTAAGAAGTATATTTCTGCCTATGATTTTTTTGCTCAATAAAACACAGGTCAACCCTAATACTACGTACTTATGCGTATGTAACAGGGATGGTAAACGAAATTTTAAATTTACATGACAATTTAAGATTAGTTTTCAAACACAATTTATACAAAACTTATTTTTATTTCTATTTCATATTTATTATTCTTTCATTTTAACTGATAACTTTATTTAAAATTCAATTTTTAAATTTACTTTTAAACTAGAAGCATTTCAAGGACAAAATAACATCATATTTCGTGCAGGTACATTTTGTGTGCCATTCACATGTTTGCACTAAAAAATGTTTTAGCAAAAATTAAATATTTTTTGCAATTTATTATTTCATATATTGCGAATGTAATGATTAATTAGAACTTAATCATTACATTAATTAGAAGTTAATCATTACATTTTACAATATCTCTTCAGTACTAATTAAAACGCAGAATGAAAATGATGTTTTCACATCGAAAGCGCTCGCCAAATGTATGAAATAAACAGCTAGTGAGGACAGCCTTCATCGAAAAAAATGACAACAGATTAATTAGAAGTTGAAACATGTTTTTGTTTATTTCATTGCAAAATGGTTAAAGAACGTATTGTTCTTCTCACTTTTCCAGGCCTGATATGGCTTAGTATTGTTCTATTTATTTAAACACAACGAAGTATTTTTTAATGACTTGGCTTAAAGCAGATTAATAACTTATTTTCTCTTAAAGTCTATTTTTTCTTTATAGATTATAAATTAACCAAAAGAGAGCATTAATTAATGATGACAAAAATATCGTTTTATAGGCAAAATTGTTAAGAAATTTATATAATAAATATACAAAAAAATGAAGAAAAACAGTTAAAAAGCAAGAAAATATTTTAAATATTCTGTTTATTAAATAACTTTTTTTCTTTTTAACCTTAAATTAAAAATTTTTTTTAGGAAAAAATCAGTTAAATATTTATATTGTGAATTTAAATTGTTTTCTGCATTTCTTATCAAGTTTTTTGTTTTTGTTTTTTTTTTTTCAAGAGTTTGTTTCGTTAAACTTTTTTGCCGATTTAACTGTTTTCTTATACGTTGCCATATCAAAATAACAAGCAGCCACTTAAATTAAACAAACATTTAAATGCAAATTAACTTATTGAAATGAATTTGGGAAAAAAAATTAATGAGAATTTGAATAGGAAAATAAAAACTGAGATTTAAAATAATCGAAAAGGTTTTTTATATAAAAAGGAAAATTCGAAAAAAAAGAAATTAATATTGATTTTATTTCTCATGTTAACATTAATACAACGGATATTAATAGAAAGAAAAGCAAATTAGAAGCGGTTTAGTTAAGGACACAAATGCTTAAAGACTTAATTAATTAATGTACAAAAATAAATACATATGTATGTTGTGTGTGTGTGTATATAGCATCGTTGTAGTAAAATCCCATTAAAAAAGAAAATAAAATAAATTTTGCTAAGTATAATTTATGTATTTTTAGTACATATATATCTTTTACATAAAATTTTACACATGTGTTTGTGGTAAATTGATTTTATTTTATCCTTAAAATGAAACATATAAAATATGAACTTTTTAATGCGTAAATAAATTAACTCTGAAAAAGAAAACGTAGAAAAATGCCATATAAAAACTGGACACTGTTTTTATTATAATAAAAATCCAAAAAGCAACTGACATTTATTTTTTCTTCCCTTAGGGAAATAAATCGATTTAACAGGCAAAGAATTCATTTGTTTGGATTTTTATTTATATTTATGTTAAGGCAAAAGCTTATCTAATTTATAAAATCTCAAGGGTACTTTTGTTGGTATCCTACATCATACTTAATAGTGTGTCAAAAATAAATTTAGGTTATTAAAATAAACATCCTATTATTCATGTTTCCGTTATAAAATTATTACATTTAATAAGATTAGAGTTGCCATCTGGTGACAATCTGTTTATTTTAAAAAATGTATAGAAAAAAAAGTGTCAAAGTTACGTTTAAGAAATCCCACAAAGAAGCGTTCCCAGCGGTCTTCTAGTAATAAATTTCAAAAATAAATAAAATATCCTGAAGCGGCTTAAGACCGGCCACGTATAAATTAATTTCTAAATTTATTAAAAAGGAAAAACTATTTTCAAATTTTTGTGTAAGGAGGATTGCATCATTCTCTGGATCGCTACTTGTCAATAGCATTTATTTTTCTTATAAGCTTTTTACACTGACTAACATTTCGGCGAAACGCATAGAAGATGTGAAACATTCGCTTATATTGACATCTACCATCAACTCAGCTGTCAAAAACACTTAATTTAACGACGCATTATTTTTAGTAGTTAAAATAAGATTTAAAAAAAATTGATTTCGAGGACACACATAATTGGACTAATTGTGACTTAGAAAGAAAAAACTTAGTTATCAAAGCAATGGATTGAAATAATGAAAAACCATCCTGGAAGAAGAAGATGAAAAAAGTTTTTAGTGGACATAAGACTGTTTTCAGGTCACAATACACTGGTTAATGAACATTTGTTTCAATAAATACTTATATTTTTTAAAGCCTCTATATAACATTTTGGAGAAAAATGTCTAAAATAAATAAAAAATATAAAATAAAAACAATTTTTTTATTTTTAGTACTCCTTTTTTATTTTATTAAAAATGACATTTTTCCAAGCTCAAGTCCCCAAATAATTAATATTTCTTTTATTGTTTTCGTTTTTTCTATACTTCAAAATGTACCATAATTTTTTTATATTTAAAAACAAAAACTTACGCGTTCCGCTCATTTTCGTTTAAAAATATTTATTTATATTTTCAACGCCATTTTATCAGTGATGCCACAAGAATATAGAAATTATTGTCATTTTTCTAGTGATGACACTAAAAAAATCGACAGATGTAAAGTGGAACAAAATGAGATAGGAACACCTTTTAAAGATGTTGATTTTTAGCTCTGTATATCTCTTATGGGAAAATTTTAATATCTTCGCAAATTGTTGGTAGATGTTAAATGTTGATCAGTGTAAAAAGGCTATAAAAGTCTACTGTAGAAAATGAGTAAATAAAATCAAGCGGTTGTTTTTGCAGCTTTTTCCTTTAAAATGTTGGTACATTTTAAAGTATTGAAAAAACAAAAGCAATAAAGGAAATATTTATTATTTGGTGATCTTGAGCTTGGAGATAATTGGCATTTTTAATTAAATAAAAATCAAATAATAAAAAAAATGTTTAATATTTTTTATTTATTTTATTATGGACAACTTTCTCTCAATATGTTCAATAGCGGCTCTTAAAAATATAAAATTTTATTAAAATAAATGTTCATATTCCCGTGTATTGTGACCTTAAAACAGTTTTATGTCCAAAAAACTTTTCTTCATCTTCTTCTTCCCGGATGGTTTTCCATTATTTCAATCTATTGCATTAGTAACTGAGTTTGTTCTTTCAAAGTCACAATTAGTTTAAGTATTAATGTGTCCTCAAAATCAATTTTTTGAAATCTTTTTTTACTACTAAAAATTATGCGTCGTTTAATTGTTTTTGACAGCTGAGTTGATGGTTGATGTTAAATGTTGTCAATGTAAACATCTTCCATGCGTTTCGCCAAGATGTTAATCAGTGTAAAAAGCCTATAAATAGCCTTTTATCTTTATATTGGCTTTTTCATATACAGTTTTCGAGAAATTCGAAGTAAATAAACATAAAAATAAAACATTATCAGAAAAAAAAGAACAAGAGGCAAGAAAAGATAAAATTAATTTGAAACAAGAAGCCAAACGCCAAAGCTTACCGTGAACTTCATATGTTTTCATTAATAATTAATTTTGTGTTTGTTTAAGTGAAGGCGAAATCATGTTTTAGGCAGTGGCAGTGTCGAATACATTCATTTTCGCCGTTGCCAAAAATGCTAAACTTTTTATAGAAAATTTGACATTTCCACCATTTAATTTCGCCATGGTTTTGCTTTTTAATTATATCATGTTTTTCATGGCGAAATAATTTACCAGGTGTTTTTTATTTATGTTTGACGTTGTTGTAAAAATATTGAAATAAATTCAAAAATAAAAAAAAAATGAAATGTGAGGTATTGCTGCATAAACAGGATAAAGAAACCAGCTGGGTATAACTTCATTTTAAGTACCAAATGATGATAAAGGGATAAATTAAATTCGGCTTCCTTTTGCTTAGTCAGCTTTTTTTGACATCAACGTGGTGCTCTACAATGGCAAAAATGAACGAATTCGCCATTGTGACCACCTAGTAATTATTTCGCCATGATGTTTTCCTTTTCAAAATTAATATAATTTCAAAATTTGTTTAGTTAAAGTTTAGCAGCAAATACTATAACAGGCAATGTTTCGATCATTTGGCGCATGTTTTCCCCACCATCGTTTTTTGATAGTTTTTAAAAACAAATTATTTGTAAAGAAAAAAAAACAATTCTAAAAATATATTCCCTTTTATGTTTGTTTACGAAAATTTGAGAATAAGTTAACAACCTCATGACCTTCGATGTGAAAATAAATTGAACAAAATAGTAATAGAATATTAATACACACATACATACAAACACACATATATGTTTATTAATTTACATATGTATATATTTTTTTATGTTCACATACATACATACATATTTACAGTGGCTAACAAAAGTCTTCAAACAATTAAAATTTTTAGAATATGTCATAATTTTATAATTTTATTTATAATATTTGGGTTCGAAAATTGTGTTTTACTATTTGCGTTAAAGTAAATAATAATTAAAGAAAAGGCGACGTCTAAAGGGCTAACTATATTATGCTTAAACTAACTTGAGCTACTTGCAAAAGTCAACGAAAAGCCTGTCAAATACGTAAGAAACTTATTGAAGACTTTTTGGTGGCCATATTGTACTTTATGAACGTACCTACTTACTTGACATAGTTGCAAACATTTGTCCCTTAAAAGAAACTTATTTCTTCTTATACTTTTCTAATGTAACGATTTTTTACCCAAAATGTTATTTAATATTTACAATTTAAAAATTTATCACCAACAATAAATGATTATGAATTATTTCATTAATAAAAATGAAGCAAATAATAACATAAATAAAAAGAGTACTAAAAAATACAACAGTGTGTACATCCCTAAAACCATTTGTTAATGTTTGAAACAGTTCGCTTTGTTTGCTTAAGAAAATCACACTTAACGAAACTTGACGAAAAGTCGCTTAAGTACATTATAGTTATACACATTTGATTATGTGTGATCGCACAGTTCTTTAAGCTATCTTAAGCACATTATAGTTAGGCCTTTAACTATCCCACACATTCTGACAGACCTCTGTCACATATTGTCTTTCAATCTGTCTTTGAAAACACGATTTTTCACAGATTCAATGATTAAATCTCATAGTAAATAAGGGCTTTGAGAAACAGAATAACAGTGTGTAGCATTATTGCAAACATGGCTGAAAAGCCTGATTGGTAAGTAAAATCATGGTAAATTTAGATCTAGAAAGAATGCGCTGCTTAAGGGACAAGTTTGCTAGAATGACTCTCTCTGTCAATACGGACGGGTTGACATCGTCTTTATCAAGGCAATAGATGAGCTAGAGAAAATTTAAATACGCCAATCGGTCAGACATAGTATCGAAAATTTTGCTATTGAAAATCAGCAAGATCGATCCATGTCCTATCTCTATCAATTGAAAAAATTTAGCCCTTGTCCATATTTTCCGAGTTATGGGCCTTTGAACTTTTCATTGACATCAGGTCAATATGGGTTTCATTTAAAAGCTTGTGATCTCTTCACAGGAAATATTATTTTTGTTTTTTTTAATGCATAACCCATTTAGTGCCGATGACCTTTTTATGTACTTAAAGCTTCCCATACACGACATGTTTTTTACATGTGACATGTCAAATTTCCCATGTAAAACATACATACATGTCGTGTAGGGCTGTTAAAACATTGCTTCTGTAAAATCCATGTAAAAAGTCATCTGTCAAAATATCGTTTAGAACGTGTTCTATTTTGATCTGATAAACCATCTGACATCAGCTGTTTTTATAATTTTAAAAAGAATTGCCAAAAACCTATGCCGTATGAAAATAATCAACGGCGGTTGTCTATTGGCGGTAGCATTAGCCGGCTGAGGGTAATGTTTTATAATTCTATATAAATATTTAATGCACTCTGATAAAAATAATTAAAATTAAAGTCTTCAGTAATTCCGTAACGCACACAAAAATATTTTAAGACGGCAACAAGCCATTTTGAAACCAAACGGCTTGGATATTTGTACAGTGAAAAAAGAGAATTAATTAAAAAAGAAAATTTAATTTTTTGTTTTTGATTTTTTTTTTCATTTTTAAATAATTGAAATAACACTACAATATTCAATTGTTTTAGTTTTTAAATCCATTTTTCAAATAATCACTTTTAACAAAAAAAATTTTAATTAAATTTGCGAGCAGATCAGCTGTTGTTAACAAATTATAGTTATGTCAGACGTAAATGTTCATTTACGTTTGTTACCAAATATTAAAAGTCTTCTGTAAAATAGCAATTTTGTCACACATGCAGAATTACATATGACTCACACAGTTAAAAAATCAGATGTAAAAAACATGTCGGTTATAGGTAGCTTAAATAGTACTTAAGTTTTAATCGACATCAATAAAGAAGGTTATCAATTCGTGTGAATGTTGCTTCTTTTTTAATGTTTTAATGTTGCAAAGAACTCAGTCATTTCTGAATGAATTTTAGAAATTTTTTCTTTATTTAAAAATGTTGCGTTCCGATTAGTCCCGTTTTAAAAACAGTTCTTAATCTTAAAAACTAAAGGGTGTCCCCGTACAACATGCATGTTACTTTTATGTGTTATGAACCGCAAAGAGTGCCACTTTAGAATTTAAAAAAGACTACGTATCATTATAGCTTCCAACGGCAAAAAAGTAATACAAAAATAAATCTAAAAATTAAAGGGTGTTCCCATAGGTGACGAAAATTGACTTATATGTGCCTATTTTTAGAACCGTTTTGAAAAACGCTTAAACAGAATGTCGATTACTATGATCGTTTTAATAACGAGTACAAAAATACAAAATTGCAACTAAAAGGGTGACCTAATAATTCAGTATTTTTGAAAACTTGTAGACAAACGGTTAAAATATACAACAACAAACCTGTATTGCTTACTCAACTATAAAAATTATAAAATTGAGATTTGGAAATTAAAGGGTGTTATATAACCAAACTCTTGACAGATAGATGGAAATCTGTTTTGAAGTCGTTTTTTTTTTAAAGTATTATTTTTCTCATTTCCTTATTCTTTGTCACCCCAATATTTCTATAGCAAAAGTCTTTCAAAAAGTTTTGATGAAGGTTTTTTAAAAGGCTATAAAAATCATTCCATAGTTTTAAAATCATAAAATTATATAAAAAATTTTAAAATTTTCGATGAACACTTATCGATTGTTATGTTTGTAACTTTATTCTTAATTTTGGTTTAGCATAATTTCAAACTTTAAATCGTAGAACTTTTACATTAAATTTTAAAATTTCCCAAAAAGGCAAATCAATAAAATTTTATAGCAAAATGCTTTGTGCCCTTAAAGGCTAATTATGTTGTTATCATTAATTAATATAAAAATATTTTAAACTTGAATTAAAAAAAATTAATGAATAAAATAATCGTTTACAGCAAAACAACAAAAAAAATTTGAATCATTTTTAAACTAAAAACAGATTGAAAGATAAAGTTGATTCAAATGTTGAATAATCATTGATTAATCATGCTGCTTTAATTTTTTTTACATTTTAATTGTAAAATATGACAAAATATGTTAAAAAAGAAAAAAGTGTGTTGTTTTTATATTTAAAAAAATAATATTTTTTCGATAGTGTGAATTAACACTTTTATTTTTAGCTCGCCGATTAAACACAAATGAACAAAAAAAAAAAAAAAAAATTATTGAAAAATGTTTTTGTTTTTTAAATTTAAACAGAAGTAAAATATTTTACACACATTAATCATCGATTTACAGCCTAAATGTAGTTTTTTTTTAAGAATTTCAGCCGCTAAATCTGTGTATAAAAAACGGCATGTGTAACCAGAAATTGAAAAATTGTGTATTTTAAAAATAAAAAAATGTGACAAATTTTTTTTCTAATTTTTTTAAAAATTTAAAACAATAAATCTAGTAAATCTATAACATGCCATTTGTCATGCCATTGTTTACAATCCTCTTTTAAAGCTTCAACGAGTTTTATCGCGTCCCTTAACGATAACATTTTTCATGGCAGCGGAATTAGAACATTTGGATTTTAATTTAAAATTCGTTTTTGTAGTTGTAGATTATAAGTACAAAATACAAGTGTTTAGCACTATATTTGTACATAGTAAAAATAGTCACCTCGAGTAATACATATCAAATTTACAAAGTTTTTTATAAAAATAATTTTAAAAAACAGCTCTTAATTTTATATAAGTTTTTCCGCTTCACTTGTATTAACACGTACTAAAAAATATGTAAACATTAAAGGCAAAATTAGTCTTTACTTTCTGTTCCGTTACGAATCAGCTGATCAGTTTTTGTTAAATGGAAAATATGTATTTGTTGTTTGTTATTACTTTGACTTTCTGTTCTGTTCCGTTCGTATCAGTAGAAAATAGAATTCAAGGTTAAGTTATTTGGTAGTTGTTTGGTAGTGTGCGTGCAAGATTGTAAACAAACCATTTTTGTCATTGTATTTGTAATTTACTTTCTGTTGTGTTGTGTATCAAGGCGAATTAATAACAGGTATAATCACGGCGAAAATGAATACAACACTGCGAAAAAAATATGTATAATTTGTTTTTGTAAAAACCGTTTCGGCTGTCAAAAAAGAAAAAAGTACAATAGGAGAATATAACTTTTGACATTCGAAGAATGAAAAATCAAAAAGTCACCTGGGCTGTTAAGGCCATCTGTTATTAATTCGCCTTGGTTGTGTATTATGTTAGCTTTGTTTATTATAAACAGCTGACATGTTGTTACAGAACAAGGCGAATTCACGTAAGGTAGCAGCGCGGCTACAACAATACAACAATAAAAAGAAAAACAGGCACTTAAGTGTATGATAAACTTTAGAACACAAATAATTACTACACTTTTTTCTTACCCTTTTCAATAACGTTTTTACTAAGATTCGTTTTTTAAATTTATTTAAAACTCTTCTTACAATTCTTTTTTAACGAATAATAAAAAAAAAAAAGAAATTTTGTGATATAAAATGTGTCACTTTTGACACATTACAAAATTAAACTAAAATTGTCAGCTGCCGCAACGATGCCACCTGGTAAAATTAATTCGCCTTGTTACAGAAAAACTAATTTCATAAATTTTAAAAGCAGAACGGCACGGAACAGAACAGCAACAGAAAGTAAAGACTAATGAGGCCTTAACAGTTATTTGTACATAAAGAGCGTTGCCAACAGCAAAATTTTTTTATAGTTGTTTTTTTATCAATATGTTGGGTATTGAACACCATCAAACAAATTGTAAAAATTTTAAGTAGAAAAATTGAAATCGAGATTTCGCTTATAGTGCAGTGGTTTGAAAACGATTAACTATATGACATGACTCGGTATCTCAGGAACCACTAAAGAAATTTGAATGAAATTTATAAAAAGCAAAGTAGAGGTACAAAAGGTCGGCCCCTTGGGATAAATAGGTACCTCGAGCAAATTTTTTTGAAATGTCATATTTTTAACTCAAATGTTAAGAGTTTTTAAAAATTTATTAAACCTTAAAATTATCTACAAAAAAGTAACAGCGCTATATTCGTCTATGCCTTGCCTCGCGGTGTAAGTTAACTCTAATAGTTTCTGTGTAATCAGAATTGCATTTTAAAATGCATTTTTTTGTGCAACAGCATTGCAACTACATTACCTTTCTTGCGATTTTTCTAAGTAGAATTGATTTTATTGGAAATAAATGGTGCGTCTACACCTGCAATTATATCTGAGATATTTATCTCCACCAACATTCAAATCTCACAGAGCGTTTTCTTGGCAAATCTAACATAATGTCTACAACTGGAATAATTTAAAAAAGAACGCCGACAGAATAACACGGATTTTTAAATTTATATTAATTCTAAACATGGGAAACTCTTTCTCGTAATTTAATAAAATTTAATAAGATTTGTTTAATAAGTGTGTGTTTCAAGAAATATTTCTGGAACATAGTTCTACTGAAAACTATGTCACTATTGATTTTTTAAGGTGAGTCAATCACCAGGTCATATTAGCAAAGGCCGTTGCCCTGAATGTTGTCATTGAAAATTCTAAAAATAAAAAAATAAAAATATTTTCAAGTAGTAGACCTGTTACGTATTAGAACTGCTTAACTGGCAATCATTTAACTAATAAAATTTTTTGAATTGACTAAGAGTCACTGACTCGTACCTGGTTATTTTTAAAAATATATTATTTGCTTATTTTTTTCTCTCTGACCTTATTAAAATATAAATAAATAAATAAATATTTTGTTTTTCATTTCAGATATTAAAGTAGATAATTAAATAAAAGCTAAAACAGTAACACTAAAAAAAACTCACCAATTATGACAAAAGAAACAACAACAAAACAAAATAATTAACAATGAATCCAGTTAAATAAAAAAATTGTGTGCCATTAAACAAAAAAAAAAAACAAATCAATAAATGCTACTTAAAAGTTAATTAAGTTTAAATGTACAAATTATAAAAACATTCTAAATTTATTTGCAAATACAAATGTATAATGTAAATAGTGTTATGTACTTTATGTACATACATACACACATGCAAATTAAAATACTGAATTCATTTAAAATACAACCCTAAAAAGAAACAACAACCTGCTGAATAAAACAGCTGGTCAATTTTGATGTTAAGTTAATAATAAATAAATAATAAATTTAACAAACCAAATTACTATAAATAATAAAAAAAAAAAACAATAAAAAAAAAACAAATTCTAAATTTGTAATCAATTTAAATGACTAAAAAAACACGTTGTGTTGGTGAAACCGCTTAAAAATAAACAACGATAAAAAAATTAACAATAGCCATGACGTTTTGTAAACATTGCTGTCAGTCTAACAGTCTACCAGTCTATCAGTCTACAAACTGCTATTTGCCTACAGTTTCATTTATAGAATCTGTTTTTAAAACGTTCTTCTCTGCTTAATTTCTCTCTTCTTCAACTCTTCCTCTACTGGACAAAAAAAATACAAAACTTTCATTTTTATGTGAAAAAACGAATTTTTTTTCTGAAAAATACTGGTAAGTTTTAACTATTATTCTTTTCCTCTTAATTATTTACTTGAAATTAAACAAGTTCTAAATATTTTATAAACGCTTCTTATAAACAATGTTGCCAGCAACATTCCAAAATAAATAATAATCGCTTGCGCATGCGTACTGTAGCAGCATTTTACAGAGCTTTTTTTACAAAAACAAAATACATTTTTATGAAATTAAGATCTTTTAACAAGCAGGGTTGTCAGATTGTAATTGACGAAATTAGCCAAAATCCAAATCAAAAATCGCTAAAACGGGTTTTTGACAGGTTTAGTCCATAAAATTTATTATTATTATTATTTTGTTTTTTTTTTTTTTTGGATAAAAATATTTATTGCAAAAAAATACTGTTTCATTGACATGGCTAAAATTCGCAAAAAAATAGAAGAAAAAAATCGCCATATGTATGTAATTTAGGTTTTACATACAAAAAAAAAATAAGTGAACATATGAAAGGCACTATAAACTAGTTATAGTTTAATTATTTCAATAAAAATATATGACATATAAAATGAGATATAATAATTAAAATTATATAATAGTTTTATAGTTTTATTATATTTCTAATATGCTGTGCACTTCATTCTCAAGACATTCATGCAGCATGTGTTATCTGCATTCATATAATTTATAATGCACAGTAAAGCATCAAGAGTTCATACTGCATTGTATTTCGCATACGAGTCTTAGAAGAATTTATTATCGAAAAAACCCTTTCAACGTACTTTTTCAAAGAACGGAGAGCAAGTTCCTTAAACTGATACGTACGATCTGGCATGAAAGAGAGTAGAGTATGAAAATCCCTGCCCTATTTATGTCTTGCATACCTTCTAAACATTAAGTGTAACTGGGATATTTTCTGAAAATACCCTTTATCATCTTGCAAAATAACTTCTACTCTAAATATGCCTTCGACTTCTTCTTATTTGTTTTTATAGGTAACACCAAGCGACAGATCTGCACAGTCCCCTTCTTAACACTAAACTACGTGTAAACCTTCAATAAATCTATATATTAAATTATTTTATAATTATATTTCATGTATATTAATTAAATACATTACAATAATTACTAAAATATTATATAACAAATAATAAGATCTGACATAAAAATTAGTATAGTAAAATATTGTTGACATATGACGTTTTCTTACCGAAATTTGCCGAGGCAAATTAAATGCTTATAGAAATATGCTAAAATCGCCGAATATTTTTTAAGCCGCCAAAAAGTCGTCATGTAGCCAAATTAAAATTTAGGTCGCCAAATCAGTTTGAAAATCGCCACATTTGGCGAGAAATCGCAATATCTGACAACACTTCTAACAAGTAATTTGATTCTACCATGAGTAATTTAGTTAATTTAACAAATATACAATTAGTAAGAGTTCTATATTTGGCTATGACGAATCTTATAAACTCTTTACCATTTATGTAAATCTAGTTTAGTGAAGTAACTCCAATCAAAAAAAAAAATATTTTTTTATTGAGGTAACATAGAATTTAAAAATAACAACAAAAAAGAATAATTTTACCCAAAAATGTAATCAGATCTTAATGGATCAAGCATTTAAAAAAAATAAGTTTTTCCTAAAGAATCTTTTCAAAAGCTTTTAAATGATACCCCTATTGATGTCTTCCATAATATGGAGCAAAATTGTTCTTTTCTGTTGCTACGTTTATACGTAGGACGTGTCTTATTCGCAAATAAAAATATTGAGAATAGAAAATTTTGCCGCATAAATGGTGTATTATTTTTTTATTTACGAATAGCTTACTAACAAAAACAATTCCTGAATAACGGCACTATTTGCAAATAAAATCTGGTACTCTGTTTATATATGTGAAAATTTTAGAGCAACATTGATTATTTTATGCGGAAAATTTGACATTTAAAATGTGGTGTCTATCTCGCGAGTTGAGAAATTTTAACTTTTTATTGTTTTCACGTAGACTACATTGTTTAAGAAATGTAAGCAAAATACATATGATCAGCAGTTGTTTGAAAATTCCGCAAGAAATACTGCCTCTTTATTTCACAGCTTTGATAAAATGTTGCCAGAAACATTTCATATGTTTTTCTATATTAAAATAGAGTACTACTTCTGCAACATTTGTTCATGACTTTAAAAGCTGAACAGAATACCACACTTAAGGTGTTAAATGCCGCTACATTTTTTTTCTGTTTTCTGTATAGCATAGACAGACGACAGGATTAATTTGCATAAGGCAGTCTTAATTCAAATTAACTTTTGAATTATCCCCATTCTAATGTGACTGAGATTTATCGTAAATGCAGTAAATCAAAATGAATTTATACTGAATTTAGCTATTTCAATATGGCAACGCCATCGATAATCAAAAAGCTCTTGTCAAATTATTTACTTTAAAAAAATTAAAATGATTTCAAAGTATTTTATTTTAATTGTTTTGAATAAAATATAAAATAAAAAATTAAATCGAATCGGTTTTTTTTAATTCAGCTTCTACTGCAGCTGTGGGCGAAACGTACCAACGATTTGCGGCATGCACAAAAAAAAGAACGATTTCAAAAAATATTACATTAAAAATAAATAACAAATTAAGTTGAGAAGTGCGCGAAAAAATTAGAAATTTCGATTAGAATACAAGGCCTCATATTGGTGTTCAACCTCTCAATATTTTTAGTTTTTTCACACAGATTTCGGATGGCATTCCTGTTGATTCGAAAGTTTTCCTTAAATCTGTTATCGTCCATCTTGTATTATTATTGTTATTATAATAATTTAAAGTTAAATTTTAAATTTTAAGTTCGAAAACAAAAAATGATTTCAAATTTATGTACATATGTATTTACATTTAATTTCTGAAAAAACAATTTTAAAGATGTTTTCCTTTAGATTATGTTTTTTGCATTATATATATCCATACAAACACATACATATCAATGTAGTTAATAGTCAGGCTAGCATTTAACAGAGCAATTTTAGATAAAACTCACTTCTTCGTTACTTCTCATTTAAAAAACTCAATTTTACAAACACAAAATACATTATTGCCAAATTAAGATATTCTAACAATCACTATTTCGTCTCTACCAGAAGTTAATTGGACAAAAAGACCCGTTATATAAACACAAAAACACTTCCCCTTAAATCTGTTGTATTAACAGTACATTTTTCTCACCAAACGGATTTATAAAAACAAATTGCATGGGCATCGCATATTGATCTCTTAAAGGTCACAAATTCGACTCTACTAAGAGTAAATTAATTAATGTAACAGACTTGTGCAGTATTCTGTTATGTTAAATGCGTGTGAAAAATGTTGAGAAAAATTTAAAAAAATAAATCTATAAAATTAGTTATTTATAAATTTTAATACAAAATATTTTTAAGATCAGAAAATTCTTAATCTCTATATCGTATTTCGCATTCTAGTTTTACAAATTTTTAAAATTTAAATTTTAGCTTTCTATCATTAAACCTCTCCATTATGTTAAGATTTACATTTTCCGTTTTGATAAAGAAGAACTCTGTTACTTTTGGGAGTTATACATTCAATGCTGTTAAAGATACCCTTTTTACACTTCCAACAGACACACATTCAACACTACTTGAATACAATTTTTTAATACTTCTTCGATATTATTTGCGACACATTTTAACGATGTAGTGTGGAAAATGCTTGCAGGGATACTTTTGAAAATCCTTTTAAGGGCATAAAAATATTTCATTTAAATACATTCCCTGTTTCTACATAAACATACATATGCACATACATGCTTGTATATGTAAAAGAATGTGCTAACAACAAAAACAAACCCATCAATATTAATATAGCAAAGAAAAAGTAAAATTGTTTTTTTCCCTTGCAATATATTTTAAGAAAAAAAAAACGACTAGAAAAATTAGCTTATTTATCTTATTTTTTTTTTTTGCGAATTTAAAATTTTTGGTAAAATTTTAACTTTGTAATAAAATATTTATGTTATCTTTAGTTTTTAATGTAAATTAACAGAGTTTGGTGAAATAAAAAGAAGGAGGTTATCAGTTCGTGTGAATGTTTTTATTTTAACGTTTCTCCCTGCAGAACTCAGCCATTTCTAAACCGATTTTGAAAATGTTTTCTTTATGTGAAAGATTATGCTTTTTAAAAATAAAGGCTGTCCCAATACAACATACACGTTTTTACATGTATTATTAAATGGCGCTATTTTAAATTTTAAGAAAACTTATAGCTAAAAGTAATACAAAAATAAATCTAAAAATCAAAGGGTGTACCTATAGGTGATTTAATTTAATTTAATTTATATAAGCTTATCTTCTGAAACGTTATAGACAAACGCTTAAAAATTAGACAGAATGTCGAATACTATGATCGTTTTAATAACAAGTATAAATAATCAAAATAACAAATTAAAGGGTGCCCCAAAAGTTCATTTAATTTAATGTTTATGGTCATAATTTTGAACCTGTATTACAAATACAACAAATATATAAAATTTGGATTTGGAAATTAAAGGGTATCCCAAATTTTTTTTATAAATGAAGTTTGACATTTGAGGTTTCGGCGAAAATTAATGAATTCGCCACCGCTAACACTTTATAATTTATTCGCCTTGGTATGTGCTTTATGTTACCAGCAAAATATAATGAATTCGCCTTGGATCACTGTCCAAGTTTATGTTCTGCTCTTCACTTCACCTATAAGAACAGTTAATTCGCCTTGTTATCGAGTCACCTCCATATGAACCATGACAAAATCTTGTACCAGTTGGAGGCACTGGCTAATAAGTTTAACCTTTCATGCAACGGTGAAAATAAATAAATTTACCACTACCACCACCTGGTACATAATTTCGCCATGATAATAGAAAAAAGTTCCTCTATTTAACATTATATCAGAAGTGCAGTTTTCTATGTTAGAAAAAAAATTTAATTTTACAAATGTTTGCAGTAACTTCGGAAACTTAAAATCAGGTCTTTGTTTAAGCCTTAGAAATTAATTGCTTCTATATACATATTTATGAGAGAATACACTGCATACTCGTCGGCTATTAATGACTTACAATATTGGAAATCTTGCATTAGACGGAGAACTGTTAACGAATACATAAAGAATGCTCATCTCATGATAAAATTAATTACGAAAGACTCTATAAGGATGTGTGTGAAGTTAAAGTTTAAAATTTATAACCCTAGCAACATTCTGTTACGATAACAGAGCTCTGTTAATCACTTAAGATAACCAATGTTAATATTAAAAGTTTCCGGACGGTATTTAAATATAATTTAAAGTGGGTAGAAAAAAAACTATTGTGAAACACTTCTAGTAGTGTTTTTTTAAAAAGATTTCTCCAATAATTTTTTTTCGCCCACATTTTTCATTTACGAGAAAAGGACCAAAGTCCTTTTTCAAATTTCAAAAGTGATGTTTTTGGAAAAACCTCTATAATTTCTTAAAAAACAAAATGTTAATATATTTGACTATTGGAGTTTAATAAAAAAAACTACTAGAAGTGCTTCACAAAAGTTTTTTTTAAATCCATTTTAAATTATATTTAAATATCGTCCGGAAACTCTTATATGTATTAAATTTTTAATATTATCCATTGGTTATGTTAAGTGATTAACAGAGCTCTGTTATCGTAACAGAATGTGGTAAGGGTTATAAATTTTAAAATGTAACTTCACACACACTCTATAAGGAATGTTTGAAGACTACCACTAGACACTAGGATGATCCTTAATCAATGATACAATACACCATTTTTCTACACCGTGGCAATGAGATTGTAGATTAGCACTTTTAACAAAAGAGAAAAGTGTTATCAATCGCTTAATTATGTAGTTTTATGAATAAATTTAAATGTAAATTTTTAAAATCAAATATAAAAAAATTTGTTAGAATTTACAATAAAGTGCGCATTTATCTAATAAAAAATAGAAAAAACAAAAAAAAAAGAACAAAATGAAAAATATATTAAAATAATTTAATATTTATTTTGTTGCCTTAAAAAATGTTGAAAAAGATACGCTTAAGTATTTGTGGTTGTCTTTATAACAATATTTATATATTATATTTATTTTAATACCCTACACCACAGGTAAAAAAGGGAAATATTTAAGTTTATCATTAAATTTGTAATTTCTACAATATCCACATCCGACCACATACATATATATTCTGAGTTCTTAAGCATAGCGAAATCCATTGAGCGATGTCCGTCTGTCTGTCCGTGATCTGGTTGAAATTAACTTTGCCAAGAAACTAAATGAGATAGAAAAAATTTAAAATCGCTAATCTAGCAGACATAGTCTCAAAAATTTTGTTATTAAAAATTAGTAAGATTGGTCTATGTCTTTTAAGGCACCAGGCAAAACACCACGCATGCCTTTACTTTTCCATATCATTTGAAAAAATGAGTAACAGCAAACAAATATATAGAGATAGAGAATTAAAAAATAAGAAAAACATCAAGTGAAAAATATGGCGGTCGCCCATATTTTCCCAGTTGTGCATCATACTATTCGAGATACCCTACCTTGATTTAAAAGAAAGCTGTCTTTTAGTTTCCTTAAAGTTATGCTGTATTATACTACGGAGACATTTTAGTGATTTTATGTTAAAAGTTTATGCAAATAAGACTAAAATTAGTTTTAAATAGCGGTACTTTTAAAATTATTAAATTAGTAAATTCTATCGAAGAAAAACGTTAAACGGATTAAGTTAAAAAATTATACTTTAATTACTTTTATTAAATAGCGAATTGAGTCCTGATTTAAATGCTCATAAGAACCATCAAACTGAAAATTTTTTTCATGCGTTTTTCTATTTATTTCATTTTCATTTTGTATTTCTTCAATAAATAAATTTGTTCCCTTGTTATTTTCACTGAAATATGGAATAAAACATTTTACTATATTTTATATAAATTTCATTAAATTACTATTTATTTTAAGAAATTTTCAAAATGTTACTTTAATGATTAAATGTAACTTTTTTTAAGGAAAAGCGTAACTTTTTTCTCTTTTTCCCGCTGGCAACACTGATAATAATAAACGAATGTTACAAAAACAAAACAATGTAAAATATGCATAAAGTGAGAACTGTTGTTTTGCTATTCCTACTGCATTTATATTAACAGTAATGTTTGTGTGATTGATTTAAGATTTAAAATAATAGTGTTGAGGAACGAAATGTTAAAATAAAATTATATATGAATTTAACATAAATAAATTTAATTTAAATACGTTATAAATATTTGTATGCTAAAAGTTATTTAATGTTACAATCAATGTTAAATTAAAGTAACATAAAAATAAATGTACATAATGTTATATACACAAATAACTTAAAAAAATAATACAGGACTGCTACAACAGTACTTATTTTTCTTTTCATTTTCTTATTTCTCTTTCACCCAATATTTGTTTTTTGTGATAAGAGTTACTTCACTTAACTAGATTTACAATCATGGTGAAGGGTATATAAGATTCGGCATAGCTGAATACAACAGTACTTTAGTGTCTTTTGCTTGTGTGTTAAAAATAAAATAACTTTTTAATTAAGTTTTAAATTATCTTGATTATAAAAATTAAATTAGCAATATAAAGAAAGTTTTAATCTAAATATTTTAAATAGATAAAATACTAATTGTATGACCTCTTGACAACAGCAACCGCAAATTTAACTTGCTTTAATTAGCTTCATATTTACTAAAGGGTGTTTTGTTTGTTAGTGAAACGGTGAACATTAAATTAAAATGAAGCGTAACAAAATATTTTTTCTAATTTTTAATAAATTAATGGTTTTTAAAAAAATATATTTTATCAATGGTTAAATATGCTAATGGCCGTTTGAACTTCAAAGATGCAGTTAAAATTTGCGCTTACCGTTCACAATACGTAAATGAATGTGTTCATGGCTGCGCCAAATCTTATTATCGAAGAAAACAATTGTTTTTGGTTTATTCGCCACTTAATGTCAACATAAGTACAATGAATTGCTCTACTTAATCAAGACTAAAGGCCACTATTGACTATCATTACTCAGTCGTACGATCTGTCAAAAATCGCATGTGTGCTCAAAAAGTATGATAGTGTGTATTAAAACTGTGTGTGTGTGTAACAGACTTTTTCACAGATCTGTATGAATTTTATAATCTTTTGAAATAATTCATAAAATGATTTTTTTCTATGCGAACAGAGTTGATTTCTTTGAAGATGAGAAGAAAGTAACAACAAAATATTAAAAACATCTGTTTTTTGCATCTTTTTTGAATAATAGTGTGGCATCTATGGCGCCATTTTGAAACGATTTTTAAAGTAGGACAAAATTCTGTCATATTTTTGTGTGATTAAATCGTACGCTTGTGAATGATAGTGAATCATTAGTTCATACGGCTATCAAATAAATTGGATTGCAAATTAAAAATTTGCTACTTTTTAAAATGTAAGAGTTTGACAGCTGAACATAATTTTGAAAAACAAAAAACAAATTACTTTTAAAGTTATTGCAGTCACCTGACATCGCCTTGATTTAAGCAACGAACTATATAATTTAACATATTTCTGAAGCGCCAATTACTAAGTGAAATGCTCTGAGAAGTGATAGCAAAGAAAAAAAAAGTATTAATCTTGATCCTACGTCTCTACGAGCCATCAACTCGGTGTTAACATCATGTCGCACATGAATTTGATTAATTTAGTGACCCAATTTTCATGTTTCGTTGATGTGCAACCATCGCTGGCCGAACATTTGTCTAAGCAATGATGTTCGCCATTAAATATGACTTTTAGTATGATTTCTCTATTTCGAATTAACGCCATCTATTGATCAACAATGCGAACATTATCTTTCTTATTAAAAAAATTGAAACAACCCTGACGACAAACAGAAAATTATGCTCAAACAGAACATGAACATCGACACATTTTCGCCACATACAACAAACAAGAGTATGAACAAGTTAAAACCGTAGTTTTGACGGCGTTTTGTTCATGTCTTGTTCAATTTGATGGTTAGTGGAGATGTGGGGTGATAAATCATATAACTTAAGGCCATGATTCACTATCATAAACAATTGTACGATTTAATCACACAAAAATCTAACAGAATTTTTTCTTACTTAAAAAATCGTTTCAAAATGGCGCCATAGATGCCACACTATTATTCAAAAAAGATGCAAAAAACAGATGTTTTTAATATTTTGTTGTTACTTTCTTCTCATCTTCAAAGAAATCAATTCTGATCGCATAGAGAAAACATTAGCTGCGTTCACGTACCCAAAAGTTTTTACTATTTTTTTTACTTGATTTTACTGAATTGCGTTCGTTTACCCAAAAGCCAATAAATGAGAACACAGATTGAGAGAGTGAACTGACGGAGCATTTACCAGTTTTAATTGGAAAAATTTTTGCCAGTAAAAAGTTTAAAAAATAAACAAACAAAAATAAGTGAACAAAATGTGTATAATTTTTGATAAAATTACTTAAAAGAATAAGAGTTGAATTAAAAATTGTCACAAAAATAAAAACTAAATTATAAATTATAAACTTTTCTTTATTTTATACAAAATGTATGTGGTAATAAAAGAAAAAAAAACTGATAATACTCTGTATAACATAAAATTAAAATTGTAAAATAAAGAAATTATAAGAAACAAAAAATAACTAATACGGATGAAGTAAGTTTGTTAAAAATAATCGTTGAGAGGCATGTATTTTGTAATTTCATTTTTTAAATTTATTTTGAAACATATAAAAAGTTCTCCGGTGAAAATGTGTTTGCTTCTCGAACAACTGACACAGCATCCGTCTGTGAGAAAATGACACTGCTTGAGCCAGGCTTTGTTTTATATGACCAACTTTCATTTATGATTTGTCTAAAAGAAATTAATACATAAAGGAGTCGTCATCCAAAAGCGAGGATGAATAAGAAGCAAATTTAATTCTTCGAATGTTGAGATGTAATGAGAACGTTTATCTCAATCATATGCTCTGTAGAAACGAAAGAGTGCATCGTAATTCTATAAAAAAAAACTACTTTCTTGAGATAGTGTCAGTTTATATACGAGGGCTGCTATATATATTTCTGGCCTAACAACACTGAGTGCTGCAAAGTGCAATCTGACATTTCCATTGGAAAGTTTGTCATTTTTAAGCATAGTCGTACTCAAAACGTTTTGACGTACGACCATTATTTGCGTTGTTTACAGTGACTTGAAAAAATTAATATAGAAAAAAACGGAATTAACTCGTGAACATTTTCGTGCCATCATTTTTCACAACTTTCGACGTGGATTATCACGACAAGAGTGCATTGATGAAATCTTTGTATGGCGATGAAGCACCATCCTATAGCAGTGTGAAAAATTGGTATAATGAATTTAATTGTGGCCGAAGCTCGCTCAAAGACGAATTCCGTGAAGGTCGTCCAAAAACGGCTGTTGTGCCAGAAAACATTGACGCCGTGCGTGAACTCATAATGCAAGATCGACATGCGACATACCGAGAGATAGAGACATCCTTGGACATTTCTTCCACGAGCATACATTCGATACTGCATGAACACCTGGCCGTAAAAAAGGTTTGTTCTCGTTGGATCCCGCACAGTTTGAAAGTCGCTCAAAAAAAAAACTCGTGTCGATTGGTGCAAAGAAATGTTGCAAAAAAACGATTGAGGTGCTTCAAAGGACGTTTATAAGACCGTCACAGGTGACGAATCATGGATCTATGCGTATGAGCCCGAAACGAAACAACAATCGACCGTGTGGGTCTTTAAAGACGAGAAAAATCCAACGAAAGTTATTCGTAAAAGAAGCACTTCAAAGCAAATGGTCGCCTGTTTCTTCGGCAAAACTGGTCATGTGGCGACTGTTCCGCTTGAGCAACGAAGGACGGTCACTTCTGAGTGGTACACTACAATTTGTTTGCCTGAAGTCATCGGAGAAATTCGAAAAACCAACAAGAGAAGACGAATCATTGTTCACCATGACAATGTGAGCTCTCACACATCGGCTCAAACCAGAGCGTCGAATTAATGGGTCATCCGCCGTACAGCCCTGACTTGGCACCTAATGACTTCTTCTTGTTTCCGCACATCAAGAAAAAAATTCGTGGTCAACGATTTTCGTCGCCAGAAGAAGCTGTTGAAGTGTTTAAACACCATGTTTTAGAGGTGTCTCAATCGGAGTGGAAAAAGTGCTTCGACAACTGGTTTGAGCGCATGCAAAAGTGTATAAATCATACTGTAGAATACTTTGAAAAACACTAAAACCATTTTTGAATATAAATATTCGCATTTTCACTATTAGGCCAGAAATATATAGAGCAGCCCTCGTAGATGCAGAATTTTGTAAAAATATTTAAAATCACAAGATCTTTGTACGTAAACTTAAGTAAAAGATTTCTGCAATCGAATTTTTATAAAAATCTTCTGTCGGAATGTTTACATATTCTTGTGTTCTTGTGATTAGCTGTTCATGGGACCTGCAGTTTCAGTGATCTATCAGATCGTTTTAACTTATCTCGGTCAACTATATGTGTCATCATAAACAGGGTAACATTATTCATAAGTTAATTGAGTAAAGAGACTATAAAGTGGCAACTATTTTCAAAACAAATGTGTGCTTTTGGTTAAGATCTAAATACTACTTTCCTCTTTCTTAATTTTACTGACATTGTAAGAAAAATTGTAAATGATGACTTGTCAAAAGCGCTTTTTGTTGCAATGAAATGTTCATTCCTCTCAAAATGAAAATTGCAATCATGGAATCCCATGAAATATTTGTTCACTTCATTGAACAGCTGTTCAAAATTAATAAGCTATCAGTTCACATTGAATGTAAGTAAAAGAATAAGCTTTGTGAAAATTTGTAAATTGAAGTTTAAAAATAAATAAATAAAATTTTTATTACAAAAACGTGACGTGCAAGACGCGTATAACCCCTTGAAGTTACCCGAAACATTGCTGACCCATTTCAAAAAAAAAAAAAAAAAAAATATTAAATTTTTTAATATCTCCATTTTTTAATTAATGACATTTTTAATAAAAAAAATCTTTATAAATTTACAAGCAGTAGATCTCTTTGTTTTGCATTTTGTTGAGTATAATTTCAGTGAGCGCTGCAGAAACTGATCTTGAATTAAAATATTAATTAATAATTTTAATATTCGAATTATAAGTGATAAAAACTTGCATAATGTATGCAGTTCCCCAGTAAAATTTAAGTGAACAAATCCACATGAAAAGTAAAGAGATTTCGAGGGAAAAATTCAATCACGATAAAGGGAATTTTTGTTTACGTGAAAAATTGTTCATGTGAATTATTCACGATTGAAATTTAGGGAAAAGGGAAGACACATCAAGTGAAAAGATATTCATGATAAGGGTGATTATCTTACCTTACCGACCGGTCACAATTTATTGTTGTGAAATTTGTTGAATATGTTAGAAGACTCCTCGACTTCGGTGTGCCTTAAGGGTTCTTTTCATGATTTTTTTTAATATTCGTAGCTTATATTTCTTTCATAAGGGCATTCAAAGTGGCACGCCTATGGATCTTGATAACTCATTTAATTTTTCTTCTCAAAATAGAAAATCTCATCTTATTATACGGCAACAAACGCATTAGACTGGTTATAGAAGGAGAACTAGTAACAGACCCTAAAATAAAGCTTATGTCATGACAAATCTAACTACAAAGGAATCTAATAGAAGTGTTTCAAATTATGAATGTATATCTACTAAATCAAGTATCAAGTACATGCGAGAGAACAGTGAAGAATTTTCCTCTTTTTTTTTTTTTTTTTGTTTATCATTATATAATACGTACACATATGTGTGTATGTCAAAATTTGTTTATATCCCCACTGTCTTTATTCAAAATAGAAACAAAAGACTGGCAAGCAAAAGCTGTTGTTAAAAATTAAATTAAATAAGAAAATTTATATTAAGTTTTTTTTTCCTGACCTTTTTCGTTTTATTTAATTTCTGTTCTTAAAATTTCCCTGATGAAGTTGGGATTATCCAACGAAACGTCGGAATAAATAAATATAAAAAATTTTTGATTTTTTTAAAATTGACCTTGAAAGCCTGAAAGTTCAAAAAGAACTTAAAAGAACAGAAATTAAAGAAAATTTATAGTTTACTACTTTATCTCGAAGGAGGAACATTTGTGTGCGAGCAGATTTTCCTCTTTCAAAAAAGTAAGGCTATAATCTAAGAAATAACGCGCATGTTTTTTAACTGGCATTTCAAGCAAATTGCAAATTAAAATAGTTGTCTATATTTCAATAACCTGTTCAGGATATTTTACTTTTTTTACGAAGGTATAGGTCGATGTGCAGTTCCTGGAGGAACTTTAAATATATCTGCAAACTTGTAGGATACCCTGGCACTGCCACTAAAATTCAGATTAAAAAAAATATTATAAACAGACAGCTTTAATTTGCATTCAAATGTGTATTAAGGCCAGAATTCACTATCATGCACAATCGTACGATTTAACCACTTAAAAATCTGACAGAACCCCGTCCTACATTAAAAATCGTTTCAAAATGGCGTCGTACGTGCCACACTATTATACAAAAAAGATGCAAAAACAAATGCTTTTAATATTTTGTTGTTGCTTTCTCCTCATCTTCAAAAAAAATCAATTTTGATCGCATAGAAAAAATCATTTTATGAATTATTTCAAAAGATTATAAAATCATACAGATCTGTCAAAAAGTCTACCACGCACATACAATTTTAAACTACACTATCATACTTTTTAAGCACACATACAATTTTTGACAGATCGTACGACTGAGTAATGATAGTCAATCTCGGCCATTAGATTTACTGAATTTAGCTATTTCAATATGGCAACACCGTCGATAATTAACAAGCGGTTGTCAAATCGTTTACCTTTAAAAAATTTAAATTGATTCAAAGTAGAAAAAATTATTTTATTTTAATTGTTTTTAATAAAGTAAATAATGAAATCAAATTGTTTTTTTTTTTACAATTATAAGATTCCCACGGCAACGAAACGAAGTGTGTGGTGAGATAGAGATACATGGCTTCTACTAGAGCTGTGGGCGGAACGTGCCAAAAATTTGCGGCGTACAAAAATGAATGGAAACATTTACAAAGATATTGCAGTACAAATGAACAACAAATTTAGTTCGCAAGAAGTGAACGTAAACATTAGAAATTTCGAGTAGAATACAGAGCCTCATATTGGTGTTCAAGCCCTTAATATTTCTAACTTTTTCACACAGCTTTTGGAAAGACTTCCTGTTGACTTGAAAGTTTTTCTTAAAACAGTTATCGCCCATCTTAAGCACGTCACATTCCCAAAATGTGCTGTTGCGACCCTTACAAAATGGCTTATATAAATTATATCCACCACTCAGAGATAATATTAAACTTACAAATTTCCACAGTTGCCTTTGTTTTACTTCAGAGTGCCCTACTGAGATCCCAACTTGTAGCAACACGTGCACTAGCAATTTTTTAAATTATTTTATATAAAAATCGTACGGAAACTCTTTTATTAGATTTTTTTATATTAACATTGGTTATGTTAAGAAATTAACATAGCTATGTTATCGTAACAGAATGTGGCTTGGGTTAGAAATTTTACATAAGTTTAAAAATAAATTAAATTAAAAAAAACGTTAATAGAAGTTTTGTAAAAAGAATGAGTTTAATAAAAATATATTTTAAGAAAACTTTTGTTACAATTCTGCAAGCATTAAAAAAATTTTAATTTATCTTTTTTTGCTTTTTTAGAATGTATTTCACTATAAACACTTATCCGAAAAATAATATCCATCATATGAAACAAAAACTAAAAAATCTTTTAATAAACGAGCAAATCAAAAACAATGACATTCCCTTTTTAAGTGAAGAGTTTGAAATGGAAAACAAATGTTACACGGATATTAAGATGGATGCGAATTGTAAAAATGAAAGCGACGACCTTAACATGGCTCTTAACAGTTGGGTCAGTGTTGGGGATGGCGCTGGAGATACAACAGAAGATGATATTGGCTTTCAAGACGACAATATATCTCATGTTGGCTCAGACTACTCAGAGTTTCAACCTGCGGAACACGATAATTCATTTGGTCATCTTAGTTCACCGGAACAATTAAATAATTCCGAAATTAAATACAGACCACCGGAACTAATGCTCAGACCACCATCAGGTTCAGCAACGCATTTTAATTATCAATTTTCTAACGTACCGCCATTACAAGCGGAAATTACCCAAGCACGATCAAATTCAACAATGAGCCATAGTAATGCCCCATCAACTTTTTTATATGGAAATCAATCTGATATGAATCGTCCTTTAAGGGCGTCAACAGCAGCATCGAATTACTCAACAAACTCACATTCAAATTCGGGTTGCTTTCATCCCAACATGTGGTATCCGAATGCCCCTTTTGGTACTTATAGATCCTATGGATCTCATACATATTCCCGCCAATATGGACCTCAAGTATCCCACGATAATACGTTGGATATCTTGAAATTATCAAATAGGTAAGGAAATATTTGTTTTATTGTTTAAGATAATTTCACTTTTAATTCATTTATTTAAAAATTTTTATAAAACATTAATACTATATTTCCCTTAATTTGAAATCATCTAGTTTTGAGAAAAACTCTTCGAAGTGTTTTCATTGAGCAAAACTATTTTGTATGTTCAAATTTGTGTGGTAACAGTGACACTTCTCCATTAAAGAAAAAAAACCCCTGTTTTATTTTTGAAAAAAATCGAGTTCGTGCTTTTGTTTATTTTTGCCTTTTTTTTGTCATATTTAATGATATTTTCTTTTAAAACCAAGTTTAATACCGAAAAGCTTATTTTTATAAAAATAAAAAAAAAACATAAAATTAACTGCCGCTTTTTTTATAAAAACATCCAATCTGAATTGATAACACGGAGCTCAACTTGTATATCCCAGACACAATACAGTGTTGCAAAGACAAAATCAGTTAGAAAAAAATACATTTTCGTCATGATTTGAAATAAATCAAGTGATTCAAATGGTTTTGAAAGCATGAAAAATATATGGGAATCAAGTAGCAAAACAGGTGTTTTAAGAAAAATCACATAAATTAAAGCGCAGTATAAGCCTAGCAATGACATAGAACAAATATTTAACATATCTTATTGTGTCTTAAAGGCCTAGCTCAGCTATCCTACATAGTCCTACGGTTCATTCAAATTTGTGTTTTAATGTCACACAAAAAATAGAAATTAAAATGCCAAATATAAACGCCCTGGAATTAAAATAAAAAAATATTCATCTGGGCTGTAAGAACTATCAGTTAATAATTCGCTTTGGTTCGTCCTAGCAGTATTCCTAAGGTAAGAAATAGAAATAAATATATTATCGGGTTCGCCCCGTATCATGAGTTTTGATCAAAGTCATCAATGTGTGCATTTTCATATACTCAAATATGTTTTTTTTTAAACATATTCGTCGTTCGTTTAATCAGAAACAAGTGACGCTAAGCAGTTTCTTAATATTTAGTTAATTACACTTAAATAGTTGAAACAAATATTGTAAATAAGTAAAATGTTTGATAATTTAATAATCTTATTTGCTAAAGGACACATTAATGAGAATTTTTTCATAGACGCGCCAGAGTGGGGTCATTTAAATTTTCCGTTGCTAAAATCCTTTTTTTAAATTGTTAAGTAGATATTTAAAAAAAAAAAAGAATTTAAAAGAAAACTCTTTAAGCTACCAAATGGCATTTCATAACATTAATATTGTTACGAACATAAAATCTGGCAACCCCTTTTTTGTTGTCTGTGCGTGCATGGTATAAACAGATGGTAAATAAGTTACTTTCACCACCATTGGGTGTGTTTATAGAATAATACGAAAATTAGCTAACACAAGACGAGCAACCTCAATGGCGGCGTGCGTGCTGTAAAACAGAAGATCGTAAGTTCAAGCCCATCTTTGAACGTGCGTACGAAGGAAGAATAATAATTGTGTAAGGCAATTTAAAATTAAGAAACTGAAGTACAAACCTCCCGAAAAGAGAAAGACAATTATTGTGTGAAGCAATGGCCAGATAAATAAATGAAGACGTCTATTTAATACAAGAGTTGCAGCTAATTGTCATGACGCCCTTTTATAATAAAGTGAAAGAGCGAAACCCTAACCCGACAGTGGTCTTGCCACTGAGTGAAATACTAATCGTCGCCTGCTAGGCATAGACAACAGAGTTGCAATTTCAAGAACATGGCTTGCAGGACCATGTCCCTTCCTTTGCTTGAGGGTGGGAGACTGTTCGCTTAGCACCGCACCTTTCCTGCGGACACTAAACTTTAACCGACAGCCACCACGTGTACCCCGAAGGTACCTCACCAATAACCGGCTACAGAGATGGGCGGCTCTCTGTATGGGCCACCGGTTCCCGTGGCGCCAGTATTTTAAAGACACTGGTAAGACCTTCGACAATGACCCGCGTCTTGTCTATCCAGATTCAGTGCCTAAACACCGGGGGACTGGTTCCCCTTATAGCCCGAGGGTACTATGTCTGTGCCTAGGTTAGAATCAGCCAGACTTCTTGTAGTACCCCCGGGGGGAGTGTACGGCAGATTTTAAGTTGTAGCTAATGGATGCCTGGCTTGGATTTAAAGCAAAGGTAAAGAGATCTGAGTATGGTTAAGGTCTCGCCGGAATAATACAGTGTGTAGCGTTCATGGCTGCATGTTTAGTAAATGGGATCTTAAAGACGGGTAGGCATTATAATGGTAATGGAATTTACAGTGGTATTTGCAATCAAAAGAATCCGTACTTTAATCCCAAAAGGGATAAACGTAACAAAATCATAAAGACAATTTTCTGTCAAAAACAATTTGATATTAAAACAGAATTAAAATAAAAACGCCGTCGGGAGAAAAAAGATGCTACTCCCTGTCCACTTTTCTTAAATTCCTTTTTATACTCTTCACCACAAAAAGTGGCAAAAGGGTATATCAAAGTTTGTCATTCCGTTTGTAATTTCTACAATATCCATTTCCGATCCCATAAAGTTTCTGACTTCTTATGCATAGCGAAGTCGATAGAGCGATGTCCGTCTGTCCATTCGTGTTAGTATTGAAATATACTTTGTCAAGGCACTAGATGAGCTAGAAAAAATTTAAATACGCTAATCAATCAGACATAGTTTTGAAAATTTTGCTTTTAATAATCAGCGAGATCAGTCCATGTCCTTCGAGGCAGCGGGCAAAACACCACTCATGCCCCTAACTTTTCCATATCATTTGGAGCAAAACTCCCATAATAAAACTAATATATGGGGCGATAATTAAAAAATAGGAAAAAACATCAAGTGAAAAAATTTCCGCTCGCCCATATTTTCCGAACTATGGGCCTCTGAACTTTTCATAGAAAAGTACGATTGTGCGTCATATTTTTTAAGACATCAATATGGATATCATTTAAAAGCTTTGGAAAAGATCTTTCAGAAAAAGCTAAAATTTGTTAAAAACGCTTAACCCATTAAGAGCTGATGACATTTTTGTTTTTTAATTTTTTATTCCCCTGTCACCCAAAAAAAAATTTTTTTTTGTGAGTGGAGTAACTTCACTAAACTAGATTAAAATACATGGTGAAGGGTATATAAGATTCGGCATAAATCCGTGTGCACACGTTGATATTTTGCTGCTGGTTTTTTGCTGAAAATTATAAATGAAAATTAAAAAAAGTGAGAGACGGCAAACACAAATAAGTCTTTATATCCATAAAATCCAGAATTGGGAAATAAAAGTTGAAAGGTGTGTAAGGAGACTTATAATATCTCTACAGCGTTTGGGGTGACGATCATGTACAAACTAATGTTGAAGAACTTACAGCCGGCTCCGAACTCGCAGTAACTTGTTTTAAATCAATTGCACGATTTGGCGACGTCCACTGTACGACACTTTTAATTCGTGGTAAAAATGATTTTTTTTTTTTTGACTATTTAATTCGTTTGTTTATTTTGATAAATGCTTCTGTCAAAATTTTGATGTTTTCATTACGCCTTATAACAGAAGGCGCCACAGTGCTTGTGCCAGTATTTCAGTTCCAATGGGAGATTTTCAAGATACAAAACAATAAAACAAAACAAACAAAAAATAAAATATTTTTTTTCATACAACCAAAGTAATGCAGATTGTATTAAACTTAACGACCACGCAAAGTATGTCTCCACTCCAGGATATAAAAAAGAAAACACACAAACAAAATCAAAACTCACACACTTATCTTAAATTAAAGTATAATTTATAAATAAATGAATGACAACTTCTTTGGAAACCGTTCGTGACAGGCATGAACGTTCGTCAAGACAATAAAAACAAATCAAGTATCCCGCAGGATTCCTACATGTGGGTGGTGCATTCATTCAGTGTCTTCAAATATTATTTAAATTACTAACAGCATCTCTAACAATAAATCAAGATTCTAGGACGAAATTAAATACAAATACAAAATGATACAAATACATTCCAATATTAAGTAAATATATGAAGACATATGAAGACGTACTCATTTAGCAAAATACTTTTTAACGTCTGTCAGACAAACATTCAAATTAATTTGTTTTGAAATTAGAATCATGTGTTGTGATTGTTGCAGAAAATAAATATCTTATTTTTAGATTTAACGAAAATAGTTTTAATCAACGTAACATTATACGCATTATTATTATTGTTTTTGCCACTTTTTTATTAAAACTTAATTTTTTATTATTTAAGCTGTTACGTTTCTCTATTCATTCCGTTTGTTATTTCTACAATATCCATTTCTGACCCCCATAAAGTATATATTTTCTGACTTCTTAAGCATAGCGAAGTGGATTGAACGATGGCCGTCTGTTCATCTGTGTTAGTGTTTAAATCAAGTCTGCCGAGGCATTACATCAGCTAGAAAAAATTTAAATGCGTTAATCGATTAGACTTAGTGTCGAAAGAGGTGTTATTGCAAATCAGCAAGATTGGCCCTTGACCTTCGACGCAGCGAGCAAAACACCACGTCTGCTTCTATTTTTTTCACATCATTTGGAACAATGAAGTAACTCCAATAAAAAAAAATATTTATGGGGCGATAGAAAATTAAAAAATAAGAAAAATATTAGAGGCCCATATTTTAAGAACTACGGGCCTCTAAAATTTTCAAATTTTTCAATATATCAATATGGCTATTAGAGATGATCGATATTTCAATACCTGTGATCTAATAATTGTGATTATAAACTTTCTGGTCGCTACAGTGATTGAGCTTATCAAGTAACAGTTCCGCAAAAGAACGTTCTGCACATACAAACTTAAAATTTATTTTATTTTGTGGAGAGAAATATTAGTACTTTTCACTCTTTCATTCATTCATATGTTAAAGCAGCTTTAAAGCTTCTTCATACTAACAACAGCTATTCAAACTTCACACATACATACGTATGTAACAAAAAACAATATGTCCCTACCAGTATTTGGCAGAGTATTTTTAGATAGAAGTCACTCCTTCGTTACTTTTTTAAATTAAAAACTCAATTTTACAAAAATAAAATACATTATTGTTAAACTAAGATCTTCTAACAATCACTGTTTAGTCTCTACCAGAAGTTAATTGGACAAAAAGACCCGTTATATTAATACAAAAATCCTTCTCCTTAAATTTGTGATATTAAGAGTAACTTTTTTTCAACTACCAGATGATAAGAATTTAATTGCTTTTTAAATTTACAAAAACAACCTGCATAGGCATCGAATATTGATCTCTTATAGGTCACAACTTCGACTCTACTATGAGTGAATTAATTAATGTAACAGATAAACAAAAACACGAATGTCATTTAGTTTGACTTTTGCTGTGTTCGGTTATGTTAAATGCGTGTGACAGATGTTAAGAAATATTGCAAAAATTATTTGATAAAAATATAGTAAAAAGATATATGAAGCTGAAAATAAATTTATGTTAACAAATAAGTTATTTATCTAAACACAAAATATTTTAAAGGCCAGAATTTTTTTATCTCGAGCTTTCTAAATTTAAACCTTTCTGTTATGTTAAAATTTACATTTTCTGTTTTGATAAAGCAGAACTCTGTTACTTTTAAAAGATTTATACTCGATACTGTTTAACAGACACATGTTCAACACTACCAGAATGCTCAATTTTAATCCTTTTTAGAGATGCTAAATATTTTCCCATTAGTTGTATAACTGTAGTGGTGCGTTTCTTCCCGACTGGGGAGCAGAATTCGATATTATTTGTAATACATATCAGCAATGTAGTAACTTTTTAGATAGAAAATGCGTGCATGGCAGTATTAACTATCATTACTCAGTCGTACGATCTGTCAAAAATTGCATTTGTGCTTAAAAAGTATGATAGTGTGGATTAAAAGTGTATGTGTGTGGCAGACTTTTTGACAGATCTGTACGATTTTATAATCTTTTGAAATAATTCATAAAATGATTTTTTCAATGCGATCAAAGTTGATTTTTTTTAAAGATGAAAGTAAGAAAACAACAAAATAAAGGGGTTGCCATCTACCCTTTTTTTCAACTAGTGCTTATTTCGTAAATGGTAACACTTAGTTAATGTCTCTGTCAAATCAGACATGAACTAATTATTTTTATCCTTCCGCTGAACGAATGTGGTTGTGTATACGCTTGAACAACGCTGGGAAATATTGCGACATTACTTTGAAAATCATGGTAATGTTGCAGAATGTGTGTGAAAATTCCGTATGAAATTTGGAAGAAGAGAAGCACCGTCAGCTTCGTATGTTTGTTATCTTGTGAAAAAAGTGAAAGAAACTGGCATCCTAATCGATAAACCAAACATCATTGAGACGAATTTTGCATAACGACCTTGGTATGACGTCATGCACAGTCTAATTGGTTCAGAAGTTAAAGCCAACTGACGATCCAATGCATTTTTTTATAGCATTTTTAAAAAAAAAGTTATGTGGCAGACCCTTTATTAAAACATAAGTTTTTTTCATTTTTTTTTTTTAATAAAAGTGTGAAACCTGCGACGCCATTTTGAAACCTATTTGAAATTAAGTTAGAATTCTGTCAGATTTTTGTGTGATTTAATTTTACGATTGTGTATGATAGTGAATTTTGGCCATTAGTCACTACATCTGTAGAAATCCATTATCAATTAACAATTTATTAGACACATTATTTTCTTATATTTTAGTCAGTTCTTTCTGACACACTTAGCGCCAATCAATGATTTTGCCTTGCCTATACCTGTTTTAAAATGCCCTGGATGCAAAACTTCGTTTAAAAGATTATATTAAATAACTGTTAAATTCTAGTAAATTAATACTTTATTAAAATAACATCTGCTTTTTTTAATTTTAAAGTGATTCACTTTTTATTCCCTTCACCACAAAAAGTAAAAAGGGTATAACTAAGTTTGTCATTCCGTTTGTAATTTCTACAAATCCATTTTTAACCTCATAAAATATATATATTCTGAGTCCTTATGCATAGCGAAGTCGATTGAGCGATGTCCGTCTGTCCTTCCGTGTTAGTGTTGAAATTAACTTTTCTAAGGCAGATGAGCTAAAAAAAATTTAAATACGCCAATCGCTCAGACATAGTTTTGCTATTGAAATTCAGCAAGATCAGTTCATGTCCTTCGAGGCAGCGGGAAAAACAACACGCCTGCCTATAATTTTTCCATACCTTTTGGAACAATGAAGTAACTCCTAACTTTTTTTCTTCTTTTTCTCTGTCACTCTGATTTTTTTTATTGGAGTTACTTTACCAAAGTAGACTTAAGTCCATCTCTTTTTCAACTTTCAATTGTGTTAAGCTCTCACCTGATACAGCAACCTCTCAATATACACGTGTGTAAGGTTAAATTTTAAAATTTATAACCCTAGCCACATTATGTTACAATAACAGAGCTCTGTTAATAACTTAACATAACCAATGTTAATATGAAAAATTGAATATAAGAAATTCCGGACGATATTTAAATATAATTTAAAGTGGATTGAAAAAAAAACTATTGTAGAGCACTTCTTGTAGCGTCTTTATTAAACTCGAATAGTCAAATTTACTAATATTTTGTTTTTTAAGAAATTATAGAGGTATTTCCAAAAACACCACTTTTGAAATTTGAAAAATTTTTAACATTAACATTGGTTATGTTAAATTAATAACAGAGCTCTGTTATCATAACAGAATATGGATAGGTTATAAATTTTAAAATTTAAATTCACAAACATTCCATTTACTAAGAAGGGACAACAAATCTGAATAACTTTATGGTAGGAATATCTGAAGGGGCCAATTATAACACTTTTAACTGTATTTTTTTTAATTTCAATTAAACTTAATGAATTAAGGTAATTGCACTTTTATCAGACAAACACATGTTTCTCATTAAATAAAATCTGAACAAAATCTTGATAAGAAAGTATAATAAAAGTCATAGCTACTTAGCAGTAAGAACAAATCTAGAGATTTTTTATTTTAGATGACGTCTGATTCATTTTTAAGTTCTTAAAGCAGTGAACACCAATCAAGAGTGTGTTAAAATGAAAAAGTATTGATAATTTTGTACCAATTCCGTTCTAAAAATCGTCAAAAATAACATTTGTAATCGTCTAAAAATCGCCAAGCTAAAAAGGTTTTTTTTTTAACCAGAAAAGAATTAAAGAAATAAAACAACCTTTTATATAAATAAACCTTAATAAAAAAAACAAAATGATAATATTTTATTAAAAGTATTACATGTTTGGCCAATTTAAAATAATTTTATATTGAACGACGTTGCTATTGCAGCGCTTTTAAACTTAAATTGAACTTTTTTTTTTTTTTTGTTTTTTTTCTTTCTTGTGGACTGACCCAAATTATTGTTTATAGAAAATTATTTATCAACATTTAAGATGAAACTTATAAAATGTTTTGAACGAGGGCCTGCGCTGCCTTTTTTGATTAATCATTGTATTAAACACAGTGCGCTTTGTGATAAAAATCTTAAAAGTACTTTTTTAAATAACAATAGTTCTGAAATATCTTATAATGAAAAACTACAGTTATGAAGCAACAAATATTAAACGCTGGGTTATATTCAAACACAATATTTAAATATTTCTATTTGATAATAAAGTTTATTTTGTTGTTGTTTTATAAAACGCATTGAATTTAATTTGGTCAAAAAATAAAAATACAAACTAAATATTTTAATTAATTACTTCAGAATTAAATCTACAAATCATAAGAGTTGTAATTTTGGGAAAACCTCTATAATTTCTTGAAAAACAAAATGACTATTGGAGTTTAATAAAGACACTACAAGAAGTGTTCTACAATATTTTTTTTATCCACTTTAATTTTATTTAAAAACCGTCCGGAAACTCTTTTATTAGATTTTTTTATATTAACATTGGTTATGTTAAGTGATTAACAGTGGTTATGATAAGTGATTAACAGAGCTCTGTTATCGTAACAGAATATGATTAGGGTTATAAATTTTAAAATTTAACTTCACACACATGAACATTTGTACTACAAAACGAGAGATAATAAGGATTAAAAAATACTTAAAGAGCATTTTACTAATTATGTTTTTTGGGAAACATATGATTTTAAAACTGTTAGTGAGTTTAGTAATTTACTACACATTCTGTTACTTGTTTTAGCTACGAAATTTCCAGCAATAAAAAAACCTTTCAATATCTCCAGAAGTAGCTTTTGTTGTTATCAATGCGTTATAAAGATTATCCATGTTCGTTGTGGCTTCAAATCACTTATATTTCTTATCAAATAAAATAGTAAGTTTCTCTTTTAAATCTTATCTTAGTAGAATTCTCGAGATATTTGAAAATTTTTAAATAAAATAAATTTTTTTGAAAGTGTTATGACTTGAAACTTCCCGTTTTCCGGGAATTCAGTCAAAATGTTCCCGGTAAATTGTGGACAGCTTTTCCCGAGAATTTAATCCCGGGAATTTCCGTTTCCCAAGATCCTACCTCTGATACGCTGAACACATTTTATCACTTAAACGAAGCATTCAATTTATTGCCTCGGCTTTAACATTTAACACAAGCATTTTTAAAATGGAATGAAGGGAATGCTTTCGCAAGTCTTTCTAGATTTTTTCAAGTTTTTAATACCTGTGACAAGACCTTTATTGACAGCCCATTTATTTGTATGAGATTTTCTAGTGAATCAGTTAACTCTTGCAAAAAAAAAATCGCCTTCAAAACAGGCAAATTTAAAATCATCTCTCTTTAGGACGGTTATTATAAATTAATTATATTATATTCGAGAAAGATTGCGTCAGAATTTTTATATGTGAATGCAGATTAAAAAAGAAAATTCAGCTGTTACATATGTGGTAACCCTTTATTTTTTACACTTTTTATTGCTGACACAGTAAAACAAAATTTGATTAAATTCTAAGCGTTAGTATATAACTGTTCAAAAGATTGGCCTTATACATCAAATTACAACCACTAGGGCACCCTTTAATTTCTAATTTAAAATATTTATACTTGTTATTATACTTGATGAAGTAATAGACATTTTGTGTAATTTTCAAGAGTTTGTTTGTAACGGTTTCAAAGATAGGGCCATATAGGTCAAATCATATCAGTTATAGGGACACCCTTTAATTTCTAATTTCAAGTTTTCTACTTGTTATAGCGGACTTAGCAGTAAAGGTTCTGTGCAAATTTTAATCAACTGTCTACAACTGTTGAACAGTTTGGTCAATTACTTTAAATTACATCAACTATTGTAACACCCTTTATGTTATAATTTTAAATATTTATACTTCTTAATATAACAGACAAAATAGTGGACGTTCTGTTTGATTTCCAAGTGTTTGTATATTACGGTTCCAACGATCGGACCATATAGGTGAATATACTTTAAATATGGGAACACCCTTTAATTTCTCAATTCAAATTTTATATTTGTTGCTATAGCGGACTTAGCTATCCGGTCATATCAGTTTAAAATTTTGGCCACATACAACAAATTACATTAACTATTGGCACACCCTTTAATTTATAATTTTGAATGTTTATACTTGTTATTATAACGGTCATATTAATTGACATTGTGTCCAATTTTCCAGCGTTTGTCTACAATGGTTCAAAAAATTGGCGCATTAAAGTCAACTAAAGTCATCTATGAGACACCCTTTAATTTTTAGATTTATTTTTGTATTATTTTTGGCTATTGGGAGCTATAGTAATAAGTTTTTTTTTAATTTTGAGGAAGAGCGCTTTACACTTAAAAACATGTATGTTGTATGGGGACACCCTTTAATTTCAAAGATTATAAACTGTTTTTCAAACGGGACCAAACTATAAGCATAATTTATCAAATTATAAAAAAACTCAAAATCAGTTCAAAAATGACTGAGTTCTGCAGGCACAAACATAAAAAAGCAACATTCAATCGAATTGATAACCCGCTTCTCTTTTTGAAGTCGGTTAATAATAGGGAAAACTGGTACAAATTTAATGTCCAGTACTAGTACCCTCTATTCTTTATCCTACAGCATTCTTTTCTACTTCCACTACATTGCACTGCATTTACAGAGGCCACTCCCTCTTTTTAAATGAAAAATAACTTTTTAAGAACAAAAATACATTTATATAATTTTCAAAATGCACCAATGCAGCATCTCTCTATGATTTTCCGTACCCGTTGTGCATTTTATTGACATAAAAACTAACTTCTTCCCAAGTCCACAAAAAAATGTTTGAATTGTTTGGAATTTATAGAATAGTTAAAACATAAGATTTTAAAAAAAGTATGGTAGCAAGCACGTAGAAAAGTAGCGCGTGCGACCTTCACAACTTGAACTGATAATTGACATTTACTCTTGAAACATCACGTACTGTTTTTGACATTTTTAACTGTGTTCTTAATTTCTTAATATTCTTGTTGCGTTAGTATTTTAATTCTTACGATATCTTCTCTTCAACTTTAACACTTTCTAGCACTGATTATTTAATTTTTTATAATTCATTATAATCAGCAAACCAATGCATTTTAAACTGACTTCAAAACAAGAAGGAGGTTATCAATTCGACTGAATGTCGCCTTTTTCAATGTTTGTTCCTGAAGAACTCAGTTATTTCTAAACTGATTTTAAAATTTTTTTGTAATTTGATAGATTATGCTTGCAGTTGGTCCTGTTTGAAAAACAGTGCTTAATCTTAAAATTTAAAGGGTGTCCCCGTAAAACATATATGTTTTTTAAGGGGCACCGATTTAAAGTTAAAAAAAAAGCGCATCCCAATAGCAAAACGTATTACAAAAATAAATCTAAAAATCAAAGGGTGTTCTCGTAAGTCACGTAAATTGACTTGTATGCGCCTATCTTCTGAACCGTTAAAGACAAACGCTTGAAAATTGGACACAATGTCAATTGCTATGACCGTTGCAGTAACAAGTATTAATATTCAAAATAATAAATTAAAGGGTGTGCCAATAGTTAATGTAATTTGATGTATGTGACCAAACTCTTAAACTATTATAGCCGGATAGTTGAAATTTACAAAGAACCCGTGTTGCTAAGTCCACTTTAGCAACAAATACAAAATTTGAATTAAGAAATTAAAGGGTGTTCCCATATTTTAAGTAAATTGTCTTATATGGCCCTATCGTTTTAATCGTTATATACAAACACTCTAAAATTAAACAGAATGTCCACTACTTTGCCTGATATATTAATAAGTATAAATATTTAAAATTATAACTTAAATGGTGTTACAATAGTTGATGTAATTTGAAGTAATTGGCCAAACTGTTCAACAGTTGTAGACAGTTGATTGAAATTTGCGGAGAACCTTTATTGCTTAGTCCGCTATAACAAGTGGCAAACTTGAAATTAGAAATTAAAGGGTGTCCCTATAACTGATGTAATTTGGCCCTATCTTTGAAACCAAACTCTTGAAAATTAGACAGAATGTCCATTACAATATCAAGTATAATAAAAAGTAAAAATATTTAAAATTATAAATTAAAAATTAAAGGGTGCCCTAATGGTTGTAATTTGATGTATAAGGCCAATCTTCTGAACAGCTTTAGACTTACGCTTAGAATTTAAAAAAATTTTGTTGTGTCAGCAGTAAAAAATGTAAAAAAGTAAAAGTTGACACATAACTGCTGAATTGTCTTGTTTAATCTGCATTTATATTTTGTTCTACGACACATAAAAAATCCTGATGCAATCCTTCTCGAATATAATAAAAATTATTTATAATTACCGTCCTAAAGAAATATGATTTTAATTTTTCTGTGTTTTAGTCGGTTTTTTTTTTTTTTTGCAAGAATTATATATTAGTAAACTCCATTTAGCCCACTCCAAGGCGAATTAACTTTACCAGGTGGCATCGTTGCGGTAGCAGACAATTTTTTGTTTAATTTTGTTATGTGTAGAGTTGTTGTAGCGGCGCTGCCACCTTATATGAATTTGCCTTGGCCCACTTTTTTAAACTTTTCGACCAAGGCGAAACAATACTAGCTGGTCGCAATGGTGAATTCATTAATTTTCGCCGAAACCCTAAATATCAAACTCTGTATATAAAAAATAAATATAATTTTTTTTATATAGAGTTTGTCATTTAGCGTTTCAACAAAAATCAATGGATTCATAGTATTATTTCGCCATGTTTTTGACATTTCTAACCCTTTAAGTGTCAAATTTTTGTTAGTTCATTAGACATTAGTTTTTGTCATGCTTCAGTTGCAAGAATAATGCCATGTTTAGTTTTTGAATTGACTTGTAATTTTTACTGCTAATAAAAACATTTTTTTTTTTGTTTTTTGCTTAAATTAATTTTTTACATCTTTTTAAGTTTTAATAAAATGATTGCTTTATCATTTTTTAGTGGTCGTGAAGCAAGAAATCGAGCCGAAAAGAATAGACGAGATAAATTAAATGGTTCAATACAAGAACTTTCAACAATGGTGCCACATGTAGCAGAATCTCCCAGACGAGTCGATAAAACGGCAGTATTGAGATTTGCAGCTCACGGTCTTCGCATTAAATATGGTAAATAATATTAAATTTAAAATTTATTTAAATAATTTTAGGGTTTTGCTATCATTGTTTTAATTTATTTTGATTCTCATTTCAGTATTTGGCAAAAGTCTTAATAATGAATCAACGCAAACAACAAATGCCCTCATGAAATTGTTGGATAGTTTTTTTCTAACCCTGACCTGTAACGGTCAAATTGTTTTGGTATCTTCTAGCATTGAACAACATTTAGGCCATTGTCAGGTAAATATAAAAAAAATCACTTGCAAATGTTTAAATAAAATATTCAAATAAATTTATTAATACGTGACATTTTATTGATGTCCTTACTTTTGCAAAACAGAGGCAACAATCCTTAGATTGTTGACTTACAGCAAATCGTGCGTTCGTGTCATTTAAGAGACAAATATAATAAAGCTATTTTCAAGCAAAAGCGTATTTAAATTTATTATGTCGTTGAAAAAAAAGTATAATTTTTTTTTTGGTTTTTAAATCAATCGCTTTATTAAAAACGATTATCATTTTCTTCACATACTTTTAGGCTGATTTATATGGGCAAAATATTCTGCAGATAACACATCCCGAAGATCATCAAATGTTAAAGGAAAAACTAATACCCACCGATTTAGATAATCTACTTGATATACAACCAGAAGATGAAAATGGAAAACCTAGACCACGAACCCAGGCAGAGGAGGATGAAATAGATCGAAGATTAAGAGCGGACAAAAGAAGTTTTACAATAAGGTGAGGACACTTAAAACCCTTTTGATTATTTTAGTTTTCTTATAATTTTACAAGTTTATTTGCATAGACTGGCCAGATCAGGACCTAGATCGGAACCCACCGTTTATGAGCTAATCAAAATAGATGGATGTTTTCGACGCAGTGATATGGCGCCAAGAGGTCTAAAAACAAGTACATTTCCCTCCACATTACAACTTATGCGACGAAGTAAGAGTCGCGAAGAGATATTGCCACTACATACGATCAGTGGCAATGATATTGTAAGTCATAATTTTTATTAAATAATTTCGTGAAATTAATTTTTAATAACTTTTAATTTTAATCATTTAAAGGTTTTAATTGCTATAGCACGCATAGTACGACCACCAGTCATAAATCGAGCTTTTGAAATCAATCGCCTGGAGTACAAAACACGCCATCTAATCGACGGTCGTATCATAGATTGTGATCAAGGCATCAGTTTAGTGGCTGGCTATATGACAGATGAGGTTCGCAATTTAAGTCCCTTTACCTTTATACATCAGGATGATGTACGATGGGTTATAGTGGCTTTAAGGCAAAGTAAATTTGATTTTGTTTTTAGCAAGAATTTTAAAAATCATATTTTAAATCGTAAAAAAAATTGTTTTTTTTTTTTTCTCAAAATTCAAGTGTACGATTGCAACAGCAGTTACGGCGAATCCACCTACCGTTTATTTACCCGTAATGGCAAAATAATATATTTGCATACCAAAGGTTTCTTAGAGATCGACAAGAATGTTAATAAAGTTCATTCTTTTATCTGTGTTAATACCCTGCTAGACGAAGAGGAGGGAAGAAGACGTGTTAAAAATATGAAAAATAAATTTTCAGTTATAATCAATACACAAATACCACAACCTTCAGACGATGTACCTGCTTCAGAAAATCCTGAACAATTAGAAAAGGCTGTTTTTTGTTTAATTGAAAATCTTAAATCCGGCTCAGGTGATGATGATGAAACTTGTTCGTCCACATCATTGTTTTCAACTAAAAACCGTCAACAAGACCGCCAGCACTATGGCAGTTCTACGTCGCAAGTACGATGTTCAACAAAAACCCCACCCTTATCTCTTATACCTCCGGCCGCCGAATCTATTAAAAATTCCATCAGTAAAAGTGTGAGCATCGTTAAAACAACAGCAGGAAAATTTTTAACTTCTCACGTCACTAACTGCTCACACCAGCAAACTGGTTTTAATAATGTCGATAATATGATTTATTCCCCCAATACAGATAGTGATGGATATCTTACACATTCGGAACAAGAAGAATGCCGACATTATACTGCTTCCGGTGCAGTGAAAAGAAAAATACCATATTCGATTGCAGATAACGATAACGATGATTATAGCGTGCCAATACAACGTCAAAGTATGTGTATAAAACTTTTAAAAATTATCTTATACCATATTTGATGTGTGTTTTACTTAAATTTTTTTTAGCCATAGAAAATGTTCTGTCCACTTCATTACAACAAATTAATAATAGACTTAATCAGCAGCTAAATACAGCCATGGAATTAAGGGACCAGGGTCAACGATATGAAGTACCTCATACCGAAGAACGCATAGCAGATATAATGGTAAAGTTTATTATTAAATCAGCAGTAGGTGGCAACACTACTAGAGCAGCAATAGAGTCTGTTTATGTAAAAGCAAGCGAACAAATCTTTTGCATATTTTTTTAGGTCTGTTTCTTTACTTTTTGGGTAAATTTCGTGAAAATGAGAGCAAGTATAATTTTCTCTCACAAAGAAGCAAAATTAAATGAAAGTACGGGAACACAAAATTTAAATTTTAAACACAAAATAAAAAGTTAAATGCAAGGCGAATTAATTTTACCAGGTGGCATCGTTGCGGCAGCTGAGAATTTTTTGTTTAATTTTGTAATGTGTAGAATAGCTGTCAAAAGTGAATCATTTTATATCACAAAATTTCTTTTTTTATTATTCTTTAAAAAAGAGTGGTAAGAAGAGTTTTAAATCAATTTAAAAAACAAATCTAAAAAAACCTTATTGAAAAGGGTATGAAAAAAGTGTAGCAATTATGTGTGTTCTAAAGTTTATCATACACATAAGTGCCTGTTTTTCTTTTTATTGTTGTATTGTTGTACCCGCGCTGCCACCTTATGTGAATTCGCCTTGGTTAAATGTTTCGACTGTTTCAATAAAAATAAAAAATCAATTTAAAAAAAAATATGAAAAAACCAAAGAGGAACAGTCGTTACAAATTTGTTGTGTTTATCAGCTCGGAAAGTAGTATAAGTGGGACTTTCTGCAAATTTTTCGGATAAATCTAAATATAATTCTCTCGATATGCAGAAGTGTTGTTTGAATTCTTTGTCTGTGTATGATGGAACAACTTCCTCTGTTCCTCTTTTGGCATTCAAAAATTTCAAAAAAAAAAAAAAATCCAACAAAAGGGATTCTTCCAAGTCGGAATCAGGTTCAATTAGGTCTAGGATATCGTCATAATCACTAGAATAACTCGTATTCATTTACCATTACAAATTGTCTTTTATATTGGAATAACTATTTTACCCTTTTTTAAATATTGCTAATGACATTTTTTTATTTGTTTTTATTTTGTTTATGTTTACAGCTTTTTCACAAATATAAATAATTTGCACAAAGAAAAAGTTTGGGCTATTTCCTGCAAGAAGAAGAAGAACTTTATTCTCTCAAAACCACTCTCATTTATCCAAATTGAGATCCCATGGGATTAAAGAAACAGACCTTCTATTAACTAAGTTTGCCATTCCATTTGTAATTTCTACAATATCTACTTCCAATCCCAAAAAGTATATAAGTACATATATTCTGAGTCCTTATGCAAAGCGAGGTCGATTGAGCAATGTCCGCCTGTTCGTTTGTCCGTCCGTGTTCGGGTTGAAATCAACTTTGCCAGGGCACTAACTAAATGAGCTAAAGAAAAATTTAAATATGCCAATCGATCAGAAATAGTTTGCTATTGAATATCAGCAAGGCCTTTAATTTTTCCATATCATTTGGGGAATGGGGCGATAGAGAATTAAAAAGTAAGAAAAAAATCATTAAATAAAAAAAAATTGGTGCTTGCCCATTTTTCCAAGTTATGAGCCTCTCTCTATGGGTATCATTTTAAAGCTTTTGAAAAGATATTTAAAGAAATACAAAAATTTAATTTTTTTAAATGCTTAACCCATTAAAAGCTGATGGCATTTTAATGTAGTTTTTTATTTAGTTTTAAATTTTTATTTCTTAATTCTTTCACCTTAATTTTAATTTGTTTAATTTGTTTTGTTAATTTGTTTTTTTTTTTTTCTTGATTGGGAGTTATTTCACTAAACAAGATTTACATACTTACATAATGAAGGGTATATAAGAATCGGTATTGCCGAATATAGCACTCTTACTTTTTTGTTTCAATACAACTTGACCCTGCAAGCATTTTCTACCGAAAAAGTCACTACATCGTTACTTAATGGCATTGAAATGTATCAAATAATATCGAATTCTGATGTAATTAGTATCCCCAGTCGGGAAAAAACGTACCACTACAGTTACACAACTAAGGGGAGACTATTTAGCCTCTCTAAAAAGGATTAAAATTGAGTATTCTGGTACTGACGAATAATGTGTCTGTTAAAAGTGTTAAAAGGGTTTAATTAACAGTATTGAGTACAAAACTTTTAAAATTAACAGAGTTCTGCTTTATCAAAACAGAAAATGTTAATTTTAACATAATAGAAAGGTTTAAATTTAGAAAGCCCGAGATTAAGAGAATTCCAAACGTAAAAGTATTTTGTGTTTAAATAAATTTCCTTACAGCTTCATACATCTTTCTTTTTTTATCAATTAATTTTTTTTTTTTTGCAATTTTTCTTATTATTTTTCACACTCATTTAACATAACCGAACACTGCACAAGGCAAACTAAATGACATTAACATTTTCGTTTATCTGTTACATTAATTAATTCACTCTTAAGGCCGGGGCACATAGAATCCGTCATACGTTAAACTTTGACAAATTCAACTGACAAGTAAGTTAAAATACATGTTTTCTTATGAGCGTTGTCACAATCAATACGTGTCCGTCAACACAAAGTACGAAAATTTGTCAACTTTTAACTTTTGAATACTTTGACAACTATCAACTGCTTCTTCTTCTCTGTTTTCTTTTAACTCTTGCTGTGTTTTAATTGTGTTTTGTGATTTTAATAAAACAATTTTGGTGGCAAACAATAAAATACAAATTTAATTAAATTAAAAAGTGAATAAAATACAAATTAAATTTAAAAGTGAATAAAAATAGAGAGCAAACTTTGGTTTAACATCCGTCAGCAAAGTATTCATTGTGCCAACCTCATCCCTCGTTACTTTGACTTTAGTTGAATCTTTAAAAGTTTAACGTATGACGGATTCTATGTGCCCCGGCCTTTAGTAGAGTCGAAGTTGTAACCTATAAGAGATCAATATTCGATGCCTATGCAAGTTGTTTTTGTAAATTTTAAAGCAATCAACTACTTATCATCTGGTAGTTGAAAAGAAGTTGCTCTTAACATAACAAATATAATGGAAGGATTATTTTATTATAACGGGTATTTTTGTCCAATTAACTTCTGGTAGAGACTAAATAGTGACTGTTAGAAGATCTTAATTTGACAATAATGTATTTTATTTTTGTAAAATTCAGTTTTTAATCTAAAAAAGTAACGAAGAAGTGACTTCTATCTAAAAAATACAATGCCAAATGCTGACATACACTTAGTGTTCATATTTATCCACTATAAAAATTTACTATAGTTTTATCCATTCCTTTTTAGGATTTATTGTTTTTTTTTTTATTTAAAACATTTTAAATTTTAAAATACTGACAGCTATTGCTGCACAAATTCAACATAAATTATTACGTTTTTAAGAGCTGATAACCCTGAGCAACTCTCTCCTAGATGTTTTCCTTTAAATTTCCCAATAAATGACTTGAAAACATTCTTTTGTTACGCTAAATCTCAGTCCCGAAGTGAAATTTTTGTTTTTGTAATTATGTCAAATTCTCTTAAAATTGGATTCTTGTCCACACAAGCAATTCATGCCTTTCTTGCTTTGATTTTGTTTTATTTTAAAATTATCAGTAATACAGAGTTCACACACGTTAATTTTTCTTGCATCAATTCTGAATTTTGTGGAAGAGAAAGAAGTGCAGAAGCATTTTATTTCTCGTTTTCTCACCCACAAAATTTAAAATTGTTGCAAAAAAAATTGACGTGTTTAAACTCGGTACAACAAAATACAAGAGAACTGCAAGTGCAATGCATAAATATCACAATTTGTCGGAAATTAATTAGCATTTTAACTTTAGAAATTTTACATTTAAGAAAAAACAATTTCAATTTTTTTATGCTTTAATAAAATATCGTATCGCGTCTAGAAAATAAAACCACAAAAAAGCGTTTTTACTGTTTTAATGCATTTTTATTAATACTTTTTTACAGAAAGAGCATCAAAAACAGCAAGAAATGTATCAAAATATAACCAACGAATTTGAAGTTCAACGAAAAAATAGTGAAAGTAGTTCCAGTGATAGTGAAAGATTACCAAAGTGTAAAAAGATTATTTTAGAAGACGAAGCTCAACAATCTCATGATGAAGCACAACAGCAACAGCTACATCAACAACAATTTATGCGATCCATGCCAACCGCTAACATTGATTCAAATAGTGCGGAAACTGACGCACAATTTCTTTCTGAAACTAAAAATCACTTGCAACTCTAAGTCTGTATATAAAATTAACAAATAATAAAAAGCGACCAATATACATCAGGACAAAGGCCTCTAGGATTTAACAATAAAACGGTTTCCTCAAAACTTACCTTAGGATTTTTGATAACAAAAAAAAAAACTTTAAAAAACTGAAACAATTAAAAAAAAAAAACATTATATTTTAGAAAGTGTAAAATTACTGTTTAATGTTAAAATATTTTTTCATTATTTTAAGGTTAACTATGAAAATTGTTTAAATAATATATTAATTATAGAATAATAATTAGTTAGGTAAATATTTAGTAAAATGAATTGTTGCAATAATTATGCTACACACTGTATGTCTGATTGTTTATACTAAATACACTGAAAAAAAAACATTAACTTTAACTGATTAGATAAGAACATAAAAAAAATATGGTGCAATTTAATATTTAAAAAATAGAACTATTTAAAATGTACATTTTTTGTTAATTTAAAAAAAAAAATGTTATTTAAAAGAATAATTGTTGACAAAACAATAAAATCATCAAAAGATATTAAAAACTTATTAATGAAAACTCGTAAATTTGATGTTCGTTACATTTAGTTTTAAAAATATTTTTGTAAATAAATTCTGATTGTACAAATTGTTTCTAATTGAATTTGTTGATGTCTTAATGTTTCATCTATGAAACAAAGATTTTGGACAACAAACCAAATAAACAAGTCATGGTATTTAGGCATCAGCTATCAACATTATTTCACTAAAATTTAAATCAATAACTTACAAAACATTAAATAAAAAGAAATTAAAATTTATTTCTGGCTTATAGTGCGTTTCTATTTATGTGATTTTGTCTAAAATACTTGATTTCCCATAAATTTTTCATGCCATCAAAACCACTTAAATCACTTGATTTATTTTAAATCATGTCGAAAATTTATTTTTTCGAACTGATTTTGTCTTTGCAACACTGTGTTGTGTCTGGGATATTCAAGTTTAGCTCCGTGTTATCTATTCAGATTGGATGTTTTTATTGAAAAAGTGGCATTTCATTTTAAGTTAAAAAAAATAATAAACTTTTTGGTTCAAAAATTGTGTTTAAAAGAAAATATAATTTAATATGTGAACGAGTAAAAGCAAAAACAAACAAAAGCACCAACTCGTTTTCTTACAAAAATTAAATAGGAGCTGTTTTTCTTTAACCCCACGTCTCCACTAGCCATCAAATTGAACATGACATGTACATGGCGCCGGCAGAACAACGGTATTAATTTGTTAATGCTCTTGTATGTGGCGAAAACAAGAAAGAGAGTGTTTGCATTGTTGATCAATAGGTGGCGTTAATTCGACAAAGGAAATCATACTAAAGTCATATTTGATGGCGAACATCAAGCTCAGTAGACTTGTCCCATATAGCTCCATTTCGTGATCGTTCTTTTTAGTTCACAGTTTAAAAATGAACTTGTTCTCTTTAGTTTCGTAAAATGCATGGCAGCACTTATTTTATGTCCGAAATAGTCAACAAGGAAACACAGACCCGGATTCTAGTTCATCTTGTCTGGTAGTATAAACACAAACTATGGCTCAAAAATGAACTAGGTATACTAAAATTATGAACTAGTGCACTTAATTCAATCGATGGAATCATTTAAATCATTAACTTTAACTGAAGTCTATTGTTCAGCCATATGTTCGGACAACGATGGTTGCACATGGACGATGGTTGCACATGCAAGTGTCTACATTAGCCGAATTGATTTGCGACGTGGGGTGAAGGGGAAAAGTGTCAGTAATACGTCACAAATTCACATATACAAAACAATTTTGCTCAATGGAAACACTTCGAAATGTTTTCCTCTAAACTAGTTAATTTCAAGTCAATGGAAACATAGTATTTTTACAATGTACACAATCTACGGTAGATAAATGCGAAGAATGCTAATGAAGTATGTAGCGTTGCAGAAAATGAAAGAATTACATTCTGCCGCTATCTAATTTTTCTTGTTTTCTTTCTAAAACGTCCGCATACATTTGTAAATAAAATTTTTCTTTCTAAAAAAGGTTTTTAGAAATTAAAAAAAAAATTAACTTAAGCCAAAAATAAATTTTAATTCATTTATGTCCACAGTTCAACTCCTAATTTCATAAAATTTAAATTAAATAAAACTTCATAAACTCTGTATATTAAAAATGAAAAGAAATTACACACTTATGTCTAATAGTCTTTCGAAACAATATACAAATGATCGTTAATTCTCTAATGCACCCCCTAGTCCACCTCTACGCCTCTGAACTTTCCATAGAAAAGTACGATTATGCACAATGTTTTTTTTTTAATATCATATTGGTATCATTTAAAAGCTTTTAAAGAGATCTTTTAGAAAAAACTAAAAAAATTTGAAATGCTTAACCCATTAGGAGCCCATGACATTTTTATGAAAATTTTTAATTCACCTCAATAATTTTTTTTTTTTTTTTTTTTTTTTTTTTGTAGAGTTACTTCACTTGACTAGATGTACATACATGATGATGGTATATAAAATTTGGCATAACCAAATATATTATAAAATGCACAATCGCTACTGGATATGAATATTTTTGCTTAGACTGTCTAGAGGCAGGCAGGGGCATTAATACAGCAACTTTTATATATATAGAGATCTCCCGAAAATTACGAAGAAAAAGACTTTTAAATTTATGGAAAGCTTTCCATCAGAAACCATTTGTTTAGTAGAAACAGCCACAACTCTAAAACGTGGTCAAGCGAAATCTGAGACTCTTCATGCTCAAAAATTGAAGCGGGCAAACATTCCAACGCTTAATGCTCGATTCGATTAACTTCGGCATTGATGTGTATTTTTGGACTGTATCGGAAAAAAATATGCAATGTGGGGATGTAAATCAGAAACGCTAGTTTTCTGTCATAAATACAAAATTACAATTACATTGTTTTACCTTTACACAATCTACTAGAAACCCTTCAATATTAATATCTAGAATGCGTTCATCTGCATTCGAGAGGTCATATATAGTCAGAACTGCTCGATAGTGGAATATACTAACTTTTGCTTTGCGCCTTTTCTCTTACACTAGGAAATGTAACATAAGAGGGTTAATAACCATTTTACACAGCGGCATTTTTCATGCAACTAGTTTCATAAAATTTTTGTTTGTTGGCGAGAAGTTTAGTGCAGCATAAGGGGTGAACGACATGGCATGCCTTGTGTACGTTTACTGTATACGTTTTGTTGTTTGTGTATTATTTGAAATAACACAAACTGCAAATTAAAAGGGAAATGTACAAATTCCAATGCCATGAAAAATTTTATAACATAAGGAAACAATTAAACTTGCTGAAACTTTTAAATAGAATTGAATAAAATGGCATGTTCTAAATATGAACTTATAGTTTCGTCGTTTTTCTTTTAAGGAAAAGCAAAATCTAAGCAATCACGGCCGAAATTGCACAAGCAAAATTTGAATGTGTGGACACGAATGCAATTTCATAAGAGGATTTAAAAAAATTTTAGAAAAAATGGAAACTAAGGAGGTGGCAACGTACCGAGTTCACACACGTCAATGTTTCTTGCATAACTCTAAATTTCATTTAAGAGAGAGGAGTGCAGAATCATTTTCTTTCTCGTTTTCTCACCCACAAAACTTAGAATTGCTGCAAGAAAATTTGATGTGTGTGAACTCAATAAAGAAATAGTAACATTAATTATGAATTGTTTTTGTCAGTTATTTACCAGCAAATTAACTCAACGCTTAATCGGCAAATATTGTTAAATTCAATATTTTTATGAAAGAAAAAAGTACATATTACAGCCCAAAAATATCAACGCTGATAAACCTTTTAGACGCCGATTATTTTCGTTCCATATGTTTGAACGCCGTCGCCTTTTATCACTTACTTTGAATTATCTCGTTTTATTTGTGCACGCCTCCGAAAGTAATTTTTGTAACAATTGATTAAAAAAATCATTTTGTATTTATGGACACATTTAATAATGGAGAGCGTAGTACCGGTATGCCGCATCTGCTTAAACGTTTCAAGCGATTATATTGATTTTCAAGCCCGCTTCGAATGTTCTGATGGTAATGAAATGAGCTATTTACAATGTTTACGTATGTGCACCAACTTGCCCATTGATGAGGATGACAATGGACCCCAATATTTGTGTGCAGAATGTGAAGTCGAGTTGCAGGTTGTTTATAAATTTCTACAAAAGGCTCAAAATTCACAGGCAATTTTAGAAGAAAACCTGCAGAAAAATAATTCCAACAAGGAAACAATTGAACATACCGAAATTTTAATAGAAAAGTATGACACCCCAGACAATGTAAATATACTTATTCATATTATGATTTAAAACTTTGTTTTTTGTTAATATAAATTGTTTAAAATAGTTCGATAACGATCTTGAACACTCCCTGAATGAAGAAATTTTAAGTGATTATGAGGAATTATCAAATGAATCCAACGAGGAGATATCAAGTTTCTTTGAAGAAAAAAACATAAACAAGGACGAGGATATTGCAAAGATTAAGGAAATTGTCATTGATGGTAAGTAAATAATTTAAATTTAACAAAACTCCTGACAGCTCGTAGTTTTTGCTGAAAGTTTTAGATATACAAGGATTTGCTTAGAATTTTCTTTATATGTATTATGAATTAGATCTGTAAATACAAAAAATTAACTTTTAAACAAAAAATTAATTACAAACTTAAAACAAAAATATCTCGGCCATATATTAATATAGTTTTTATTTGACCTTTTAAATAATTATACCTATTTTATATAATTTTGTATGCAGTTGGTCATTTTTATTTTCAATATTTAGCTTCTGCTTTGTGTAGCATCATTAGCAGAATCAAATATTTAGAAAAAACCCAATTTCTTTAAAAGTTAAAAAAATATATCTCGGCCACAATTTAGTTTTCAGAAAAAATACGGTTTCTTTGTGATCAATTGATAACTTATTAAAACCCAGTTTTTAATGAAAAATTTTATAAAAACTAAACCTGTTTCGAAAATATTAAGTTCTCTAAGATTTGTCTTGGGAGTGTTTTTTCAATTTTTTAAGTTTTACAAAAAAAATTTGAATATTTTAGTAAAGACAAACCTTTAAAAAACAAGTAAGTGGATATGCCGAATCTTATATACCCTTCACCGTATATGTAAATCTAATTTATTGAAGTAACTCCAATCAAAAAGCAAAGATTGATGACAGAGAATTAAAAACTAAAAAAATATAAATAAAAATTTTTAGATAAAAATGTCACCGGCTCTTAATGAGTTAAAGCAGTTAAAAAAATTTCAGCACTTCTTGAAAGATCTCTTCAAATGCTTTAAAATGATACCCATATTGATGTCTTAAAAATTACGGTGCAAAATTGCTCTTTTTTATGAAAAGTTCAGAGGCTTATAACATGGGCGATCGCCAATTTTTTCACTTGATTTGAATTAAGTGTTCCAAATGATATGGAAAAGTTAGAGGCAGGCATGGCGTTTTGCTCGCTTCCACGAAGGACAGGGACATAAACTTAGCATGTGGTTAAGACGAGTGATAGTGTATTATTCCACACGGTTTAACACTAAAAATAATTTCAAAATTAATAATCTTCTATGGCAAGTTTTAATATCAAACCGTACGAAAGGGCTCACTTTGTTTCTTTGGCCAAACTTTTGCTTAGCTTTTGTTATGCGTACATCCGTTAATCAAAACTTTTTTAATCCATTCTCATGCACACATATTTAATTACAGATTGCGATGCAAATGAATTGTTACATCAATACGAATGTTTACCCGAGAATTCCAAAACTTCCCAAAATAGAGGACGCACTTTTATTTCAATGAAATATAAATGCCATATTTGCAGTAAGTAAATTTATTTAAATAAGCAAATTTATTTTTATATTAAATAATTTATATTAACATCACATACCTCAACACTTTTAAATTTTGTCTAGTGAAAGTTAATTTTTCAAAGAAAAAAAATTAGTGTTGCAAACAGCCGCAAATGTACACAACTGTTACTATCGTTATTTAACTAGAGCTATTTTGGGCCATACTTTTTTAAAAATGCTTCTAGGTTCCTATTATGAGCAACTTTCGATCTTCGACTGTAGTCAAAAGAGCTGATCGAACGAGATTTCATTTGGTATTATGGCGCACATTCGATGAAAATAGTGCTATTGTGAATTTTACTCAATTTGATTATTCACAGCTGATAAACATATACTTTTATCAGCTGTCATTTTAAAGAAATATTGTTTTAATAATTTATAAACGAAAAATTAAAAATATTCACCCCTATTCTGCGTTTCGACTCGAATTGAAATTTTCTCCGTCTGACTACTTTGGTATTCTGCGTTTCGATTCCGCTCAGTTTCTTTCGATTGTAGGTATTCTGCATTACGATCGGAGCTCCGTTTCCTCAGTTGCTTTTTTGTTAACGGAGGGGTTTTCTTTTTTGTGTTTTTTATTTGAAAATTTAAAAAATGTAAGTAGAAAATGAGATCAAATGTTCAGAAGCGGTTAAAAAAAAACACTTAAAATTATTTTTAACTAATTAAATAAATTTTTATTTTTTTAAATTGTTAATTTTTGTACCCGAATCTGATGTGTTTTGTTTATGTATTACGGGTCAAAAACAACAACACCAGAGCAGTATACTGGCAGATGTAATGGCATCTAAAACAGACATTACATGCGGATACCACCAGCGATCAAAGGAAGAAGTAGCAGCGTTCTGAGAGGGAGTTGCAGGAATCCTCAATGCACTAGGTCCTTCAACAAAAAACGCCAGTGCAAAAATTAGTTGCCGTGAACAATTAATTTTTATTTTGTTTTTAAATTTTTTTATTTTATTAAAAAAAAATTTTAATAAATCTCATCAAGAATTTATTTTTAATTATGTAAACACACAACTTTTTGTATTAAATTTGACATTTGTATATGAAAATGATAACAAACTTGCTTATTTTGCTATTTAATTTCCACATTCCACAATGATGCTATTAATTTTGTAAACATTGTTGTCTTCCTCTTTTTCTTTCGATTCCGTTTTTCTTCAGAATACCAATTTACGATCGTAACGGAACTGAATGCGGAGACCTAATCGAAACGCAGAATAGGGGTGATTAAACTTTTGGCAGCTTCCTTTTGCCAGCTGTGGATTATGCTCCATTAGAGAAACGAGCTTTACCAATTGTTGTTTTGTACTTACAACCTTGGGCCTGCATGGAATAAAAATAATTTATTGCTACCACTTGTAAAAAAAATCACAAATACTTACATTTTCAATAATTTTTACAAACTGACACAAACCATCGAAAATAAAATTGTGTTTGATTGAAAATTCGTTGCACAACGAAATTTTCGACAGTGCTACCAGCTCATAACACGAATTTGACAATCGATATTCGATTTTCGTTAGCTAGCGAAGATCGAAAATCGAATGCAACTCATAATAAGGGCCCTGATTTATTTTAATTTTTAATATTTAATTTTCCTTTGATTATAAAATATTTGTTTTTTTATTTATTTAAATTAAGTAATAAAAAAATCCTTATTTTAATAATATTTCATTTTTAAAGTTTCCAAGCTTCAATTAAAAAAAAAATTAAATTATTTTAAATTTTACCTAATATATTTATTCATACGTCATTTGAATTTAATCTAACTTTTTCTGCGAAAATTTATTTGCAATAACTTGAAAATATTTATTTAAATAAATAAAATTATTAAAAAAAATATTTTTTATATTTATTTATATTCCAGATCGTTTTTATACCACTGAACGTCTTCTAAAAGTTCATCTTAATTACCATAAACGCAGAAATGTTGGAAGCAAACCATACAGCTGTAAAATTTGTGGTGAACCATTTTCCTTACAGCGATATTTAACACAACATATGATCGAACATCAAGATTGCCGAGAGATGCACAAATGTCAATATTGCGATAAGGTATAAATAACCTTTTGATTAAGTTATTGTTAATTAATAATTTACACAATCTAATTTTCAATTCCGTAATTTCTTCACCTCAGGCATATGATGGAACTCAATTTTAAAATCTAAAGCTAATAATTTTCAAATTTTATACGTTTTGAAATTTATTGAAAAAGTTTTTTACAAAATTTTTCTTCTATCTTTCGATTTAAAGTAAATAATTAAATAGAAATAAGTTTTAAAAAATGGTTCAAAAAGCGATCAAAATTCATCACAAAACTACAAAGCAATATTTTTGTAATCAATCAATTTAACACTTCATATTTTTTTTTCATAGGAATACGTTTCGAAAACAGCGTTAAATAGTCATAAACGTATTCACCAGGGAGAAGGATTGAACTGTACAGAATGTGGAAAGCAATTTCATGGCAGTTATGAATTTAACGTACACTTGAGATTTCATAAGCGCGAAAAGGAGCAGAGAGTTAATAAATGCGAAATCTGCAATAAAGAATATTCGTCATCACGTTACCTGTCTCAGCACATGGTTGTGCACCTTAATGATCGGAAAGCACACAAATGCAATTACTGTAATAAGGTAAGCAACAAGTGTTTGATAACAAAAAAAAAAAAAAAAACTTTGTGAAAAAAACATTTTAAATGTTGTAGGAATATGTAACGAAAACTGCGCTTAACAATCATAAACGACTGCACGAAGGAGAAACCCTAGAATGTAAAGAATGTGGAAAGCAATTTACACGCAATTGTGAATTAAAAATACATATGCGTTTTCATAAACGTGAATATCCCTTCAAATGTACGATATGTGAAAAGAAATTTACCATAAAGGGTCACCTAAGAACACACATGTGGCAACATCAGGGCATTAAATTAGAATGTGAAGAGTGTGGTAAATTATTTAGTTCTACAAAGGCATTAAATGAACATTCCTATACACATGGTGAAATGCCATATCCCTGTGAGTTTTGTGACAAAGGATATCCTACAAAACAAAAGTAAGAAAACATTTACGCTTTAATCAAAATTTAAATATGAATAAATTTAATTAATTTTAAAAATTAGAATCTGAGCATTTCTCAGCTGCTGAACTCAGCAGCTTAACAGCTGTTTATATTTTAAAACGTTGAACTAATTTTTTTTTTCTATACAAGTATAATTTATATTCAGGCGTGTTCTGACACTCGCACGTTTTTGAAATCGCATGTGAATTCAAAAACGCCAACTTTTGTTTTACATGTTCTGAAACTCACGCGTTTTGCTTGCGATTTGCTTTTTTTCAAACTTATGTTTGAAAAACAAAAACATATGATTTGACGGTGCAAAACATAAAAATCAAAAGAAAATCAAAAAAAAATGGCAGCAGCCTTCTTGCTTAATTTAATTTCTCCAAATAAACATTAAATTAAAAAAAGAGGAAATTAAAAAACGGATGCTTAAAGATAATTTAAATCTATTGGATATTCCAATCCAATAATTATTTATATTAATTTAAAAATGTTATTCAAAGCAAGAAATAATTTGGCGACAAATGAAATTTCTATTAGTGATGTTGCATTTAGCAACTTTGAAGAGAAAGATTACTCAAGTCGTGAGTAATCAGTACTTAAAAATTATTTTTGCTTATTTTGTTAGTTATAACATACACGTTCAAAACGCAGATCGTCCTAAAAATAATTGAGATATATTTGTTAACCTACATTAACATTTAAATCGCCCATTTAATAAGCACCGAATATTTTTAAGATTTTAGAATGTGAATAGCCGCATTTTTATTTGACTACCGACTAAACATTTAACCGCACTAATACTAATATATTTTCGAACATCAATAAGAACAGCTGTTTTTATGAAATCGCAAGTACTCAAGATAAAAACAAACACAAGCAATTGATAAAACAAAGGGCATATTTTAAATTTATTATTTAACACTTTAATTGTGTAAAAATAAAAATAAATTTTGATAAAAATAAAAGAAAACATATTAGTTTTTATTTGTGTAAAGTTTTATTGTTGTTTTAAAGCTTGTTTAAAGTGAAATTTATAACTTCACTTCAGTCTGTGCTTGCGATTTCAAGTCGCCAAATTTCTTGCGATTGTGAACTACAGAACACCTTTCTTGCGATTTCAACTCACATCGCAAGTTTTATGCGATTTGCGATTGTCAGAACATGCCTGATTGATTTGAAAAACATATTTATTTAAAAACGCTGCTTTTTTTAACAAGCCACTACCTGTTTTTATGTCACACGACGGTAACGATATTTTCATACAAATTTGACACAAGTTATCGTTCAACGACAATGCCGTTTTCGGTTTTCATTATTCTCTCACATTTAGTCTCTCATTCTCTTAACAATATTGCCACATATTTCCCGAAATATTTGTATTTTATAAGCATTTGAATTCAAAATAGAAAAGGCAACAATAGCAAAAGCAAATAAAAATAAAAATAGAACAAAATTTCAGAAATAAAAATTAAAAAAAAAAATGATTATGAAATGAAAAAAAAAAAAAAATAACTGAAGAGGTAAAAAATATGAACCCATTTAAAATCTAAAATCAGTTATTATTTATTCTTCATTCTTCTCTTCAATCTGTGTGAAGATTTTGAAAAGTCCGATTAAATCCCTTGCAAGATTAATCAGTCTTATCCACCATCTTCTATTACAATAGATTCTTTTACAAACAGCACAAAATTAAATTATGCACTCAAAATCGCAACAGAATATGTTAAAATGACGAATATAGATCACCTCCATGAAGAGATTACGATGCTTACGGTCAGACGACATAACTAACTACTGACCAAGCAGTTCCTAGTGGCTTGTTACCTGCCCAGTCACCCTAATCACAAGGTGATATTGAGAAATCCCCCGCCCTGGCACATCCGGCAGGACTTTATCGCAATAACATCCGGGATATTATTCCATCTGAAATAAACCGGACGTTCATTACAGATACCGAAAAACTATTAAATCGACAGGCGGTCCTAGACACCATAAATGGCTACAGATGTAATAAAGTCCTGAATGAACCCGCGATTTCAGGAAATGAGAGGATTCTGCCCAGGCAAACAAGATCAGTTTGGCCGGTGGGTGCAGTATCCTCAACTGCTACCGTGAACGGATAGTTCCCGGCACTTTGAACCGTTGCCCAGCCTGTCTCCAAAGCCTTCACTACACAGTGCACTTATTTAATTGTCCCAATAGGCCCACTAATTTACGCCCTATGGACCTATGGATACGAAGATTGAGGTCGCGCAATTTCTGCACCTCCCAGTACCAACTGATGACACACGTACACATAATTGAGTTTTTCTTTTGCTTTCGTTTTATATCTTTTAAGGAAAGAACTCTCGTCAGCAGCAGAGCTGTTATAACAACAACAATAGATTCTAATGCCATGTACGCGTTCAATGTACTTAATATTCTGTTCATTTCATCGTTTTTTTTTTTATAAAATTTATCCGATTCATTTAAATGAAATAAAATATTTAAACATTTTCTTGCAAACAAACGTAAAACTGAAATAAAAATAAATAATAATGCCGTCAGAGAATCGTCGTTATTTTGTTCACAAACGCTCGGTAACTACAACGTTGTGTTCGAATTTTCTTATATCGTATCGGTAGTTTTTATTTTTTACTGTTTATTTTTAAAGTTTACGTTTTTAGAATTGAAGTTCTCATTAGTCTTTACTTTCTGTTGCTGTTCTGTTCCGTGCCGTTCTGCTTTTTAAATTATTGTAATTAGTTTTTCTGTAACAACATATCAGCTGTTAATAATAAACAAAGAAAACACAATACACAACACAACAAATTACAATGACAAAAATGGTTTGTTTACAATTTTGCACTCATACTACCAAACAACTTCCAAGTAACTTAACGTTGAATTCTATTTTTTACTGATTCGAACGGAACAGAACAGAACGTCAAAGTAATAATAAATCACAAATGCATATTTTCCATTTAACTGAAACAGATCAGCTGGTTCGTCACGTAACGAAAAGTAAAGACTAATTTTGCCTTTAAACAACACAACAAAAAATCGACAACAGCGTTTTCACAACTGAACTGTGAATTGAACTGTTGTGTTTTGTTTTTATATTTCTGTTAATAACATTTGCCAAATTAATCGCTATCAAGAAACGCGCATTCAATTCAAAAGTTTTAATTAATGAAATATGTTCTTCCATTTCAATTTTTCTTTTACAGATACAAAATACATTTGGAGAATATGCATTTAGGCGAAGGAATCGAAATTGATTTATCACAGATTAAGAGTTCGGAAAATAGAAATAACCTGAAAATACCTAAAAATTTTACATATGTTCAGATTATAAACGAAGAGGAAGAGAATAAAAATATATAAATTATCAAAAATCATATTTTAGTTATTTTACTTGATTATAAGTTGAATTAATAATATAATTTTTTTTTTAAATATTTTTTTAATAATTAAATTTAATTGCTTCTCTTTTTATTTACCCTTAATTATTTAAAATTTTATTATTCTCGACTTGAAACTTTCGTTATTTGTGTACAAATCTGAAAAGAAATAAAAACTTAAAAAAAGACAATTAAAAAGGAAAAACAAAAAATGTGTTACATTGTTAAAATTCAACTTTTGCAATACAAACTCCAATTCTTAATTTAATTATGTAAGTGGTTGAACTTTTTCTTGTTGTTTCATCATTAAACTAGACATACGAGTTTGACAATCATCAAAATAATGAATAGACTCTTCATATTCACATTTGATTTTATGATGAACCTGTCGTAAATGTTTTACACATCTATAAAAAAGAAATATTAAAAATAATAATAAAGTATTACAGATTCTAATGTGAACTAATAATAGAATAAAAATTACTTGGATCTGGCAAAAAAGTTTTTATCACAAATTTTACATTTCACTTGAGGTTGATTTAAATGAGCAGCTTTGTGTCCTTTCCATTTGGTTGTCAAAACAGATTTATCACAATATTGACATTGTACTACGTATTTTTTCTATTAACAAAAATTGAAATTATAATTTATTTTCACAATTATAACAAATGTACCTTTTCCACATCTTTTTGTAGAGGTGATGCGGAATGTTGAAGAAGATGTTTGTTTAAATCAACTTGTCGAAAAAATTCTTTTGAACATATTTGGCATGTTACCATTAGGCCAAGATGTATACGTCTATGAACATTAAGCGCTCCTCGATGATAAAAGGCTTTTTCACAAAATTCACATTTATGATTCTTCTGCCGATTTGCATCATGGGTTTTCATGTGACATTTTAATGCCAATTCAGTGTACAGCTTGAGACCGCACTGCGGACAAGTTTCAGTTCGTATTCTATTTTCGTTGTGTGTGGCTTCATGTTTTTTTAATTTCATTGCCCCTTGAACTTTTAAAGCTTAAAAGTAAATTATGATTATTTAAATTTGTCATTTCTTAGTTTTGTAAAACGGTTGTACATGATAGATTTTTTATTTTAACGAATTAAAAGCTGTAATTTTTGATAATACTTTCAATCAAATAATAAAAGTTTTGATTCTCTTTTTTATAATAAAAGACAAATAAGTATTTTTAAGGAACAACTCATTCAACTAAAATTTGAAAATATTGGTGGTATAAAAATAAAGCAAATGTATTCATAACACTACTTACAACAATATGAGCACATCAGTAGATACTTGTCTTTTGAATTAACAGCCGGTTTAGTAGTTGATGATACCAAAGAATTTTGGTCACAATTTTCACTAATGTTCTCCAATACAACGTCGGCTGACGACTCGTGATTTTGTTTGTTACCAGCTTCCTTAGTAAATGATGTTTTTGGTAAATCGTTATCACTAGTCTCACTTGATTGAAGTTCCAATGAGATATCGTCATTATTTTTTCTAGACAACTTACTCGTTAACGATTTTCGCGATTTGTTATCACATTTTTCGCTATGATTCTCTTTCAAGTTCCGTAATGATGTGTCACGTTTCTTCCGGGTTTTACTTGTTTTCTTAATAGCTGATGACATCACTATTGCTGAACCACAGCTATCTCCAAGTTGCTGTTGCAATGAGGTCTTTGATTTATTTCTTTTATCGTCAATTACCTTAATGTCCAATAATTTTGGTAAATCAGTATCGCAGCTTTCAATTACATTTTGCTCTAATAATATCACGGCTGGTGATTCAAAATGTCGTATATCTATAAAATGGCTGGGTTCTATTACTGCACTATCAGACATAGATATTTCATTTGAATTATTTATTTCATTTTCTATATCTGCTAGACTTTCGTAGCCATATGCATTATCGTTGGTGAGCCTGCTAACAGACAATTCCGTAGACTTGCCTTCATCAAAACCAGTTCTCTGACACATCTTTGTCGACTGACTTTTGTAATATTCTGAGTCAGAACACTCAGGCTTAAGCTTTTTAGCATTGAAAGCAACTTGAAGGATTTCAAATGATTCCAATGCTTTCTTAAACAATAAATGAGCATTTTTAAGATCATTAGCACATACTTCACATAAGTTTGTTGGATAAGCATCTGCATCTGAAAGAGAGTACATCACCAGGATATTTACATGACAGGATTAACTATCTATATTTGCTTACTACTTTGGGTTAATTGAGTGTATTTATAGTAACAACTTCTGTAACTTGTGCCACTCAATTCGAAAATTTCGTCATTCCAGTTTAATACTCCTTTATCGTTTAGACAAATACGGCATAAGTTCCTACTTAATTCCAAATAATCCATTTTTTCACATTACGAAAAAATATAATAAAAACAAAAGTTTTTTGGCTCTTATTAAAGTGTGCCATTCAAAGTGAATTAATATCATGAGTGCGCGCCTACACCACTGCAATATTATATCATTTTATAACGTAGCCAAAGCGAATTGAACACTAGGTAAAACAAATAGCGCAGGTTATCGAATTCGCTTTAAAAAATTTTCCTAACCAACGTCAAAAATTGTTTACATTTTGCTGACGTGCCATTTAAAAACAAAAAATTTTTAAATTTTAAAATCGGATAAAAATTTTTAAATAATTATTTTTTTTTATAAAATAGTGAATGTGCAAATAAACCGTTGTATGATAAGTAAAAAGAGCGTGTGTGCCAAATTGCAGCTAAAATTTACAATAAAACAAACAAAAAACAACATTTATTGAAAAGCGTTTCTATGGAAACATTAAAAAAAAAATATTTTTTTATAAAAATATATGTATGTATGTATGCACATTTATAAAAAATATTTGAAGAAATATTTGAGTGGTTTGAAAAATAAGAAGTGGAACTTTGTTCAATATGCTGAAAGACAACAAAGAAAACAATTAAATGAAGTAGAATTGTTTAGTAAATTTCATTTTTTTTTTGTTTTTTTTTTTTTATTATTATTCATCACTGTTTACTAACGCGTACACGTAAATTTACACAAACAAAATTCATGAATAAGGCAAATTGATATTAGTAGTGCAATTCACTAACTTTAAACAATACGACAATTGTTATATTAGTCGTCGTTATCTGTTGTTTGCAGTAACGATTATGTGATTCACTAACATCGTTTTAACGATTGGAGGCATTGTTAATTTTCTTATAAGACAAATTGATATTGAGTGGCATCTCCGTCAGCAAGTATACGAAAAACTTAAATCAACATTAAAACGATTCGTTGGCCCAAACATCATCGCTTTTGTTTTTGTAGGGTTAATTTTAAGAGAGTTATTTAAAGTCCATTGAGTAACACATTGCAAGCTAAAGTTTATATTAGCTTCCAGTACATCTTTGAAATCCATAAAGCCAGTGAACAAAATGAAAATATCATCAGCAAATAAGAAAGTATTACATCTCATTGAGTTAATGCAATAAGGAAGGCTGTTTACATATAAAATAAATAAAATTGGTCCTAAGACAGATCCCTGGGGCACTCCAGAAGAAAGCATACGTAATCCTGACTTGACTCCATCTATTTGAACAAATTGAGATCTACCAACTAAATAAGAATAAATAAGTTTGCACGCAGATCTAGAAAAATTAAATTCATTCTTAAGCTTACCAAGTAGTTCACACTGGTCTATAGAGTTAAAAGCCCTGGAGAGGTCAAGAGAAATCAAAACACTAAGATCATCATTATTTACGTTATTTCTTATTTTTTCAGTTAAACTCAGAAGAAGAGACGTAGTGTTATAACCCCTACGAAAAGCAAATTAATTGTCATATATGCTTTTACTTACAAATTCAAGAATTTGGTTTCTAACTATGTGCTCAACTACTTTTGACAATGCCGGAAGAACAGATATAGGCCTAAGATCTTCAGGTCCATTCATTTGTTTTCATTTAGATATAGGCACAACTCTAGCTATTTTCCAAAAAGAAGGAAAGCTGGAAGTAGTTAAGATGTTATTAACTAAATGAATAAAGTATCTACATACAAGTGGATGAACTAATTTAATAAAACTAATAGAAATATTGTCAACCCCAATCGAGTTTGATTTAACCTTATTTAAAGCTTCAAAGATTTCAGTATCACTAACACAATGAAATGAAAAAGAGCCATTTAAGTCAGTAAAGGACCCGATGTCAAAATCATTGCACGAAGTAACATTGCCTCCAGAAACAAAAAAAAAAATCATTCAAATCATCAATATTGCCATTATACATTTAATATTATTAGGTTGTGTGTAAACATCATTTATTAAACAAACTAATTTTGTAATTTAGAAGACAAGAAATATCTATAATAAATCAATGTTACTTAGGTTAGAAAAAGTTCACACAAAACCTCTTCTTTATAGTTCTCTGCAATTTGTCACTCACATTTATTTTGCTTTTTTTAACCTTCAGTATTTTTATACTTTCATTTATATTTTTATTCTTTCTTAAAAATTTTAAGAAATGTCAATAAAAATAAAAATTGAAATAAGAATTAATTTGAAATTAATTAATTCATTGGAAATAAATAAATAAATAAATAAATAAATAAACATTAATTATTTATTTATTTATTTATTCAAGACAGTAAAATAAAAGCCTTCAAAGAGCAATTAATCTATATTACATAAAAAATATGATACTGCAATCTTCGATTATTAGTACTTGTGATATTTTTTTTTATAAAGTTAACCTAAAATAAAAATAAATATTTTTACAAATTTTTTGTTTATTTTTTTTTCTATAATTGATGATCGATTGAAGGAAATTGTGGACTGCATGACTTGCATGTTTTTACCTCAATTCACTATTCATAATTTAATTAAACCGAGTACAAAATTGTTCTTTTTTTAATATTTAAATATGTTTCTTTATTGTGCGCTTACCCGTCGCCTCTGTGTATTTTTAAAATTGATTTATAAAATAAATTTTTTTTAGTAATTTAACGACGTAGCACTATAATTGATATAGCAACGTCCCTTATCCCTTTTGGATCAGAAAAGTTCCATCACTGTTAATACCATATGACATACACGGCGAAATAAATAACAATAACCAAGGCGAATTGATAATTAATATGGATTCGCCATATGTGAACTTATTCAATGCAAAAAAGCATAAGAGTGAAATTGCTTTGATTTTTCTAATTTCCTTGCCTCACCAAAGATGGAATTTCTAAAAGTAAATCAAAATGTTTGTCGTATTTGCCTGGGTCACGATATTACAATAAGCTGGAATGATGATATTGACGAGCTTTGTGGTATTAGCTATAAGGATTGTTACTACAAATACACGCAGTTAATGGAAAGTGGTAAAAAAAAATATGGATATTCAAACCGAAATAAAAAAAAGAAAATACTATTAATTTTTTTAGACTCTGACCCATTCCCTACAAATTTATGCGAGGTGTGTGCTAACGAACTTAAAAACTCTCATCTATTATTTAAAAAAGCTCTAGAATCATTTAAAATTCTTCAAGTTTCTTTCAAAGCTAAAGTACTTCAAGCAAAGCAGCCATATGCTGTAATTCGTTCAAGCCAACCAGCGATCCAAAACCGAGTTCAAACTTTCCAATGTAATGTATCTAATGAAATATCTGCGGCCAATAGCCCACCAGAAGATAAAACACTGATAGATATAGAGGAAGAAATATTCCACACAAATGTGTACGACGCCAACATGCCAAGCAATGTACCAGAAATGGAGAATGTTTTAATTCATTTCAAGGAGGAGTGCGAGACCAAAAGTACAGCTGATATCGTAGAACCTGTTCACTTTATAGAAATACCAAACTACGAATCATCTGGCGTCGATTTTTTAGAACCAAAATCTAACAAACATATTGACGCAGTAAAAAAAATTAATTCATTATCAGAGACCTTATTGAAAGATAGTCAATGTGTTGATACAAAATCGGCATTAACTAAGAGGGCTGGTGAAGAAAGAAGAAAAAGCAAATCATCAGCCGGGACGTCACAAGAACCTAAACTTGGCGATAATAGCGGCACTAAAGCTTCCGTAACTTTAACTACTAATAACGGTGGTAAAATAAGAAAGAAAAACTTATTAATGTGCGCGTATTGTTGTAAGTATTAAATAGATTTTTGTATGATGTGTTTTCGTTATTCTAGATGGGTTAGACTCATTTTAAATAATCAAGTTTATGCTTAAAATAGTAGACAATGCTGAAGCTATAAAATCCCAACTACACTGATAGAAATTCATTTTGTTTTATTTCGTTATATTCGAAATTTGTTCTTAATTTTTATTATTCAAACTATCCAATTACATATCGTCACCTTAAAGACGAATCTGCAGTTTTCAAAAGTTTACAGTAGGGTAAAAATCCCGTTATAAAATTGGAACTATTCGCAATATTAAAACGAAAATATATTTTGATTGAAATGAAACCAGAAATATATATCGGTTGAGAAAATCTTGCTTTTCTAAATAAAGCTTATGTTATGTCATTTAGATTATTTAGAGTTGTAAAAATCTGAAACCTAATTCTGCCTTTAGTCTTTACTTTCCGTTCCGTGACGAATCAGCTGATCAAATTCTGTTAAATGGAAAATACGTGGTTTGTTATTACTTAAACGTTCTGTTCTGTCCCGTTGAAATCAGAAAAAATAGAGTTCAACGTGCAGTTACTTTAAAGTTTTTTTTTGGTAGTGTAAAGCTGGATTCACCCATTGTTTCCGAACAAAATTTTTGTTCCGAAACATTTTTTTCGGAAACAAACACGTCAAACTAGATATAAAAAAATGTTTCGGAACAAAAATTTTGTTCGGAAACAATGGGTGAATTCAGCTTAAGTGCAAAATTGTTATTGTATTTGTAGTTTTTTTTTGTGTATTGTGTTTTCTTTGTTTATTATAAACAGCTGATATGTTGTAACAGAAAAACTAATTACAATAATTTAAAAAGCAGACAGAACTGCAACAGAAAGTAAAGATTAATAAGGCCTTAAGCCTTTTCACAGACAAAACTGACTAATCCCCTTGAGCTGTAGTCCCTAAAATATATACACTGACGGACAAAACTATTGACACAGCAGGTATGAATATTTTCTATTCACCACAGTTCTTAAATGAAATGACATAGACAGGTAATGTTTTCAACAAAATTATTTATTCACTTCTGAAGTATTAGAATATATAGTAAAAGTAATAATAAATGTAATATGTTGTGAGGAAAATATAAATGTTCAACTTAAACTAAAATTCTCAAGGGACAAAAGATGGCTGACTTCCAAAATGTATGAATACAAAGTTTGTATACAGTTTTACTGCGCCATTTAAACTTTTTTCATATGCAAAGTTCCGATACAACGCAACTTTATGCTTTGTTTAAATTTTCATTATGAAACAGGAATGTTGCAATGCACCATTTTTGTTATTGACAAACACGAAAATGGAAAGGTCGGGAGTAAAATTTTTATTTGGTAATTTTTTGAAACTATCAGAAAATTCGAGTGGAAACTCTGCACAAAATTTTTCGCTGTAATAAAATCTATTAAAAGAAAAAGGAATGTTTTTCTGAAGCCAAAACACAGTGCAGAAAAATAGAAAAAATTGTTAATTTTTGAGAAGTTATTGCAAAAATCCCGGATGCCAAGATGTGGCTGCTTCTCCAGAAGTGTTGTTGCGCTTTTTAATTCTTTTATAAGTCCCACAGAATTTTAAAAACTTTCTGGTGACATCATCCCTCGAGAAGGGAAAGGTCTCATCCACATCCTTAATTTCTCTCAAGACTTTCCCACAAAACGGTGCGCTTCTTGCGCTTTACGCAAAAATCAGTTTTATTTCGCAACATTGTTATTAGAAGCAATTTTTTTTGCTCATGATTTCATTTTTTTCGCTGCAATATGTTAAAAATAAATTTTTGCTATTTATATATATTAATTATTAAAAACAAATAAACTTACTTATGTAAGTCGGTCATTATTTATAGTTTATGTTTTTTTTCTTTGCCAACAAAAACGTTTTGTGGTTGTTTTTTTATTTTTTATGAGTAACCAAACGAATACCAAACAAAGCATCAACTAAAAAACTGATGCCTGGTTGCTTTTCTACTGCCTTAAAAATACTCATTGTTGACGTTTTGAAATCGTATACATTGTAAATATTTTGTACAGCGGCTTTATGAAACAGTATACTTTATTCGAATGCAAAGCAATTAACATTTTGGAAGTCAGCCGTTTTCACACAGTGGCAATTTTCAGTCTTTAAAGTACAAACTTGTAAAATTTTTTGGGGTATGGCAACAAAATTCCTTGTAAGATTAGGAGTTCCGTTATAAAATTGTTTACATTTTCATTTTTGTGTTTAAAAGTGGTAATTAGAAGTTAAATTTTGAAAAATGGGCAGAGAACAAAAAGAAACGTCTGAAGCTGAAAGAAAAATTATTTTAGAGCTTTACAAACAAAATAAATCATACTCTAAAATTGGGGAAATAGTAAAAAGAAGCCGATATACTATCGCTGGTATTGTTAAAAGATTTAAAGAGACTTCAGATTTAACTAGTTCCCGTCGAACTGGCCGACCACGAAAACTTAGCCCAAGAGAAGAGACTCAAATTATAAGAAAAATAAAAAAGAATCCCAAAACTACCTCCACTGAACTAGCTGCTGAATGTTTAGAAGTCATAGGAAAAGAAATTCACCCAAAAACTATCAGAAGAACTCTACATCGAGCTGGTTTTAACTCAAGAATTGCTAGAAAGAAACCACTAATCAGCAAAATCAACAAAAAGAAGCGTTTGGATTTTGCCAAAGCGTAAGTAAATAAACCTGTAGACTTCTGGGACGGCGTGCTGTTTTCCGATGAAAGCAAATTATATATTTTTCAATCGGATGGAAGAACACGTGTTTGGAGAAAGCCTAATACCGAACTTGATAAAAATAACGTCGTGAGTACAGTCAAACACGGTGGTGGAGGAGTTATGGTTTGGGGATGTATGGCTTCATCTGGAGTGGGGAACTTAGTTTTCATCGACGGCAATATGGACAAGAAGATATATCTAAATATATTAAAAGAAAATCTTCTGCATAGCGCCGATAAGCTGGGTCTTGGGGACAGTTTCTATTTTCAACAGGATAACGACCCCAAGCATACAGCGAATGATGTTCGAATGTGGATTGTTTATCATGTTCTCCATATCCTCCCAACTCCACCGCAATCGCCAGACATGAATCCCATTGAGCATCTTTGGGATGAGTTGTGCAGGCGAGTAGAAAAACGCCATATTACTAGCAAAATACAACTCAAGCAGGTGCTGCAAGAAGAATGGCAAAGTATTAGTGCAGATGTTACAAAAACTTTAGTACATTCAATGCCAAGGAGATTAAAAGAAGTCCTGGATAAAAAAGGTTACTCTACCAAATATTAAAATAATAAAATTTTTATCAATTACATGTATATAAAACACTGTGTGAAAACTTTTGTCCCTTGAGAATTTTAGTTTAAGTTGAACATTTATATTTTCCTCACAACATATTACATTTATTATTACTTTTACTATATATTCTAATACTTCAGAAGTGAATAAATAATTTTGTTGAAAACATTACCTGTCTATGTCATTTCATTTAAGAACTGTGGTGAATAGAAAATATTCATACCTGCTGTGTCAATAGTTTTGTCCGTCAGGGTATGTTCGTACTAAATGAGTACATAAAAAAAAGATTTAAATATAAAAAAATTTCCTATAGTTGACAGCTGTATAAATAAACACAACAAAGTTAAAATGAATGTTAAAGAGATCATTTGATTTTAAAGCTTTAAAGGTTGATGGAAATAATCAACTTAAAAAACATGAAGCAACGCACAGTGAAAACAGGAAACGCACTGAGACTTGCCCTCAATGCGGTCTCAAACTGTACACCAAATTGTCATTACATAATCATATGAAAGTCCATGATGTGAACCGCCAAAAGAAATATAAATGTGAGTTTTGTGAGAAAGCTTTCTTTAATCGAGGAGCACTTAATGTTCATAGACGTATACATCTTGGTCTAATGGTGACATGTCAAATATGTTCAAAGGAATACTATCGGCAAGTTGATTTAAACAAACATTTGCGAATACATTCTGCAGCGCCCCTACAACAAAATGTTGAAAAGGTACATTTGTTTTTTACAACTATAATTTTTTTTTTAAATTTCATATACCTTAATGGATATTTTTTTTTTTGATTCTAGAAAAAATACGTAGTACAATGTCAATATTGTGATAAATCTGTTTTAACATCTAAATGGAAGGAACACAAAGCTGCCCATTTAAATCAACCTCAAGTGAAATGTAAACTTTGTGATAAAAATTTTTTTGCAAAAGCCAAGTATTTGTTCTTTTAAATGTATTGAAATTACATAAAACTGAAAGTTTTTGTACTTTTTTATTTTAGATGTACACAACACTTACAACGACTACACCGTAAAGCCACAAGTGAATGTGAACAGTTCATCCATTATTATGTTCATACTAAAACTCGCTTGACTAATTTAATTATCAAACAACAAGAAAAAGTGGAACTAATTACAGTGTAAAATCAGCAATATTGTAATAAATGATAATGTAATCTGATTTTTTTGATAAAAGATTAAAATAACATGGAAAAAATGAAATATGAATCAACAAATAATTAAAAGAATTTTAGTTTGTTTTTTTTTTGCGGAATTCGAGTTTTTTCTGGACTTATTTTATATCTTTCTTAACTTAAAAAAAAAAAAACAAAGTTATTTAATTTATTATTGTTGAAGCATAACGTTTTTAAAGTTACTATTTTTCAGCCATGGAAATCGTTTCTATCCAAAACCCACATCTATTTAGCAGGCCCTAGTAGTTTTAGATTTTGTCAACACAAAGAATATTTGATTAAAAAAAGCATATAATGTTTAACAACACCATAACATTTTATTCGCATCTAACTATATCAGTATTTTGTTGTAAAAATAAACTGGAAATACGATTCGTTTTGCACGCTACAATAAAGTTATTTACATCTGCATTATTCTTTTTATGGCATTTTTTCAAATGTTTAACGCAGCTGAAAAGACAAAAATATGTATTTTATTTTTATAATTAAAGATTATTTAAAATTAAAACACAATTATTATTAAAAAAATATATAAAATGATATGTATCATTATAAATTTATATTCAGTTACACAAAATGTTAACAGTTTTAATTTGAAAAAAAAAACCAACAAATAACAATAAAATAGCGCAATTATATAATATTCGATTTAATTTTCAACTAAAGAAAGTACAAGAATACTGCCTCGATCAGTAGGGTTTGGAAATTTCGAAAAAAAAACAATTTTTTCTTGAAAAAAAATTGTTAATAAAATAAAATTAAAGTTTCAAAATAATTTTTTTTCTTAAATATAAAATTATCTTTCTTGACTCGCTTAGGGCCAGGATTGACTATCATACACTTAGTCGTACGATCTGTCAAAAATTGTATTTGTGCCCAAAAAGTATGATAGTGTGGATTAATATGTTTTGGTGTGGCAGACAGACAGACAGATCTGTACGATTTTATAATCTTTTGAAATAATTTATAAAATGATTTTTTCTATGCGATCAGAGTTGATTTGTTTTTTTGAGGATGAGTAGAAAAAATAACAAAATATTAAAAGCATAAGTTTTTCGCATCTTTTTTTGTATAATAGTATGGCACTCACGTCGCCATTTTGAAACGGTTTTTAAAGTAAAACAGATTTTTGTGTTATCAAATCGTACGATTGTTTATGGTAGTGAATCTTGGCCTTTATTCAATTTTTAAATACGGAAACGCTTTTCGTGAAAATTGGGATGCCAAAGTAGAGTAAAGAAACAGACTTATTATACTCTCATATTTACTCTCACTCTCTTAACAATGTTGCCACATATTTTTAGAAACATCTGAATTTTCTAAACATTTGAATTTGCAATAATAGCAAAGGCACATTAATTATTTAAATAAAAATAGATTGAAAAAGTAAAAAATATGAAAATAAAATTAAATTTTTATAATTGAAAAAATAACTAAAAAGGTTAAAAATATGAGGCAATTTGAATACTAAAATTAGTCATCATTTATTCTTCGCCCTTTCTTCAATCAGCATGAAGGTTTTAAAAAGTCCCATTGAGTCCCTTGCAAGATTAACCAGTCTTATTACCCTCCATTTTCTATTACAATAAATTCTATGTCAAGTACATATCAAATGTAATTAATAGAATTTATCTGATTCATTTAAATTTAATAAAATATTTAAACAAAAAAATTTTGAGAATTAACATAAAACTGAAATGAAAATAAATATTACGAGGGCTGCTCTATATATTTCTGGCCTAATAGTGAAAATGCGAATATTTATAATCAAAAATGGTCTTATTGTTTTTCAAAGTATTCTCCAGCACGATTTATACACTTTTGCATGCGCTCAAACCAGTTGTCGAAGCACTTTTTTCACTCCGATTGAGACACCTCTAAAACATGAAAATCGTTGACCACGCATTTTTTTTCTTGATGTGCGGAAACAAGAAAAAGTCATTAGGTGCCAAGTCAGGGCTGTACGGCGGATGACTCATTAATTCGACGTTTTGGCCGGTCAAAAACGCTCTGGTTTGAGCTGATTTGTGAGAGCTCGCATTGTCTTGGTAAACAATGATTCGTCTTCTCTTGTTGATTTTTCGAATTTCTGCGATGACTTCAGGCAAACAAATTGTAGTGTACCACTCAGAAGTGACTGTCCTACGTTGCTCAAGCGGAACAGTCGCAACATGACCAGTTTTGCCGAAGAAACAGGCGACCATTTGCTTCGAAGTGCTTCTTCCACGAACAACATTCGTTGAATTTTGCTCGTCTTTGAAGACCCACACGGTCAATTGTTGTTTCGTTTCGGGCTCATACGCACAGATCCATGATTCGTCACCTGTGACGATCTTATAAACGTCTTTTGAAGCACCGCAAACGTATTTTTGCAACATTTCTTTGCACCAATCGACACGAGCCTTTTTTTGAGCGACTTTCAAATTGTGCGGGATCCAACGAGAACAAATCTTTTTTATGGCCAGGTGTTCATGCAGTATCGAATGTATGCTGGTGGAAGAAATGTCTAAGGATGTCTCTATCTCTCGGTATGTCGCATGTCGATCTTGCATTATGAGTTCACGCACGGCATCAATGTTCTCTGGCACAACAGCCGTTTTTGGACGACCTTCACGGAATTCGTCTTTGAGCGAGCTCCGGCCACGATTAAATTCATTATACCAATTTTTCACAGTGCTATAGGATGGTGCTTCATCGCCATACAAAGATTTAAGTTCATCAATGCACTCTTGTCGTGATAATCCACGTCGAAAGTTGTGAAAAATGATGGCACGAAAATGTTCACGAGTTAATTCCATTTTTTTCTATATTAATTTTTTCAAGTCACTGTAAACAACACAAATAATGGTCGTACGTCAAAACGTTTTGAGTACGATTATGCTTAAAAATGACAAACTTTCCAATGGAAATGTCAGATTGCACTTGGCAGCACTCAGTGTTGCCAGGCCAGAAATATATATAGCAGCCCTCGTAATGCCGTCAAAGAATCGTCATTTTTTTGTATACTAACTGTCAGTAACGACAAATCGTTCCGTAACCATGTATGTTGTGTTCCTAAACTGAAATATTTTGTAAATAAAAAAATAATACATTTCCTTTTAACATAAATAATAAAAACTTCTACTGATGATTGGTATTCGATTATTAAAATGTGAAATAAATTATATTTGTTTCATTTAATACTGCTTACCTATTCCTCAAGAAAAACTCTTTATTACAAACAGAGCACCTGAATAATGGTTCATTCATATGTTTTGCTGTGTGAGATCTAAAGCTTGTGCTACGAACGTTTTGTCCACAATTCTTACAGCGAACGAAATATTTTGTCTAAAATATGTAAAATATTTATAATTATTTTCTTCTAAAAACGTATATGAATAAAATAAAAATAATAACTTGAAAGTAGGTTGCCACGAATATTTGTTTATAATAATGCTAAACTAGAAAAAAAATTTAATTTTAATTTCGACTGTTCCCGTTGACCTTTCTTTCATTTTACATGAAAGGATTAAAAAAAATATTAATAATAATTCATTCATCATAATTATGCACTTACTCTTGTTTTTATATTTGCAGCAATCATTGTGGCTGAATGGGAAGCCATATGTTTGTCCAAGTCAATTTGGCGATAAAACTCTTTTGTACACAAACTGCAGGATATCATTTGACCCAAGTGTATTCGTCGGTGTATATTCAGGCCACTTTTGTAGTAAAAGGCTTTATCACAAAACTCGCACTTGTGAGCTTTTTCTCGATTTTCTGAGTGCGTCAGCATATGTGATCTTAGAATCCCTTTGCTAAAAAACTTAAGGCCGCATTCAAAGCAAGTCTCATTACGTTCGCGATTTTTAAGGTGTGTTTTTTCATGTAAAATTGCCTTATATTTAGAGGACAGTACTTTAGCTTAAGAACAAAGAACATAATTTTTAAAACTGTTAGAAAACAATTTAAAGGACTTAAAAGGTGAGTTTTAAGGTTTCCCTCGTTTAACGCAAAATTTTATCTGGAACTTAAATAAATTTTTAAATTATTTTCGTACTAATTAGGGAGAGCATCAAGTTGTAAGGGTGATGCAGCCGGCCAACACTAGACTTGGTTTATTTTTTATATTAATTTAAATTTATTAAATCTAAATATTTCATTAAATCTTGATGATTCTGATTTATCATTAAAAACTACAAAATGTAATGCATTACTGCGGGGAAAGCATATCCATATGGCCATTTTACTACTGCTCAAATAGCTCATCAGTGGATTTTACCCAAATTTTGTAGACATTCAAAACTAAAGAGTCTTATAGGTATCAAATGCCCAATTGATTATATAAGAACTACATTGAATTAACAAAGTAAAAAGACAATAAAAAATTAAACTAAAACTTCCATATGCAACAACTCGTTCTGAGCCAAAACGGGTTGAAACATGTTTCCTTTGTTACACTGCTTAATTTCATCATATATTGTCCACTTTCTTTTATTAACGATATAAGTTTCTTCGAACATTTTTTCAGTGATTTGGCCAATTTTTAATATTATCCTCGGTATGTATGTAATTATACTTACAACAAATAGAACAACATATTGATTGTTCACTCTTTTTCGTATAATTTTTGTCGTTAAGGAGAGATTCACCATTTGCAACGAGATCAGTCGTTGGTTCCTCAAATACTTTCGATCTTTTAGGTTTACGTTTTTTCTGTCTTTTTGATTGTGTTAAAGATGTTGAACACATTTCCTGCCTGTTGCATGTCTTACGCTCAGCCTCTGTCACAATAAACTCCTGGTCCTCATATATAGGTATTTCGGTTTTAATTTTAGTTGTTTCATCCACTAATACTGTTTCAAAGGTTGGTTCTTGTTTTATGTTTTCTACATCATCTTTTATATTCATATTAATGCAAAACTGCTCCTGTAAGAATATATGGGTTTTAATAGCTTTCGAAATGAAAGCTTCAATAAATTCCAAGCTGTTTGAACAATTACGACATAACATAGTTGACAAATTATTATCATCTATAAAACATGGAAGTAAAGTAAGATTTTGTACTGTGACTGTGTGTTTTTTACTAACCCAGATATTCCAAATGAGTATATTTGTAATAGCAATCTCTGTAAGTAAGATCAGTGTACCCATATATTTTTTCATTCCAATGCTGATCAGCATTCTCTTCTAAACACATACGACATTTACTTATTTCATATTCCTGGACATTCATTTTAAGCCACTTCCTTTCATTGTTTACACATATCAAACACAACAGCTGTTAAGATTTAATACTTGACAGCCATAAACCAATGTCGAAGCGAAATCGGTACGTCGTACTTAAACTAGGCGGCTTAAGTTGATTTTGTTTGAAAAACTTGTCGTCGGCGGCAATTTTTTTTTTTTCATCTAGCAAAATTACAATTAATAGTGCGCTTCCATTTGTGACTTTAGTTTAAATTGCTTAAATGTATTTCGCTACTTGTGTAAAATTGGAAACTTTGTCATACATATGAAATTACATATGGATTTTCGAAGTGACAAGTCATATGTAAAAAACATTTCGTCTAAAAGCAGCTTCAATAAAGGCCTTGATGCCCTTTAATTGCTACTCTTTATGTTTACCGAAGATGGTGAAAGAAACCGTAATGACATTTTAAAAAAATAATATACATTCTTGCCTTACTAACAAATTTGCGGAGTTGGACTGATGCATACCACTTGGCCATTAACTCATCGAAGACTAAAGCTTAGATGCTTGTTTCTTTTCTAATTTAAACATTGTAATTAAATAAGATGTGGCTTGGTCTGTATAAACAATACCTTTTTCTCAGTACCCATTTAAACCCAAATCTGGCAGAATTTGGGATTTTATTCGTAAGATATTTTGTTGCAACATATTTCTACCCCTTCATGATAGAATAAGGCTAACACATGATACTTTAATGTCGCAAATATTCTATGGACTTGAGGTAATTTCTGGAAAGATTGCTTTTATAGTAACTAAATTAAAAATACTAATTAATTAAATTGTAAGATTTCGTTACAACATGCATAGAAGAGATTATATTATCAGGCCTGTAGACAGGCCTATACAGCTCATTTATTTTTTTTCCTCGAAAAAGAAACCCTCATCGAATTATAGCCCGCATTTTTAGATCTTTATTTGTTGTTAGAATATCACGACCATGGCGAAATAATTTACCAGGTGGCAGCATAGGCGAATTCAGTATTTTTTGCTGGCGTACACCACTGTCAAACTCCATATATAAAAAATTTGTGCACATTTTTTATATATGGAGTTTGACAGTCGTGTATACCAGCAAAAAATACTGAATTCGCCTACGCTGCCACCTGGTAATTTATTCGCCTTGATCACGACTTTGGAATTGTCTTCCATTATAACTGCGATTTTTTTTCAATTCGCCTTGGTCAAACTCCATACCAAGGCGAATCAATACCTGGTGGTCGCAATTGAGTATAATTTTATTTTTATGGTGTCTGACACTAAACGTTTCGGCGAAAATCAATGAATTCGCTATCGAGACCACCTAGTATTATTTCGCCATGCTCCATACATAAAAAATCAGCGAAAATTTTTTTTACATAAAGTTTGATATTTTCTGCAACGGCAAAAATGTGTGAAATTCGCCACTGCCAACACCTGGTACACGATTTCGCCATGAAATAAGTCTGGACTGTTTCGTGCAGAAAGTAGAACAATAATGTTTTCTCAAAAGCTCTCTCTTCTATGTAAATATTAAGTAAATAGACATATGTAATTTATGAATTAAACGTTTAATTAAGATTTCAGATAGTTCGAAATACTTGGACTTGTAACTAAAACTATGAAATACGAAAAAGAGCGGAAAGCGTTTTTTGCTGTCAAAAGTCATGCTCGTACATTTTGTATGTAGCATACCGAAATAACGCGGCGGCAACACTTTGTAATTTGAAAACCCAATTTTGACAAGGCGTTTAATAAAAAATTTAAAATAGATATAAATTCAAATAATTTGATTATGTTTTTTTATATAAAATTTTAATTTACACGACACAAAATGAATTGTTATTCATGTTAAAATTATCAGGGAAATTATATTTATTTTTTTTTCAATAACCCTGTTTTTATAGTTTTGGCATTTCAGCGTAAAAGCTCTGATTGATTGAACAGTAATAAATTATCTTACTTTTGCATCAAAAGAGTCATAATGCGTTTACATTTTGATTCTCCAAAAGAAAAAACAATACCTGAGTCAGCTTCTAAATCTTAAACATAATTAAAGTGTTGTAGCAGCAGAGCTGTTACAACAACAAAACAACTAAATCTTAACGATAAAATCATTCATCAATCACTCAATATTCCTTATTCGTTTACGTTAATTGTGAAATTAGGTTTTTAAACCTCAAGATTGAATTTTATCCAGAATTGAAGTTAGAATTAAAAAACATGCCTGTCTATTTTTGGCGTTTATTTACTTACATACAACTTAACAAAATATTTATTTATCTTTAAATATATTTGACTTCCAAATCCGTGTTTTGTTTCAAAAATAAATGGGACAAGCGGTTGTTTTTATATTCTATGATGAAATTGATAAATTCCTTTGACGTTTTTTTGTGGTTCACTTTTAAATGTTTAAAACAGCTAAAAAAACAAAAACAAAAAAAAAACAATTACATAAAATTTATTAAAGATTGCACGTTTATCGTTACAGTGGCTGGAAAAAGTGCTTGTGGTAGATGTGAAGTTGTAATAAAAATCTTGCATTAGGTCAGTTTTTAAAAATAAGAAAATTGTTTTTATTTTTTCAATATTTCGCTACACCGTTGGTTGACATCTTCAGGCAGCAGGAAACAAACATTTAAATTAAGTTTTTTTTTTAATAAAAATAAAAAATTAATTAAACAAGTATTAAAAAAAAATTATTAAGAATGTATGTATATGTTAAAATGTTTGAATTTTTGTTTACTGTTCCCTAAGGATGCTGCCTACCGGTGTAGCAAAGTATTATAAAAAAAAAAATAAATAAAAAACAAACAAAAATAACAAAACAACAAAAGATATTTTTTTAAGTTGACCCAGTGCTGAATAAATTAGAAAAGAAAAATTAATTATAAATGTAAAAGAAAAAATAATAATCAACGCGAATAAATTTACGGTGTGAGCGATGGCAAATTCTTTGATTTTAGCCGGTAGCCTAATTGTCAAACTCCATTTATAAAAATTTGTGTGCTATTTTTTTACAAGGCGAATAAATTACCAGGTGGCAGTGTAGGCGAATTCAGTATTTTTTTGCTGGTATACACCACTGTCAAACTCCGTATATAAAAAATGTACCCATATTTTTTATATATGGAGTTTGACCTGGTAATTGATTCGCCTTGATTTTTTTATATGTAGATTGAAATTCGGGCTAACGGCGATTTTTAACGAATTCGCCATCGCTCACACCGTATATTTATTCGCCTTGATAATAAAATTGTTATTTACACATATCCCATTTATGATAAATTTAAACATTTACCTTTTTTTGCGAAAGAATTCTTTATCACAAATTGAGCACCTGAATAAAGGTTCATTTTCATGCATTGCTGTATGAGATCTATAACTTGTGGTGCGAATGGATTTGCCGCATTGCTTACACTTCAAGAATAATTTTGCCTGAAAAATTAAAATATTTATTTATTTATTTATTTACATTAACATTTTTTTTTCATTCTTTTATAATTTTATATACAAGTGTTCAAGAATTACTCTTTTTCAGTTCTGTTATACATTTAAGATTATAAAATTGTATTTAAAATATTCACAATATTTTAGTTGAAGGAAAAAATGTATAAAACCTATTTGAATCTTACTAACTAAAACTAATGAAAAAAAACCCAATTAAGCTAACATTAAGTCATTAATATGTAAATAATCAGAGTTCAAACTTCTAATGTAACAATTTCGTGTGACTCTATTTATTTTGTCAGAAACTAATTCTAGAAATATTCAGAGAAGAGTTCCTATTAATAAGGGGATATAATATTCGGATCAAAACATTTACTTTATTTATGATATAAGGAACATGGTGGCTAAAATTCATCCTCGGCTCAAGCATTATTCCTAGATATTTGACAAAAAAAAAAAAAAAAATTAATAAAAATAAATATTTTTTTTGCATTTTAAAATAAATATTTAATTTGCTGTGAGAAATACACGCCATGATTTTTAAGAGTAACTCTCTAATAAATTTTGATCTGCCTAGCTTGTTAATTTCAATTTGAAGATAGATCGGTTTATTGGCCGTTTACATTAAAAAACCTATTATTTCTACTACACAACGCTATAAAACTAAAAGCAAAGTAAGTCTATATAAACAATTTTATTTTCGCTTTATTCGTGGTTGATACTCCTCTAGTTTTGAAAATTGCTCCTAATCATCGACTTATACTTTTTACTAGATTAGACGTTTCATCAGAAGCATTATTTTCTAACTCTAAGCCAAGGCGCATCAAACAGGTGACTGCATCAGATCATGTGATCATCATATGTTTTAGATTTTGCGTGTATTTTGTTTTTTTAAAAACTAATTCGAGCTGTCAAAAACGTCTAGTAATGTGTGAATGTATTTGTGAAAAATAAGAAAGCCACTAAAAATATATTGGAATACATACACACATATTGCCAGACTTTTTTGACAGTTCGAATTAGTTTTTACAAAAACAAAATACACATAATAGGTAATGCATTCACCTGGTATTATTGCGCCATGCTCTAAGCGAATTGCTACTTTAAGGTGCTAAATATGCTCTATGGGATTCGTGTCGGGCAGAGGGGTTCTGAACTGTTTACAGTTATGTATCTATTAGCATACAAGCATGAAACAAGAATTTTCCATCTGAGCCCATCTTCGCAACACTTGGAAATTAATTTTTATTTAAAATAATTAAGTAAGAGCTCTGGTCCATTTTATAATTTATAAGGACAGGATTTCCCATTCTAGATGCCATCATGCATTCCCTAACCATTAAATTGCCGCCATCGCGTTTTTAAGCTCTTTTTTTTTTGTCTTTCGCCAAATTTTTTGTAGACCATCTGAGCTAAAAAATTTTTGTTTTGTCTTTCCCCAAATTTTTTGTAGACCATCTGAGCTAAAAAATTGTAAACTTTAAATTATCGCAAAATATAACGAAGTTCTAGAAGGCTTCATTCTTGCTAATTAATGGGGAGTTTTACGAACTCTTTTTTTGACGATTTGCGAGGGGAACTCTTCCATGATAGTCAACTCGGTGCAGCGAATTAAATTTTGGCAATTCTGCTCCTGGCATGGCGTTAATTTTTTGAGCGTCTACACCTCCTCTCACGTTCTAAATTTTTTTGTTTTTTATGTTTTATGATGTTTCCTACACTAGAATGGGGCCTCTGTACAATAACACCAATTTCGCGGCAAGTTTTTTCTAGCTAATTTTGCCGTTCTAGCCCGAAAATAAATACTTTCAAACTCATGTATTGTAAATTTAATACAGTTATACAAACGATCAAAGGGCATAAATGCAGTATGTCCCTAAAACTTGTTTTCATAAACCATGGCGAAAATATACTAAGTGATCTCGATAGCGAATTCATATTGAATCGCCTTGTAATAAACTTAGTTTTTTAAGAACATGTATATTAGATATAATAAGATAAAAATTAGTTTTTGTATTGAGTAGTTAATCAGTCTTTAAAACTGCATCATAATTATTTTATCATGTTAAGTCGGCCTATGATTATTAAGGGATCACTCTAAAAAATCAGATGTGCCTGAAGCTTTATTGATTCACTGTATTTCCAATGTTTACGTCTAACTAGAAATAAAATTCATTCGTCGAAACATTAATTAGTTGATAAATTTCTTTGGGATTTTTTATTTATTTTGACACTAGCGATGCCCACTATTTCGTTAGCGTTTCATTTTAAATTTTCTTAAAAGTTAAATTTATTTGTGTATGTATGAATTTATGTATGAATGTATGTATGTATGTATGTATGTATGTATGTATGTACATTAACTTACTGTTGTTTTTATATCGGAACTAATCTTTGCAGCTGAATGAGAAGCCATATGCTTTTCCAGGTCAACTTCTCGATAATATTTCTTTGTACACAAACTGCAGGATATCATTTGACCCAAGTGTATTCGCCGGTGTATGTTCAGACCTCCTTTATAATAAAATGCTTTATCACAAAATTCACATTTGTGAGGCTTTTCTCGATGTTCTGCGTGCGTCAGCATATGTTGTCTAAGAATCCCTTTGCTAAAAAACTTCAGGCCGCATTCAGGGCAAGTTTCATTTCGTTCTCGGTTTTTGACGTGTGTTTGTTCATGTAAGATTGCCCTATATTTGGAGGACAGTACTTTAGCTTAAATAAAGAACATAATTTTAAAAAGAAATTAGAAATCAATTAGAAGGATTTGAAAGATAGATTTTTTTTTTAAATATATGTTTTTATAATTTTAACTCTTTCTTATTTCCTGTTGGTAGAAGTAGTCAGTCAGTATTTCAATAAAAAAATATTAACTTGTTCCTCAATTTTTGTTTTGTAAATTTTATGATTATATTGATTTTCGAATATCACTCTACTTTTATAAAGTAATTAAGTTTTTTAAACTCTTCTCTTTTGCTTTTGTTTCATCTTTTCGGGAAAGATATTGTTTGTTGATCTCTATGGCTGGTACTACATGCTTGTAACTGTGCTTACGATTTTGGTACATGGTAAAAAAATTATAGCAAAAGCTTTTCCGCAAATAGGTATGTCTCTATCTAGAGACCCTTTTTAATGATTTATTTTTTATTTTTTACATTTTAATTTTGTATCCGGTATGCTGTCCGAGGAGTCTCAGGAAGCGAGGAATAAAGGCTATAGAGCGTATAGAATACATCATTCGCGAAGAATTGGACGTGTAGCCACTAATGAAGACGTAATGCATAATCTTTTTTTTTTTTGTCTCAAAACTGTAAATCAAAAAATTGAAGTACGATAATGATGTTTAAAAATTATTAAAAAACTATACTTGTTTTTTGTTTTTGTTTGGGAGATGGTATGGATCAGGTATATATTTTCAGGAGCCTATTATACAATTACAGTATATATTTTTTGTGAAAATTAAAATAGAATTCAAGGGAGTTGTGCCACTTTTTCAATACAAGTTGTATGGGAAGAGGGCGGATATTTTTCAAATTTCACACAAATGATTCTGAGTATTTTAAAATGCAATGTGCCAAAAAACAATGCTGTAGATCAAAATTTAAATTTCACTTTGCATAGGAGGTAAGCGTAAAAGTGGGCGGATCATTTTGATTTTCCATTTTTTTATTGATTTAAACAAAATATGCCTATGTGCCATTTTTCATTGTCCTTTGACAAATTCCTCTATTTCTGACCGCTCGATCCATTAACCTCAACCAATGTGCGTCGTCTCAAAATATATATAAAATTATTTTTAATTTTTTTTAATATCATCTTAAAGTAATAAAGCTTCTTTCGGCTAGTTCATCTTAACAACCTATTCCGAGCCAAATCATGTTTAAAAATGCTTCATTTGTAACTTTATAAGGGTAGTGCGCATAAGACAAGCACCTCCATTCGGAGACCCAAATAGTGCCTTTTTATAGTTTCCCCTAGTTTTGGAATTGTGGACCTCCAAAGTTTTGTTTTTGAATAATATGGTATTTACCTAGTAGTTAATGGAGGAATTAGACATGTTGGTTATCGAAGGAATGGTCATTAAAAAAATTAAGTGATAAAAAAATTTCAAGTGAACACTAAAAAGTAAATGAACATAACTGTAGCCATTTAATTTTTGTTTCTTTTCTATGGTATAACCAACATTGGATTTGGTTATTAAAGATTTCCAATATATTACAAGACTTACTTTGTGTCTCAGACATCGCTAAATGCACACAATCAAAGAGGCACAATTTATTCCGAGTGCTTCTGTAAAAACACACTGGGGCTTACGTCAAAACATTTATAGCATCTAATGGAAATTAAAATCTATTAAAAGAAACCAATCTCATTCTATCAAAAAATACTCTATAATGGCAAATATTATGTCCAAACAATTTTCGAATCACAATTCCGAAATTCAGGATTCCACTGAAATATTTCGCTTTACACTTTTGTCATTAAGTTTTATTTAACAGCCCCTACACAAATTTGTTTTTGTTTTTTGGAGCCAAAAACTCAAATGAAACCATTCAAGATTAAAAAACAATAAGCCAACTTTTGTTTTAACACCGTGTTAATTATACTTACAACAAATTGAACAACATATCGATTGTGAAATCCTTTTCGTATTTTTCTTGTCGTTTATGAGAGATTCCCCATTTACATTCTTCTCCTCCTCATTTGCAATGTGTTCTGCTTGCTCTTGAAATACTTTTGATCTTTTAGGTTTACGTTTTTTCAAAGGTTTGGAACATATTTCTTCTCTGCTGCATGTCTCTCGCTCAATAGCTGACGTAATGAACTCCTCGTTAGAGTCCTCATATGTAGATATTTCGTTATTTATTTCAGTTTCATCCACCAATACTGTTTCAAAGGTTGGTTCTTGTTTTATGTTTTCCACATCATCTTTTATATTTATGCGAAACTGTTCCTGTAAGAATATATGGGTTTTAATAGCTTTCGAAATGAAAGCTTCAATAAATTCCAAGCTGTTTGAACAATTAAGGCATAACATATCGTAAAAATTATCCTCATCTATAGAACAGGTAAAGTAAGATTTTATACTGTAACTGTATGTTCTGTACGTACCCAGATATTCCAATTGAGTATATTTGTAATAGCAATCTCTGTAAGTAACATCGGTAAGGCCATATATAATTTCATTCCAATCCTGAGCAACATTATCATCTAAACAGACGCGACATTTATTTATTCCAGATTCTCGGACATCCATTTTCATTCGTGCTTTAAACAAATCAAACACATCAGATATTAAGTTTACACAAACCACAGGGTATACACAAACAATCGAAATGCATAAGCCATGGCCAGAGACCTGCGCCGATCGGCTATAACCCGGCTGAGTCGAGCCGCTGATAATTTTTCCTAACAGCCGCCGCCGCCGCAGAAATATTGTCGGCTCTTTTCGGCTGAAGCAAGCCGCCATTTCATAGTAAATTTTTTTATAGAAAAAATAACTGTTTTATGTTACCATATGCAATTTTTTGAAAATCACAAACCATCACATAGTGTTCTCAGTGATGCCCGAAGGAATATTCTACCTCAACTTTAAAGATATATTAACCAAAATAAGATTTGAAGATCTTTTCCCAAAATTGAGATTTTTAAATTTAGTTGATTAAAATTTATTAACCTATGTGAATAAATTTTATTGTAAATAAATATTCTAAAACAAAAATTTTATCACTGGCACTAGTGGATGTAAAAAATGATGACATTTACCTACAGTGGCTCAAACGTATAATTGGACACAAGGTATGAGAATATTTAAAAGTCAATTTTTTCACTTCAGCGAAATTAATTCCAAAAGCATTGATGCTGAGTTGTAGATCATTTAATAACCTTTAAAACAATGTGTAATTCTTAGCATATTTATTGAAAACCATTTTTAAAATAAAGAAACAAAATAAAACTAACAAATTTTAAGTCAAACACATAATTGGACACTTATTGTAAACGGTTCTTTGTACCGTTATTTTTCTGCTTAGTGAGTTTATGTTTGTTTTAATGCAAATGATGAAGCATTATGCAAGTGTAGTGTCAAAAGTGCAGATCAAAATTGTAATGGAGCAAAGAAAAAAGCAAACAACTTTGGAAACACGGCATTTGATTATAAGATTACATGGTGAGGGCAAATCAGTGCGTAAAATCGGTGAAATTGTCGATCGATGCCCGTCCACAGTTCACGCTATTATTCAAAGATATGAAAAAAAATTTCAAGTGGAAAATAAAAGTCGTCTTGGCCAAGGAAAGAAATTAAATGATTATGATGAGCGGCAGATTTTGAGGGAAGTAAAAACAAAACCATTCATAACGGCAAATGAATTGAAAAACATGGTAAAACGGATTTGAAAAAAGATGTTTGTGCCGAAACCATTCGAAACGTATTAAGGAAAAACTATTTTCATGGGCGAATAGCCAGAAAAAAGCCCTATATTAGTAAAAAAAATAAAATTGCACGGGATACAAGGAAGGAATACTTGTTAAAAGATTCCGAGTTTTGGAACACGGTAATTTTGCGCAAATCTAGTGCAGTCGATGCCTCGACGTTTGGAAGCAGTGATAAAAGCAAAAGGTTTTGCTTCCAAGTACTAAAACCGTATTTTAAATTCGACTGTCCAATTATGTGTTTGACATGAAGTTTGTTACTTTTGTTTTGTTTCTTTATTTTAAAAATAATTTTCAATAATATATGCTAAGAATTACACATTGTTTTAAAAGTTATTAAATAATCTACAACTCCGCATCAATGTTTTTTGGAATTAATTTCACTAAAGTGAAGAAATCGGCATTTAAGTAATCTCATACTTTGTGTCCAATTATACGTTTGAGCCACTGTAGGTATATTTGTAAAAACTTAAATTTCCTATACAAAGTTTTATGCTACTGAATTAAATAAATTCATTGATAATTGTGTTGCCTTTTGCATTGAGTTCTGTAAACAAATAACAAAACGTTTTGACTTTAAGAAGACATCCTTACAAAAGTTTTTTTTTTATATTGACCCGCAAAACTTTTTCCAAATTTAATTAAAGATATTGTGATACAATTAAGGGAACTTCGTGACATATACTTTGATAAATATTTAAATAATTTAAAAATTGTTACAGTGAAAAAGTTGTGGCACGCAAATTTACGATCGACAGTTAAGTATGGTGGTGGTTCACAAATGGTGTGGGGATGCATGTCAGCTGCTGGGGTAGTATTTATTGATGGGAACATGGATATAAACGTTATTGAACATTTGTGGGAAATTTTAAATAAAAAAATTAGATGCCGTGCCATATGTAATAAAAATGATCTGCGTATTGCTCTTCAGGATAAATGGAACAAAATCACAGTCGAAATGTGTAAAAATCTTGTAGGCCCAGCCTAGACGGCTACAGGTCCTTAAAAGCAGTAAGGGATATCGAACAAAATATTAATAAAATCCTATTGCAATGATATTACCATATTGAACTAGTTTACGATTTTAAGTGATACATACAATTTTTAATGATACATGAACTTAGTGCTTCTTTTCCATTTGTAGTTATAAATTTCTATATGAAATATAAATTTTTGTATGAAATAAATTTGTTTTGCTTTAATAAACAAAACATAACTCATTTCTTTTACATAAAGGGTGGTTTTTATTTATGTATCTAAATAATACTTTGCGTACTCGCGCTGTACGATTTTAAATGACATCCACAATATATTAGGAACTCTAAGAAAAAGAAATTTTGGAGAGGATATTTTTTATTAAAGATATCAATTTTGTGTTTGAAAATTTTTTAGATAAAATAACTACATTTGAAGTTGTAAATGGTTATTCCTTAATGATTCAAAATTATGTTTTATTTATTATTTATTGGGTTTTAAATATAACATTTCAAGTTTTGTTTTGGTGAAACTCAGTGAAACGATTTTTGTCTCTAAAAGAGCACAAATTAACTACGCACTTTTAGCGTCTAACCTTTGTACGAGATGTGCATTGCAGATTTTGAAAGCACAGCTTCCCTTCTTTTCAAAATTCTGGGAATTGCCTGATTTTATCCAGTTGAATATCTCTAGGATTTCTATGTTACTTCTTCGTCCTTTTAACACTCGCAGTTCAAAGCCAGATTTTTTTATACATTGTGCATCCTCCGTAATTAATTCATGCAGCTTCAATTGGTTAGTTTCAGCATGATGCCTTTTATATAATATCAATGCGTTAATTATGGCCATTTGCACATGTGGAAGGAAAATCGGATGGTCCACTGCGTAATGTTATACGAATGCTACAATGACCAAGTGAGAAAGCGAGGCGTTCAACACCGACCATATATTTTTTGTCAATAGATGTACCACTTTTGAGCGTGTAATATTCGTTGTTGTTCGTTTACGTTTGATTGTTTGTATTTATTTGATATCACACTAGCAATTTAAATAGCTTCGGTTTATTTCTTATTAAGTTAATATGTTTAAGAACACTTTAGCTGTCAGCAAATAGGTTTCAAAGCCTCAAGACGGAATTCTATCCTGAATTGAAGCTGAAATTCTGAAACATGCCTGTCTATTTTATGCGTTTATATACTTACAAACAGTTTAACACAATTAGTTAATTAAAAATATATATTTATCTTTATACATATTTGACTTCCAAATTCGTGTTTTGTTGCAAAAATAAATGGGACACGCGGTTCTTTTTATATTCTATCATGAAGTTGATAAATTCCTTTGACGTTTTTTTGTGGTTCGTTCTTAAATGTTTATAACAGCTAAAAAAAAGCAAAAACAAAAATAAAGCAATTACATAAAATATATTAAAAATTGAACGTTTATCGTTACCATGCCTGGAAATAGTGCTAGTGGTAGATGTAGAGTTGTAATAATTTTTACCCGACAATATGTTTTATTAAAACCTTTAAGAAAGATTAGATTTTAATTCCAAGGTTGACGTCAATATAAAGCTTAGTCTATATAATATGTTGAATCACTATATACGTATATGCTCGTATTTAAATGATTAAAAGTATCAACAGCATATCAACATGTCAGCATATAGCATATGTAGGGTGTTCACTCGATATGTTGAAATCAAGGCATATTTATTTAACAGGTAAAAGCAGTTCTAAAACAACTACAACAATGTATTTTATTTTTGTAAAATATGTTTTCAGATGTCAAAATCAACTAACGCTGCACATAGGGACAAATAACCGTATTACGACGACAAAAATTGAATTTTTTATTTCGTTAAATGTAACCACTATTGCCCTTATATGTTCTTTTTCCTAGCACCCAGTAAACTTATAAGAATTTATTTTTTAACGCATCACATAAGCCTTTACGTGCAAAGTATGTAAAGCATTGCTTTAGTATTTTTATTTTTTTAGTACCTATTAATAGTACACTTAACATTATATATGTATGTTTTACATAGGCAACCTCTTAATGACTGTCGCTATTTAAAGTTACTTTCTTTTATGTAATTTTCTTCCAAAAAGTATAATTAGTAAAATTTTGAATTTCATTATTACCAGAATATTTCTTATCTTAAAATTTGTTTACAAAAAATTTATCATAAGGACTAAACACATATTTCTTGTCTTAAAATAATGTTTGGAATAAAAGCTAGTCATAATCTTTTGTTTTGGAAAATACATATTTTTATCATAATATTTATCCCATGTATGATGATGAGTCTTAGTAACTTAACTAGCCCGTAAAACAGATAATAATACTTTACACGCACGTACAGCCTAATAATGTAATGCTTAAAAAAATACTTATAGTTTGATTGCGCACTACCATATAGAAAAAATTAAGTGCAATATTGGTTACATTTAACAAAATTCCATTCATAATTCGGTTATTTGTCCCAATGTGCGCTTTAGAAAAAAAAATTAATGTTATTATTATTTTCAATCATTTCACAAAACTTACATGCAAAGAAGAAAAATACGTATAGAAGCCGTTATGGATGTCATTTCGCGGATAAGGAGCAGTAAAAGGATAAAATCAAGCTTCATAATAAAGTTTTACACACTTTTTTTGTTCTATGGAAGTTTTAAATACATACAAAAATTTCCCCGACACATGATATTCCAAAAAAAAAAATTCCTAGGAAAATAAAAAGTGTAAACAAAATTTGACATATGAAAACGTAAACAAAAAATATCACCTGATCTACTAACACTACCTAGTATATATTATTGTACCATGGTTGAAATTAACAAATTTGGTAATTTTAACATATGATATCAAACAAAGTTTCGGCATACAGTGACAAGCACACATACATGTTTTATAACTATCGCCACGTTTACATTTAGCAATGCTGTCATGACAATAAAATAATAAGTATTAGTTCTTGAAAATGCTGACAATGGCTTTTGTGTTGTAGGCGTCCAGACAATAATAATGACAGTCCATTTTGAGCAAAAAAACCTCACGCTCTCGGAAACAAAAACAAAAAAAAATAGCGTTTTTTCCTGCTTTCTTTCTATTTTCATTGTTATATGAATAGAAAATTGTAGTAAATAAAATGATAATATTATTCAAATATCATTTACTTTAAAAAATTATAATAAAATTGTCGGCATACGTCGAATCACTGTCTTATTTACTGTCTTCAAAATATTCAAGACAGTAATTCAGACAATTGAAAAAGTGTACATGTATTAGTGAAAAAGTGTGTATGTATTGCCATTGTCATGACTGTATATAATAAACCTCAAAATATTTTAACAATAATAGTGGTTTTTTATTTAAGATGTTAAATGAATAAAATAAATATGACAAGAAGAATTAATGACTTATAAAAGCGAATGTAAAATTTCATGTAAATTAAAGTAAAATGGCAATGTATCCACTTTTGCACGTTTGTAAAATACTGAAGTTTTAATAATTTGTCCAAAGATCTTTTGCTTTAATGACGCTCTTTATTCGCCTCGGCATACTTTCGACCAATGTTTCGATGATCCTATGAGGAATATTAGCCCATTCCGTTTCGACCCTAGACCAAAGATCATTTATGTTTGTTGGCGCATTCTCATACTAGGCAAGACGTTTTTTTTTAATAAAGCCTCAATAGGATTGAGATCTTTTGTTTAGAAAGCCATTCCTTTACGATCTTTGCAGTATGTTTCAGATTTCCATCCTGTTGGAGTATCACCTCTTCTTCTGGGTAAGCGCTTTCTTCGACAAAATCGTGATTTTTTTACAGCTTGTAGGCTAATGTTCTTTCTTTTTCTGACTTGTGGCACTGTTCGATGACAGATTCCCGACTTCTTAGCAATTTCGCGGGCAGAGCAACTATTGTTTCTCATATCCACCACTTGGTTTTCTAAAGAGTCCGATAATTTTCTCATTGTTATTTAAAAATGAGCGAAGCGCAAAAAATTTGCAAAAAAAAAATGTGAACAACTTAAATTATGCAATTAACTGGTTGCTTTGATATTTTTACAAATATCAAATAACGATGCTATCATAAATTCGCCACTAATGTCCGTTTATTCGTGCTGCCACATTAAATGAGCTTTAACCTGCAAAAATGGATACATTGCCATTTACCATAAATATACCCAAAACTTCACATTTGCTTTAATAATTTATGAAGTTCCATTAATTTTAACCTTTATTTTATTCATTAAAATTTAAATAAAAAAACTACTATTATTTTTAGAAATTTGTGAGTCTTATTGGGTTGTAAGTCATAGTTATAAAACATGTATCCATGTGTGCTCGCCACTGTTCGAATTAGTGAACATTGTTGAGGAACATTGATCATTTCTTGTGGAAAATTTGACATTTACAATAGGTCTGTCTGCGTACACATATTTTGCATCATTTTTTGCAAAATGTTGCAAAATGTTGTCTGCGTACTCCAAATCTCTTGCAGCGAGAGAGCCAAAAAGAGAATTTTTTGACAGTTGCCAGTTAGAGAACTTGCAAAATGTTGCTGGAGAAATTTCTGCTTGCAAGATTTTGCAACTAGTTTGAACAGCTGTTTTTATTTACTTTTTAAATGAAATAATTTTTGTTGAAAAAATAAAAATTGAAATTTAACAATGGCAGAGGTAAGTAGTTAGAATTGTGTTGATTTTTAATGTTTATAATAAATAATAATAAACAAAACATTTTATTTTATGCTAAAAACGTCCAAATATACAGTGCGACGGCAGAACCGTGTAATAAACAAGTGTAATCAACAGTAATAAACAGTGTAATAAACAAGTTTTTATTATTTACAACACTTTTTAGGCGCACTTTAATTAATAATTTTTTAAATTACCGCGAAAATTCACTTTTGCGCATTTCTTTTGTTTTGTTATTTTAATTATTTACACACCGATCAGCTGTTTTCTTGCAAGATTTTACTGGATACTGTCTGCGTACTTTTTGATATATTTTCAGCCGACAGAGTAAAATTGGTCTTACTCTTCCAAAAAAAAATTACTGAGTATTAGCTACTGGAAAAGTACCCAGACAGACCTAATGTGGTGTCTATCTCGCGATTTAAAACTTAAAGTTTTATTGTTTTCACGTATAATACATTGTTTTAGAAATGTAAGCAAGATATATATGATCAGCTGTTGTTTGAAAAATTTCGCATGAAATAATGCCTCTTTGCTTTACTTCACAGCTTTGATAATATGTTGCCAGAAACATTTCATATATTTTTCTACAGTAAAAACAGAGTACTACTTCTGCAACATTTTTTCATGACTTTTTCATAAAAATATTTTATGTATGTAGTTTAACAGCATTCCGCATGAAAAACTGAACAGAGTACGAGGATTAAGCTTAGTTTAGACGGTATGTTGAATCAGCATATTTATGCTTAAAATTTGCCAAATTTATAAACAAATTAGCCGAATGGCGTAGTCGAGCCGCCGATAACTTTTTTTATGTAAATACAACTCCATACATGCATATTAGATAACACGTATTCATGTGTCTAAATTGAAATTGAAGAAATAAACACATGCATGCGCCTTGCTTGAATTCACATGTTTTTATTCTTTCTTTCGTGTTTTTCGTATATTTGCTGACGAAGATGCCACTCAATATCAATTTGTCTTGCAAGAAAATTAATAATGTCTCATATCGTTAAAACGAAGTCAGTGAATCACATAATCGTTACTGCAAACAACAGAAAATGACGACTAATATAACAATTGTCGTATTGTTTAAAGTTAGTTAATTGCACTACAGATCAAAATAGAACACGTTCTAAACGAAATTTTGTTAAATGACTTTTACATGGATTTTACAGAAGCAATGTTTTAACAGTCATACACGACATGTATGTGTTTTACAGTGGGAAAATTGACATGTCGTGTAGGGGCAGCGTAAGTGGAATTTGTAATTATTATTTATACCAAATTGGCCCAAGCCAGCTTTAAATCATGATAAAAAATGGATAAATAAAATAAATAAGAAATAAATTGTTATTTGAGATAAGGCAGTGCAAAAAGGTTTTATGAGTGCACGAACGCGTTCCTTTTTCCAGATATGGTATCGATATATGTGCATCAGTATTGTTTATAAGTATTAAAAACACACACACACACACATATATATATAGAAAGTTCACCCTTAGAATATACAGTGGCTCAGTAAAAAAGTCGGACAAACCTAAGATTTACATTAAGATTATAAATATTCATAGCAAAATTCATGTGAACCACAAAATTTCGCTTTATGTTATGTTAATGTCTTAAAACAAGCAAATCCAGTAAACAAAAAACAACAAACCATGGCGCAATAATACCAGGTGGATTCATTACCTTTTACGTGAATTTTGTTTTTGTAAAAACTAATTCGAGCTGTCAAAAACGTGTGTATGTGTTTGTATGTATTCCAATTTATTTTTAGTGGCTTTCTTATTTTTCACAAATACATACACACATTACTAGACGTTTTTGACAGGTCGAATTAGTTTTTACAAAAACAAAATACACGCAAAAGCTAAAACATATGATGAACACATGATCTGATGCAGTCACCTGTTTAATGCGCTTTGGTACAAACTTAAACGCCAAAAAAGAAGTCGGACATCTGGTAACTCTTGAATTTCCTTGTTAAACCAACTGTGGGAATTACCGTTATATGCCACCATTTGTAGTTTTTAAATCGTGTAAAGTTGAAATAGTTGCAGTTTACTAAACGATCCAAAAAAGCTTTAAGTAAAAATTATTAAAAATGGAAAACCCAGAAGACGTCAGAAGAATTATTATTTAAAATTCTGAAGAAGGTAAAACAGTTCGAGAGATAAGTCATTTTGTTGGATGACCTAAATCAACGGTCCATGATGTAATTAAAAGAAACACAGTCATTAAAAAATAAGCCAAATTTTGGAAGACCAAGGTTATTGACAAGTTCAGACGAGCGATGGATTGTCCAACAAGTAAAAAAAGATCCAAAAATAAGTGCCACAAAACCGGCACATGAAATTTCACAACGCATAAATAAGAATTGCAGTTACTAGCGCTCCGTGAAAATAATTATAACTGTAGAGTAGCTCGTAGAAAGCCATTTATAAACAGTGTCAATAGAGCGAAACGGATAAATGTTGCTAAAAGTTATAAAAATGTGGACCTTTCATTCTGGAGTAAAGTATTATTTACAGATGAAAACAAATTTAATTATTCCAATCGGACGGACAGTTTTATGTATGGCGAGAGGCAAACGAAGAACTGAGAAAGAAAAACCTAAAACCCACTGTTAAGCGTTGTGGGCGTTCCATTCTTGTTTGGGGTTGAGAACTATATTTGGAAGCAGAATAGAGCATTTATGGGCACAACTGGAAAACCAGCTCAAGAAATATAATATTTGAAATAAAAATGACCTAATTTAAACGATTAAGGATGAATGGGCGAAATATGCGGAAATCTGGTGAAATCAATGCAAAAGATTAAAAGCTGTTATTAAAAACAAAGGCCTATCTACAAAATACTGAGTCTTCTTTACAACAGTCTACGGGAAGTGAACTGCGATTGTCCGACTATTTTATTGGCGTTTACTTAAAGCCATAAGTGAATTATGGGCCTGTCGTAAATGCATTACTGCGCTGCATAATATAATTATTCTGCACTGCCACTGCTAATCAATTGTTGCGTATGCTTTGTTTTGCTCTTTTTAGTTTGCATTTACGAACGAAGAAATACTGTGAAAATAGAAAAATTAATAATAAACTCGATTTATGAACTGATATAAAAGATTATAAAAATTTGTGTAAAAATAATAATAAAAAAATATGAAAATTAAACTTAACAAAAGATATACATACTTACACGTTCATTGCATAAGCCATTTTTATAATTAGCTTTTTTTCTTTTATTTGCGCATAATATACTTTAGTGATGCATTTACGAACAGATGACATTTGCAGTCCTGCTAATTTTGCATTTACGAACTTACTGCGAATCATATGCAGTGCAGTGATGCATTTACGAACAGGCCCAATATTCTGTTACTTGAGTTAAATAAATTAAATTTAAAATTTTCTTTAATTTTTTAAAACTACGTATTCTTATTCTTATAATTAAAATCAAAATATTTTTTTTTTTTAATTTTGTGCAGCAAGAACTACTAGAGTTCCTATATATGTATGTAATGGTTGTCCGACTTCTTTATGGAGCCACTGTAAGTTTTATGAAAATATGCCATAAATCTTTAATTTATGTAAAAATTATTCATATATATTTTGTTTATATGTTTAATTGAATACATTTTTTTTAATTCTTCCTCCTTTTTGAGATAGCGGGATAACAGTACAACAACAAGTGAATAAAGCTCTCAAAAAGTCTGCGTTCGCTTTATTTGTTATTACAGTACTTTTTCTTTATATTAATTTTTTCTTATTTTTTACTTGTTTTCTTTGTTATTATTGTCAATAATTATTTGAATTCATTTGAGAATTTAATTTCAAAGTTTTAACGGTTTTTAAGATCTGAAAGCAGTTTCAGATCGAAAAAATCATTAAATTGTGAAAATATGGAAAAAACTTCCGAAAAAATTCATTAAACTACAGATTGGTAAAACATATTCCTCTTTCCAGCGTGTAATAAATAATTTTAAAGAATCAGGAATTCTAATATTTAAGCCGCAATTTGGGCGTCGAAAAATATTATTAAGCCGGAAAGATCGCAAAGTTGTCCATATGGTAAGGGTAAATCCTCAGATAATAACTTCTAAGATTATTGAAAACGTAAAGGGAACATTTCATAATACTATTTTTGTCAAAACCGGTCGAAAAATATTGCAAAACGCTGGATATCATGGTAGAGTCGATCGTCGAAAACCATACATATGACTTGAGAACCAACGAATTTGCTCAAAATTATAAAAATGATCCCCAGAATTTTTAAAAACATATTATATTTTCGGACGAAAACAAGTTCTGTATGTTGAGTCGTCAAATTGTGTACTTGAAAAACAAAATCTTAATAGTACAGTCAAACACGGTGGTGGTGGAAGTTAGGTGTGGGGATGCATTGCGGCATCAAGTGTGGGCCAGCTGCAATTTATTGAGTCAACAATGTATAAATTTAAACATTTAAAAAACTAATTTTAAGCAAAGTCCAGAACAATTTTATTTATCTGCAACGTTTCAACAGAATGTATAATGCTTCAAGTAAGAAAAAAACAACCCCCAATCGCCCGATCTAAATCCTATTGAGCACTTTTAGAATCTTCTAGAGAAAAGAATTCGCCAGCATACGATGACAATTAAAGAATCTTTACGAAGTGTTATGCAGTTAAAGAAAATTAGAAATTAGTAAATTCGATGTCTTAAAACATCGTGACTATCTAAGAAAATGTTAAATGCAACTTTTTTTAAGCTTTTATTACATTTTTAAAGATTAAACGCAACCTTTTTGGGTGCTTTATTTACTTGTTGTTGCATTTTTGTCCCGTTATCTCAATAAGGAAGAGAAATTTCCACACACTTTGTGGACTATATATTTAGGTGTTCGTGTGTGTGTGTGTGTGTGTGTGCGTGTGTGTGTGTGCATGTGTGTGCTTACGAATAAATATTTACCTGTCCTTGCGGAAAAATTCTTTATCACAAATTGAGCACCTAAATAAAGGCTCATTTTCATGCATTGCTGTATGAGATCTGTAACTTGTCGTGCGAATGGATTTGCCACAATGCTTACACTTCACGTATAATTTTGCCTGAAAAATAAAAATATATTTTTGCATCTTAAAATATATAATTAACTTGTTTGGCTTTATATTACAGAATAAAGTGAATAAATAAATAAATATGTACAGTGGATCAACAAAGGTTTAGCACACCATGATTTTTAAGAGAAATCCTCTAATAATTTTAGATCTGTTTTACTTGTTGAATTAATTTTAAAGATAGATCGGTATATTGATCACATAGATAAAAAATATATCATAACTTCTTATTTCTACTATACAACGCTATGAAAATGCGGCAAGCAAAAAATAAAAAATTCTTTTTTTCTGAATAAATATTAAAACGTGCAGCCTTCTTCGTCGGTTCTTCTTCATAGCATATTCGCCGACGAAGTAAAATAACTAACAAAATGGCTATATCTATCTGCTTTCATCACCTGTCTTATTTCTCATCTATCCCTTTCCTAAAGAATGTAGCACGGATACGATAATAACTATATAATATTCCAGATAACGCCATGCATTTCCTAACCATTAAACTGCCGCCATTGTGCTTCACAGTCTTAGTAAAAAAAATTCTTGAAGCTCTTGTGTGCCAAAAAAAATTTTCTTTTTTTTACCGTCCGAACCAATAATTTTAAACTTCATTTTATCGCGAAATATTACGCTAATCCAAATAGCTTCAGGCTGATTGATGTCGAGTTTTGCGAACTTTCCCCTTTTTCTGTTAATATCCGAAAGATAGGGGGGTTTGCGAGGTGAACTCTTCCATGGTTTAGTACCATTAAAAATTGGTAAAATTGGGTGCTTTCACATTTGCATCTCTATTTTCCCTACGAAATGGCTCATTAAAAAAAAGACCTCCTCACGTAATGTGAACACAAACAGACAGACATACAGAATGAGAAAATTAAATAAAATAGGTGTTTTCTATTTCATATCTTCACCAACAACAAAATTTTCAAAAAATATTTCATGAACAGAAATGATCATGACAAATATAACAAAGAACTCGACACAATTTAAACTATAGCTAAAAATAACGGTTACAACTGCACTACTATCGACAAACTACTTAGACAATACAACTTTAAAAACAAGAAGAAAGAAAACAAGGAGACAATCGATACAACATGACGACACATTTTTACTTACACAGGACCAGAAATATATAGATTAACAAACCTTTTTCAGAAAGAAGGTTTACAGACAGCACTAAATACGAGCAACACTCTACGAAACAATCTCAAGACATCAACAGAAATAACCGATAAATTTAACACCAGCGGAGTATACAGACTTACTTGCACCTACAACCATACATACATAGGACAAACTGGACGAACCCTAAAAACAAGATTCACAGAACTCATACGATCATATAAACGGAAAAGAGAAGACTCTTAACTTCGCAATACACCTTAACACACATGAACACGAGCCAAGGCAAATAGATGAATGTATGACGTTAATACATCCTAGTAAAAAAAGGACGAAGACTGGACATTCTTGAAAACATGGAAATATACAAAACACGAACGTTTAAAGGAGATATTATTAACGAACAGGTAAATACAATCTCCGACACAATTTTTACACCACTAAAACTATTAAAACAAACTAACAAACGCGAAACACCCACAGATGGTCACACTTACCCACCCAATAATAAAAGATTGAAATATTAAAATTATATACCTTCAATAAACATGACAGATATCAGGCAATCTACCTGCATAATACCATTCGTACTAAATAAACAGCCAGTGACGACGGTCTTCACCGAAAGGTATGACAACAGAAATGATCCTGTTACAGTTTTATGATATGTATATGTATGTATACGTATGTATGTATTATTTACATGTATGTATGGATGTATGTATATGAACTTACTGTTGCTTTTATATCGGAATTGATCTTTGCAGCTGAATGAGAAGCCATATGTTTTTCCAAGTCAACTTCTCGATAATATTTCTTTGTACACAAAACGCAAGATATCATTTGGCCCAAGTGTATTCGTCGATGTACATTCAGAGCGCCTCTATAATAAAATGCCTTGTCACAAAATTCGCATTTTTTAGTCTTTTCTCGATTTTCTACGTGCGTATCCATATGTGATCTAAGAGCCCCTTTGCTAAAAAACTTCAGGCCGCATTCGGAGCAAGTCTCATTTCGTTCTCGGTTTTTAAGGTGTGTTTTTTCATGTACGATTGCCCTATATTTAGAGGACAGTACTTTAGCTTAAATAAAGAACATAATTTTAAAAAGAAATAAGAAATCAATTAGAAGGAATCAAAAGATAGGTTTTTCTTAAAATATGTGTTTTTTAATTTTAACTATTTTAATATTTCAATAACAAAATATGAAACAGATATTGAGTTTTAAAATCGAACTCCGCATTATCGGAACTTTACAAAAAAAAATATACTAAAAGGCAAATTACTAATACATACACACAAATAAGAATTAATGAAAACGCACAAATAAAAATTAAAATTACAAAAAAATATTTAAAGAATTTTTGGAGTCATTGTTTAACATCATTAATGTAATCTTGCTTGATTCTTAATTAGGACACGATAAAATTACAATAAAATTTTTAAAAATTATTTTCACTTTGATTTCAATTTTTTTTATTTCAATCAAAAACCATCACGATGTTAATAATTTAATACCAAATAGTATTTTACCGGCTGTGTCTAGGTTATATTGTCAGTTATGTTAATTCACTTAAATGTTTTGGTGTTATTGTGGACTTAACACTCATTTTTGAAAGTCATATAAATGCTATATCTAGTCAAATTACGTTTACTCTAAGAGCAGATTGTGTCTCATGCTTTACTTATACCTAAGATTAACTATTGCTTAGAAGTTTTTTCCAGATCACAAACTGCTAACATTGATTACCTTAAAAAGAATTGTCAGGAGAGTTGTTTGTTATACATTTAACATCCGTGCAATCGAACATGATCTTATAAAAAAACCTGTTCCACAATGTGTGTGTTGTACATTTCATGATTAAAATTCATTTCATTTTTTAAACTCTAATCGTTTTATATAAAAATACCTTGAATATTTGTTTTTAAATTAGAAAGCCGCATTTGGAATAACCTGCCGCCTGCCTTAAGGTTATTTTTCTATTCTCTTCCAGTATGGTATTTACAAAATGCCTTTAGATTTAGATGCCTTTGTCAACGTATGATTTTCTTGATTTCGTTAATATACAATAATTAATATATGATAATAATAATGATTTATACCTTATAAATCATGCATTTAGTTTTAGCCTTGAAGGCTTTCACATAAAAAGGCTAATAAATAATAGCTATTTTTTTAATTACAAACGATCATGTGATTGTTCACACAACGTCGTCTCAAAATATGTATGAAATGATCTTTATTTTTTTTAATATCGTCTTAAATTAATTAAGCTTCTTTGGGCTAATTCTTATTAATACCCTATTCCGAGCCATATCATGTTTGAAAAGGCTTCATTTGTAGCTTTATAAGGATAGTGTGCATAAGACAAGCACCTCCATTCGGAGACCCAAATAGTACATTTTGATAGTTTCCCCTAGTTTTAGAATTGTGGACCTCCAAAGTTTGTTTTTAGAATATGGTATTTACCTAGTAGTTAATGGAGGAATAAGACAATACGGTTATCGAAGGAATGGTCATTTAAAAAATTAAGTGATCAAAAAATTTCAACTGAACACTAAGGAGTAAATAAACATTTAATTTTTTTTTTCTTTTCTATGGTATAACCATAGAACAGACATCCGATTGTTTCTGAGAAAAAAAGACACAGAGGCTTACGTTAAGACATTTATAGCATCTAATGGAAATTACAATCTATTAAAAGAAACCCATCTCATTCTATCAAAAAGTACTCTATAATGGCAAATATTATTTCCAAACAATTTTCGGATCACAATTCCGAAGTTCAGGGTTCCACTGAAATATTTCGCTTTACACTTAAATTTCTTAAATTCTTTCTTTCTTAAATTTCATTTTACAAGACAGACAAATTTTTTTTTGAGCTAAAAACTCAAAATCATTCAAGATTAAAAAAACAATTAGCCAACTTTTGTTTTTAACCACAGTGTTAATTATACTTACAACAAATTGAACAACATACTGATGGAAGAATCTTTTTCGTATTTTTCTTGTCGTTTATGAGAGATTCCCCATTATCATTCTTGTCATTTTTGAGAGACCACTCATTATCGTTCTTGTCATTTATGAGAGATTCCTCATTTACAATGGTATCTGTTTGTTCTTCAAATACTTTTGATCTTTTAGGTTTACGTTTTTTCTGTTTTTTTGTTTGTTGCAAAGGTGTGAAACGTATTTCTTCTCTGCTGCATGTCTCTCGCTCAATAGCTGACGTTATGAACTCCTCATTGGAGTCCTCATGTTTAGATATTTCGTTATTTATTTCAGTTTCATCCACCAATACTGTTTCAAAACTTGGTTCTTGTTTTATGTTTTCTATATCATCTTTTATATTCATATCAATGCGAAACTGTTCCTGTAAGAATATATGGGTTTTAATAGCTTTCGAAATGAAAGCTTCAATAAATTCCAAGCTGTTTGAACAATTGCGGCATAACATATCGTAAAAATTATCCTCATCTGTAGAACAGGTAAACTAAGATTTTATACTGTAACTGTGTGTTTTGTACGTACCCAGATATTCCAATTGAGTATATTTGTAATAGCAATCTCTGTAAGTAACATTGGTAAAACCATATATAATTTCATTCCAATCCTGAGCAACATTATCATCTAAACAGACGCGACATTTATTTATTCCAGATTCCCGGACATCCATTTCCCTCTCTGGTTTAAACAAATCAAACACAGCACATATTAAGTTTAAACAATAGAAATGCTTAAACCAATGTTGCAGCAAATCTGTACCGCCGTTCATTAAATAAACCATGGCGAAATAATGTACTAGATGGTGGCGGCGAATTGATTTTTCGTCGTTACATTCGTGTCCAAACAATGAAATTCTGCGTTCCAAAATATTCCAAAATAAAACTGCGGTCAACTTAAAATGCAAGAGAGCAAAGTAAGGAACAAACGAGATTTAATAGCACACGCAATTCATACATATATGTATGTATCTCCAACAATACAAAGGGGCCAATTAATGGACTCATGTGGGCTGTCGGAACACGGCTGCCTGCCTAACCTATATCTCCAACAAACAACAATTGCGAAATAATATTGAATAATATGAACGACGACTTATATAATTTATTAAATGTTATAAAAATGTTGCAATTATATTTAGTATTTCGGTGTGGCGGCGCGTTACCGCCGATTTACAAGTCGGCTTCGCTTAACGAATTACATTACCAGGTGGGAGCGTAGGTGAATAAACTAGCAAAAATACTAAATTTGCCTACGCTGCCACCTGGTAAATTGATTTGCCTTAAATTACTTCATGACTTCTGCATAGTTCTATACATGGCGAAATAATTTACCAGGTGGTGGCAGTGGCGAATTTCATTCATTTTCGCCGTTGCAGAAAGTTTCAAACTTCATATAAAAAAAATTTTCGCTGATTTTTTATATATGGAGTTTGACATTTTCTGCAACGGCGAAAATGAATAAATTCGCCACTGCCACCACCTGGTAAATTATTTCGCCATGGTTCTATAACCCATAAAACTTGGGTATATTTGTTTGTTTTTTTTTTTTTTTTGTTCACAACATATTTTTAAGGCGTATCAATACTAGGTGGTCGCAATGGCGAATTCAATAATTTTCGCCAAAACCTGAAATGTCAAATTCCATATGTAAATAATAGGGCTCTTCCAGATGCATAAAAAAACAGTTCGAACTAATACAAATTAGTCCAAAAGCGTTCCAGATAACAATTTTTGTACAATTTTGAGAGAACATAAAAGACTAAAATTATTCATTTTCGTACAAAGTTGTACGAACTTTTTCTTTGGATAAGTTCGGACTAGAATTAAATTATCAGCTTTTTTTCATTTACATTTAAAAATCAAATAATTGTTAAATATATACATAAAGTTGTTACTTAAAAGCAAAATAGAAGTTTTCAAATAAACTTGAAGTTGTAAGTACTTGCGCATATATTTGTAGATATTTATCACTTTCTTTAATAAAATATGCTTATAGATCATTGAAGAAGTCATTGACACATCAAGTGAGTCTGATCAAGAGGACATTTTGGACTTAGTTTCTGAAGATTGTGATAGGGAAGAATTTTTTTTTTTGAAATTCTTGCTACCTTCGAAGTATAAAAAACAAACAGCATTAATAAATATTTAGAAGTTGTGTCTCAATACACAGAGGACGAATTTAGAAAACATTATTCAATTACTTTTTACAGCTGTTGGCAAATGCTTTGTTTTTAAAATATATTTCATTTTAAGCGTCTAAAATCATTAAAATAAAATTTATTTAATTAAGTCAGCACCATTAGCATTTTACTTTGTCACATTCAGAGGGTAATTTCCTTTTCACTCCCAAAAGTCCGTTCTATTTTGTTATGTATCTGGAACAGACCTAATGTGGATAATTCTTTTTTATATGGTGTTTGACACTTAACGTTTCGGCGAAAATGATTAAATTCGCCATTACGACCTAGTAATTATTTCGCGATGCATATTTTCTTTTTTGTAAAGATACTTTATTATTTATCTTATTAATTTCTTCGCTTAAAAGGCACTTTTATTATTTATTTTAATTTCAAAGAAACAAAACAACACTGGCAGCAGAATTTGGAGAAAAAACTTCAATCAGCTGTTTACTTGACTAAAATTTGAAACACTTAATCAAGGTGTATCCATTACCAGGTGGCAGCGTAGGCGTATTCAGTATTTTTTTGCTGATATACATCACCGTCAAACTTCATATCACATATAAATAACATTTTGAGGGCAATATAAGAAAGCTTTTTTAAGGTTGATGCAAAACTTGTTGGTCTGGTAACTTTAAAATTACGCGCCATTTTAACGGTACTTTCAATGAAATGTAAGAAGTTGAATTTCAAAAGAATCTTGCGAAAAGTACATTGTATGCAATAAAATTAATTAATTTTTATTAACTTTAGCTGAGTTGTTACAAAAAATAGGAGTGTTAGAGATTTTAGCAAAATAATTTTTTTTAGATTTTATTTTTAAAGAAAAGTGAATACGTTACACAGTTCTTTGTAAATTGTAAAGATAATCATGCATTTAAGGGGAAGAAAAACGCGCTCTGATTAGGGATCTTTGAAAAAGGGAAAAACTTAGAGAGAAATTGGAGAAATCCGAGGCGGTTTCGACCAAATCATATCGAATGCTTTATTTTATAAAGAGAAAATAGAAACTCGCGGCCGTAAACGAAAAACAACTAGCGTGGGAGATCGATTTATTGTATGATACAGCAAGAACAATCCTTTAGCATCATCAAATAAAATAAAAAAGGAACTCGAAATCAATGTTAGTACAGTAAGTATACGCAGACGCCTTTTTAAAAACATATTATTCGCCAGAAGTCCAAGAAAAGTTCCACTCTTGACGAAGAAGCAAGCAGCCGCGCGCTTAAGGTTCGCCAAAGAACATGTCAACTGGCAAATACAGCAATGGCGAAATATATTATGGACCGATGAAAACAAAGTTGTGTTATTTGGTGGGACAGGCTTTGGACAGTATGTCCGACATCCTCGTATTGCAGAAAGCACAGTATACCCAAAAAACTGTTAGGCATGGTGGTGCAAAAGTGATGATATGGGGATGTTTTTTCCACAGTGGGGTTGGCCCGATACACTAAATAAAAGACATAATGGATGAGAATGTTTATGTCAAGATATTGGGTGAAGTGATGCTTCCATATTCAGAGTGGAATATGCCACTTAAATAGATATTTCAACCAGATAATGACCCGAAACACACGAGTAAATTTGCAAAGGATTGGTTTCGGGTCAATAGGGTTGAGGTTATGTCGAGGCCGGCTCCCTCTCCTGACCTTAACCCTATTGAGCATCTGTGGGGAGACGTCAAAAAATATGTTGCAGACAAATCTTCGTCCAATGCAAACGATTTATGGGTCGTAGTTAAAGAAGCATGGGAGAAAATACCCTTAAAGCACCTTGTTGATTCTATGCTTCAAAGATGTGCCGCAATTATTAAAAACAGAGGTTATTCAACAAAATAATAATGTATCTTTAAGGAATAAGAACTTTTGATCCGTAAATACTTCACCGTGCGATAATTCTCTTATTATTTTGAACAATGAATTTTTTACAATAAAATTTTTCTATTTCTTTAGCACATAAATAACTTTGTACTTTTTCTAAGCATTAGCAAACAAACAAGTAACTCTGTTATAAAAAAATATTAATAAAACTATGATATTTTCTCGCAAACTGAAGGTTTAACACAATTGTATATTTATCTTTATACATATTTGACTTCCAAATTCGTGTTTTGTTTCAAAAATAAGTGGGACACGCGGTTGTTTTTATATTCTATGATGAAGTTGATAAATTCCTTAGTCGTTTTTTTGTGGTACACTCTTAAATGTTTAAAACAGCTAAAAAAACAAAAATAAAAATAAAGCAATTATATAAAATATATTAAAAATTGCACGTTTATCGTTACAGTGCCTGGAAAAGGTGCTCGTTGTAGATGTAGAATTGTAATAAAAATCCTATCTGAAAGTTTTTTTAACATTATTTTAATGTCTGTTAAATTTTACTAAAATAATAATTACCAGTTTTATAGCTTTTATTAAAAAAATGTTTTTGTTTATAACCGCAAACGTTATTAAAATATGATATTAAAATTGCTTAAAAAACAAATAAAAAAACATTTTAATTTTTACTCGACAAAATGTTTTTGTAAAACTTTTAAGAGAGCAATACACAGATTTTAATTCCAAGGTTGACATCAAGATAAGAAAGAGGGTATTTTGTCAGAGTGGCCAAATTATACATATAATGCTCTCTTAAAAGTATTAAAATCATTTTAAAATTCACGTGTTTTACACAAACGCTGCTTAATTGCATTTTCCATCTAATTTATTACACTGAGATATTTATCGCTGAAGGGTTGTTTTTTTATAATTTGTGTTTATTCGAATTTTAAAACACATTAGCTTAGTTAGTAAGTTGAATTTGTAATTGTTATTTATACCAAATTGGCTCCAACCGGCTTTAAATTGCGATAATAAATGGATAAATAAAAAGAAAATAAAAAATAAAATGTTATTTGAGATAAGGCAATGCAAAGAGGTTTTATGAGTGCACGAACGTTTCCTTTTCCAGATATGGCATCGATATATGTGCATCAGTATTGTTTATGAGTATCATATAGAAACACACACATAAGTTATATAAAAATATGGTATAAATCTTTAATTTATATGTATAAACAAACAAAAAATTTTTTTAATTCCTTTTCCTTTTTGAGATAGCGGGATAAGACCACAACAGCAAGGGATAAATTTCCAAAAAAGTCTGCGTTCGCTTCATTTGTAATTACAGTACTTTTTCTTTATATTATTTTTTTCTTTTTTTTTTTCTTGTTTTCTTTGTTATTATTGTTAATTTAAGGAATTCATTTGCGAATTTAATTTCAAAGCTTAAACGGTTTTTAAAATATGGAAGCACTTTCAGATCGAAAGAAATAATTAAATTGTGGAAAGATGGAAAAAGCTTCCGAAAAAATTCATTTAACTACAGATTGGTAAATCATATTCGTCTGTCCAGCGTGTAATAAATAATTTCAAAGAATCAGGAATTCTAATATTTAAGCCGCGATTTCGGCGTCGAAAAATATTGTTAAGCCGGAAAGAGAGCAAAGTTGTTCATATGGTAGTGGTAAGTCCGCAGATTCTTCTAAGATTATTGAAAACGTAAAGGAGCATTTCATAATACTATTTTTGTCAAAACCGCTCGAAAAACATTGCAAAATGCTGGATATCATGGTAGAGTCGCTCGTCGAAAACCATACATTTCACTTGAGAACAAATGAAAGCGTATTGAATTTGCTCATAATTAAAAAAATGAGCTGCCATAATTTTTGAAAACAAATTATATTTTCGGACGAAAACAAGTTCTGTATGTTTGGTATGAAGCATCGTCAATTTGTGTGGCGTAAGCCAGGAACTGTACTTCAAAAACAAAATCTTGTTAGTACAGTCAAACACGGAGCTGGTGGCGGCACAAAGTGTGGGCCAGCTGCAATTTATTGAGTCAACAATGTATAATTTTTAAACATTAAAAAAATTAATTTTAAGCAAAGTCCAGAACAATTTAATTTATCTGCAACGTTTCAACAGAATGTATAATGCGCAAGTAAGAAAAAAACAACCCCCAATCGCCCGATCTAAGTCCTATTGAGAACTTATAGGATCTTCTAGAAAAAAGAATTCGCCAGCATATGATGATAATCAAAGAATCTTTACGAAGTGTTATGCAGGCAGAACAGGCAGAGAACACAGTTGAGGAAACTGAGAAATTAGTAAATTCGATGCCAAATAGATTGAATGATGTCTTGAAACAAAAAAAATGTTAAATGCAACTTTTTTATTTTTTTTAAGCCTTTATAAAACTTTTTAAGATTAAATGCAGACTTTTCGGGTGCTTTATTTACTTGTTGTTGCGTTTTTATCCCGTTATCTCAATAAGGAAGAGAAATTTTCACATACTTTTTGGACTATATATTTAGGTGTTCGTGTGTGTGTGTTTACGAATAATTATTTACCTGTCCTTGCGGAAGAATTCTTTATCACAAATTGAGCACTTAAATAACGGCTCATTCTCATGTCTTGCTGTATGAGATCTATAACTTGTAGTGCGAATGGTTTTACCACAATGCTTACACTTCACGAAACATTTTGCCTGAAAAATAAAAATATTTATTTATTTATTTATCCATTAATATCCCATAAAGTAAATTCATAGAATATCTTAAAAAAAAGGCGCCGGGTGACAAGACCATTTGCGCACGAATACGATCTTAAAATTAAAATACAGCAAAAGTGAAACTAACTTAAAAATATGTAGCAATTATTCATAAAGGTTAATAATACGTGAAGTAAATGAAAGTAGCAAGATAAATACAAATGATAGTGTTTTTTATGTTCATATGATAGTGGTGATGTGAGGATAGTGGTTTTAAACGTCCCTGATACCATGGCATTCCAGAGATCTCCATAACCTGGAAATATTTTTCTCGGTAGAACAGTCCAGAATCTCCTCAAGCGGCAAGTCAGATTTCGAATTGGGACATTCTGTAAGGATGTGATGTACGGTAAGTACCTCATTGCAAAAACTACATAAGGCTGGGTCACATCTGTTGTAGTAGTGTTGTGTCGTAAATAAAGTTTTTCCTACCCTTAAACGAGCAAGCATGATGCATTCCATACGAGTGAGATTCTCATTGTATTTGGGTCTTTTAGCTGCTGGGTTTTGCTCTCCCAGGAAGTTTAGGAAGGGCTTTGACAAAGCCATTGGCAAACATGGAACTTCGTTAATGTTGTTTAATTTTAGTGCATTTTTTGCTGCACCGTCCGCTGCTTCGTTTCCTTGGATCCCAATATGTGATGGAATCCAAAGCAACAAACACGAGCTAATACCATCTGGGAGGTGTAGAATGTCATCATATAACCCGTTGCAGTTTTTTTTAATAGCTTTTATTGCGCTCAGACTATCTGTGAGAATAATTGATTTTGTTCTTTTTTGTACAGCATAGATGATTGCGTGTTTTATTGCGTGTAATTCGGCAACGAAGACCCCAACAAAGTCGGGAAGGCGTTTCTCTACGACGACGCAAAACTTTTTATTATCAAAACTTTGAACTATAGAAAAAGTTGATATTCCATTGTGAAAAGACCCGTCAGTGAATAGTAGCATGTTTGGTCCGAAGCAATCTATTTTTTCAAGCAATAGCTTTTTGAATACAACAGGGTCTGTTCTATTTTTATTGAAATAGGAAAGGCTGTCGTCAACTTTTAAAGTATGCTTGGTGATAATAGTGGGCAGTGGCTTAAGAGGTAGGGAAATGTTAGCCTGTTTAAGAAGAGAAATAATTTTCTCTATGGAGCTTCCAGCTATCAATGGTTTATCCAAGTTTCTCCAGAAAGTGTCATGGAGCCCGTCACTTGGGATTGTAATAGACCTTGAAGCCATTGCCACTGATCTCATTTCAAGCAGGGACCTGAAATCAGGGAACCCAGCTTCGGTTCTTAGTAACTTTAGTGGTGTAGATCGAAGAAGGCCTGATGCGGTTCTGAAGCAATTATTTAGCGCTGTGTCCAGCTTATTAATATTTTTCTTCGCCGTCCAACCATATAGCGTGATTCCATGTTGAATAACACCCATAGAGAGAGATCTGCAAATAGACAGAGCAGTTTCCATATGCGGCCCCTTGCCTCGGGAGCAAATTAACTTTAACAGATTATTTATTTTCGTAATTTTGTTGACCAGTTGCTTGACCTGTTTGTTCCAGAGAAGGTTTCTAGTGAAAGTTAACCCGAGGATTCTCATTTCTTCCATGATGTTAATGTGTACATCTCTGAGTTGAGTGGCTGTTTCTTTGCAGTTACGGCGTTTGCAAACGTGCAGTATCTCAATTTTTCCAACTGGTACAACAGCGCCCCTGCTCTTTGCCCATTTCTTGATTGTGTTATCTAGATTGTTCAGGTTCTCTGTAACCGTTCTTGCTTCTCCAGAAGCAACTCCAAATATATTGTCCGCGTAGATCCCAACATATTCGATGCCCGGTAAATTGCTCATAGCCCTAGACAAGGAGTTTGCATATATGGCGTAAAGGATTACTGAAAGAGGAGATCCTTGCGGAACACCGTTGTCGAGTTTGTAGGGTAATGACATAAAACCGTCGATTTTTACTTTCATAGCTCGATTTGTAAGAAAAGATTTTATAAGTTTTATAATTTCAATTGGCGCATTCCAGTCATTAAGTTCCTGGAGTATGTATGTCTGTACAACACGGTCAAATGCTTTTTCAATGTCTTCCGACAATATCAAAGTATGTTTTTTCTTTTTTAAATTATGCCGCAAAACTTCTTCTAATTGGTGACAGAAACTGTGGACACTACGTCTTGGTAGGAACGCGTGCTGATTCGTACTGAGTTTATTTTTGAAGAACTTCAGAAATCTTCTTGAAATAATTTTTTCGAAAATTTTAGACATGACGGGTATCAGCGATATAGGTCGATACCCTTCAAGTTCATTAGGGCTTTTATTAGGCTTCGGAATTGGAGACAGAGTAGCCATTTTCCATTGGTGAGGAAAGATGCCGCTTATTCGAATTTTGTTGTATAGTTCGTTCAATCGGATTTTCAATCCAATTGGAGAGTTTTTTATCATGCTGTATGTGATTTTGTCGCTTGCCGGAGTTGACCCTTTGAGGGTCTTGAGGACTTCCACAAGCTCCCAAATTTCAATTCTGTCGATCGTTTCAGTGTGTTGGTTACCAGTTGTTGTTAGTTCATGGATGTTAAAATTTGTTTTTTTAGTTATAATCTCAAAATCGAATGCATTATCTGAGCTTAACGAGGACCAAAATTTACCAAAGCAATCAGCTATATGTTGAGGATGAGAATAAATGCTACCATCATCGAATATTGTCGGAAAACTGTCAATTTTATAGGATCTTAGATTTTTCACTTTACTTCATAGATATCTAACGTCCACAGATGGCTTTAAAGTGTTGAGGAAATTTTCCCAAGTAGTTCTTTTAGCAGCTTTGCTTTCTCTTTTAACTTTTGCACATGCTCTTCTGTACTCTAGAGCGTTTTGTTGGCTTCTATTTCTTTTGAACATTCTCCATGCGATCTGTCTTTGGTGAATTAGTTTCGATATTTCCGAGTTAAACCAAACTGGATTGTTTTTGGTTGACTGACGGTTAAGTGGTATGGATTCGTTTGCTGCGCTTCTTATAATTCGGCCTATTTGTGCTGCCTCCTTATTTATGTTTGCTGATATTGGAACCTTCCCATTAATTGATGTAACTTTTTTATTAAACAAATCCCAATCGGCCTTTTTGTCCTGAAATCGAGCTAAAAACTTTCTCACTGGTTGAGTGTAAGTCTTGCTTTTTATCATCAAGGGAAAATGATCCCCTACCTCTGGCAAAGGTAAGCTTTGCCATGTCAAATGGGGCCCGAGGTCGACGCTGCACATTGTTACATCAACCGATGTAAGAGTGTTGCGTGTATTGAGAAGCGTAGGCGATCCATCATTGAGTACCACAAGTTTTTGGTCATTCGCAAATTTTTCCCATATAGATCCGCTAGGAGAATTGTTTGCAGAACCCCATAGAGAATGTTGAGCATTAAGGTCCCCAAGCACAAGGTGATAGATGTTGTTTGGGTTGGATAAATTATTTACCATTTGCTCAGTAAGCCTGACGTCGCATTCTTTGTATATGTTTGTAATTTTTAAGTCCTTTGCACCCCTTATTGTAACAGATTGATATAGAAGATCGCCATTTGAAACATGATTATGTGCGATATAAAAGCTGTTCGTAACAAAAATAGCTATGCCCGATTTCCCGTATGTGTAGTTTTTGTTATGGTGGAAAACTTTGTACCCTGGTAAATGTAAAAGATGTAAGTTATTTTCTGTAATATGTGTTTCTTGTAGTGCTATAATATTGGGTCTATGTCTATTAACGAGCAATTCAAGGGCAAATTTGTGTACTACAAATCCTTGTATGTTCCACTGTAAAATATTAATGTTTAAACTACTATCCATTTTGTAAATAATTTATTTATTTTTCCTTATTATTTTTTGGTAATGTTTCTTTGTAAGTTTTGGGTGTTATAATTGTTCTTAAATCTGGGAAGCTTTCATAGAGTTGGGAGCAAGGAGACATTTGGCTTGTATTCGGCAAATCACCCTTTGTGGGGGTGTTAAAGCCCAGGCTATTTTGTATATCCTTAACGATCATTTCCTCTGAAAGGTTATCATCAATTGTCATAAATGTTTCTGCTTGGTTATCTTTGATGTTTTCATAAAATATATCGTTGTCATCACTTGAAAAGCTTTTGTCTGAATTGTTTTGAGCGTTTGTTATTTTATTGCAAGATAAAGATTCTGTTGAGTCGAGTGGAGCTTTTGAAGTTGAATTGAGTGGTTTTTGTTTTTGTTTTTTCATTTTAATTTTGTCCGTTTCTTTAGTTAGTGGCTTATGAATTTTTGGAGTTGAATTTAATAAGGTGTTTTCTGATTTTGAAATTTGTGCGACTGTATTTGTTATTGCGTTTGAGACTCTAGGTAGAGTTGTTGTTTCAACTATTGTGTCTGGGTTTATAACGGTTTTTTCGTTTAGTTTTGTATGTTGATTTACGCCTGCGTTGTTATTCAAAATGTGTGCGATTGTACTTGGTATTGCTCCTGTGTTTTTTGTTGTAGTTGTTGTTTCATTATTTGCTGTTTTGTTTTGTTCTGTATGTTGATTTAATGGTGCGTTGTTTCTTAAGGCTTGTGCATATGACAATTCGTTCTTTCTTGTAGGAGGCTTTAGTGTGTTTATTGACGGATTTTCGTTGAAGATTGCCCAGGCTTCTCTTGTTGTACATTTACGAGTGATTCGCAAGTAGTTGACTGACTTGTGTTTACAGAAAGTTGGGCAACTTGGGTCGAATGACGTATGGCTTTCGGTCTGGCAATTAACACAAAATTTGCGGAGACATTGCTCATGTGGTGGTTGGTAGCCGCATTCCCTACACTGTTCGATATTACGACATCTTTTCCTAGTATGGCCAAGTTTTTGGCAATTAAGGCACCGCATGGGATTTGGTATGAATTCATCCACATTAACCAACTCCCAACCTATTTTTATTTTCTCCGGGCGTTTTGTGAGGTCAAAAGTAACAATAGCGGCGCCAGTTGCTACCTTATTTTCACCATCTCTTTTCATTATTTTATGTATTTCAACAACCTTCTGATCTTTTAGAGCCATTTGTAGTTCTTCTTCAGGTATGTCTATTATTTTTCTTGAGAAGATTCTGCCCTGAATTGTGTTGAGTGTCTTGTGCAAGGATATCTTAACTGGGATTATATCTATATAATCTGCCTTTAAAAATTTCTCCGCAATGTCGTGATTTGCAACCTTGATTAATAGGTCTCCACTTTTCATCTCATTTACCTCGAGACGGCATGTGGAAATATGGTTTAAACCCTTTTCAACCTGGAAGACATTATAGGATGCCAGAGACCGTGGTATTTCGTCTTTTTTTAAACTTATTGCAGTAGCAACAAGATAGCGGGGCATATTGCGTTCGCAGTCGTAAACAGTAGGTAGAGGCAAAAATTCATCAGGACGTAAGCGTTTGTTTCTATTTGGTTTATTTTTTCCGTTGGAGACCAGCTCCTGGAAGCGGTTCCCATTGGGGGATGACCCCCGTTCATCGCGAGGAAAAGATTCCAATAATATAGAAAAAAAAACCGAAAAACACTCAGAAACGATAAATCAAAAAAGACGTATGTATGTGTAAACTAAGTTTTTATTAGAGTTTAATACTCTCAAGAGCGCGAAAGCACAGATAAAAAGTCCAACAATAAACGACACGCGTATACAACCGAAGCGAGAAAAACGTGCGCACACGGCTATTGCCAGACACAGACTGAAAAAAAAAAAAATAAATAAAAAATAAAAGTATATTTTTGCATCTGAAAATATATAATTAACTTGCTGTGATAAATACAGTGGATCAAAAAAGTTTAAATACACCCTGATTTTCAAGAGTAACCGTCTAATAATTTTGGATCTGTTTAACTTGTTGATTTAATTTTAAAGATAGATTGGTTTATTGACCATATAGATAAAAAATTAATCATAACTTCTTATTTCTACTACACAACGCTAAGAAACCAAAAGCAAGGTCTATGTAAAAAATTTTAGACACACAAGTGAATACTTTCGGTATATTCGTGGTTTTTGCATGTCTAGTGTTTGGTTGATACTTCTCTAGCGATAATTGCTCCTACTCGTCGACTCATACCTCATACTAGATTAGACGTTTCATCAGAAGTATTATTTTCCCACTCTAAGCGAAATGCTCCTTAAAGGTACCAAATATGATCTATGGGATTCGTGTCGGGCAGAGGGGTTCTAAACTGTTTACAGTTATGTATCTATAAGCATACAAGCATGAAACAAGAATTTCCCACCTGAGTCCATCTTCGCAACACTTGGAAATTACTTTTTATTTAAAATAATTTAATAAGAGCGCTTGTCCATTTTATAATTTATAAGAACAGGATTTCCCATTCTAGATGCCGCTATGCCTTCCCTTACCATTAAACTGCCGCCATTGTGCTTCGAAGTCTTAATAAAATAATTTTCTTAAAGCTCTTGTGTGCTTTTCGCCAAATTTTTTGCTGACCGTCTGAACCAATGATTTTAAACTTCATTTTATCGCTAAATATCACGCTGCTCCAAAAAGCTTCAGGGTGATTGATGTGGAGTTTTGTGAACGTTGCCCTTTTTTTTGTTAAGATCCGAAAGACAAGGTTTGCAAGGAGAACTCTTCCACATTTCACATTTGCATCTCTATTTTTTCTGCGAAATGACTCATTTTACAAGAAAAAAGGATCCCCTCACAAAACTTTATTTAAATCCCTCTAGCAGTTTTTACGTAATGTGAACACAGACAGACAAATGGACAAAATTTAAAAAAATAGGTGTTTTCTATTTCATATCTTCACTAACAACAAAATTTTCCAAAAATATTTCATGAACAGAAATGATCCTGTTACAGTTTAATTAAATGTATAGAACACTATGTATGTATGTATGTATGTATATATGTATGTATATGAACTTACTGTTGCTTTTATATCGGAACTGATCCTTGAAGCTGAATGGGAAGCCATATGTTTTTCCAAGTCAAATTGCCGAGAATATTTCTTTGTGCACAAAACGCAAGATATCATTTGACCCAAATGTATTCGTCGGTGTACATTCAGACCTCCTTTATAAAAAAATGCTTTATCACAAAATTCACATTTGTGAGGCTTTTCTCGATGTTCTGCGTGCGTCAGCATATGTTGTCTAAGAATCCCTTTGGTAAAAAACTTCAGGCCGCATACAAAGCAAGTCTCGGTTCGTTTACGGTTTTCAATATGTGTTTTTTCATGGGTTTTCGCCTTATATTTAGAGGTCAGCACTTTAGCTTAAACAAAAAAACATAATTTCAAAAACCGTTACAAAGAAATTAGAAACCAATTAGAAGAAGGACTATTAAGATAGGTTTACTTAGAATAAAATTTTTTACTTGTTACAGGGAGCTTTAAATTGCGAGTGTTGTGCGTTTTTTTTTTTTTTTTTAATTCCTGTTAGTAGAAGTAGTCAGTCAGTATTCCAATAACAAAATATGATACAGATATTGAGTTTTAAAATTAAACTCGTTTCAATATGCTACGAAAGTCAAAACGTTCGTATTGATCGTACAACAATTGCTAACTCATCAACAGTTGATATGATACTGGTACAGCATTTATAATGTTGTGAGAAAAACAAGTATGAATGATTAAAAATAAAATTTGCATTTCGTCACTATACCGACGGTGTAGTACGAAATTGCAACAAATGTACAAGACGTGTTGTAGAGAAGACAACAAAAAAATGCTTTGAGTTGTGTGTGAATTTCGTCCAACCAAATTAATATTGATAGTTGGTTAAATGGATGATATTTACAGTATACGCAAATCAAGGTGTTGGATGCAAAGAATGCTGAAGATGGATTTGGCGGTCCTGAAAATGCAGCATTACATTCTGCCAGCGTCTAATTTTTCTTGTTTTCTTTGGAAAACGTCCGCGTACATTTGAAAAATAATTTTTCTTAATAAAAGTTAAATTAAAAATGAACCAAAAGCCGAAAAAGTAAAATTTTAATTGATTTAAAATTATTCTTATTACTTTATTTATAGCTAATCATCTATTATCAATCTATTTTCAATCACTTTTTAAACAAAAAACTGTAACCATTTAAAGTTTATTTTTTTTTTTTAACTTTCTCCATGATGGCTGCCATTAGAAAGCAAATTACTAGTGCACAAAAAAAATTAATGAAAACGCGCATTAATTTTGTTTCCAAACCTAAAATTTATACTCTTTCTTATAGCGGACTTAGCAATACAGGTATCTTGTGATTTTCAGCTGTATGTCCAGAACGGTTCAAGAGCACATATGGCCACATACATCAACTATTTGAGCACTCTTTAATTTCCAAATTCAAACTTTATACTTGCTGATCTAGTGGATTTAGGTGGATTTAGCAATACAATTTCTTTGTAAGTTTGAACCGTCTGTCTACAACTGTTCAAAAGTATGGTCATATACATCAAATTGAATGCACTATTGGGGCACCCATTAATTTATAATTTCGAATATTTTTACTTGTTATTACAACGATCATATTAATCGACTTTCTATTAAATTTTCAAGCGTTTGTCTACAACGTCAATTTACTTCACCTATGGGGACACCCTTTAATTTTTAGATTTATTTTTGTATTACAAACTGCTATTGGGAGCTAAAGTAATACCCTTTTTTTTAATTTTAAAGAAGTTTGCTCTACACATAAAAACATGTATGTTGCATGGGGACACCCTTTAATTTTTAAGATTATGAACTGATTTAAAAATGAGACCAATCTGTAAGCATAATTTATTAAAATAAAAAAAAAAATTTTTAATCGGTTCTGAAATGACTGAGTTCTGCACGCACAAACATTGAAAAAAGCAACATTCAGACGAATTGATAACCTCCTTCTTTTTTGAAGTGGGTTTAAAAATAAGAACAGAAAGGAGAAAACAACTACAACAGAACTGTTACAACAACAGAAGAAAATAAACCACACACTGGCAGACCTAAGAAGCTTTCGAAACGTAATGTTAGCAGTATGATAAAAATGATAATGTTAGCAAATGATAAAAATAAAAAAAACTTAGTGCTCCAAAACTAGCGGAATATCTTGAAAATTGTGGCAACGTTAATGGTTCACCAAGAACAGTTGTAAACGTTTTGCATGAGATTGGGTTTTAAATCAGAGTGACTTGAAAAAAAGCCACTTATTTCTGCAAAAAAAAATGGCAAGCTTCGGCTCGACATGTTCGTTCACATCTTAACAAAGATGTTGTCTTGCGGAAGCGTGACTCATGAAAGTTAGTTCAACATTTTTAGAAATGATGGAGGTTTGGAGGAAGCCTAACACTGCACTAGATCCAAAAAATATAATACCAACAGTTAAACATAGAGGCGGCAGTGTTATGGTATGGGGCACCATGGCATTCTCTGTAGTGGGTCGTTTAGTATTTGTCGAAGGAAATACAGATCACTTTCAATATAATAACATATTGGAACAAAATCTGAAGGCATGTGTTGATAGCTTAGGCCTTGGTATCAATAGATTTTCCAATAATACAACGACCCGAAACATACCGCTCACGAGGCATTTCAATTCCCCACCCCGAATATCTGATTTAAAATCTATTGAATGGAAGTTTTCTTCTCTATGGTATAACTAACATTGGATTTGCTTACCTAAGATTTCGCATATATTACAGGACATATTTTGTGTCACAGACATCGCTAATTGCACACATTCAAAATTAAAAGAAACCCATCCCATTCCATTATATATTTTACCCAAACATTTTGTCGGTCCTCAATTTCGAAACTCAGGGATCCAATAAAGGATTTCGCTTTACACTTTTGGCATTAGTTTCATTTTACAGCCTCTAGACAAATTTGTATTTATTTTTGAAACCAAATAGTCAAATGAAATCATTCAAGATTAAAAAAACCAACAATAAGCCAACTTTTGTTTTTAACCACCGTGTTAATTATACTTACAACAAATTGAACAACATATCGATTGTTTAATCTTTTTCGTATTTTTCTTGTCGTTTACGCGAGATTCCCCAATTAAATTCTTGTTATTTTTAAAAGCTTCCTCATTTACAATGTGATCTGTTTGATCTTCAAATACTTTTGATCTCTTAGGTTTACGTTTTTTCTGTTTTTCCGAGTGTGACAAAGGTGTTGAACATATTTCTTTTCTACTGCATGTCTCTCGCTCAATATCTGACGTAATGAACTCCTCGTTAGAGTCCTCATATGTAGGTATTTCGGTACTAATTTCAGTTTCATCCACCAATACTGTTTCAAAACTTGGTTCTTGTTTTATGTTTTCCACATCATCTTTTATATTTATATCAATGCGAAACTGCTCCTGTAAGAATATATGGGTTTTAATAGCTTTCGAAATGAAAGCTTCAATAAATTCCAAGCTGTTTGAACAATTGCGGCACAACATATCGTAAAAATTATCCTCATCTGTAGAACAGGTAAAGTAAGATTTTATACTGTAACTTTGTGTATTGTACCTACCCAGATATTCCAATTGAGTATATTTGTAATAGCAATCTCTGTAAGTAACACCGGTAAAGCCATATATAATTTCATTCCAATCCTGAGCAACATTCTCTTCTAAACAGACGCGACATTTATTTATTTTAGATTCCTGGACATTCATTTTAAGGCACTTTTTTGTGGTTTAAACAAATCAAACAGAGCAGATCAAGTACATGCAAGTCTATAACAAACACTACATAAAAACAACAACAGGCGATTTGTTTGTGTAAAAATCTACTATTATGTCCATGGCGCAATAATACCAGGTGAATGCAATACCTTTTACGTGTATTTTGTTTTTGTAAAAACTAATTCGAGCTGTCAAAAACGTCTGGCAATATGTGTGTATGTATTCTAATATATTTTTAGTGGCTTTCTTATTTTTCACAAATACATACACACTTTACTAGACGTTTTTGACAACTCGAATTAGTTTTTACAAAAACAAAATACACGCAAAAGCTAAAACATATGATGAACACATGATCGGATGCAGTCACCTGTTCGATGCGCCTTGATTATGTCAAAAAGCAGCTGACTACCCAAGGATGGTAACAAGGCGCATCAAACAGGTGACTGCATCAGATCATGTGTTCATCATGTTTTAGCTTTTACGTGTATTTTGTTTTTGTAAAAACTAATTCGAGCTGTCAAAAACGTCTAGTAATGTATTTGTGAAAATTAAGAAAGCCACTAAAAATATATTGGAGTACATACACATATTGCCAGACGTTTTTGACAGCTCGAATTAGTTTTTACAAAAACAAAATACACGTAAAAGGTAATGCATTCACCTGGTATTATTGCACCATGGATGGTAAAGTACATGGCGCAATAATATCAGAAGAATGCATTAGCTTTTACGTGTATTTTGTTTTTGTAAAATCTTATTGAGCTGTCAAAAACGTCTGGCAATCTTTATAATTCGTTTAAGTAATAATTGTAACAAATTGGTGTTTCTTTTTAACTAAAAATAATATAAATTACAAAAAGCATGCAAGAATTCATGAAAAATGTGTTAACAAATTTTCTTGTTTAAATCAGACACATAAAGAGTTTTTTCTATTAAAGAATGAATCGTACGATTAAATCACACAAAAATCTGACAGATTTCTGTCCTACTTTAAAAATCGTTTCAAAATGGCGTCGTAGGTGCCACACTATTATACAAAAAAGATAGAAAAACAGATGCTTTTAATATTTTGTTGTTGCTTTCTCCTCATCTTCAAAAAAAAAAAAAATCAACTCTGATCGCATAGAAAAAATCATTTTATGAATTATTTCAAAAGATTATAAAATCGTACAGATCTGTCAAAAAGTCTGTCACACACATACACCTTTAAATCACACTATCATACTTTTTGAGCACAAATGCAATTTTTGACAGATCGTACGACTGAGTATGATAGTCAATCCTGGCCTTAGAGATAACATCTGAGATGAGAACGTCAAATCCCATCGCTGAGAGAATTCTGTTCCGTGCAGACTTTAAGTTAGTGTTATTGCAATCTTATAGGAATTCTTATGAGTTGTTATGAGATATCTCATAGGAACAATCTTATCAGATTAACTTAAATTTCTTCATTTTAAGATATTTTCATCTCTAAAGCAAAAAAAAAAAAACTAGTTTTTTTTTAAATTTAAGAATATGATAAATTGCAAATGTTTTTGTCTTTTTGCTTTAAAATCTTAACATTTTGTAGAGATATAATACTATTTATAAAAAAATGACCACTACTTTAATGGTTTGATTACCTTAACATTTCAAATAGATGCATAAAATGTACAAATAGTTTACTTTAAAATTTTTTTTATTTATCATATCTATTTTCATTTAAATCTTATAATATCAATCACTTTTAAATATTCATTCAACTTTTAATTCGGCCGTTTGCTCCAAATATAAATGTGATAATCGATTTTTACTGTACAATATAATAAAGTCGTTATATTCTTCGGACGTTTTTTTGTGGATTGTTTTTAAATGTTGAGTGCATCTAAAGATTATTAACAAATTGAGTTATGTTGAAAAATAAATAATAATAATATTTACATACGTATCACGCCAGAAAAATTCTTTATTACAAATGGAGCACTTCATTAAAGGTTCATTAAGATGGGCTGCAGTATGAGACTTGAAACTTGTACTTAGTATTTTTTTATTACAGTATTTACAGCAAACATAGTACCTAGACTGCAACATTTAGGTATAAAAATATTGGGTAAAATGTTTGTTTTAAACAACAAAGGTTTAACTTACTCGTTTCTTTTTTTCTGAACTTATTAATGTGGCTGAGTGGGTATTCATGTGTATGTCCAAATCAACTTTACGGTAAAATTCCTTTGGACATAGCTTACAAGGTATCATTTGTCCCAAATGTACTCGTCTGTGTACGTTAAGAGCACCCCTTTCAAAAAACGCTTTGTCACAAAATTCACACTTGTGCTTTTTAATTCTATTTTCATTGTGGATTTGCATGTGACTCTTAACATATGCTTCCTCGAAGAATTTAACACCACATATTGGGCAAGCTGCTTTACGCTCTCTTGTATTCAGGTGTATTTTTTCGTGCCTTTGTAATGCGTATATGTTATGTAAAATTTTGGCTAAAAACGATAAAATTTAAATCTACCTGAGAGCATTTTTATTAAATATACTTACAGCAATACGAACACATGCAAGGAGTATCTTCGGTTTTGTTTTTAAATTTACGTCTCTTTTGTTTATCACTACTTTGGGCTCCATTAGCCTCAGTTTTATTATCTAATATTTTAGTTTGTGTAACATTTTTATTTCGAGTATTATGGATTTTTATACGTTTTTGATTATAGTTGTCCTCATTGCAGCTGCCTGCACTATCATCTTCTTTTTTCTGCTTTACTTTACTTATACTATTTCTTTTAGATTTTCTACATGGCGACTTTAAGGATTTCGATACTTCTTCTTTAGTAATAACCAATTCTATAGTTTGCTCATTGTCACATTCTTCATATTCATTTTCTAAATTTGAGAATTCTCCAACTTCTATTTCTTCGATCATGTATTCTTGATACGTATCAATTTCAGTTTTTACTGGACTCTTCTCTAAAAACTCATCGAAATTCTCATATTCAACGTCATCTTGTACTGATAATTCCGTATCCAGTTTTTCTACAACCACTGTCTCAAAATTATTTGTGGTATAGTCTTGATCCTTCTCAATAATTGATGAAGCTTCCGTTCCAGAATTCATGCAATTTACTTCTAGGAGAAAACTATATGAATCCAGCGCTTTTGAAACTAGTGCATGGACACCTTCTAAACCATCTGAGCAAAATTGACATAACATAGATGAAAATGGGTCTTCATCTAATCAAAACATAAAATAAAATGTTAAAGTAACTAGTAAAAATATAAATGAAATTTTTCGGGTACAAACCAATAGGTTTTAATTGTGTGTATTTGTAGTAACATTCTTCGTATGTTACATCGCAGTATTCAACTAGTGGACTGCTCCAATCCACAACAACATTTTTGTCTAAGCAAATACGACAAACAGTGTTTTTAAATTCAGTGGAATTCATCCTTACAATGCACTAAAAAGCAGAGTTAGATGGAATTTAAACCACAAAGTAAAAAATATGAATTATGTTTTTATTACTTAAAAGGTAAACAATCTTTTCAGTTGGTAACTGCGAGTTCATGAATTCGCCTTGAAGTTAAACACGTTCACACGAGGTGGTGAATAAAAAAGGTTACCAGGTTCACATAAAAATCAACATCTTAGGCTATCATTGCACAATAATTTATCATCCATTCGGCGAAAATGAATGAATTCGCCATCGTAACCACCTGATCACAGGGTTACCGTTCGTCCTACTAAAGTCGCAATTTGACCCCTTTTTTTGTAGGTCTGCGCTTTTTTGTGAGACTTTTTTTGTCACCGACTTTTGCAACTTTTTTTTATTTTTGGGACTTTCTACCTTTTTTTGTAAAGTTTCTCACTAAATAATTTAATTTCCAGTAAATTAGAAATAACATACGACAACCAAACTTATTAAACTTAAGTAACGCTGTTAGCACACATAAAAACATGTATAGATGCATGTGTATATGTATAATTCAACTGTATATCTTATGATATGCCAGAAAAATGGATTCTTTAATAAGCTTTTTGTGTTGCTTCGATTGTTTTTTTTTTTTTTTTTTGTTTTGCATTTAAATAAAAATAATTCTAAAATTAGATTTGCGCCTTTTTTCTTAAACGACCTATTGTGCGACTTTTCAAAATTTCCTAACGGTAATCCTGCCTACTAATTAATTCGTTTTACTATAAACAATGGCGAAATAATTACTAGATGGTCGCAATGGCAAATTCATTTTTGCCGTTGTAGCTGACTAAGCAAAGTGAAGCCGAATTTATTTTATCCCTCTATCATCATTTGGTACTTTATTTAAATTAAGTTAAACCCTGCTGGTTTCTTTCTCCTGTATATGCAGCAATACCTCACATTTCATTTTTGGTTTCAAAATTTATTTTAAAAAACTTACAACTTTTTACATTTTCAGAAAACTAATGCAACTAATAGGATGTAAGACTGTTAATATTAAATTGTTTCAACATTATAGTGTATGTATTGTTAAAATTGATATTGTTTTCAAGTCATGAACTTAAGAAAATGTATCTTTGTTATTATATTTAGATTCCTTGATAATGGTTAACGAAACAAAATATTTTATTGCATTTCATTTTTAATATTTTTATTTGACCTTAAGCCGAACAAAATCTTTAACTATAAAAAACACAGGTCAACTATCAAATAAAATAACACCCTTATTTTCAAACTATTTTAGAATTTATTTTAAAATTTGACAACAACGTCGAACATAAATAAAAAACACCTGGGCTATTAAGACCACCTGCTAAATTATTTCGCAATACTATAAACCATACAAATTTTAATAAATATTGGCCAACTGCACTCACCTTATAATTTTTTGCGCAAACTTACAAGTTTTTTACAAATAATTAAATATCATGAAAAAATATAGTTTTGTTCATTAAGTAATACAACAATATTGATATTTTAAAAAGATTAAAATAGTAAGGTCTTTAGTTCAGCCGGTCGATGCAACTTCTTTTTTATCTGTTCCCTTTAAATAGGAGTTTTTCTTTTTTCTTATCTTTAACTTTTACTATTAAATTTTGCACGTTTTACGACCGTATCTATCGATCTCCAATAATGTTCTTTTTAGATCTTTATACATGTAAATCAGTTTTAACTTTTAATTGTTGTTCAAAAGATGCATTTCTCTGCTTAGTCTTAAATTTTACTTTTCTTGTATTAAAGAGATTATTTTGAGTGTCCGTTAGCATCGTTATTTTTCTTCAATATTCCATACTTCTTTCTTCATTTAGCTTTACCGTTATGGTTTGAATTCGAAATGTTCGATCTTCAGGACGTATTACAGATTTAATTTTTAGTAATCCGCCTTTTCTTAGGGTGTTAATACTTTTTGGTTAAAAGTTTCGCAACTAGTTTAATGTCTTTCAATTTTGTTGTGCACAAGTTTTTAATGCTCAAATAAGCTAAGCATTGTACGAAAATAAAATTTTAATTAACGGTAACGCAGTTATAGAGGCAAATAGTTCCAACTCCTTGCAACGCTCAAACAAACAACACCTTATACGACAGATAACAAACTGAGAATTGCTGGAGTTCGAAGAAAGCCTAGTCGGTGCTTCATCGCTTACAACTTTGTAGAATAATAGTAAGCAACAAATCACTAATGTTAATCACACGATTTAACTTAGTAACCATACGAGTTAAAGTCCCAGATACCACCTTCACAATTTAAATATATAGATAAGAATTAGCTTTATATTTTTTTTATTATTTTTTTTTTAATTTTTATTTAATTAGTCTTAAAAATATGCTGTACATTCTAATCTTCATTTAGTTTTATATCAGCCGTTTGCTCTAAATATAAATGTGATAAACGATTTTTATTGTATATTAACATAAAGTCTCTACATTCTTCTACCGTTTTTTTGTGTACCGATTTTAGATGTTGGTTGCAGCTAAGGGATAATAATAACACACTTTAAATTAAAAATTTTGAAAATAATAAAATAAAAATTAAATACCTTTCTCGCCAGAAAAATTCTTTATCACAAATGGTGCACTTCATTAAAGGTTGATTAAGGTGAGCTGCTGTATGAGACCTGAAACTTGTGCTGGATATGTGTTTATTACAGTGTTTACAGCGAACATAATATTTAGACTAGAAGATTTAAAAACATAAAAGATGCAGCGTAAAATATTTTATTTTTAGATCAGGTATAAGGTAAATATTTTTTACTTACTCTTTTCTTTATTTTGCCACTTATTAATGTGGCCGAGTGGGTATTCATGTGAATGTCCAAATCAACTTGACGATAAAATTCTTTTGAACATAAATTACAAGGTATCATTTGACCCAAATGAATTCGTCTGTGTACGTTAAGAGCACCCCTTTCATAAAAAGCTTTGTCACAAAATTCACATTTATGCTTCTTAACTCTATTTTCATTGTGAATTTGCATATGATTCTTAACATTTGCTTCTTCAAAAAACTTAACACCACAAATTGGGCAAGCTGCTTTTCGTTCTCGGTTAACCAGGTGTATTTTTTCATGTTTTCGTAATGAATATTTGTTATGTAAAATTTTCGCTGAAACGATATAATTTTTACTACCATGAATATGAATTAATATTTAATTTGTGTTGTAAGTTTTTTTGTTTTACCCAAAAGCCGTTAGCCTCTGTAGCTTATACTCTTTTTTTTAACTATTATTTGTACCTTGTAAATTACAATTCTAAATTACCATGAAAAAAAAATTGTAAATATATACTTACAGCAATAAGAACACATGCAAGGAATATCTTCGACTCTGGTTTTTAATTTACGTTTCTCTTGCTTAAGATCATTTTGGACTTTCTTAGCCTTAGTTTTATTTTCTAATCTTTTATTCTCTGTTACCTTTTTATGCCGAGTATTATGGGTTTTTTTATGTTCTTGATTATAGATGTCGTCATTGTAGTTACTTTCGCGAACTTCCTTCTTTACTGGTTTGCCTGAATTATTTCTAGTAGTTTTTTTACATGGTACTTTTAGGGACTCCGACTCCTCCTCTTTAATAATATCCAATTCTAAAGTTTGCACATCATTAGATTCTTCCTGCTCGTTTTCTATATTTGAGGATTCTTCATTTTGCATTTCTACATTTTTACATTTTTGATACGTATTATTCTCAGTTTTTAGTGAACTTTTCTTTAAAAAAAAAACTCACCGAAATCCTCATACTCGAGGTAATCATCTTCTAATGATTCTGTATCCACTTTTTCTACAAGCACTGTCTCAAAACTAGTTGAGGCATTGTTTTGATTGTCCTCAGTTATTGATGAAGCTTTCGTTTCAGAATTCATGCAATTTACTTCCAGGAGAAAATTATAGGAATCCAATGCCGTAGAAATTAGTGCATGGACACCTTCTAAACTATTTGCACAAATTTGGCATAACATAGATGAAAACGGGTCTTCATCTAGTTAAAACATAAAATAAAATGTTAATGTTACTAATAAAAATGTGAACGGAATCATTTTTGTACTAACCTAAAGGTTGTAATTGCGTGTATTTGTAGTAACATTCTTCGTATGTTATATCGCAGTATTCAACTAGCGGACTGCTCCAATCCACAACTACGTTTTTGTCTAAGCAAACACGGCAAACAGTGTTTTTAAATTCAATGGAATTCATCTTTATAAATCTTTAAAGTGCAAAATTATTATTAAATATGAATTATATTTTTTGTTTTTCTAAAGGTAAACAATCTGTTCAAAAGTTCATTAATTCGCCTTAAAGCTGAACACGTCTACATGAGATGGTGAATAAAAGAGGTTACCAGGTTACCATAAAAATCAACAGCTAAGTGCAACCATGACAATAACAAAAAAAAAAAAAATACTTAAAGCGTAAAGCGCAACATAATCTGGCCCATAGCTTATGCGCTGAAATGTCATACCTAAACAAGAGCGTCAACATTATTTCATATAACCCACTGTATAGAAATAAAAAAAAAAAATAAAACTGCTAGACTGTCCCGAAATAACTAAATTGTCATTAGTTTTAACAATAAAAACTAATGATTTTCTGTTTGTTTAGCTTTGACGCTGCGCTATTATGATATGATTTATACATTTTGTATGTACATGAGAATTTTTGCCAGATATATTGCGTTTTACGCGCTAATTTAGGTTTTTTTGTAAGTCATCGTGATAGATACACACGAGATTACGTCAAATGGACCATGGCTTAGAAATCATGTCTAAGAAGAAATAATATTTGAATATGTATTAGATTATTAGCGAAGAGCAAAAAATCCTAACTCCACAAATGCTTTCAACCATATAACACAAAAAAACTTGAAACATCGATACAGGCAAAATGGTAGGAAGCACAGGTTTCAACAAAAAACATTGCTATACACGAGGGAACATTAAACGAAACATGTTCATGTTTTTTTAATGTTTCCTCGTGGATTTCTAGCATCAAGTAGGTTCACTTAAAAGGTTTGATAAAAGTTAGCAAGGCGTATTGATACCACGTGAATGCATACGCTTTTAAGTGTATCTTGTTTTTGTAAAATTTTATTGAGCTGTCAAAAACGTCTAGCAGTATGCGTGTATGTATTTCAATACATTTTTAGGGAATTTGTTTTTTTACAAATACATACGCACATATTCAGGCATGTTCTGACACTCGCACGTTTTTGAAATAGCATATGATTTGAAAAACGCCAACTTTTGTTTTACATTTTCTGAAACTCACGCGTTTTGCTTGCGATTTGCTTTTTTTCAAACTTATGTCGAAAAACAAAAACATATGATTTGACGGTGCTTAATTTCATTTTAAAAAATTAAAAAAGGACGAATTAATAAACAGAAGCTTAAAGATTATTTCAATCTAATGGATATTTCAATCCAATGAATATTAAATTAGTTTAAAGAAATAACACAATGCAAGTAATATTTTGGCCACAAATGGCATTTCTATTAGTAACGTTGCATTTAGCATCTTTGAAAAAAAGATTACTTATGTCGTGAGTAATCAGTACTTAAAAAGTACTTTTGTTCATTTTGTTAGTTAAAACATTCACGTTCGAAGCGCAGATCATCCCAAAAGTAATTGAAATAAGCATATTGGCCCATTTATTTTTTAAGAAATTAAAATTAAAATAACCGCATATTTTATTTGATTAACCGCACTAACACTATTAAATTTTCGAACATAAAATAAAAAAAGCTGTTTTTATGAAATCGCCAGTACTCAAGAAAGAAGCCAACACAATCAGTTGATAATATAAAGGAGATATTTTAAATTTATTATTGAACACTCTAAATATGTAAAAATAAAAATAGTTTTTGTTAAAAATAAAAGAAAACATATTAATTTTAATTTTTGTATAGTTTTATTGTTGTTTTAAAGTTTATTTTAAGTGAAATTTATAACTTCACTTCAGTATGTGCTTGCGATTTAAAGTCGCCAAATTGCTTGCGATTGTGAACTACAGAACAACTTTCATGCGATTTAAACTCGAGTTGAAATCAGGCGATTTGCCTGATTGCAAAACGTTTTTGACAGCTCAATAAAATTTTACAAAAAGCAAAATATACGTAAAAGCTAAAACATATTTTGATTGCATGATCTGATCCAAGGCGAATCAATTACCAGGTGGCAGCGTAGGCGAATTTTTTATATATGAAGTTTCACAGTAATGTATGCAAGCAAATACTGAATTCGCCTACGCTGCCACTTGGTAATTGATTCGCCTTGATATGATCCAGTCACCTGTTCAATACGCGTTGTAAGTTAGCTTTGGGTCGTTCGGGAACGAACTAGTTCCTTTTGAACGATTTACTAAATATAACGGTTGGAATTTTACTTTTTTATTGAAAACAAAAATTTTTTTTTTTAAATAAAGACTTAATTATGTGTTTTACGTAAATTAAAAAAATTATATGCTTTTTATATATTCCAAATCTGTTACATAAAATTCATTATTTCTTATCGGTTATATTTTAAACACTCAACAGATCAAATTGATTATTGTTGTTGTTGTAACCGGTATTCTGCTGTCGAGTTTTTCCCTGAAAAGATAAAAAATAAATCAATTGTGTATGTGTCATTAGGTGGTGCTGGTAGCTGGAGAAATTGCGCAATTTCAATCGGTCGTATCCATAAGTTTATAGCCCATAAATTAGTGGACATATTGCGACAGTCAATTAAATTAACTGTGTCGTGATGGCTTTGAAGGCACGTTGGGCTACGGTTTAAATTGCCAGCAACTATTTGTTTACCTTTGCAAAAGCCTCTCATTTTCTAAAATCGTTGTTCATTTATGACTTTATTGCATCAATAGCTCCTGAAACCGCTTGCTGATGCAATAGTTTTCAGGTATCCGCAATGTTCATCCGGTTTATTTTAGGTGGAGTATCCCGGTTGTCATTGCGATAATGCCATAAGTCCTGCCGGGGTGAATGGACCGGGGACAAACCACAAGAAATCGCTTAGTAGTTCGTGATCAAATTGTTTGTAGTTTTTGGTTCTAACGTTCGTCGTTTATTCACGTTCAAAAGGAATGAACTTATTTCTTTAATCTTTCGGCCTGATCGAAACGATTCACCAAACGGTAACATTTTATTAAACTCTAATTTACAATGCTTTTCGGTGGCATACGCTGAATTTTAAATATCTTTAATAGCCCATTCAGGCTGACACGAAATTAAGTCATTTCGTGATTTCGGCCGAAATCAACTTGAAATTACGTAATTTCGCATACATTTTACCATTGCTCAAATTATCTCATTTTACTTATAGCCCGTTCAGGCTGCCACGAAATTATGTAATTTCAAACTGAAATTACGAACGAAATCTAGAGTGTTTATAGTGGGTTATTTGACACTTAAGTTAATTTCAGAAACAGCTGTTCGTTTTTATCTTAGGATTATATTATTCTTTTGCATTCAAGTTTTGTACAAAATGGAAAAAAAGAAGAAGAAAACACTTGATATTAATTAAATTGGAAGCTTTTAATAATAAAATATCAAAAAATAAATTAAAAATGTTTAAGTTCTTGCAGTTTTCATAATCCATCACTATGGTTATTATGCATACATGTTTGTATATATCAATGTATGTACATACGTGTATTGCTGTAAATAAGTTCATGGTTGCACACAAAGTAGTATTTTACACAAAAACAGCGTTGTCTATCGTAATTTCAAGTTAATTTCGTTGAAATTAAGTAAAATGAGATAATTTGGGCAATGGTAAAATGTATGCGAAATTACGTAATTTCAAGTTGATTTCGGCCGAAATCACGAAATGACTTAATTTCGTGTCAGCCTGAATGGGCTATTAATTTCAACGAAATTAACTTGAAATTACGATAGACAACGCTGTTTTTGTGTAAAATACTACTTTGTGTGCAACCATGAACTTATTTACAGGAATACACGTATGTACATACATTGATATATACAAACATGTATGCATAATAACCATAGTGATGGATTATGAAAACTGCAAGAACTTAAACATTTTTAATTTATTTTTTGATATTTTATTATTAAAAGGTTCCAATTTAATTAATATCAAGTGTTTTCTTCTTCTTTTTTTCCATTTTGTACAAAACTTGAATGCAAAAGAATAATATAATTCTAACATAAAAACGAACAGCTGTTTCTGAAATTAACTCAAGTGTCAAATAACCCACTATAAACACTCTAGATTTCGTTCGTAATTTCAGTTTGAAATTACATATTTTCGTGGCAGCCTGAACGGGCTATAAGCCCAAGAGAATTTGTTTCAGTAACCGTTAGGACTATTTATGACAATTTCTGTCAAAATCAAAAAAATTACATTAGAAAAAAATTTAGAAAAGTTTTGCATTAAATGTATACATTTACTCATTTCAGCATAATAAAGTTCATACAAAAAGATCTTAAATATTTGTACATTTCTAGTTTTATATTAAAGAAATTCTAAATGGATTGTGTCTTGTTTATACGTCAGTATATTGTATTTCAGCCTTTTGTTCTAAAAACAAGTGTGATATTCGACTCTTTTTATACTGAATTATAAAATCTTTATACTCTTCATTTGATTTTTGGTGAACTCTTTTTAGATGAAGAACGCAGCTGAAAGTTTTTTTGAAATATTTTATATATTTTTTTTTATTAATTAGTAAAAGTTGTTACAAACCTTTCACGCCGGAAATATTCTTTGCCACAAATGGAACATTTCATTAAAGGTTCATTTAAATGAGCAGCCGTGTGAGATTTAAAACTTGTGCTAAGTATAGTCTTATTACAATATTTACACCGTACAAAATATCTTATCTAAAATTGAAAAAAAAAAATTAAAAAATTAATTTTATTTTTCTCATTAACTCAAATATTACATACTCTCTTTTTTGTATCCGAATTTATTGCAGTTGCAGAATGTGAACTCATATGCCTGTCTAAATCAATTTTTCGGAAGAATTGCTTCGCACACAAGCTACAGGGTATCATTTGACCCAAATGTATGCGGCGATGAATATTAAGCCCACCTTTTTCAAAAAAGGTTTTATTACAAAATTCGCACTTGTGAATCTTTTCACGATTTTCTCTGTGTATGCGGTTATGAGAGTACAGGTTTCTTTTGTCGTAAAACTTTAGGCCACAGACTTTGCAAGTTTCTTTGCGTTCGCGGTTTTCCATGTGTGTTTTTTCATGCCTTCTTACTGCATAAATGTTATGCAAAATTTTTGCTGCAGAATCGTAGAAGTCATTATTAAAAAAGAAATCTCTGAATATTTACATTACACTAAAAGTATAAAGATTTAAAATTTTAATTATATTGATGTTTAAAGTTAAAAATAAATGGGTAGAATAAATTTAGTTGATGTTGTAGATGCTTTCCAGAAATTGACTTTCTTAGAATTTTAATTTTTTTCTTGAGTCTTTAGTCTTCAATTTTTCTTATTAATTTTTCTTTAATATTTCACAACATAAAACAATTCTTTGCAATGTGAAAAAAAACAACAAAAACATTAAAATACACACAAAAGTATGTAGGTGGGTGTACTTTTTAGTCCGACTTGTAAAATGACAATTCGTCGAGGGTTTTTGATGTTGGCTTTTATTAATTATCCGTTATATGTTAACAAGTTTTCAGAGAAAACCTATAAATCTCTTTAGAACTATTAACAAACCCGATACTTACAGTAAATGGAACACATTCTCGGCTTTTTTATTTCCTTATACCTACTTCTTCATTACTTTAGCCTGCTTTTTTAATCGATCCTCAGTTGTTTTTATTTATGGTATCGAGTTGGTCAACCATTTGATATTTTGCTGTTCTTCTGGCTTTTCTTTGCGTTTCTTCAAATGGTTCTTTAAAATATTGTGCAAAATTATAATCAAAGTCGTTATCTTTTATAGTTGATACTAAAGTAGAGATCTTTTTTTACTTCTGTAGTCTTATCAGTCTTATGTTTTACATTTATTGGCTTAGCCGTTATTATAGTGGATGTTTTTCTTCGTTTAGATTTTTTTACAATTTTAGCTTCATCTGATTTTGTTATTACATCATCTTAACTGAAGTGGTCTTGAAGATAGGGCTCAAATTCGATTTTTTCCACTAACACTATCTCAAACTTCGGTGGAGTATATTCAATATCTTCCAAGTTTGTGGAGTGACTTAAATCAAATCAAAAGTGTCTTGAAAAAATGTATGGGATTCTAATGCTTTCAAAATGAAAGTGTGAACATTGTATAAGCCGTCTAAGCAACTTTGGCACAACATGGATGAAAATGGATCCGACGCTAAATAAATATTATAGTGTATAAACAATTTATTTTTTTAACTAAAAACTGATATAAAAACAAACCAGGGCAATCAATTTGCGTGTATTTGTAATAGCAGTCCTTGTAAGTTGTATCGCAATATTCGTATAATGTGGCATTCCAATCGAAGACAATACCCTCATCTAAGCAAATTCTACAAATATTATTTTTAATTTCTTGGAAACTCATTCTGGATTAAAAATTTAAACATTAGGTCTGTCTGCGTACTTTTCCAGTAGCTAATACTCAGTAATTTTTTTTGGGAGAGTAAGACCAATTTTACTCTGTCGGCTGAAAATATATCAAAAAGTACGCAGACAGTATCCAATAAAATCTTGCAAGAAAACAGCTGATTGGTGGTAAACAAATTAAATAACAAAACAAAAGAAATGCGCAAAAGTAAATTTTCGCGGTAATTTAAAAAATTATTAATTAAAGTGCGCCTAAAAAGTGTTGGAAATCTAGAAAAAAAACTTGTTTATTACACTGTTTATTACACTTGTTTATTACACGGTTCTGCCATCTCCAATTCACTAACATCATAGTCGCACTGTATATTTGGACGTTTCTAACATAAAATAAAATGTTTTGTTTATTATTATTTATTATAAACATTAAAAATCAACACAATTCTAACTACTTACCTCTGCGATTGCTAAATTTCAATTTTTATTTTTTCAACAAAAATCATTTCATTAAAAAAGTAAATAAAAACAGCTGTTCAAACTAGTTGCAAAATCTTGCAAGCAGAAATTTCTCCAGCAACATTTTGCAAGTTCTCTAACTGACAACTGTCAAAAAATTCTCTTCTTGGCTCTCTCGTTGCAAGAGATTTGGAGTACGCAGACAACATTTTGCAAAAAATGATGCAAAATATGTGTACGCAGACAGACCTATTAGGTGCGTTCCCGTACTCAATGTTACCGAAAACTGTTCGGCTTTTGAGAGAATAAAATTCTTCTTCTTCTGCACGAAACAGCCCAGACTTTTTTTTGGGTAAGTTTGTGTAAACTAAAAAACAATCAGCTGATTGAAAAGTAAACAGTAGCAAATACAAAAATTCTATGTTTCATGCACGCAAATGTTTCGCAAAACTGTTATTTGTTAGTTTTATTCCTATAAATATTAAAATAAATTCAAGAACATACAAAATATTTGTGTTCTTATGTTTAATATAAACAACTGCATTTTGCTCGACATCTTGTTTTGGGATAAAAATATGGTTTTTTGTGTTCCCGTACTTTCGGGCATTTTTTTTCTTTAATTGAGAATAATTTATGTTTTCTCTCATTTTACCGAACTTTACCCAAAAATTACGGGAACGGAGCTACTATTTTGTTTACTTAAAAAGGTAAACAAACAATCAAATCACATTAAACTGATAACACAAGTATGACAATGAAATTGCAAAAATATATTTTTTTTAATGTTTAATTATTTTAAAAAAAATAACAGTATTTTCTGTTTATTTTCCTTATTTGTTTAATAAATTTTATATATTTTTTATTTTTATTTTAATGGTTAATATACTTAAATTTAAGACAAACTAAACTTTCCTTGTGTTAATGCCAAGGAAATTTTCAAGTACTTAGAAAAATAAGAAGATAGCAAACTTGCACACTTTTTTGCATATTCTAATTTAAAATAATCCAACAAAAATGAAAATAACAAATATAATAAATCAAAAGTGAAATGTGAAAAACAAATTTAAGCTATTTCCATCAAAAATTTAAAATATCATCATTAAAACGCACAATAAAAATTGCATTAAATAATTAATACATTAACAGGTGGTTTATTTGATTTATTGTGTTGTACAAGGTTTATACAAGTCAAGCTCTCAAGTCTGATTTTTGTGGAATAAAAGCGTTAAGGCTCACTTAAGTTATAATTTCTTCTTCCTCATAAACTTTGATTATAATTCGTTACGAATTAAATAAATTTTCAATTAATTCTTTTCCAAAAATTTAAATTTGAATCAATTTAAATGAATTAGGAAGAATAGAATTTTAGTTCGTTTTCAATTCAAGTAAATTTGTAGAGTTGCAATTGGCTTCCAGTTAAACTAAATATGTTTTCAATTTAATTCCAATAAGTTTGAGCTAAAGCAATAAATTGCAATTCAAATAAATGAAATCAGGTATGAATTGCAATCAATTAAATTTAAGGGCAGATTTAAGGGAAAAGAAAAAATTAAATTTCTTTTACCAAAATAAAAATTTTCAATTATTTCAAGTATGTATATACTTAAAAAATCAATTCAAATTTCAATCAATGGGTTGGTATTAAACTACTAATTCATTTTAATTGTATCAAAATCATTTAAATTTATTTTTTCATAAAACGAATTCATTCAAAATTGGATAATTCACCGCATGAATAATTTGCAGATTAATTAAAAAATTAATGATTCATTTAGAGCTCTGACTCTTGAATTTTATATACAAAATTTAGCTAGAATTCACTTACTATTTATAAAATACTAAAAGATTTGAAATGTATTTTAGGACAAATTCAAATGAAAAATTCGTCATAAAACACATTTAAATGATTTAAGTTTTTTACGAATATAGCATTTAATATTAATTTTATTTTATAATTTAACAAGCACTAGGTCAGTTTTAAAATAAAAATATTGTTTATTATTATTAATTTTTTTTTTTCAATATTTCGCCACACCGTTGGTTGGCATCTTCAGGAAACAGAAAAATTAACTTATAAAATACAATCACAAATAATTTTTTTGGTTTTCTTTATTCTTCATGCAGATTTAAAATTGTTCCGATTTCTGTCAGTTCTCATAAAAAATGACAGTTCGAAAGCAAAACATCTGATGAGTTTAACCAAAATCTTGATATAAGCGAACTATGTATACCATTTTAGGTAATTAAAAAAATTTAATTGCGTAATGTAAAATATTGAATTAAAGATCAACCTAAAAAATTATAAACAGCATTAGATAAATGATAGCTGTTAAACAGCATGTACGAATCGCACTCCACTTTTAATAATAAGTTTCTTACTTAAGTATCAAAGTTAGCTTCAATATAGCATTAATAAAATGTGATGAAATTCCAAAAAATAAATTTTTAGAAAAAAAATGGCATTTATCAATTACCGTTATGTAAAACATTCGCCTATAATAATTATTTTTTTAACAGACATCAAAAGGAGGTTATCAATTCGACTGAATGTTTGTTTATGTTTGTGCCTGTAGAACTGTCATTTCTGAATCAATTTTAAAATATTTTTGTATTTTAATAGATTTTACTTACAGATTGGTTTAATTTTAAAAACAGTTCATAATCTTAAAAATTAAAGGGTGTCCCCATACAATATACATGTTTTTTAAGTGCATTATGAACCGTAAAGCGCACTACTTTAAAATTTAAAATAAAATGCGTATTACTATAGCTCCCAATAGCAAAAAATAATACAAAAATAAAACTAAAATTTAAAAGGTGTCCCCATAGGTGAGTAAATTGACTTAATTATTTAAAGAAAATTTAATAGAAAATAAAATAAATAAATAAAAATATGATTAGGAATAATTTACTATAAACGTTTTGCATTATACACATACATATACATACATACTTATTGATTTGAAAATAAAGTTGATACAATCTTTCATTAAAACATAATTATACTTTTCTAATTTACGATTATTAAATTTCTAATTTTCATGTTGATTGCTGTCAGTATATTGTATATCAGCCTTTTGTTCTAAAAACAAATGTGACATTCGATTATTTTTATTTTTATATAGAATAATGAAATCATTGTACTCTTCGCTTGTTTTTTTGTGTTTTCTTTTTATATGAAGAACGCAGCTAAAAAATTTTTTTTAAACATTTATTTAATAGAAAAAATATGCTTTGTGAAAAGTTAAAACTTTATACAAACCTTTCACGCCTAAAAAACTCTTTGTTACAAATGGAACATTTCATTAAAGGTTCATTTAAATGAGCAGCCGTGTGAGATTTAAAACTTGTGCTAAGTATAGTTTTATCACAATATTTACACCGTACAAAATATCTGGACTAAAATACAAAAGAACAATAATTAATATTGTGTTTTGTTAATAAATCAAATATTACATACTCTTGTTTTTGTATCCGAATTTATTGTTGTTGCTGAATGTGAACCCATATGCCTGTCTAGATCAATTTGTCGAAAAAACTGCTTTGTGCACAAACTACAGGATACCATTTGGCCCAAATGTATTCGACGATGAACATTAAGAGCGCCCTTATGAAAGAAGGATTTATTACAAAATTCACACTTGTGACTTTTTTCTCGGTTTTCTTTGTGTATGCGCTTATGAGCGTACAAATTTCTTTTGTCGTAAAACTTTAGGCCACAAACTTTGCAAGTTTCATTGCGTTCACGGTTTTCCATGTGTGTTTTTTCATGCAGTTTTAGTGCATAATTGTTAAACAAAATTTTTGCTGGAGATCATAGAAGTTATTATTAAAAAAAAGAAATCTCTTAATATTGACATTAATCTAAATTACTAACTGCCATATTCATAAAAACAAAACATCCATTCATACAAATTTGTCGCAAATAATTTTCAAATCTGTTTGAATATTTTATGAATACGACAGTTAATATACCCTACAAGAGCAGTGACCATCATTTGATCCATCATATGACAATCACTGATGATGGAAATATCCATCACTGCGTAGAACAAAGTTTCTATCACATTCTTAAAGGGAAAATAAAAAACTTGATGTAAACATTTGTATACGTGTGATGTTTGTAGCGATCAGCGTTACCAGTGACTTTTTTTTTACAAAAAATATAATGAAAATTTTGCTTGATTTTTAAAACAGATTTAATTACGAAACTTTTTATAAGCTATATTTTGAACTTTGCTAACCAGGTTTGAGTAAAAACTTAGATTTAATTAACAAACAAAAAATTCATTTAAATTTAATACGAAAATCAGTACAATGGCAACGCTGTATAAAATTATTGCAAATGTGTTAGTAGATAATTGTGTATGAATAAGTTTTCCTCATTCATTTCTAGCTGGGTTAATCCATCAAATGACAATCACTGATGATGGAATTATCCATCATAGCGTAAAACAAAGTTTCTATCACATTCTTAAAGGAAAAATGAAAAACTTGATGGAAACTTTTGTGTACATGTGATTTTGCATCTCCTTCTAACTAATGAATCTTTTCTTTATGAAATACATATATCTGTACTGCTCACACTACTGCAATTTACTATTTAGTGATGACAGCAGTTTTCATCACTTGATGGAAAAATCGAACTTTTTTTAATAAAACAAAATTTAATATTTTCTAATTTATATTCATGTTCCTTTTTTAATATCTAAATAATATTTTTACAGTATAAGAAATTACTTTATTCATAACAATAAAATAGGAGAGTTTTCAGAGGGCTTTCTTATCCCACCTTCCATCCCAATTATATTTTTCTAGTAGGTGGACGGTAAAAATTGAGCGCATCACAGTGCTGACATCCTTCGATGTCCCCTTAGTCATAAGTAAATGTGATGCTTAAAAAAAAAGATAAATGTAAAATTATTAAAATACTTTAGGCATTAATTTAAGTTCTTTACCATTGCTTCAGTAAAACCTGGCGGCTCCTCCAACTTTCTCTCCAACTCCTCCACCGCTAGAAGTTTCTGCAAAGAGAGCATGCTGACGACTTCATCAAGTTTTGGGTCGTAAGTCTCCCCAGTCAGCCGATAGACGGATTTCTCGACCTTTTTGATGACCACCTTGCAGTCCAATCAAAATTTTTAAGCAATACGAATTGCAAAACTTCTTAAAATTTAAAATAAACTACAATTTTACACTCACATATACTTTCCTCAAGTTCTCCAAGCCGGGTTTAGATTTCCTTTTGACCCTGGACCTAATCTTGAAAGGGAAGGAATACATTAGATGGAAAAATATTTTAAGCCAATATAATTTTTTAAACGTTATAAATAACCTCTATATTTCCGATCACTTTTGGACGACAGTGATGTTGGGGCACACATCTTGAGCATTTCTGCCAAATATTGTTGTTGACTGAAAATCAGAGAAATACATAAAATTAAGCAAATAAGGAAAAGTTTTACTTATCAAAAAACAACTTACAATTTTGGATTTAAAGGCTTCATAAGTTCTTCCAACTCGAATCTAGCTCTTTAAAGGCTCTGGCGGTTTTAAATACCCGCAACATGCCTGTGAAGTTTTGGGTTTCCAGTGTCAGGTTCATCGGACACAATATCTGCACTTTAACTGCTAGCCATCCCAAATGCAACTTACCTTTCTAATTCCACATTGCACTATTATATTTATTTTAACTTGTTTTTTTATTTATTTTTTCTTTAATTTTTGCTTCTATAAAAACTATTTGATAAATTCCTTAAAACCGGCTAACTTTTTAAAACAAATTTAATAAAAATTTTGTTTGACTTTTTTTGACAATTTTAATTACAACACATTTTGTAAGCTGTATTTTGTAGTTTGCTGCACGATTTAAGGCCCAACTATAATGTGCATATACAAGCTTATGCCAACTTATACAACTGTGCAAATACATATAAATCAAATGTGGTAAACTATAATGTACTTGAGAGAACTTTTCGTTAAGTTTCGTCAAATGTCATTTGCTTAAGCAATGTACGAAGCTGATCGTACATTCCGTACAGAAACAGCTGATTGCGCTTGGTGTATACATACATAAATCAATAAAGAAAAAATTGCAGTGGAGAGCGACATTGAAAAAGCTTTTTTTTAATTTAATAGAAAATGTAAAAAAAGAAGGGTTTATATGAGAGAAAATGATGCGTTTTTATTATAACAATTCGCTATAATTTTTTTTTTTATTGCTTTCAAATTAAATCAGTGACACCGTTGCATCTTTTGGTACTTTTGGCCAAAAATACATAAAATACATGCCGTTTTTATCGGCTTTAATTGAAAACTAGTAAAAGAAAGTACATTTATTTAAATCAATGTTATTAAACATATTTAATATATTTTTTCGATGCCTTTTTCTTTACAAGTTTTATTTATTTAAAAACATATATATATTTTTGGGAAAGTACGATTTAAACATAAATGTGCAACTGTGGCAAATTATTTTTTAAATTTACGTAAGTACATTGTAGCCACATAAAAATCTTTAAAAAATTATCTAAGCATTTGACAGGCTTTTCGTTGGGTTTTTGACATAAGCTCAAGCTAGCTTATGCACATTATAGTTGGGCCTTTAGTCTATTAATAAAAAGTTCATCCCAATTCAGTACCAAAAACGCTACAACGGCAACGCTGATCAATACAAAATCGTTGCAAATGTGTTAGAGTAAAAATTGTGTTAGTATTAGTTTCTGTCAAGCATTTTTTGCTGGGGATTGTATCTTGTAGCATTTAGTGATTCCTTACAAAATAAATATAAAAAGCGATTCATGGTGTAATTTGTCAAGTATAGACAATGTTCGTGAATTGAAATAAGATTTCTACAACTTATAGCGGGATTTTAATGTGTGCTTTTGTTAAAACTCAATTCTTTTTATAATTTTTCAGACATAAACTACCTAAAAACCATTATAAGCAATTGCCATACATGTCATACTTACAGCAAATTGAACACATTCTTCGTGGTTTTGGTTCCTTAATATTCTTTTTTGTATTACACTCCTCCGTATCGTCTTCTATTACTTCAACCTGTTTTTCCATTCGATCACCATCTTTTTCCTTGTCTTCTGTTACGTTTTTACTGACATCTTGTTGGCTAACCATTTGCTGTGTTGCTCTTCTTCTGCCTTTTCCTTGAAATTTTCCTGATGCTTTATCATCAAAATCATTAGTTTTTAAAGTTGATACTAAAGTACATTTTTTTTCTTTTTTTGTGGAGTTATCAATTTTATTTTTCTTCTTTCCCGGCGTAGCCGTAATTTTAGTAGCAGATCTACATCTTTTAGAGTTTTTTCCAACTTTAGCTTCACCTGGTTTTTTTATTAATTCATCATTTGACTGCTCATAGACGAAGTGATCTTGAATAATAGATTCAAACTCGATTTTTTCAACTAATACTGTCTCGAAGTCTTCCTGGGTATCTTTGTTATTTTCTAAATTTAAGGAATTACTTTCGTTTAAGCTAAATGCTTCTTGAAGAAATTTTTGGGATTCTAATGCTTTCAAAATGAAAGTGTGAACATTGTATAAGCCGTCTAAGCAACTTTGGCACAACATGGATGAAAATGGATCCGACGCTAAATAAATATAGTGTATAAACAATTTATTTTTTAACTAAAAACTGATATAAATACAAACCAGGGCAATCAATCTGCGTGTATTTGTAATAGCAGTCCTTGTAAGTTATATCGCAATATCCGTATAATGTGGCATTCCAATCTAAGACAATACCCTCATCTAAACAAATTCTACAAGTATTTTTTTTAATTTCGTTGGGATCCATTCTGTATTAAAAATAAACCAAAATTTTCTTAAAATGGTAAAATACATCCAAGGCCCATTAAACTAATAGCACAAACAAAATACTGTAATTTGCCAGCAGGGGTGCCAGATTATTTAATAAGAAATCGGCATATTTGCACAAAAAATCGGCAAATTTAATATACCATTTTTAATACAATTAAAATTATTTTTATTAATAAAACGTAGCAACATAAAATCAATATAACAGTTTTATTAATTAATTGTTTTCGTTATTGGTCTTATATAGTGGAAATAGTCCATTTAAGGACATAGGAATTTTGCAATACGTGTAATACTTAAATAAACAAATAAATAATTTTATCCATATATATTTGACAACTAGAGTCACTTAAAGCAGTTTTATAAAACATGTTATAAAAATAACAAACAACCGAGCCTAACTAGAGCGTAAGGCATAATCTATCTGTCAAAAATTCTCATGTCCATACAAAATATATGAAACAAACCTTAATAACGCGGCGTTAACGCTGAGCAAATGGAAAATCCATTTTTGAAAAGCGTTATTTTTTTTAAGTTTTCATAATATTAACATAAAAATCATCTTTAGACCTAAAAATATTTTATTTATTTATTTAATTTTATTGCATATTTTAAATATTGTATATTCTTAGTAGATTATGACAACCATATACGGCTCTGTGAGCTCGGTTGATTTTAAGAAAATAAAACAAATAAATAAATATATACTACAAAAAGTGTATTACCCGAAAACGTCCGCGTACATTAAAAAAAATTTTCTTAATAAAAGTTAAATTAAAAATGAATCAAAGCCGAAAAAGTAAAATTTTAATTGATTTATAACTTTAATAAAAATATTTACCTGTGGCAGCCTGTAAGGAGAGCAACCCTGCAATATGTCGAGTCTCGATAACATTTTAAAGTTTTTTTTCTGTAATAAACTACAGTCAATAGTTATCGAAAATTATTGTGTATTTTGCTTGCGATTATATTATACTGTCCAGAATCATTTCCTTTATTTCAATAAGAAAAATTATACCTTTTATTTGATTTTATATAAACAAAGCCTGTGTTTAAAACAACAAAAAATTAAATTATAAAATTAAAAGAAGTTTGAACAAGCTACATAGAGCTCATAGAAATTGAATATACAAACGTAATTTTCACTTATTTAACAAATTGAGAAAAATCGCTATCTTCGCTAAAAGGAAAAGGGCAATTAAGTAAAATACTTTACAAACTTCAACTGCCCCAAACAGTCACTTCTTTTACCAGGACACAAAAAAAAAAACGTTTCGAAGGACTACAAGTAGATTAATAGGAAAGAAACTATTCGATTTAGAAAAGTATTCGAACCATAAGTACTACAAAAACAAGAAAACAATGAGTTCGGTAAGTTTCGCTGTTTTCATTATTTTTTAATTGAAAAAATTAAAAAAAATCTTTTTGAAGTTTGCTTTCTTTAGCTAAGCTTGAAAACATTGATATGGTTTTAGTAGGCTTATAAGTTGAAAAGGCTTATTAGAGTTTTTGTACCTTAAGTCCGGATGTTTAAAAACAGCGTTAAATCTGGTTTGGAATGCTACGACTGCAGTTTAGTTTTAGGCTAGTTTCCTTTAAATGTACATAAATAATTTTTTGTTGAGATTTTACGAGCTTTTTGAAGCCAACATTTAAAAAAGACAATACTCACGTAATGTGGCATTTACTTATCGCTTACGTTTTGAGAAGAGTTTCCCGATACTTCCTTGTTTAATCAAATTACTTGTTATTTTTATTAAATTTTTTTTCTTTTTAGATATCCAATGTAGAAAATTTATCACCTCAAACAATTAGACAAGTGATGAAAGAAATGCAAAACATGGTTGAAAATCCCCTGGAGGGTATTAAAATACAAATGAACGATGCTGATGTAACCGATATTCAGGCTCTTGTAGAAGGACCAGCTGGTACACCCTACGCAGGAGGCATGTTTCGTGTAAAACTAACCTTAGGCAAAGATTTTCCCCAATCACCACCAAAAGCTTTTTTCATAACGAAAATATTTCATCCAAATGTGGCCGCTAACGGTGAAATTTGTGTAAACACGTTGAAAAAAGATTGGAAACCTGATCTGGGCATAAAACATATACTGCTTTCTATAAAATGTTTACTCATTGTACCCAACGCTGAATCGGCTCTAAACGAGGAAGCTGGCAAGATGCTCTTAGAACGTTATGATGACTATTCGCAGAGAGCAAAAATGATGACAGAGATTCATGCATTAGCCGCTAAATCAACAGATTCCAAAGATGATGATGGTCCATGTTCAAAGAAACATGCCGTAGACAAGAAACTTCAAGACAAAAAGAAGGAGAAACTTATTAAAGAAAAGAAGCGAATGTTAAAAAGATTATGAGTGGCATTCTCTGATTTGCCTTACGCAATTAAACTCTTAATTCTAATTACTTTTTAAAAAGAGCGCGCTGACTTATAAAAAACCTAATGCGTTGTTTCACCAACATTTGTTTACACTGTCCATACGTACGTACATGTATTTATATATATATTTACACCACATACATATATTGCTCCCTCGCCAACATCACAGCAGTCAACTTGTTCCGAATAAGTTTTAAAGTCTACGTATGCCGTCTTAAAACAAAAACCAACAATTAAATCCCACTCAGCATTTGAAGAAAGTGGATCTCACACTTTTAATATATTTACTCTTGAAACATTTATAACTTATTATTCCAGATGTCATTTCTTTATTTATTAAATATGGTTTGTATTGGTATCACGTTTATTTCAAATGATTTAAAAATTTTATTTCTGTCGAATTTTAAAATAAAATCTTAAAAAAACACAGCATTTTAAACAACGTAATATAAATTTAAATATTCACTTTTTTTCTATTCATCATTCAATTTTATGTTAACACTTTTATAAATACAATTTTAAATTATTTAAAAAAAAGTATTTTTGATTCAGAGTTAATTACGACTACTTTACTCTCAACGAATCCCTTTACTCCGACTTCAATGAATTTAGAGTGCCGACTTCTTTTTATATAAATTATCAGTTTTTGAAGTGCATAAAATTGGCTCTAAAAACCTGTTTGAAAATGAATGACCAAGACGCATCTGATGCGAGAAAAGGACCAAACCATTCAGTTGAAAACAGCAAAAATTTTATTTGTATGAAAGCAATTAATAACGTTTAAGGCTTTTAAAATTATCATTTTTTTCTTGATTTTTATTTACGCATCAACTAGTCCAGTTCCAAACAATTATTTGGTCACAGAGTTTGCGAAAATTCGTATTTCATTTTTGCGGCTTGCTTATTTAATTATATGTTGCTGCCTTTACGGGTACTTTTAAAAAAACCACTGCAAAAATATACAAACGGTGTTCATACACAGTTATGCTATAAACACAAAGGCTACCGACCGTCGACTACCGACTACAAAAGTAGCTGGCTACAAAAATAGCCAAGTCGCCAGCTTCTTAATTCTTTTAACGACTACCGACCACTAACTACAAAAAATAAACAACTGTTTTGAAATATGTATTAAAGTAAACCAAAACAACAACAAAAAAAAACAAAAAAATGCGCCAAATAAAAAGTAAATGAAAAATGTACAGGCATGTTTTGACAATCGCAAGTCGCATAAAACTTGCGATGTGAGTTGAAATCGCATAAAAGGTGTTCTATAGTTCACAATCGCAAGAAATTTGGCGACTTGAAATCGCAAGCACAGACTGAAGTGAAGTTATAAATTTCACTTTAAATAAGGTTTAAAACTACAATAAAACTATACACAAATAAAAACTAATATGTTTTTTTTTTATTTTTATCAAAATTAATTTTTATTTTTACACAATTAAAGTGTTAAATAATAAATTTAAAAAATGCCCTTTATTTTATCAATTGTTTGTGTTGGTTTTTTCTTGAGTACTTGCGATTTCATAAAAACAGCTGTTCTTATTGATGTTCGAAAATATATTTGTATTAGTGCGGTTATATGTTTAGTCGGTAGTCAAATAAAAATGCGGTGATTCACATTTTAAAATCTTAAACAAATATTCGGTGCTTATTAAATGGGCGATTTAAATGTTAATGTAGGTTAATAAATATATCTCAATTATTTCTAGGACGATCTGCGTTTTGAACGTGTATGTTATAACTAACAAAATAAGCAAAAATAATTTTTAAGTACTTATTACTCACGATCTAAGTAATCTTTTTCTTTAAAGTTGCTAAATGCAACTTCACTAATAGAAATTTCATTTGTCGCCCAATTATTTCTTGCTTTGTACAAAATTTTTAAATTAATATAAATAATTATTGGATTGGAATATCCAATAGATTGAAATTATCTCTAAGCATCCGTTTTTTAATTTCTTCTTTTTTTAATTTCATGTTTATTTCAAGAAAATAAACTAAGCAAGAAGGCTGCTGCCGTTTTTTTTTTATTTTCTTTTGATTTTTATGTTTTGCACCGCCAAATCATATGTTTTTGGTTTTCGAACATAAGTTTGAAAAAAAGCAAATCGCAAGCAAGACGCGTGAGTTTCAGAACATGTAAAACAAAAGTTGGCGTTTTTCAAATCACATGCGATTTCAAAAACGTGCGAGTGTCAGAACATGCCTGGTAAACAAATGAATATTATTTTTCAATGTTGCCACTATAATAGTTTTTCGCGTTTTTAATAGCGATATTTAATGTATTGCGTTTTTAAAACCACCATTTCATGCATTTTTTGTATTGGCAGCACTTATCTGTTTTTTGTAGTCAAGAAAAATAGAAATTAGCCAAAGTTGGCTACGGGCTACAACAGTTGCCGTGTAGTCGGTAGTCGTGTAGCGGCTAAAAGAATTATTCCCATAAGCACGCATGTATTCTATTTTTGACATCTTGTAGTCGATGGTCGGTGGACTTGATTATGTTTATAGCATTACGGTTTTAAGTAACCGAATTCAAAAAAAGACGGAGGTTATCAATTCGACTGAATGTTGCTTTTTTATTTTTGTGCCTGCAGAACTCAGTAATTTATAAACCAAATTTTGAAATTTTTTTGTAATTTGATGACTATGCTTACAGATTGGTCCCGTTTTGAAAACAGAATTAATCTTAAAAATTAAAGGGTGTCCCTATACAACATACATGTTTTTTTATGAACCGTATAGAGCACTTATTTAAAAATTAAAAAAAATTAGTGTTACTTTAGCTTCCAATAGCAGAAAGTAGTACAAAAATAAATCTAAAAATTAAAGGGTGTTCCGCTGATGACGTACATTGGCCAATCTTTTGAACCGTTACATATAAACGCTTGTAAATTGAAAAGAATGTCGAGTGCTATGACTTTTATAGTAGCAAGTATTAATAATCAAAATTATAAATTAAAGGGTGCCTCAATAGTTCATTTAATTTGATGTACATGGCCATACTTTTGAACAGTTGTAGACAGTTGCATAAAATTAATAACAAATCTGTATTGCTAACTCAGCTATAACAAGTATAAAATTTGGATTTGGAAATTAAAGGGTGTCCCAACAGTAGTTGATGTTATTTGATATATGTGTCCTGACTTTTGAAACGTTATAGACAGAACGCTCAAACCTAAAAGGACTTTTATTGCTAAAACCGCTGTAATAACAAATTTAGAAATTAAAGGGTGTTTCCAAAATTATTGTAATTTGATCTATATGACTGTATCTTTTAAAATGATATAGGTATACAACTACTTAAAAATTAGACAGAATGTCCACTACTTATTTGGTATAATAAGAAGTACAAATATCTTAACAAATTAAAGGGTTTTAAAATAGTTAATGTAATCTGATGTACAGTTGCCCAAAAAAAAAACTTGTACACTTAACAAATCAAAGTAAATAAAAGCGTAAAAATTTATCCATAACAAAAAATATATGTTTATTAAAGTGAAATTTAAACCTAAGATCCATATTTTAGTTACGTGTAGACAACATTTTTGGAACAATTTTATATAAAGAAAAAAACTAAAAAAACAAAAATATGCCAATGTTCGTAGGCAAAAAAAGAAAATTGTACATAGAATAAACAAAACTTATTATCTTATTGTAACTGTAGAAAATTGATAAAACTATTCCTTCTTAGTATTTTGTGTGATGACCTTTTGCTTCTTTAACAGCTTGGAGTCATCTTGGCATAGAATTAACTGGGCTTCTTGTAACTTCTACAGGTATAGATTTCCAGATGTCTCTTAGAGCGTTTTTAAGGGTTTCTTTGTTGGTTTTATGGTATTCATGTATTTTTCTTTTCATATAAGCCCACAAATGCTCTATGGGATTCAAGTCTGGGCTTTGGGGAGGGTGAGCTAAACCTTTTTTGTATTTTAAAGTAGCCATTCTCTGGCTACAACGGTAGAGTGCTTTGGGTCGTTGTCTTGAACAAGCAAATGCTATCCGCCAAGCCCATTTTTTCAGCAGATTGAATTAAAATTTTCTTAAACATTTAAATATTCAATCTTGTTCATAGTCACCTCTATAAAAACAAGATTATCTACGCCGTTTGCGCCCATGGCACTACAGATCATTACACTTCCACCTCCATGCTTATAAGTATGTGCAATGTTCTGTTATTTTAGGGCTTCGCATTGCTTCCTCCACACCAAGTTCCGACCATTAGTGCCAAATATGTTAAATTTTGATTCGTCTGTGAAAATACTGTATTCCAGAAAGCTTTGCCTTTGTATATGTTATTCATTCGCATAAGCTAAACATTTTTTAACGTTCGATTTTGAAAGAAGAGGCTCCATACGAGCAGAGTATCCTTTTAAATCTTGCTAGTTGAGAAAGTTTCTAATAGTCTGTGGTGTTACATGGACTATGCCGCCAATTATAAGTTCATTAGCTATTTTTACAGCGGAAATCTTTTTTAACATATTTACAGATTTTTCGTTCAATTTGGGCAGCATTTTTGATTTGTTTTGAAGACCAGATCTACTAGGTCTTTCGCAAGATCTAATTTTTAAAAAGTTTTAATGACATAATGGATTGTGCTATGGGTTTTATTTAGCATTTTCCCTATTTCACGCGTTGATTCTGCTTTTTTCCTTAAAATCTTTCTAAATTTGCTTCTATTTCACACTAATTAATGCAGAGGTTAATTAAAATAATTAGTTTTAAGTATTATTAACTCAAATTTATTAGTATATGGAAAAAAATTTTGTAACGGAATCTTCAGTGACACAAAACAACAAGTGTACAAGCTTTTTTTTGCCTTGCGGTGTTGTCAACTTTTTTATTTTTAGAGATCAAATTATTATCAAATTAATTAAAAGCAAGTAGATTTTAAATAAAAGGGTGTACAGGTTATTGACAGACGGTTGAAATTTATAAAGAACCTGATTGTTAAGTCTACTACAACAGCAAGTATTAAAGTTAAATTTATAAATTAAAGGGTGCCCCCATAGCTACCTTAATATGGAAACGCACTAACTAAGGTCTGCCCTTCTTTACAGGAAAAGGAAAAAAACTTGATAAAAAGTACAGTTTCGTAGTTGGAAATTTTTTATTAACGCGTTGTGTTATTAAACTCTCTAAGCAATTTAATACTGTTACAAGCTTTTAATCTTTTATTAGTGTATTAGAGAATCATTTATTGAAATATGCATAAAACTTGAATAAAAAAAACGAGTAAGGGCCTTTCTATATCAAAGTAACGATATGTATGTATATTGCCAAACTGTTGAACACTTGAACGAGTTTAAAGTTTGGAAATTGAATATATGGGTATCCCAATATTTAATGTAATTTGATGTATTTGGCCATACTCTTGATTCGTTAAAGACAGAAGGATGAAATCTGATTTGAAGTCGGTTTTTTGCAAGAATTATGTTCACATAAGGAATGTAAATGACTCGGGTAAGTTTAGCTTTTCTGACATTTTTCATTTAAATGTGAAGGTAAATTTTCTTGTCCATTATTTCCTTAATAAATACAAGCTTTCCTATACCCGAAGAAGACATACAGCCCCCTAGCAAAACATCTCTACCACCATACTTTACTGCTGCTAAAAGATTTTATGCTTCATATGATTAGTGTGTCTGTCCATCAGACTGGAAAGTATTAAATTTACTTTCGTCTGTGAACAATACCTGATTCCAGAAGTCTCAATGCCTATTTTCAAGTAGTTTGGCTCTCTTTTTTCCGTTAAAAGATTTATCTATTATTTGCATCTACCAACACGTGAGTTGTACCAGCTTCATGTAACGTTCTCTGAACGGTTTTTGGGTTTACATCTTTGCCAAAATCTTGTTTTATCTTTGCGGCAAACTGAGAAGATGAAATCTTTGGATCACCTCTTACTTTTCTTACGATTGGAGCTCGTTCTCTCTAAACTAATTTGCGAAGACGATCACAGCGACTTGTATTTTCAAAGTTTGTTTTGCCTTTGAACCGGTTTGCAACGGTCTGTATGATAAAATGGCTGCGGTTCATCAATTCTCCGATCTCAGCAAACGATTTACCTTGTTTATATAAATGTGAAGTTATTTTGCGCTGAGGTTCAGGACTTTCAGATTGTTTAGGACACATTTTAAAAAGATTACAAGCAAAATAAGTATTTCCTAAACTTTGACACTTTACAGCAGTACACACGACTGTCAAAAATATACTTAACTCACCTACGCTGCCACCTGGTAATTGATTCGCCTATGGTGCACATTTTAAAAATCGAATCAGTCAGAAAACCAATTATACAACTCGTTTTGTTGAAACTCGTTTTTTTTTTTTTGTGTCTAAAATAATCGGGAAACCTAGAAAATTATTTCATTGAATTAAAAAAAAAAAAACAAAATCAAACACAAAAACTATTCAAAATGAGACGCGTCTGGTTTGTTTTTAAAATTATTGAATCTTTTTTGGGTATGTGCTGTTTGGTATATCATGCAGCCGGATTCTTAAATATACATTATATCCAGGATCATTATACATACGTGGCCGTTTTTAGTGGTTTCTCATTAATGTCCATGTTCGGTTGCCTTAGTATCTGTCTGAAGGAGCCAGTGTCACAAATGCGTGAAGGCCTTCTGAGTATATTTGCCGCTACATCTTTCATTTTCATATCCTTGAACAGTATGTATCATGCTGAGAAGGATTTTCATTTAATGTATCTAAGTGCTGACTTGAAAGAAGAAATTGAAGATGAATATCGCGAGGAATCGGAACTAACATTGCCACCGCATCCATTTTTTAAATACTCTAAAGCACAAAGTGTTGCCGCTTTGACTTGCGGTTGCCTTTATTTGTTACATGCGATTCTCGCATTCGATTTGGCAATGACTCAGAGTGAAGAAATATACGCTGAGAGCGAAACAGATAGTATTGGGTCTGATGAAAGTGGTGAAATTATGACATTTTATGTTTTCGGAAGGAAAGTTCATAATTGGTTAAATCGATTTGAATGGTTTAGCTCTTTGGCTGAAGAGCCCATCGTTGAAAAAGAATTGGCAGACATTAACTTAAGATACAATTCAGTTTCGTAAGACTGCGCTGAGCACCACAAACCTTTTACCTCAAACGTTGAAATATCTTTAAAATTTTTCTTTCGGACAAACAATGAATTTGTTAATTAATAACAAATAAATAATAAAAAAAAAAATTATCGAAAACAATGAATTTAAATGAGTGGTACTCCACCAGGAGAAAAAACCCGTATTTGGATGGCATCAGTTCTTGAAATCCGTTTTTTTTTTAATTATTTAAAGTGATCTAAAACACGAAAAAAAAACACGGTTACCGTCATCAATTAAACACGCAACGTATTTAATGTGGCCGTCTTTTATTTGGATTGCAACTTTATTTAAGAAGCAGCTCCAAAAATGCACTAAAATATAAAGATTAAAAATATTTAACTTGGACTGACAGACAGGTTGTTCTTTAATTTTCTTCTGTGGATCTAGGTATTTTAATAAAATAAAAATTTTTTACTTAAATCTAGGTATTTTTTTATAAAAAAAATTTATCTGTTTGTTTTTCCATTTACGTGATTTTGTCTAAAACACTTGATTTGCTCAAATCAAGCCGAAATCGAAAAGATTTTGTCTTTACAACGCTGTGCTGTGTCTGGGATATCTAAGTTTAGCTTCGTGTTATCTATTCAGATTGGATGTTTTTATCGAAAAAGTGACATTTTATTTTAAGTTTAAAAAAAAAAAATAAACATTTTGGTATAAAATTGTGTTAGGCCATAAAAAAAAAACAAAACAAAAGCGCTAACTTTATTTTTTACAAAAATAAAATGGAGATGTTTTTCATTAACAGAGAAAAGTGTCATTGTTACGTCAAAAATTCGAATATATAAAAAAGTTTTGATCAATGGAAACATTTCAAAGTGTTTTCCTCAAAACTAGTTGATTACCTTGTAAAAGAGTAAAGAAGAAAAAAAATAAGAAAATGACAAACAGAGTATTAATTTACCGTTAGACGCTTACTCCTTTAATTAAAACGTTAAATATCTTCTCAACAATGATGTTAAAACTGCTAAATAAAATATTTAGGGCCATCATTACAAGTTGCCGCTAGTTTAAGGTAGAATTTTGGGCCTGTTCGTAAATGCATCACTGCATTTCATATGATGCGCAGTACGTTCGTGAATGCAAAAAAGTGGCAGCACTGCAAAGGTCATCTGTTCGTAAATGCATCACTAAATTATTATATGCGCAAACAAAAGAAAAACGCTAATCATAAAAATGGTTGATGCAATGAACGTGTAGTATATCAGGGGTGTCATAGAAATCAAATCGGTTTTAAAAACCAATATTGGTTGTATTTGGTGCCATTAAACCAAGTCGGTTTTGTTATCTTCGAATGCAAATAAAACCAATATTCGAATCAGCTGTTGTTTACATTTGTATAATTGTTAACAATTTTAATTATAATTTTTTGTATGAAATATAACGTTTGTTTATTGAAAATATCTACATCCAACTGTCTCTTCTTTAATTAATTTTCTTGCTACAAGGATTCCAAAATTGCTGTACTTACGTGGGCAAATTCCTTTTTCAAATCAGTGACAGCATTTGCAACGACTCATTGCCTTTTTCAATTGCTCTATAAATGCGCCAGGATTCACTATCATGCACAATCGTACGATTTAATCACACAAAAATCTGACAGAATTCTGTCCTACTTTAAAAATTGTTTCATAATGGCGTCGTGAGTGCCATACTTATATACAAAAAAGATGGAAAAACTTATGCTTTTAATATTTTGTTGTTTTTTCTCCTCATCTTCAAAAAAATCAACCCTGATCGCATAGAAAAAAATCATTTTAGGAATTATTTCACGTACACTTTTAATCCACACTATCATACTTTTTGAGCACAAATGCACCATTCGCTGAATCAGCCAGTTCTTCCTACAGGGCATTCACTGTTGGTTTGTCGCGCTTTGTGAAGCCTTAAGCTAAATCCGGATATTTTTCCATGAACTCCATGATTATGGTATTTTGTGCGCCGTATTTATGTTTTCCCCTAGAAAATAAAAAGCTCAATGCAAAAATTTTTTCTTTTTATAAAGCAAATATTAAATTAAATTAGTTTACTTACATTTCTAAAAAAAAATATCCCGCTGCAAAAAAAAAAAATAAATAAATGAAAACTTTAGCGCGCAAAAATGATAACTGCCAGCAGTTAGCTGCTTGGTTTATTTCCAATAAAAAACCAATAACATTGGCTTCTGTGACACCTAAAAGCGACGGTAATTCTAGTTCGAACATAAAACAAATATCATTGGTTTCTATGACCCCAAAGCGTTTTTCTTGTCAAAGGCATATAAATATGCCTTGTTCTTGTCGGTTTTAAAACCAATTCTGACAATATTTGTTACTATGACAACCCTGTATATTTTGGTTAGTTTTTATTATTTATTTCTTTTTGTTTAATTTTTTTTATTTTTTCCACAAATTTTTTGTATCACGTGTTCACAAATCAAGTTTATTAATTTTCACAGTATTTCTTCCTTTGTAAATGCAAACTAAAATGAGAAAAACAAAGCAAACGCAACAACTGATTAGCAGTAGCAGTGCAGAATAATTATATTATGCAGCGCAGTGATGCATTTACGAACAGGCCCGTTGTAAGTTGTAAGAACTCTTTTATTTTCTCAGCAGCATTTAACGGTAAACTTGATAATAACTTTATATTTTTAGTTTTATTATAACATCAACATATCTGGTTGAATTATTTTAGCAGACATCCAAATAAGAAAATTCCCCACAAAAAATTCTATAAAAATAAAGTTTCAAAACAATTATCAAATCTAAGGGAAAATCACTAAACTGGCATTAAAATATTAACCAAGGCGAATAAATATACAGTGGGAGCAATGGCGAATTCATTAATTTTGCCCAAAACCTGAAATGTCGAAATCCATATATAAAAAATTGTGTATAATTTTTTTTATATGGTGTCTGACACTAACGTTTCGGCGAAAATCAAAGAATTCGCTATCGAGATCACCTAGTATTATTTCGCTATGATATGTAGTTTGACATTCGGGCTAACGGCGAAAATTAACGAATTCGCCATCGCTACCATCGTATATTATTGCGCCATGATTTAACTTTAACAATTAATTAAAGACACTTATTTACTGATTTTTCATTAAATATTTGAAAATATTCCCAATAAGCACAAATTTTTTGAGAATTCCAATGTTGGAATTCCAGTGTGAATTCAAGCTTGAATAACATTTAAATTCCATTCTCTTTCCAGTCTGTTTGAAGTTTGTTAAAAAACAACAAATTTGTTTGAAGCATATTTTATCTGATGTGAAAAAATTGTTTTTCTTTATATTGAATTATATTTACATTACATACATTATTCCGGCGATTGGATACGAAATACTGCCACCTAAAGAACGTTGCTGAAAAACAACGTCGGCATCAAATTGAGTCAGTTATGTACTCTAAATGTCAATCATAAAATATTAATGGTGAACAATTTTACAACGCGAAAGTCCCAAAGTTTTAAAAGTGAAAATAAAGAAATATAAGTGAAAATAATAATCAAAAAGAAAATAAAGAATAGAATATAAAGCAATATAAAGAAATTTTAAATAAATAAATATAAAGGTATGTATTTAAAGGCAAAAGCAGATGCTCGTAAAATTTTTGCACTGCTTACCCAGAATCAGCATGGGAATGGCTTCCAATGGGAATGGCTTCCAACGATGTCCACGATCTCCACGTCGCTTTGAACGATGAACCGTCTGTCTGTGCGGACGCAATTATAAAAGACGATGGTATATCTGATACTAAAATTAAGTCTGTGGGAGACAGGGGCAGATAATAGTTTGAAAATTATTGTTAAAATAATGTTATAACACTATTTATATACTGTTGTAACATTGCTTGAATAACACTGAAATTCCTTGCTTGAATTCAATGGTAAAAACAGGTTCAGTTCGACTTGAATTCCACTGCAATACCATGTTTGACTTCAAGTGTAAAAACAGGTTCGGTTCAACTTGAATCACACTGTTATTCAAGGCTGGAATTACACTGTAATGGTACTGTTTTGTTCGACTGTAATTCAATGGTTAATTTTGCTGGATTCGCTATTGATATCAACTGTATTTCAACTGTAATTCAACACTGGAAATTGGAAATTGTAACTGGATTTCAAATGTAATTCCACTTGAATTCCGACCAAAATGCTTATTGGGTTGTATTTAAGGGAAGCGGCGACACATTAAAAATACAAATCTTTAAAACAATTATTTAAAATACAAAAGTTGTTAAAAAAAATATTTTTCGAGTCTTCCCTTTACCATGATTATTAAGCTTTCGGTATTTCGGTTTTTTTTTAACGTGAATTTGTAAAATATATTTAAAATATGTATGTAAAGAGCTAATATTAATGTTAAACTAAAATGGATATATGATTACTTACAGTACTATATAAATGTCTGATTCTAACATATCTATCTAAGCACCTACTCATTATATATATATTTGACGGAGATGGAACGATTGTTTTGCGAAACGAAATATATGATGTTTCGAAATGTCCAAATCGTTTGAGAAGTAAAAATCCCATGCGAAAAGTAAGCAGCAGAGTAAAAAAAAAAACATTAACATTAATCTAATATCACTACATTATCATCTTCTACATTGGGTAAAGTTATTGCGTTTGACCTTCTTGTTGTTGGCGAGGGTGTCTTCACACTATCTTTGTTCTTCTGTTGTAAAAATTGACTAATTAATTTATTTTTAGCTGGTGTAGATATCTGTTGATCCCTGGCTACAGACATGAGTAAAGGCACTCGTTTCTTTTCCTTTGTTATGGAGGTAACATTTGAGTTTGTCTCAGAAATAGATTTATCGTGGGAATTTTTATCATCAGCTAAAGATGTAATTTGTTGATTTGTTGTCTCCTTTTCAGTTGTTAAAACTTTTGTATATTTTGTTATTTGGGATGCTTCAGAATTTTTTCCCTTTACAGCCTCCACCGTAGAGTCTAATAAATTTACGTTGTTTAATGTTGTTGCCGCTTCGTATGTTTTAACTTTGTCAGTTTTTAGAAGTTTTGGTGGTAGAGTGTATTTCCAGGAATTTTTTAACTTCAAGGAGGACAAGTCCATTTTATCCAACATTTCTTGTTTCACCACCCAGCACAATCGCCGTTTAACCTTTTTCTTCTTTTTGTCATTGGTTTCATCGTTGGTTTGTTCAATTTCTTGAATACTTGAAGCCGTTGCATCGACTGCCTGCCATTCGGCTATTTCATCAATTTTATCACGCACCACTGACTTGAGGGGTTTGCGCCAACCGCCATTTCTTACAGATTCTTCCGTTTTCTCAACATATGCAATATATTCGTTAATTAAAAAGTTTTTAGCATGATTATTGCCATGTACAAGACGGGTTAGATCTTTGACCATGTTATCTGATAAACTTATTGGTTTTAATTTATCTGTTCCTTTTTCTGTATTTCCATTTGTTGTGCCGCCTGAAGGTGAACTGGGTTCGTTGGATTTATCGGCTTCAGGTTCCTCTATTAATGGGGCATCAGTAAAAAGCATTGCCTTTTTCTCCAACGTGTCCCATAAAATTTTTGCACAATTCGATGGCTGACTACCATTTTGATCAGCCCATATACATCCAATTAGGCGAGGCTTTATCTTTTCCGTTTTCTTTTTCATTTCTTGGGCAAATTCTTGTTGTAGTATTTGCAATTTAGCCTTTTGTGCCTCTCGTGTATTGTCGTCGCCGATACCAAATTCATCTTCATTTTGCAATTCTTCGTCACTTAAGTGGCCGTGTGGTACGAACCATTCGTTGTCTACTTCATACTCATCGTCTTCTGATTCTTTTTCTTTATCCTCATCACTGCCATCCTCAAGTGATTCACCAGGTTCTTCTTCTTCCCACTCATCATCCGAGTCTATTTCATAATCGAAGAATTTCTAAAAATAAGATTTTTTTTAATTCGAATGCATGATTTCAATGATAATCTATTTACCTTGTCCTGTGCAAAAGGTCTTCTTGGTTTAACAACTGAAGATTTTTTACGCCATGTTCCGTAGTAAGGAGGTCTGCGATTATCGTGAAATTTATAGAACTTAACGCGCATTTCTTCCCGTACATAAGCGGGTATATCTTCAACAATCTCTTGTCCGACACGTTCTAATTCATCCTCTAAGAAATTAAAACACAAAAATTAAATATTAAAGCAGATACCAACCAGAAACTAGAAATTAATTAATTTTTATTTTGTACATACCAACCAATATGACATCATCTTTAGATTCGGTTGAAGGGCGGCGCCATTTGCCAGGCAATATTTTGCCAGATCGTAGCTCTGATAAATATAATTTAGATTTAGGGAAATTTTCAGATTTTTCGACATTCTCTTCCATATCAATTTCATCATTAAAGTTTAGTAAATCATCTAAGCGAGCTTTTTCATCAGCTGTTAAATTTTTGCGACTTATCGGCGCCAACTTCATATCACCTTTAATTTGAAAAGGTCTAAATGCCAAAATTTTACTTCCATCTCCTGTATTGCTGTCATCCTCGTTTTTAAGTTGTGTATTTGTTGGAGTTTTTGCCACAAAAAACTTTGTAAAGGCTTGAGCGGCTTTTTTCTTTTTCAGTTCTGCTTCTTCTTTTTCCTGCTCTTTGCGTTTACGTTCTTCTTCCTTTTTTCGCAACTCTTCTTCTTTAGCTTCGTTCCTTTTCCTTTTCTCTTCATTCTTTGCCTCTATCTCAGCTAAACGTTTGCGCTCTTTTTCTTCGCGTTCTTTACGTTTTTGTTCATCTTTTTCTTCACGCTCCTTTCGCTTTTGTTCTTCTTTTTCCTCGCGTTCGCGTTTTTTTACAATTTCTTTTTCTTCTTTTTCCTGCTGTTTTTTCAATTTCTCTTCTTGCAGTTTGCGTTCTTTCTCTTCGCGAGCTTTTCGACGTTGCTCCGTTAGCTTTAATTGTTTTGGCGTTAAGTTTTTCGAAGAGGAAACTGAGCTCTTTTTATCCCTTAGCAGTTGTTCTGTATCTTTAGGCTTTGAATTCAAGTTTTTATTAGCATTAGAAGAAACTCTAATAGATTTTCTAGTTAAATTATCAGTTTCGTCATCGGCTTCATTGTCATTGTCACTTAGGACACTATCTTCCATATCTTCTTCAACTTTTTGTTTTTCTTCGTCATCTGATGAGTCTTGAACATTTTTATCATCATTATTATTTTTCGAAGATTTGTCTAATAAATTGATTGCTGTCTCTTCTATTTTACATGTTTTTGGTGATTTTTCTTGTTCAAAAGACTTATTTTCGTTCTCTTTTTCTGGTTCCGAGTCTAAAGTAATAGTTTCTATTTCCTTTAAAAATTAAAGCAAACAATTTAAATCTTAATATGTAATTTTTTTAAATTTAATATGCAATTTCATACAATCGAAAGCAAAAAGAATTTCGAAGAAAGTGGTAGATTGTAGTTACTACTTTTTTTAACCGACTTAAAAATGAAGAAGAAATTTATCATATCAGTTCGACTGAATGTTGCCTTTTTTATTTGTGCCTCAATAACTCAGTTAATTCTTGATCGATTTGGATTTTTTTTATTTGAAGGTGATGCTTGCCGATTGGTATAGTTTTAAAAACAATTCATAATCTTAAAAATTAAAGGGTGTCCCTATACAGCACACATGTTTTTAACCTCTATTATGAATCGTAAAGGGCTTTACCGTAAAATTAAAAAATCCCAATAGCAAAAAGTAATAAAAAACTATATCTAAAAATTAAAGGGTGTTCCAATAGGTGACGTAGATTGACTTATGTGGGCTTATCTTTTGAACCGTTATAGACAAACGCTTGCAAATTGAACAGAATGTTGATTGCTGACCTTAGTAGTAACAAGTATGAATATTAAAAATTAAAAATTAAAGGGTGCCCCAATAGTTCATTTAAATTGATATATATAGCCATACTTTTGAACAGTTGTAGACATACGCTTGATATTTACAAAACTCCGCTGTAATAAGTATAAAGTTTGGAGATGGAATGGGTGTCCCAATAGTTAATGTTACATTAAGCAACTTTTGTCGCTGCAATTCATATATTTTGGGAGGATGGATAAAAATAAATACACATATGGGTGTATTCTTACAATTCGTTTTGTTCCCTCATTCGTTTTTAAACATGAAGTTAACACATGTATACACATATGACACAGATGTCAGCCCGTCTGTTACAGGCCTTTATCCCTGGTACAGCAAAAGCTGAATATTTGATATTTTTAAACAATAGAAAATTAACAAAAATTATAAATAATGAATTTTAGCCATTAAAGACAGACAGTTCAAATTTTCCGCTTTGAAAACAGCTCGGAATTAAATGTGGCGTAATTGACAAGTTCTTCAATACACATTTTCAAATCGTCAAAATTGAATCTTAAAGATATAATACTTTAAAATGTAGAAACACTAGTAACTTAATTGAAATTGCGAAGAGTTAAATTAAGTTAAGAAACTTCGCTTTTACAAACTATTGGCACCACCTATCTTAGTTTTATTGTAAACACAAATTTTTAATCACAAGTCCTAAAATAAATATAAAGGCACTCACCTTTTCCGGAAGAACAGTGGTTTTTGTTTTGGGTTTGTCTATTTTATCGTAATCAGTATTTAATTTTTTGCGTTTGTGAGGATTAAGTTCAGCAGCAATCCCTTCAATATCATCGCTTGATATTTCCTGCGTCAGATTATTGACCTCGCTTTCGACCGGAGAAGTTTTTTGGAGATTAGATTTTCTACGTTTCTTTTTACCAGCACTTAAGGGTAATTTTATTTGTAATTTTGTGGCACTGCCATTTTTATCCTTTTGTGCGCTTGATGTTTGAGGCGTTCCTGCACCTTTTCGTTTGTCTTTACCGGAGGCCTTGGGAGTGCCGCTAGCTAAAGAACAATTTTTAACAATTTCAGTGTTGGCCTCTTCATCAGGATCATTGACGTCGTCTAAAAGTGAAACAACACACTCTAATACGGCATCATTTATGCTGACTGTAGATAATTTTTGCTTTTTAGTTCCTGACGTAAGTATGTCAACATTTTCTTTGCTAACATTATCGTCTTTCTTTACAATAACGTTCATACAATCACCGTCTGATTCATAAGATAGCTTACGCTTTCTAAGATCTGCAGATAGGTCTTCTGTATCTTCTACTTTCGACGTAGTTGGAGTTTTTGAATCAATAGATGTACCAGGAGCAATAATTTTAAATGGAAGTCGCGCTTGTTTTAATTTTTTGGCACTTCCCTTTTCTGTTGTATCGGAAAGTTTATCATCTTTAACTACATTTGTTTTCGGCGTACTACAACTTCTGGAATTCCGCATAGCTCTTTTTAAAGTTAATTGTCTTTATATTTTTATGATCAACAGGCAATAATAATGAAAATGGGAAACACTAGATTTGATCACAAAAATAAATACAGCTTACGACAGATAAAAAATGTTTCTGAAATATGACAGAAAAACGCGCGAACTGCTACATGATGTGCTATGATGCCAGATCATTAGAAATAAATAATACTCTATGAGGGGCGTTCCAAAATTTTTGATCAACACGCCACTTTTGTTTCTTGTTTTCTATATGCTAGAAGTTGGGAATATGTAGTTAAAACTAACACTATAGTCTTATAAAACTTTGATATAAAATACCACTTGTGCTTAAAATTTGTTAAACGCCTTTTTGGTGTTATTTACTGCCAGTCCCACGATATCGCAATCAATCGTTCGTTCGCATAATTACATTCAAAACAAAAACAATTTTAAGAATTTGTTTTTGTTTTGAATGAAATTGTGCGAACGAACGAACGATTGCGACATCGTGGGTCTGGCAGTTAATTAAATAATTCGTTTCATAGAAAATTAACCTAACAATTTCTCGAAATACCATAAAAAAGAAAGTCTTAACATTCTGTCAAATGAAGGCTGTAAAAAGTGGAAAAAGTTTGGTTTTGCATCTCTAAGCACTAGTTTTCATGCCAGTCTTAATAAACAAGGTCTAAGCATATTTAGAGAAAAAAAAATTTAGTCATATTCGTGAAATAAATTAAAAATAATTTTTACCAATTCTCATTTAAAATTTAAACATTTTTATAATATTTAAATAATTCAAATAATAATCAGTTTTTAGACCAAACGAAAATTAACTGCTGCTCTAACTGTTAAAACCTCACATTGATAAAGTCCAAGTACCCTTTTTTGCATATGGCGTGTTTAAACCAGGCGACTGCATTAGGTTAAAAAGCAATTCACCTTTGAAAATCCGCTTTCGAACAACTGCAATGCAAAAATGAGCATTTTTGACATTTTCGAATTAAGGAAGACAATTATCTGGACACCACATGGGCTAATACATTCACGCGTTATGGATTCTCTTTGATGGTGACAAGACCTAACCCTTCGTCTCCATTAGCCATCAAATTTTTATGAACAAATGGTCGCACATGAATTCGGCTAATGTAGACGTTCAATGTTCATGTTTCGTTTATGTGTAACCATCGTTGGCAAAACATTTGTCTGATCAATGATGTTCGCTATTAAATATGACTTTCAGTATGATTTCTCCATTTCTATTGATCAACAGTAAGAACACTTTCCTTAGTGTTAAAAACACTGAAATAACCCTGACGTCAGGCAGAAAATTATGTTCAGACAGAACATAAATATCAACATGTTTTCGCCACATACAAGAACATGGATAACATGCCGATGTTATGTGCATGCATTGTTCAATTTGATGGCTAGTAAAGACGTAGGGTAATAAAATTGTAATAAATTTGTTAACGTAGTGGCACCTTTGCTCATTGAAGTACATTGCCATACCAATATGAGCAAAATTGATTCGCCTTGACTGTGTGTAAGCCAAGGCGATTTTTGGTTTGAAAATTTTAAAATAATTTTATATAAACAAATTTGCAAATAACTTAAAAATAAAAAAAATTACAAATTTAATCAAATTAAATTTTAAAACTAAAAAAATGATATATAAGGTATTGCTGCACATACAGGAGAAAGAAACCAACTGGTACAAATTCATTTAAAGTACCAAATGATAATAAAATGATAAAATAACTTCTGCTTTCTTTTGTTTAGTCTGCTATTTCCGGCATCATTGGGGTCAAGGCGAACCAATACCAGGTGGTCGCAATGGCAAACTATATAAAAAATTGAGTATATTTTTTTTATATGGTGTTTGACACTTAACGTTTCGGCGAACATTAACGAATTCGCCATTGCGACCACCTAGTAATTGGTTCGTCTAGGTGTAAATCTACTTTTAAGGAGAGTTTAAAACAGTTGGGTGCACTAGTTGAAGGAAAATCAACTGCTAGGTTGTAGTGAAGGTAAATTGAATACTAAGTAACCGTATCAGGACAAAAAAAAACGCGCGTATTTTGTTTGTGTAAATTTTCTTGTACATGTCATTAAACAGCGATGAATAATATAAAAAAAACATAGAAGAATATGAAATTTACTAAACAAATTCTACTTCATTTCATTTATACTTTGGTGTCTTCGGCGTATTGAACAGAGTTCCAATCCCGCACTCTTATTTTGCAAACCACTCAAATATTTCTTCAAATATTTTTTATAAATGTACATACATACATATATATTGATAAAAAATAAACAATTTTTTAAAATGTTTCTCAAAGAAACATTTTCTTTTCAATAAATGTTGTGTTTTGTTTGTTTTAATTTATATTTAACCTAAAATTGGGCACACACACTCTTTTTACTTATCACACAACGGTTTATTTGCACATTCACTATTTAAAAAAAAATGAATTATTTAAAAAATTTAATCCGATTTTAATATTGAACATTTTTTCATGTTTTTAAATGGCGCGTCAACAAAATGTAAACAATTTTTGACTTTGGTTAGGAAAAATCTGTAAAACGAATTCGATCCCCTGGGCTATCAATTTTACCTAGTATTCAATTTGCCTTGGTTGTAGTGTGGAGGAATTTTTTGCTGATGACATACATAACTATCAAACTCCGTAAATAAAATTTGTTTAAATCTTTTGTACCTAGAATTTAACAGCAGTTCTATCGGCAAAAAATAACCAATTCGTTTACGCTGTCATCAAGAAATTAATTTGTCATGATCGAAACATTTGCTTTAATAATTTTTTTACTTGCTATTGTTGCTAAAACAACATGCCTTTTTGTTGTTGATTTGAAGTTCGAAATGTCAAAAGTATAAATATATATCCAATTGTTAACGATTTTCTCAAGTTTCTCTAGTATTTGTTTCTGCAAAATTAAAGCAAAAATAAAAATCGTATTATTTTTTTTTTTGCAGTGTTGTATTTGTTAAAGAGATACCAATTACCTGGTAGAATAAATATACCCTGATATGCTCTCAATCAAGGCGAATAAATTACCAGGTGGCAGCGTAGGCGAATTCAGTATTTTTTGCTGGCGTACACCACTGTCAAACTCCATATATAAAAAATTTGTGTATATTTTTTATATATGGAGTTTGACAGTCGTGTATACCAGCAAAAAATACTGAATTCGCCTACGCTGCCACCTGGTAATTTATTCGCCTTGCTCTTAATGCTAAAGCTGTTTTTTAGATGTTTAATATTTTATGGCAAATAGAAACCTCTACCAAGAACTGCATCCAAAAAGACATCGAGTAAATCAAATATCTCTTGAGTCACAGAGTATTGTGGTATGGACGGCTAAGTTTGCAAAAAGCGCCAATTTAGTAAGCCACAGATCATGGAAAATAAATGTTTTAGCTAAAAGTATTTATGGATTTTTTTAACACCTTAAAGTTAAAAGTTTCACCCTTTTTTGTCCTTTTGAGATTTTGCTGCAATCCAAATTTCATGAAAATATTTTTAGCCGTTTTAAAATAATATTTAGATTAGACATAAGTATTTACGTTCTAATTGAAAAAAAAAAAACAAATAATTTTTATTATTTGATTTCTAAACAGTTAAAAAATTGTTAAAGTACTTTTGGCGTTCAAAGTTAAATGCAAAAAAGGTTAAAAAATAATGTAATTAAAAATTATTTTACACTAACTAAGCAAATGTATTTTTATTTAAAATTTTATTTTAAACTTTTTTTAATTACAGATCTTTAAATATGACTTTATGATGTATGTTTATATTTATTATTTTTATTATACTTTTTTTTTTTATTATTTTTGCTTTTATGGTTAAATAATAATAATTTAATTTTTAGTTTTATAAATTTGTTTTGTAATTTTGAGATTTTTTTATAAAAACAAAATATAAAATAAAATATTTATGTATATTTTTTTTATATTTTAAATATTTTTTTAATATGTAATTATATTTTTTATTGTTAAATCATTTTAGATCCAGTTTTGAAAATTTTTATTTTTCTTAAGATGTATGTATACATGTAAATTAGATATACATATGTATGTATTAATGAATGAAATTGTTTTGTGCTTTTTTATTTTTTTATTTGCACATTACATTTGTTCTATAAATTAATATTTATGATTGTTTTCAAAAATAAAAAAAATAAATAACCAATTCAAAAGAACTTAGATATTGATATAAATTTTTAACGATAATTTAAATTCGACTTTTGTTCAAAACATCTGATTGAAAACTACTAATGATTGTTGCGTTTTTATTTCATATTACGATACGCAAATGATGTTAGTAATAAATCCGATACATGTAACGTTTATCGTATTTGAATGCTTCATTTTTTTTAGCATGTAACTAATTTGGGTTTTTGAAATTTAAAACTACTTTTTCAAAAATAAACCCAAAAATCTCTGCAAAAAACTTGTACAAAAATTAAAATTAAGTAGTTTGGTTTAACACGTGGTTCAAATAATAATTTGAAAATATGTTTTGACAAACATACAAGTTGGTCGCAATGGCGTATTCAATAGTTCTCGCCAAAACCTGAAATGTTAAACTTCATATGTAAAAAATGTGTATAATTTTTTTATATGGTGTTTAACACTTAACGTTTCGGCGAAAATCAATGAATTCGCTATCGAGACCACCCAGTATATTTTCGCCATGGCATATTGCTTAAGGCCTGAATTCACTATTATTTAATCACACAAAAATTTAACATAATTTTTTCATACTTTAAAAATCGTTTTTAAATAGCGTCGTTGCGTCCTATTTTGTTGTGTTTTTCCTTTATCTTAAAAAAGTGGACTCTGATCGTATAAAGAAAAACATTTTATGATTTTTTTTTAAAGATTATAAAATCGTACAGCTTATAATTTTGAGCATACAGTGAATCCTGGCCTTTAAAATTGGTTATTAAGATTTGCAATGGCAAAATATGTACCTGAAAAACGCAATTGCTGAAATTATGATTTCTACTATCAATCTTGATTCTCAAATCTATTTATAAAAAGTTTATTTATTTCAAAATTTTTTAATTTTTTAATTGTTTTCAATTAAATAACACAGCTGTTAAAAGAGGTTTATTCTTAATTATGCATATGAACATAAACTTTAAAGAAATTTTAAGATCAATATTACCGACAGTATAACAACCGTCTTGACTGACCAAACTATCATTCAAGTTCGGAGCTGAAACCGTTAGAAAAAACATTATGTTTAATTATCGCTCTAGCCAAAAAAAAAACAAAAGAAGAGAATAAGTATTGAGGCATGTTACATAAAGTTACACATTTAAAATTAAAGTACAATAAAAACAAAATAAAACTTTATAAACAAACATATATTAAAACAGAAAAAATCGCATTACCTCGCAAGTAACAAACAAACCTAAATTATCAGAAAATTAAAGCTGGCAACACTATTGCATATTAATAGAACTGGCAATTTTCTTGTTTTCGCTACCGTTATTTTTCTCTCTACACGTTGAAGTTGAAAATGTCAAAAAGTACCAACTTTTTTAAGAAAACGCCAAAAATATGTTGTAAATTAAAATTGAAATCATAGAATTTATAAAAATATACTAATTCAACACCAAATAAAAGGGGTAGATTATAATGAAACCAAATATTTTTTAAATGCACATTTATATTTTATGGTATATAAGATAAAAAGAATCCCATGTTAAATAAAAAACAATTATTCAAATTTTTAAATGCAAACATACGTATAATAAAATAAAATTTTCTGTTTATTGTAATTCCTTATGTGTTTTGAAGAATAAATAATGTGTGTCAATGGGCTTAAGTCAGAGAAGATTCTTCTCTTTAAGAAAAGGAACTTTAAACTAATTTATATTTTAAAAAAGAAACACAAAATTATTTTTATTATATCCTACTGTGTATTAAAACTTGACAATAATGTTCACATATTTTTTTCAGGTTACAATAATACGACCTGTAAGAGTTGTTACACAATTACCGCCTGGATCATCCCCAACAATCGACGACGATTATGAAAAATACAACAGTTAAAATAACGCAAAAACATTAATCAAGTCGAAAATGATGGAAGCTGCAAGAACTTTCCATGCACAGTCAAGATTTTCCTTAGGCGCTGATTTCACTTTGTTAGAATTTTTCGTTTTATAAACCTTAAAAAAATGGCGTCTTAGGTGCCACACTTTTATACAAAAAAGATGCAAAAAACATTTTGTTGGTTTTAACATTTTCTTGTTTTTTTTTCCTCATCTTAAAAAAAATCAATTCAGATTGCATAGAGAAAAACATTTTATGAATTATTTCAAAAGATTTTAAAATTGTGTAGGTTTATTAAAAGGTCTGGCACACACACTTTTAATCCACATTATTATACTTTTTGAGAACATACAGATGACAGATCGTGGGACTGTGTATAAGGTTTCACTAGCCTGATTTTCATTTACGTTGTTAATCCTGAAACAAATTCCATTTATATTAAAAAATAGTTAATCTAGCACTTTAAGTAACGTGGAGTTTCCTGATCGTATTTCCAACCATATATTTTTATTTAGACCATTTTTCACAAAACACTTGTTGTAAAATAAACAATTTTTAGTGCAATGTTTTGCTGTTATTTTTCCAGCAAATTGTGCATTTCGGCACAGAAGAACAAACAACCATAAACGTACAAATTTTAATATTAGTAAATCAATTTGATTCCAGCTACATTTACAAAGGCCCTGTCTAATACTAATTCAATATGTTTATGTGAGATATTATTTAAATTAGTGCAACTTTTAAATGAGCAGTTCAGCAATGTTGACGTTTGAGCGCACATAAAAAAAAGTAAAAAATTTTAACATAAGTGTGTAAAACTTAAATTAACCCATTTAAAACAGTTAGTAATTTCTAATAAAATTTATGTTCTTTAAAGTAGGCGGCGAAAGCATAGATTTTAAAATCCAAAACTAGGAACAGTTTTAAAATAAAGAAAATAGTTTATTTTTTAAATCTGGTAGCTCTATAAGTTGAAAAATTAACGGTTAGTTTAATAAACAATCTCAAAATAACTCAAGAAGTTTATTATTTAGATGATACTTCTTTACCTGCACTGCGCTCAAGGCGAATCAATTGACAGGTAGCAGCTATTTTTTGCTGTTAATTATTACTTTAAACTCCGTATATAAAAAATAGCAGCGCTGCCACCTGGTAATTTATTCGGCTTAATTGCGTTCTTATATCGTCAAAAGAAATTCCGCTTTTTTGCGTGTTTTTTAGTCATATTTTCGTGTTTTTGCATTCACTGCTAGCAAACAGCAGAAGAAAATGCGAAACATTTTGGATTTTTACGTATTCGAAAACATCTGACCAGTTTTCATTTTTTATTTGCATAAGTAGATATAAAAAACTATTTTTTTTCAAACTATAATTTTTTATGATCTATAAGTAAAAGTTTCTCCAGCTACGAGAAAACAAGCATTTACCAAAGACCTAATTTACACGATCTAATTTTATTTTCGTGTTAACGACAACTGGAGTGAAAGAAGCGAGGTAAGAAGAATGGCACCAGTTGACGCGACTTTCAGGGGATTCGCTTTTTTCAAGAATCGCAAATAACTATTATTTAATAAATTTAAATACGAAAAAAATAATAATAATGAAAGAGAAATGCCACAATACAAAGAGGGCTTGTTCCGAAATGCATCACTGCGCTGCATCGGAAACGCATGTGTTTGCGTTGCCGTTGCAAAACAGCTGATGCTCATGCCATTGTCTGCGTTTATTTTTATTTTAGTTTTATTAAAGAAAATAAATTTAAAAGTTATTTTTTCAATTTTTATTGTTTAAGTTTTATTTGTTGCTTGAAAAATTGCAGTTTAAGTTACAGTAGAAAGAGCGTTTTCCGCTTTAAAAGTAATATTGATTGATTTATTTTTTTTTTTCAAAGCAAAAAAAAATAATATTAATGAATTATTAATTTTCAGGTAAAAATTAAACTCGAAAACTTTCTATGATTTTTCAATCAAAAAAAATCTTACAAAAAATTATTTTCTAAAGAAAAAATTAAACTCAAAACTTAACAGTTATTTTTTTAACAAAAAATAGAACTTAGAAAATAACAATTATTTTTAAAGCAAAAAAGTTGTAAAATACTTATTAAAAAAATTATATTCTTTTGAATGAATCTTATAACCGTTATGATTCTTAAATTTTTAACTTGCCTTTTCGATCAGAGTTGTATTTTGTTGTTTTATTTAAGGTAACTTAGAAGTTACACGTTTAAGTTCAGGCTTCGTCCTTAAGCCAGAAGCCAATCACATTTTTTCACTAACACAATTTTCAAAATTGATCACAATTTGATTAATAATTTTTTTTCAAATTGTGAAGTAACTTTTTAGTCGTTATTTAAAAAAAAATTTTCCGCATCTTGAAAAAAAAGTGGACTATAAAGTTGCGTGCAAAGCAAAAGTATTAACGTTTAACTGCAGCGTTAGTGCAAATTGTAAAAAAATAACCAACAGACGACTGCATTACTAACAATTAAATACGTAGCAACTTTGAAAGAACTTGAGAAAATTGCATCAAAAAACACATCGTGTAAATCGTGTGCGAATTTTTAATGACATTGCATTTTAATGTCTCACAATTTATGTGAACTAATCAACAACTTAAAATAATTTTAATAAAATTTACAATAAATTAATTTGCTAAAATGGGTTAAATTAGTTGCAGTAAACAGTATTTTGCCCTCCATAATAAATTAAACAGTTTTTTTTTAAATGTATTTTAGTTTAGCTCTTATTTGCTAAAGAGGAAATGGATGTTTTGTAGCAAAATTAAGTGAAATAAATAAACAAACTAATCCTAAAAAAAACAAAAGAAAAGTGTATGTAATTATATTATTGTTGTTGTTATATATTTAATGCATTTAACCCAGTTTTATTTCTTGTTTGATTTTAAGTGAAGTTGTTTTTGTTGTTGTAAATCATGGGGAATTCCTTTTTTTAATTTTTTCACATATTCTTCTCCTAATATACTCACTTATTTTTATTAATTTTATTACTTTAAAAATTTATGCTTTGGTTTTTTTTAAATATATAAATTAATTTACGTTTAGTTTTTTTCTTTTATACTTAATTTTTAATAAGGATTTTTATGCATATATAAAATTGTTTTATATTTAGTTTTTATTTTATTTTTTTTAGAAATTAAAGATCTTAAATACGAAATATTTTCATTATTTTTATAAAGTTTAAGTGTATGATTTTGTTTTTGTTGTTATAATTAAATATTATATTAATAAATTGTTTTGGATTTTTATAAGACTTAATAAATTATTTATTCATTGTTGTTGTTGTTGAAGTGGTTTTTTTTAGGACTTTTTTATATTTAAATAAAATTGCTGTGGTTTTGTAAATGCTTTTTATCTTCTTTTTTTTTCTTTCTCTTTACTTCTTCAATAATTTATTTATATTTTTATAATTCTTTAATTTTGGTTCTGTATTAAGTAAGTTTTGAAACTGATAATGTTACAGTGCTTATTAATTATTTCAACTGTTATACAAAATTTTATTGGAAAAAAATATAAAAAACAGATTTATAAAAATTCATTTTTTACTTGGATGAAAAAAAAAATTAATTATGATTAATTTAAATTTTTTGTTGGTTTTATTTTTCTCTATGCTCAGCTATAAATCAGGAAAAAAATTATTAAATTTTATTTTTAAACATGTTTTAAGGTTCGATTAGATTTAAAAAAAAGTAGTTCAAACCAACCTGATGGGAAATACTGTATTTGATTATTGGTGACATGCCCCATAGCCATAACAGTAACCAAATACATCAATTAAATTTTGATTTTTTACCATAACAATATACAGTTGGCTATTCAATTAAGGTATTAACAGTTTGTTTTTTTTTTATCTTCTTCTTATTTTTTCCGTTCGCTGCATTGTATTGGTGAGTTTTAATTTATATAAAAAGTTGCTTATAGCTATGGCAACGCTATTTACTGACAAAAAATATAAATTAAAAAAAAAGATATACAGCCCAATCATAAACAAAAATTCCGTTCGAGTTTTTTCACTTTTTTCTTTGCTTCTATTATAAATTTATTCCCTTCTTTATTGATAACGGAAAGTGAAAATAATTCGAGGAAAAAAATATTATAAATTAATAAATAGAAATTTTATGTAAATAAACAAAAAAGATTCCTTCAAATTACGGCGATGCCACTTTTTTATTTCTTTGTTCACTCGTTATTTATGTTTGAAGGAATCTTTTCTCGCTAAAAATTTTTCCGTGAGAATTTTCATGATTGGGCTGATGTAGTTTTTAATAATCCTCGAGAAAAATAAAAAGGATTTTCAAAATCTTATTAGGTTTTTTCGGTTTTTATTTATTTATTTTTTAGTAAAATATCCTTTTTTTCTTTATTAACCCCTTGCCATACGATTAAATCTCGAAGAATACTACGCGCGCAGACAATTAAATAAATATTTATCATAAATATTTTTATTAAATAAGCTGTTAAAACCGTTGTCTATAATGGGGTCAGTTTAGCTGGAATTTACAAAAGACCATGTGCAACAATAATATTTTTATTTTTACAAGTTTGAAGAAATTCACACGGTTTTTAAACATAAAAATATACTGCGGGCGACGTCAAATTTGAATTTGTTACAGAAAATCTTTCCACTCAAGGGGTTAAAAAAACTATTGACAGTTGGCGATTTTCATAAAACTAACTTCAATACAATTACTTTTAGGCGTTAGAAATAAAATTATTTCCATTGTGCATGTTAAAGTCAAAAAGTAAGAAATAAATAAATATTCAAAAATTCAAAATTACTCTTGGTTTATGTGCTGGCGTTAGCATTCAATTCAAAACTAGCTGTCTGGCTTGTTTTCAAATAATTATCTTCTTTTTAAAATTTAAAAACAAAAAAAACTTACTTGGACTACAGAATAGTGGTGTTTTTTTCTGCGCATATCAGCGAACCGACCCATTGTTATTGGGGCTGCAGAATTTTTAACCCGATCTGTTATATATCTGAGCATATGTATATCTGTATGTTATTTGTAATTTGTATGGGTGAGTATGTTGTTTATATAAATGTATCTATGTATGTATGCATGTGCATTTATTGACCTAATAATGAGTGGTTAAAGAGATTTTATGTGTTAATTCGGCAAACCTATGTTTTTTTTCTTTATTTATTTGTTATTTTTCTATTGTGTAATATTTTTAATACTTCTTTTTTCTATTAATCTTCCATTTTTATTAAAAATTTCCTATATTTTTTTCACTTTCGTAAGTATGTTTGTATGTATATTTATGTTTGTTTTGATTTTTAAAAATGCTTTTTTTTATTATTTTTTATTTTGCAATGTTCTGTAAATTTTACCACTTTTTTGTAGTTATTTTTTCTTTTTCTTTTTGAAATTTTAATGAAATTTAACTGTTCATAATTTTGTATATTGTGTGTGTTTTTATGAAAGTTTGTGTGTTGGTCGCTTGTATGGATTAACTCAAACAATCGAAATTAAGGTTGGTCTAGTATAAGGGCCACTAGACCGAACCTCGTAATGTTTAGTTTAAACTCAAGTGCGTGTAAATTGCGCGTGTTATTACAGTTTTGTAATTTTTTTTAATATTTTTTCTTTATTTTAATATGTATACATAAGTGTTTATATAAACAAGAATTTAAGCTTTTGTGTTGAAAGCTAAGCTTGAGGACACTCTTATTATTTTTTAAATAATTTTCATATTAATGAAAGAGATCCAAACTTTTATTAACATTATTTCTTTGAATTTCATATTAATTTACAGTAATTTCTCTTTTCAATGTGAAAGCTTTTTGTTACAAGAAATTTTTTTTGGAAACATACATACATACACATTTGCCCTCTCCATTTTATTCTGACGCTTCATTTACCGTTTTAAAGAGATTCAACGTGTAGGGAAAACCGTGTTACGGTACTTTTTATAATATTCTACAAAATAAAACTATAATGTAAAAAAAAAACAATATAAAAATCTGGCTTTTGTTGTAACGTGTTCAAGATGACAAAGTTATCATAAATTTAATCATCGCCGTTAAATTCTAAATGCCAAATTCCGCCAAATGTTTTAGGTTAATAATATTTCGATCACATAATTTAACCTTAGTACAGTTTACATTTTTTTTGCACAAGCTGGAAGCCGGTGTCTTAGTTTCCCGGTAAAAAAATAGTAATTTGGGCATGAAGTACTAATAAGTAGAGACTGAGATGGGAGCGAGAAGCGCATTAGCTCTGGGAAGAATTTAATTTCTTAAGTGCCATCGGGTTAAATGAACTAAAAAAATTTTGCTTCTTACTTCATGTTAAATATGAAAAATATATAGAATGTGAGTGGACAAAGGATAGAAAAAATCTATAGTGGAATTCACGGTTCATAATAAATTTAAAATTCTTTCCATGATTTAAAATGGCTAATTGTAAGCGAGTTTTTTTTCTGTATTGTAAAGAAATTGAAAGAGCAAAAAAACAACATGGCGCCTTAAATTCCATACTTGTAAATATATGCATTAACTACAGTATTGAGTATTAATTTACTGCAATAATTTACTACGATTGTAGTAAATTAAAAATGTACACCTTTAGTTGTTGTCGGATTTTAAATTATCAAGACCAAACCGTAACTTTCGCTTATTTTATCCAAATTACTTTTTTTTATTTTCTAAAGAGTTATTGAAACCAAAAGCTGAAACTGAAAAGGAACTTTCTCCTTAGAAGGATTCATTTGGAATTTCTGAAAAATATTTCTTACTGGCGATTTAACTGAAATGTATGTATATTACCAAAATATTAAGGATAAAAAATGGAAGCAATTATAATATTAACAAAAACAGAAAAGATATTTTAAATTAATCTGTCCCATTTAGGAAAATAAGAATTGAAACACAATAAAAAATGCGTGGATGATCAATAAAAACTGCTTTAGAGTATGCAAGACTTAGGAATGCCAGATTGCATTAGTACTACCGTTTAATTCAGTCGGAGAAAAACCCGTTTAAAAATAAAAAATCAAGAAATTTGAAAAGAATACCGTTATAAAAAACGTGATAAATTTTACGTTAATACAAAAGTAAATATGTGAATGTCACATTCGAAGCACATTTGGAAAAAAAATAGTTTGATTAAAATTCTATTATTAAATTGTTTTGCTGTGCTAAATTTTACTTTTATGTTTTAGAGAAGATATGGATCGAAATGATATTTGAATTATATGTTATGAGAGAGTGTATGTTAAAAAAAATCTAAATACAACTCGTATTAAGGATTTATAAAGATTTTAGCGAAAGTTTTATTTATTTATTTTTTGTTTGAAAATATAGTCAACCAGCCATGCACAAACTTCAAATTACTATATATTTTTATTGATTAATTAACTTTAATGAAAAATACAACATCAGAGTTTTTTTTCAATTATTACAAAAGTTTAAAGAAGATAGGAAGTTTTTAGATTCGCTTGTATAATTGGCGTTTTTTTTTTATAAATTTACAATATTAGTTTTCATATGAAATCTAAAGTGATGTCTGACAATAAATATCCCCTTAATCCAAGTCGGAAATGAAGCATTTTTAATGTTCTAAGACTTATAATGGTTTCAATTTAAAGTGAATTTAAAAATTAACTCGATTGATTGTTTTTTTTTTTTAACAAATTTGAAGTTACTCTATTCATCATAACGCCTTGAAGTTGCTTTAGTTTTTAAAAAGTTGTAGCCATACTACTTCAATAACGTTTGTTTTTGATTTAGTTATACAAAATTTATCACACACCCAATAATTTATTTTATTTATTTAATTTGTGGTCTTTAGCGAAATTACTGTTTCCATTGGTAATTTTAATTTTTTGGACCTGAAATATTTTTTAGATTTTTCTATAGATTTGCAACAGGCCTCTACCAAACAGCAATTGAAACTAATATTTAAAAATATTAAATTATCTTTCATTATTTAGGCGTAAACTTTGTTATAATCAAGAAACTGTTTCATCTGTAATACACACTACAGGCACTTGATGCTCTGTAAATCACAATAACAAGAAGTTCAGAGATTTCAATTCGCATGCGTATATTGAAAAAAATCTGATATATTTTCTTTTCACAATGCTTCAAGGAATATTTAATTGATCCGCAAATTAAACTTAATATATTCCACTTTGTTTAAAAATATAAACTAACATTGTCACCAATTTAAAAAATGCGAAGGAAAAAAAAAAACAAACAATAAAATGCCTTTAATTTATCCATTGGTGCTGCCAAGTTTTTCCTGCACTGGCTATTTAATAGTAACTGCTTACCATATTTGGCGTTAAAAATCGTCCGAGATTTGAATTTTAAAACATTGGCCAATGTGTTGCCAAGAGTTTGCGGTTTTTTTTTTAAACAGATTTTTGCAGATTTATTTATTTATGTTTTGAAAATTTATTTTTCAAGAGTTGCGTTAAAAAACGAGATTTTTTTTTTAACTTAATAATAGTCATGTTTATTTGAATCCGCAGCTTAAAAAAGTATTTGTATATAATCCCAAACATTTCTTAAATATATAAACTACCAGGTAAGTATTTTTTTGTTTGTTATTTATTTATTTGAAATAGTGTTATTTATATAAATATTAAGGAAATACTGTGTGTTGTGGCTGGTGGTCCAAAATCAAACAAAAAAAAAAAAAAAGAAAAACTTATATTGTACTTTATCTCCTTATTACAATTTTATATTTGAAGCTTACACATTAAATGAGAAATAAATGTAAAATTAACAGAAAAAAAAAAAACAATCTTTTAATTTTTGATTTTTATAATAAAACAAGATATTGAGTATTTCTTAAGATACACATGTTTTTGTTTTGTTGTATATGTTGTTTTAAGATTTGTGCAAAATTGTACGTACAAATTTCATTGTAAATTAAATACAAAAAAATAATAATAAATAAATAATTGTTTACCACTTTTGTGCTTAAAATTTTAATTTTAAGTTAAGAAGTAGAGCAACGTGTTCTCGTATTAAGCTTATTAAATTTGTTAGCTTGTATAAGTTTGGTAACCAGAAATACTCAAAACTTAGACTAGTGTTTATATTAAACATAAAAAATAAAAAATAAGAATATATTTTTTATATAGAAATACATATACATACATATATAATAGAACATATTGTTCTTTGGTTGTGTGTGTCCCTTAAAAAAAATCCTCAAACCTGACATTTTTTGTATTGTAGAGTGACCACGGCATTTATGGGTTTATACTTTTTAAACTATAGTAGTAAATAGGTTTTTCTTGTTGTTGTAGGCTTTAAAAATTAATTTTCTTGTGTTTGTGTTGTTTTTGTTGTTGCTGTGTTGCTTATATTTTAAGTTGTTATTTAGTTCCATACACGCAAGAAGGAATCCCATGAGCCCGTTGCTACTGCCATACCATTCTCGGTGACACCCAGACAAGATACACGATTATCATGACCGGCCAGTATGCCGGAACGTTCGGCCTTCATTGTGTCCCAAACATTGCAGTTGAAGTCATCGTAACCAGCTAACAGCAAACGACCACTCTTTGAAAATGCCACCGATGTAATGCCGCATATGATATTGTCGTGCGAGTACATGGCAAGCTCTTGATCGGCGCGTATATCAAATAAACGACAAGTAGCATCATCTGAACCTGTGGCGAATGCCTGACCATTAGGGAAGAATGTTACGGCATTAATGTCAGACTCGTGGCCAGGGAAGGTCTGTTTGCAGACGCCCTCTCGTATGTCCCACAGTTTTGCGGATGCATCGCAGGCACCCGACACAAATGTGTGGCAGCCGGGTGCGAGCGATAAAGCCATTACATCGCCGGTATGTCCCAGAAATGATGTTACCTGTTGGCCGGTTTCAATGTCCCACAAACCGCATGTCATGTCGCCGGAGCTAGTAACGATTTGATTGTCGTCCAGAAAACGGCAGCATGACAAATAGCCACCATGACCAGGCAGTTCACGAGAGACTCGTACATTGCCCTCGCGCGTTTTCAGGTTATAAATTGAACACATGTTGTCTAGACCGCCGCAGGCGACATAACTGCCGGAGGGCGCGTAAGCGCACGTCATCACCCACGACGAACGCAGTGGTATGGCATGGACCTTGTTGGTGGTGTGCGAATCCCAAACAATTAATTTACCATCCTGAGATGCCGATACTAAGTTCCTTGAATCGTTGCCCCAGTGCATGGCGTAGATTTTCGCCAAATGGCCTCTAAGTGTGCGTCTTGTGCGCATTTGTATGCGCCCGATGGGTTCCAAGGACGCTGCAGCCTGAACCAGACTTGTGTCGCAAGCCGCTTTACGGGCATCACGTATTGCATTTTTAAGAGTTTCGGCTTCTTGTCTCAAACTATCCAATTCATTCATCTTTGTTCCGGTTTTTTAATTGTTGTTGTTTTTTTTAATAGATTTGTTTAGTATAAAAAAAGAGTGGTTTGTGTTGCTGCTTCTTTTTTTCTTTTTTAATTCTCAATATATTTGTTTTTCCGATTTTTTACTACTACTACTACTGCTGTTCCGATTTTTATGATGATGATGAAAATCTCTATATCTTCATAGGTGGTGGTTGGTTGGAAGAAGGCCGCATTTTTTTACATTTTTTGAGATTGAGATGATGTTCATATTTTGTATCGTATTGTATATATTGTGACGATGAGGTCGAACGAAAGAGGGTGGTAAATGAATAAAAAAAAAAAAGAAATGAAAGGTGCGGTGTTAGTTAATAAAAAAATTTTCATATCAACCAATCTTTTCATAAAAACGTCAAAAACACTCACCTAGATTTGATATATGTATTTAATTTCTGGCTGTGTCCTTAAGTTTGATTTCCATTTAAAATTTAACCTTTTTTTCCAATTATGATAAATTTAATTTTTCTAATTGCCTAGAAGTTCTCTATTTATTGTTTCGTTATTCTGTTGAAAAAATAAAAACTGCTGGTTGCTGAATAATCTTTCTCACTTTTTTCGTCGTACGTCGTCGGTTGTAGTCCTCTTTACTTCATGACACTTGTATTTTTGTGCTCTTTACTTTGCCTATTTAAGTGTATGTATATGTATATTTTTCAGTGTTACCACGTTTTCTTTTTACACCACACAAAACGGCTAAACTTAAGCAAGCTTAATGATAATTTATACAAATATTATTAAATTACACTGGTTATCAAAGTGAAAAAGGATATAAAAAATTAACTTATTATACTTCTGACTATTTTTAGGCGTTTTAGTTAAATTACGCTCCATGTAAAGAAACCCTTTTAATGAAATTTTAAATTTACACAGAACAAAATACAAAAGGTTATTTTTCTGCTAAGCTTGTGGCAACACTGATAAATATATATTTTTCTAATACCATTTTTTAATTGTTCTACAATTCCATAAGAGTTCAATCGCAGTTAAACGCAGGGGGTGAAATTTTTCACTATAATTTTTCCATTTCTTGACGTATCCACGAAACAATAAGGTTTAAATTTTCAATGATAAACACATTGGACACGTTGAATTTTCTTTTTTATTAAAGTAGGAATTGTTGTCTTCTATTAGAAAAACAGTGTTAGAGAATTTTGCAAATCAAATAAATATGTCACTTGCTTTGATTTTTTTAATTTTGAATTTTTCGTACACCAAAATTGCACCACCTTCAAAGGGGGAAAACTCTTTGATTAAAATTCAACGAAAATATATGAAAACACAACGAAACGAAAAAATAAGAGCAACAAAATAAATATTTAACTACACATTTAAAAAATACAAATATATATACGGTGTTTTCCATCGCACACACACACACACCTAATTTAAGCACAAACAAAAAGTCAAAACGAGATGAATAAGTACATAGAGTAGGAAATCAATTAAGTACTTTATTACTCTTTTATTTGCAAAGTGAAGTTTTCAAGTTTTTTTTTCATATCTAGTCAAAAAAAATTTCTTCATATCTATATGTATAATTTTCCTGAGTTCACATCAGTTTTTCACACCTTTTTCGTATATTTTTCAACTTTTCACACTTACGTTTTGTGCAAATTATGCTAATTGTTTTTATTTTGGGCTATTACTATGTTATTTGTTAAATTTTATTGTAAACTAATGTTTTTTACAAGCTAAAAATTATTTTTGCTATCAATTTCTTCTATTACACACACACTCCGCGGACGTACAATAAGCGAACCTTGTTTGACAGTTTGGCCAACACCTATAATCTTTTTAACGAAACATTTTTCAGTGTTGTATTTCATTGGACTAAAATAAAAGCATAGTAAATTGCATGGCGAATTCAATATTTTTTGCAGGCTGTCAAATTCCATATATAAAAACATTTACATAATGATATTTTAAAGTATAAAAACAATTTAAAATAGAACATTGTTGAAATTGTTTTCTTTATTTAGAAAATATATTTTACTAAGTTAAAGACTTGAACACAGATCTTTGAAAGTAAATGTTAGTAATTACGTGGCTCAAAAGTGTTTTTTTTTTACTCTTCACAACAAAAAGTAGAAAAATGGTATAACTAATTTTGTCCTTCGTTCTCTCATTCCATTCAAGTTTTTCGAGGCACTGGATTAGCCACAAAATATTATATACGCCAATCGATCAGACATATTGTAGAAAGAGGTGCTAAATCAAATAGATCGGTCCATGTCCTTCAACGCAGCAGGCAAAACACCACGTCTACCTCCAATTTTTTCACATTATTTGGAATATTAAAGTAACTACAATAAAAAAACAAATGTATGGAGCGATACAGAATTAAAAAATAAGATAAAAAATTAAGTGAAAAAATTGGCGCTTGCCCATATTTTCCGAGTTACAGGCCTCTTAACTTTTCAAATTTTTTTAAAATATCAATATGGGTATCATTAAAAAGCTTTTGAAGAAATCCTTAAGGAAATTCTAAATTTACAGTTTTATGTAACCAATTTGTTTTTAATTCTCTGTCACCTCAATATGGTAAAATATGCATTTTTGGTGGACGGACAAGGTATAGAACATATATTATTTTAGGGTTTGCCACCCAAAATAAACGATTGCTGCTGTTTCATTATTCTGTCGATTAATTGTTACTAGCATTTGAATATTCTTTTAAAGTATATTTTTTTAAATTCTTTAAAAAAATATATTTATTTCCTCTTTTGATTTTTTATGCTCATTATCAGAGAAATTTGTTTTGTACAAATACACACATACATTCATACAACAGTAAAGAATGTGTTTTTAGATTAACGCTTTTAAGCAAAGACAAAGTGGCAGTACTGGCATTGTGGGAAACGGTATTTTAATATCAGCATTCACTCTGAGTAGTATGCATTACTGGTAATAATTGTTAACGGTATCGTACGCCTACCTTAAGCATTTTTTCCAAATAACTTTTTTAATAACAAGACATATTCTCAAAGTAAAATAAAAATTGTTTTACAAAATTTTTCTTTTTGAATTTTTTGTATATAATTTATATTTTCATGAAAGTATGTAATTATATGTACATTAAATAATTATATTTAAAGTAAAGAAAAAAATTATATAAATATTTTTTAACAGACTTTTTGCATTTACTGCGATCATTGCTGTTTAGATAGAATATACATTTTTTCTATATAATTTTTGTTTTTCTTTATTAAAAAACTTTTTATAAAAATCTTTATCCAAAATGTAAATTTCTTTTCTGTTTGATATAAAGCAGTCCGTAATTGCTTGTCGTTAGATGTAAAGAATCACACCGAAACCGAATAATTATTTTCGGAGTAAATTTGATACGAATTATCTGAAATTAATAATAATAATAATTAGTAATTAAAATTAAACAAAAATAAAACAATAATTATACAATTTATTTTTTTTTTTTAATTGATTTAATACATAGATCTCTTTTTCGAATGGTAATAAACATGGCGAAATAATTTACCAGGTGGCAGCATAGGCGAATTCAGTATGGTAATTTATTCGCCTTGGTAATAAATAAATGAAATAATTAATATTAAAAGTAATTTATTTAAATAAAAATAAAAAAATTAAACATTCCTAACATTGAGTGGATTTTTTTGAGAATTGATATGATTATTTTTTATTATCGAGATGATCATTGATATCAAAATTTATGAATATTTTTTTTTTCATTATTAAAACAAATTTACGGATTTAAGGATATTTTTCAACAATTGAATATTCATTGACGTGCGAATCTTTTTTAATATTTTGAATTGGAGGGACTGACATTCCTTCATTTTGCTTTCAAATCAGTACCTTTTTTTGTAATAAAAGAAAAGGAATACGTTTTTAAAAGAGACAGTGGACGTTATTTAAAATAACGTTGAATTTAATTCTTTACAATAATTCGAAAAATAAAATATTTAATCGAGTCATATTTAATTGATTGGACAATCGAAAAGATTTATAATTATAAATAGAAATAAGTAAAAAAAATAAATCAAACTAACAAATTGAAGCTTAAACCAGAGGTTTTTGTTTAAATTGATCCGAAAAACATTTTTGTAAATTAAAAAAATATTTTTTTTAATTTTTATTCGTTATCGATCGAATTTATATTTCAATCAAAGCGAATAGCTATGCTGTGGGAGCGGTGGCGAATTCGTCAATTTTCGCCGTGAGCCCGAATGTCGAACTACAAATAAATTGAGTTTGACAGTTGGGCTACCGGCAAAAATTAATGAATTCGCCATCGCTCCTACTGTATATTTATTCGCCTTAATTTAAATTCTATTGAAATTTTAATCGATATTGAGTTTCACAATTTGCCCTCTGATTTTTAAAACTCATCGTAAGTATTTTATTTTTTCTTTTTTAACAAATTCTTTTAAGAGTTCATAAAGTGTTTTAAAATAAACATTTACAAACAAAATGAAAATGGAGTTAATCGATTTGGCTGTTGAAGCATTAAATTCTGTGCACGCAAGCAATAACAAATTAACTCGTTTTCGGCAAGTTTTCAAGAGAACTTTAAGTTTTAACTTAATCGCGTTACAATCTGAAAACAACGACTTTAGCTGTTTAAATTTTAAGGTAAAAAAATACTCTAATTTTAAGCCTCAATACTAAAACTTTTCAATTTTAGAAGTAACAAATCTACTTTTTTCTAACTCGATTTCTGCTGTAGCTTGTGAACACAGAATTATCAATAAGATGATTAAACAAAAAAAAAAAAAAAAAAAAAAAAAAAAAAAAAATAGAAATAAAAAATATTTATAAAAAACTGTAAATTAACAGAGAGCTATGTTTTATTGTTATTATTGTTGTTTGTTTGTTTGTTTTTCTTTTCCGATTATTTTTCTTATCAATATGGTTTTATGAAAATTCATCGATAAATGACGAACCAGTACTATAATTCGCTATTTTCGGCAAGTTCACCACATCACGACGGAAGGATGATAAATTATGAGTGAATCTGTAAAAAAAATATTTAAGAAAAATATATTTATTTTTGTAAATTGAATTGAAAAACTTTTTATACTTTTCTTTATTTTTACTGGAAACGTTTCGTTCGATGCCGCTCATTAAATCTTCAAACCATTGAGCCATAACTTGTTGTTTGTCTAAAGGTTGTGCGCGTAATATATTTTCTTTAAGAGATCTGAAAAAAAAAGAATTGAAATAAATCATATTAATGATATGAGGCGAATAAAAAATAAAGGTTTTTCTTAAAAAGCCTTTTTTAAATTTTCACAAGTAATGGTTAGCGAATCAATTACCAGGTGGTAGCGTAGGCGAATTCATATAATTTCACCAGTAAGGTAACTGTCAAGGCAAATTCATATCAGGTGACTGCATTAGCCTTAGAGGTAATTCGCCTTTGCAAAATTCCGTTCAGTTGTCAAACAGTAACAATACAAAACAAACATTTTTGTCATTTGCAAATGCTAAAAAAAACAATTACCATTGACTCGTCTTGGTAACCCCTAAACTCTATACATTATAAATTTGTATATTTTTTATATATGGAGTTTGACAGTTATGCTAATGGCGAAAATAAATAAATTCGCCTAAGCTACCGTCTGATAATTGACACGCCCTTGTTTCGGGCAAGGCGAACCGATAATAGCTATATGCTTTAGCTCATGCGACCTATAGGTGGTTTCCCTTATTAATTCGCAAAGGTCAAAATTGCTTATTTTTGTACTGTTACCATTTGACAACTGAATTTAAATTTGCAAAAGGAATTGCCTGTTATCTTATAAATTCGCCTGGGTTTCAAGCAAATGAAACGTATTTGTATACTAATTAGGCGAATTCGTAAGAAGTCTTAGCATGGGCGAATTGAGTACTAGGTAAACTTAAATCAAGGCGATTAAATAATAAGGTGGTAGCGGTGGCGAATTCGTTAATTTTCGCCGTTAGCTCGAATGTCAAACTACATATAAAAAAATTAGTATACAGACTGTTTATATATGAAGTTTGACAGTTAGGCTACTGGTGAAAATAAATGAATTCGCCATCGCTTTCACGGTGTATTTAAAAATCAATGAATTCGCCATTGCTACTACCAAGGCGAATTAATTTATGATTAAGACCACCTTAATAGCCCAGCGGACTTTTGTTTATGTTCGACGTTGCTGTCAAAATTTTTAAAACAATTTCATAATTTTTAAAAAATTTTAATATAATTGAAAAAAAATAAAAATTGTAAATTTTAAAACCAAAATATGAAATATTTATATATATAGTTATATATATAGTTCGACAGTTAAGCTACTGGCGATTATCAATGAATTCGCCATTGCTCCCACCGTGTATTATTTCGCCATTGCTACTACCTTATAATTTTTTTAGCCTCGAGTTAAAGTATTCTATAACCAGGCGAATTGAGTAATTGGTAAAATGAAGTTTTTTGTTTTTACTACTTACACCATGGCGAAATAATACTAGGTGGTTTCGATAGCGAGTTTATTGATTTTCGCCGGAAATGCTAAGTGTGAAACACCATATAAAAAAATTATCAATTCGCCATTGCGACCACGTAGTATTGATTCGCCGTGTCTTACACAATATTGCTACAAAATGCTTCGAATGTCAAACTACATATAAAAAAATAGTATACAGATATTTTATATATGGAGTTTGACAGTTAGGTTACCGGCGAAAATCGATGAATTCGCCATCGCACCGTATATTTATTCGCCTTGATAAACATGTTGTTTTAATCGCCTTGTACTTATTTCTAGCACAATATTTTTTAATTGAAAATTGTTGCAAATGATAAACCAAGAAATAAATTTTCCGCCAATTGTAATACACCAGAGCCCCGACTTGCGTCGTTAATGGGGACCAAAGAAACAAGACGCAAATCGAAACGACGCACAAAATTTAACCGTTTTTAGCGACGCAACTTGAAATTGCAACGACGCAAATCGAATTTTTCTAGTTTTTAAAAAGCGACGCAAATCGAAACGACGCAAATCGGGACGACGCAATTCGGGGCTCTAGTGTTTTTTATATAAATCTGGCAACAATTAAAAAATGTTTTTAAAGCAAATTGTAGGCAGTTTTAAACTTCTTACGAAAATCTATTTTAGTTTTAAGTTTTTTTTTTTGTTCATTCTGGTTTTAGTCCCCAAACATAAGTCTAAAGAAATCACCTTAATCTTTTTTGTAAAATATATTTAACTTTATATTAATTATGTTTTTGTTATTATTATATAATTTTGAACTTACCTAAAGTAATCCTCATATAAAAGTATTAAAACTAATAAAGGTCTTGACATTGACCATTGATTTCGACAGTCTTCAGCCATTACATTGTTTAACAAAGTTGACATCATATTTTGTAACAATTCCGAATTCATTTTAACAACCTTTGAATAAATTATTTATAAAATAAAAAAAAATTGAAAATATCTTCAGGCACAAGTTGACAACTCTTAACATGTTTTTTGTAATTTTCAGAAGATAAAATGAAAAACGTTAATTAGAAGTAAATAAAAAAATAAAAACAAAATTAGTAGGAGATATTTATTGTGGAATGATGTAAAGAAAACAAAGCTATTGAAATTATTTTTCATTGAAAAAAAAATTAAAATAAATAATAAACCGATTCGATTCGATTTTTTTGCGGGTTAAGAGGTGTCAACCTGTGATTGACGATGTAATAAAAAAAATTTAATAAATAAATTTTAACCTCTAAAAATCGAGCATTTTCCGGAGTCAAACTGCGTAACTTTTTATTTGGGAATGTGGACACTGAGAAAAAATTAAATAAATAAAAAATTTCACAATATATTTATGTACTTTTTTTGTATTGAAATGGAAACTTACTTTTCAATTGAAGTTGCTTAAATATATAGGATACAATGCTATCCAAAACGGAACAACAGGTTATATAAATAGACGAGTCTACAACAGAAAGAGAGAGAGAGAGAGAGAGAGAGAAAAATTAATATAACTAAAGTTGAGTTAAGACAGAGCGCAAATACAATTTTTATTTACCCAAAGCTGTAAATCCTTTAGAAAGACTTTCTAGAATGTAAACAAAAGCACCGGGTTCTAGGCCAGCCAAAAAACTTATATGATCTTGTGATAAACAATTTAATAAATTAAAATATGAGGAGGACAATTTTGGATATTCCTAAAAATAATAAAAAAATTTAAAATTAAAATCCTTAAAAATATTGAAAAAAATTAAAACAAAATTCTGAATAACTTGCCAGCAAATCACTTTGTTGTATTGACATGATCATTTTTGCTGCAACATTTAAAACATTATCCAACGTATCGTCACCGTACAATTTAAAGACACCAAAATTTACATAATTTCCACCCAAGGCATTCTTGAGTATGTTGAAACACACCGAAATACCTTTTAGACGCATTGGATATTGTTGATCACGTGGCACTTCCAAATGTAAAATACGGTTGCCATAAATACAAATCAGTTTTGACGCTTCGCGAAATAATAGAATACCCATGGGACTGGAAACATTACCCTGTAAACGTTGTGTACGACTGTGCACCAATTCAGCAAACAGCTTAAGGATGGGTGTTGTAACGGCAGGATCATGCGCCCATAGCTCAACAGCTCGTATAAGCATGGGTGTATATTCGGAATAGTATCTGAATTATGTAAAGAAAATAAAAATAAAAAATAAATATTTATTTATTTATCAGTAATATATTTTATAAAGTAAATTTACAAAATATAGAAAAAAAAACAAAAGCGCCGGGTAACAGGACCAAATGCGCATGTATCGAAAATCAAATTAAAAGTAATAATACTACATTTATGGAACTTCTAAACAGTGGAACATGTGTCGTTTTAAATTGAATTAGCAAGAAAATTTAAAAGAGTAAAATTCAAGTGGCAAAATGATTATGTGATTAACGTTAATCGAAATAAATTAAATCTCTAAAATATTGTGTTTCTGCAGACTTCTTTTGATCATTCTTAAGTTCCCTTCACTGCTGCAATCAAGCAATTTATCCAAAGGTATATTAGTTTTAGACAAGTGACATTCTGACAGTATGTGTGAGACTGTGAGACCAACATTGCAGTTGCTACATACAGGTGGCTCAGTCCTCTCGTAGTAGTGCCTGGAGTTAAATAAAGCTTTACCTACTCTCAAACGAGCGAGTAATATGCAGTTATTCCTAGACAGGTTCGTATTGTAATCGGGCCTTTTTATTGTTGTAAGCGCCGCTATGAATGGTGATGTGATTGTTTTAGGCTGACATGGAATTTCTGTTACTTGCGGTACACTAAGGGCTTTCTTTGCTGCTGAGTCTGCGTGTTCATTACCTGCGATTCCGATATGCGATGGTATCCATAGGACCCCGATTTTGTTTCTACTATTTTCCAGCCACAATATTTCGTTGTAAGCCCCATTTTGATTTTTGATTAGGGCTTTGATAGCACTTAAGCTGTCGCTGCATATTAAACATTTTTTGCCACTTTCAACCGATAATGCTATGGCTGTTTTTATTGCTGAAATCTCCGCGGTAAAAATTCCAGTGTGATCGGGTAATCTGGTCTCGTTAACAATAACGTATTGATTGTCAATCTGCTTTGTAATTGCGTAAGATGTTATGTGCTCTTTAAAAGAGCCATCGGTATAAAAAATTATCTCTGGAGTAAAATTATTGACCTTCTCATGAAACATTTTTTTAAAGCATAACGCGTTAGTTGAGTTTTTATTAAAAAAGCTTAGGCTGTCATCTAGCTCTACCAAAGCTATAGGGTAAAGCGTTTCGCTGGGTTTTTGAGGCATAGGTGTGTTATATTCAGTCAGCAACGTTAATATATTTTTGATGGCTGTTGGATACGTGCTAGTTGTCGATGCTATTCGATTCCAGAATCGGTTGTGTAATCCGTCAGTTGGTATTGTTATTGCCCTGGATGCTAGATAGACAGATATTTTTTCTAGTAAGGACTTAAAGTCCAAAAATTTCGCTTCAATTTTTAAATTTGCCAGTGGTGTTGTTCTCAACAATCCCGCTGCAGTTCTGTAGCAGTTGTTCATTGCTGCATCTATTTTGCTTCTATTTTTCTTCGACGTCCACCCGTAGATTGTTATTCCATGTTGTATTGCACCGGTTGTTAAGGATTTACAAATATTTATTGATGTTTCGATATGAGGTCCTTTTGTACGTAAACAAATAAGTTTAAGCAAGTTGTTAATTTTTGCCAATTTTTCAGTTAAGTTCTTTGTATGAAGATTCCAGAGAAGATTTTTGGTAAACCATATACCCAAAATCCTCATTTGGTCTGACGTCCGTATGGATGCATCCCTTATGTGTACAGTGCTGTTCCCACATCTCCTTTTCCTACATACATGTAGTGCTTCTGCCTTACTTGCTGGAATGACGGCTCCCCTACCTTTAGCCCAATCGCAAATTATGCGATCCAAGATGTTAAGATTGGAGTCTACCTCTTCGGGCTTACCCGATGACACCGCAAATATATTGTCAGCGTAAATGCCGATATAATCAATACCGGGTTTACTTTGGATTGCCCTCGCCAAAGAATTGACGTAAGCGACGAATAACACAACCGATAAGGGAGAGCCCTGAGGTACTCCATTATCTAATGGGCAGGTAGCTGAATAATGTCCATCAACTCTGACGGTAATTCTCCGATTTACAAGGAAATATAATTTTCTTCTTTCTGTATTTTAATTATTTAAATTAAAAGTGATTCCAAATACTTTTCTATTAAAAAATATTTAAAGTTGTATAATTTTCATAAAATTTAAATTGAATTTAGCCCCGTATAAAACTTAATCTACAGTGGGTTGCCATATTATTTGACACATACGAGGGCTGCTCTATATATTTCTGGCCTAATAGTGAAAATTCGAATAAATATGATCAAAAATGGTTTTATTGTTTTTCAATAAAACCAGTTGTCGAAGCACTTTTTCCACTCCGATTGAGACACCTCTAAAACATGGTTTTTGAACACTTCAACAGCTTCTTCTGGCGACGAATATCGTTAACCACGCATTTTTTTTCTTGATGTGCGGAAACAAGAAAAAGTCATTAGGTGCCAAGTCAGGGCTGTACGGCGGATGACCCAATAATTCGACGTTTTGGTCGATCAAAAACGCTCTGGTTTGAGCCGATGTGTGAGAGCTCGCATTGTCATGGTGAACAATGATTCGTCTTCTCTTGTTGTTTTTTCGAATTTCTCCGATGACTTCAGGCAAACAAATTGTAGTGTACCACTCAGAAGTGACCGTCCTACGTTGCTCAAGCGGAACAGTCGCCACATGATCAGTTTTTAAAAAAAAAACAGGCGACCATTTGCCTCGAAGTGCTTCTTCCACAAACAACTTTCATTGGATTTTGCTCGTCTTTGAAGACCCACACGGTCGATTGTTGTTTCGTTTCGGGCTCATACGCACAGATCCATGATTCGTCACCTGTGACGATCTTATAAACGTCTTTTGAAGCACCGCAATCGTTTTTTTTTGCAACATTTCTTTGCACCAATCGACACGAGCCTTTTTTTGAGCGACTTTCAAATTGTGTGGGATCCAACGAGAACAAACCTTTTTTACGGCCAGGTGTTCATGCATTATCGAATGTATGCTGGTGGAAGAAATGTCTCTATCTCTCGGTGTGTCGCATGTAGATCTTGCATTATGAGTTCACGCACGGCATCAATGTTCTCTGGCACAACAGCCGTTTTTGGACGACCTTCACGGAATTCGTCTTTGAGCGAGCTTCGGCCACGATTAAATTCATTATACCAATTTTTCACAGTGCTATAGGATGGTGCTTCATCGCCATATAAAGATTTAAGTTCATCAATGCTCTCTTGTCGTGATAATCCACGTCGAAAGTTGTGAAAAATGATGACACGAAAATGTTCACGAGTTAATTCCATTTTTTTCTATATTAATTTTTTCAAGTCACTGTAAACAACACAAATAATGGTCGTACGTCAAAACGTTTTGAGTACGATTATGCTTAAAAATGGCAAACTTCCCAATGGAAATGTCAGATTGCACTTGGCAGCACTTACGTGTTGCCAGGCCAGAAATATATATAGCAGCCCTCGTAGAAGCAAAAATTGACTGGAGAGTAAATTTTAAGAAAAATCAGGAATCGTAACGTTTTTAAGTTTTATTAAAAAAAATGACTTTTTAATGATTATTTTAAAACTTTTATTTTCTGTTTGGAAATTAATTGTTATTTTTCAATAAATAAAAAAAAGTTTTTTTTTAATTTTAATTTTTTCCTTGGAAATTAATAAAAAATCTTTTAAATTTCATTTATCAAATAAAAGTTACGCACGGACTTTGAAGTAAATTTTATTGGTAAATCAGTAATATTTCTTTTAGATCGGAAAACGCTCATTCTACAGTAACTTGAAATGCATTTTTTCAAACAAAAACACAATTTAAATAATTTTATGTCCTGTTTCCTGAAGATGCCACCCAACGAAATATTGAAAAAATATAAAATAAAACACAATATTTTTTATTTTAAAATCTGACCCAGTGCTTAATAAATTAGAAAAGAAAACTTGAAAAATATTTGTTGCTTTTCCAAAAAAAAAAAAAAAAAATAAATAAATAAATAAATTTAATAAAAATAAAACCTAACAAAAGCGGAAAGCGTAACGTTTTCTTCCGCATAGCTTTTACGCTGAAATGCCATACCCTAACAAAAGCGCCAAAGCTACGTCAAAATAATAAAAACAGGGTTATTAAAAGAATAAAAAAAATCCCTGATAATTTTAAGTAGAAGTGCTATATTCGGCCATGCCGAAATTTATATACCCTTCACAATTTATCTAAATCTAGTTTAAGGAAGTAACTCCAATAAAAAAAAGAAATTTAGCGCTGACAGAGAATTAAAAAAAATTAAAAAAAATAAAATAAAAATGCCATCGGCTCTTAATAGGTTAAGCATTTAAAAAAAAAATTACTATTTCCTTAAAGGTCTCTTCAAAAGCTTTAAAACGATACCCATATTGATTCATTGTTTTAAATGATGTGGCAGGCGTGGTGTTTTGCCCGCTGCCTCGAAGGATATGGACCGATCTTGCTGATTTCCAATAGCACCTGATCGATCAGCGTATTAAAATTTTTTGTAGCTGATCTAGTGCCTCGGCAAACTTGATTTCAACACTAACAAGGACGGACATCGCTTAATCCACTTTGCTATGCATAAAGAATCAGAACATATCAGCCCAATCATGAATAAAAATTCCCTAGGAGCTTTTTCACCTTTTCTTTTTCCTTTTTTTCATTGCCTGCGGATAGTGAAAAAAATTCGAGGGAAAAAAGTAGGTTTTATAAATTAATAGAGAAATTAAATGTAAATTTTCAAAATAGCTCCCTTCATATTACGGCGATGCCACTTTTTTATTTATTTGTTCCCTCGGAATTTATCAGCCCAATCATGAATATTCTCACGGAAATTCTTTCTCACGGAAAAAAATTTTCTCGAGAAAAAATTCCTCCAATTATAAATTCCGTGGGAGCAAAAAAATTAAAAAGTGGCATCACCGTAATTTGAAAGGAGCAATTTTGCTACTACTTTTTTCCCCAAATTTTTTATTTTAACTTACCGCAGGAAATAAAAAGGGGAGCAAATTTATAATAGGAGAAAAGGGAAAAGTGAGAAAACTCGCACGGAATTTCTGTTTATAATTCGTTGGTATAGTTTGAGGAATCTTTTCTCGAGAAAATTTTTTTTCTTTCTATTCTTTCTATTCAAAATATTTAATTTCTTTTTTTTTTATTTATTTTTATTTCTGAGTTAGATTTAAGTTAAAAAAAAAATGTGAATACTGTTCTCTCTAAAATTAGTCACAATTAATTACGAACTTAAGCCACACTGTAAAACAAATATAATTAAAAATAATTATTGTAACAACCAACAACAAAAGAGAATTTAACAATTAAAATTCAAAGTTAAATATGTCAAATACTCATGATGCCAGTGTTTATGGTACATGATTTTTACTATAAACGTGAAAGGGAAATAAAAATTCCATAAAATATGATGTCAAAGTTACCATATTTTTTTAAGAAAAAATTAAAAAAAAAAAAAAATACTTACAGCCACTCAAATAGCATTGTATAAGGAACACGTGATGCAAGAGATTGAGCTAGACCTCTCAAATCTCTGGCCAGCCCAATAATAGCCATTTTTGCCTCTTCATTTGGAAAACTATTGGAATCCATTAAAACCGGTCCCAAATTTTCAAATTGATCTATTAAAAAAAAAAATAAATAAAATAAAAAAAAAATAAAATAAATAATTCAAGTGTAGAAAAATATTTAAATTTCATAATAATGAATACTTGTTAAAGGTGTAAGGAAATTATAAAATCTCTCCTCATCTTCTCCCAGATCAAACATCAAGAGACGGCCAAGTGATGTATAAAACACAGTACGACAACGCAATTCCTTCAAAGAAGAATTGGTGCCCAAAAATGGAAAATGTTCGCTCTAAAGTCAAATTTTTATACAAAAAGAGATTGAATTTTAAATTTTTGTAGCAAATTGTAAATTTGAAAAAATAAAATTTATACCGTATGATGTGTTAGCATAAACTGAACTTCCTCCAGTTTAGCCAATTTGCGTACTGAAGTAAACTGCAAGGAAAGATCTGACATCAAGGTTAAAGTTTTTGTGATTATTTGCTCGGAATGGCCCCAAAATTTCAAATTTGTTATGCTAAACGTTAAATGTATAAAAAAAAAGAACAGAAATTTTTCTTAAGCATAAAAAAATAAAGAATTAAAAAAGACAAAATTGAAACCTACATTTTGCGATTGATAAAACTCAATAACATTTGTTCGTCGCTGATACCAAATACTTCATTTAAACGTTTATAAACATTTGCCTTTTGGGTTTGTTCACTGATTAGCATTTTTCGCACCTGCTCCAAAAAACTTAGAATGGCCAATTCTAATTTCTCACAGCCTGCTTGCGGTAGGCGAGCATCTGTTAATCTCATTAATTGAAAAACTCTTATTATTAGTTCAGCATCCATGGTATCTTGATCGTCGTTTGGATTAACAGTCAATCTACCCACAATGGCCGAACCGATAATGTACACTAACCACGTCAGTTGCAATTCGTGTATGCTTATGTCCATGGGATTTGAGTTGGGTGTTTGCAGCAAGTTTTCATATTCACGGGCTTTTTGATCGAAATGTTGAACTAACAACTGGCAGGTTTTATCATATTCACAGCGTTCAATAACGGACAATTGCTCCAACTGTTGTTGCACCATACACAAATCATCCAAGGGATCTTCAATATTGTCACGTACAATAACAGGAACGGCCTCAAGACGTGACTCCACATAGGCTTTAATTACCTCTGGAGTATAGGTGCCCAACAAATGTGGTTCGGCTGATTTTACATAAGGAACTGAAGCTACCATACGTTGCCAGAGGGTAAGCAAATAATGTACACTATTTGGAGCAAATTGCCACATCTGTAATAAAAATATTTTCAATTAAAAAAAAACAAATAATTATCACCAATAGAAGAAACTTTAAAATTATAAACCTGTAATGATTGCACCGTAAATTTAGCAATTAATGCAATAGTTTCAGGATAACAAGGCACTGCAATCAATTCGCCCAATTGATAATTGGATTTTAAGCGAGCCAATAGCCGGCAAAATTCATGGTAATTCTCAGGATCACTTAAACCCTTTAAGGAATATTTTTTATATTTATTTTTTTTAATTTAAAGTTTTATGCAAAACAACTTACATGCAAATTAACCAAAATATTTTTAACGCCTTCAACCAAATGTGTCAGAAACTTGGTTCGTTCTGAATTATTGAATAAAGAACGGCGTACAGATGTCATCTTAAAAGAAAATAAAAATTAAAATTAACTTAGAATATTTATTCTGTAGTTTTTATTTATTTATTGAAAGGTAAATTGTTAATACAGTGCACTCGCGTTAATATGAAATCATTCAAATCAAGCCAAATCACTTTTGCAAGATTGTTCATATTTACGAATGGCATTTCCCTTTTCCCTACAAATAAAACAATTTATTGTTTGTAAACATTTTTCTTTATTGTTTTTTATATAAATATTTAAAACATAGTCAGGGGTGTCATAGAATCCAAGAGCCAAATTATGGCATTCGATATCGATCGAAATTTACATTTAAATTCTATAGAAATTTCGATCGATATCGAATGCCTTAATTTGCCCCCAAGTCGGTTTTGATGTTTCTCGGTTTTGAAATCGAATATTGGTTTCATTTGGTGTCATAGAAACCAAGTCGGTTTTGTTATCTTCGAATGCAAATAAAATTAATATTCCAATCAGCTGTTGTTTACATTTTTATAATTGTTTACAATTTTAATTATAATTTTTTTGGATGAAATATAAAGTTTGTTTATTGAAAATATCCACATCCAACTGTTTCTTCTTTAATTTATTTTCTTCTTGCAAGGATTCCAAAATTGCTGTACTTACGTGGCCAAATTCCTTTTTCAAATCAGTGAATGCATTTGCAACAGATCTATTGCCTTTTTCAATTGCTCTATAAATGTGTTTTAAGCTGCTTGAGTTATCTTTTTCAGTTTGATTTAATTCATCAAGCTTATCGTTCATTTCTTTCTTTCTTTGATCGTCTTCATCTAGAAGTTTTTTTAGACGCTCCCCGGTATTTATTAGTTTTATATTTTTTTGCAGTACTGGTTGGTACAGCGGGAGACAAGCGCCGTTTTGAAGATAAAGATGGCACTTCTTTCTCACATGCAGCATCTACATCTTTGTTAAGACCAACTGTTACGCCGCAAACACCAACTGCGAAATGCCTTATAGCCGTTATGTTAATGTTAATTCTGAATAAGTATTTATACCGTTAAACAGGAAAAAAAACATTTTTATTTTTTTGGTTGCCGCAGGGGTTGAACCCTGGACAACCAGGTATGTAGTCAACGTGTTTACCACTTTGACTACAGCAGGCTCAATTGTTGTTGTCAGGTGATGCTTTCCAAATGGTCCACCGCCAGTTGCCATAGACTTTGTCTTATTTCGAGCTAGTTTTTTTTGTCTTGCTCTTCCACTCAGTCCATTTCTGTACGAATAAAAAGACATTACATATAACAATACAATTTGTTCTGTGGAAAAAAATTTTGTTCACCTTTCTCCACGTCAAACTGTGGTGGCCGCCCGGCACCATTCAGTGAATCAGCCAGTTCTTCCTACAGGGCATTCACTGTTGGTTTGTCGCGCTTCGTGAAGTCTTAAGCTAAATCCAGATATTTTTCCATGAATTCCATGATTATGGTATTTTGTGTACTGTATTTATGTTTTCCCCTAGAAAATAAAAAGCTCAATGCAAAAAATTTTTCTTTTCATAAAGCGAATATTAAATTAAATTAGTTTACTTACATTTCTAAAAAAATATCCCGCTGCAAAATAATAAAAACTTAAGCGAGCAAAAATAAAAACTGACAGCAGATAGTTAAACCAAGCATTATTTCCAATAAAAAATCAATAACATTTCTGTGACACCTAAAACCGATGGTAATTCTAGTTCGAACATAAAACCAATAACATTGGTTTCTATGACCCCAAAGCATTTTTCTTGTCGGTTTTAAAACAAATTCTGACAATGTTTGTTTCTATGGCAACCCTGATTTATGTACTTTCGAGAAAAAAACACAGATATTTAAAAAAAAATTGTGATTTTTCTTTGCTGTTTCTTTTATGCAGCCACCTTTAAAACGGCTCACTCTTTTATTTGCCTCAAAACGTTTAAATCTGGTTTATCAGCCATTTCATTTTCAACCCATTCTAAAGATTTATTTAAAATTATTACAGCTTCTCCGGATTTTAAAGTGTTTTTTGGCTTCTCCACACAGGCCTCTTCATCGGACAACTCATCCTCTAATTCATTTTCGTTCCATTCTTTAACGTTCAAAGCCGGTGAATTCAATCTATAGTGAAGTGAAAATTTTACTTTGTTTTAAACACACATTTTCCAAAATACAAACCTCAGGTATCAAAGAATTTAAAACATTATTATAAAACATTAAAGCCCTTTTTCTAAATAAACCAATTTCATCATCAGGTTGTTTCTAAAAACACTTTAAGGTATTCGTCTTTAGGATCGTCCCGATCAAGCACCATATTCAAAACGATATTCCAACATTTTTTTAATATATTGCCATTCACTCTTCTCCATGCGGATTCTAAAAATTGTTATGGCTTCCTTAAGAGTGGTCTGCTTCATAGAATCAAGAAAAGATTCCCAACTGAAGCTAACAGACCATTTCTATAATAAAGTTTTGGAATTCTGATGGCGTTTTGAACAAAAGGTTGTATGAGAGGGGTCACATTTGGTGGCATAAAATCACAAAAATACAGCCATTCTCAGTTTTAAGTTCATCATCAGATGGATGAGATGGAGCGTTGTCTTTTAAGAGAATAGCTTTCAGCGGTAACTTTTTTTGTTAAACATTTGTTAACCTAAATTATACAAGTTTTGAAATGGTAATTAGCTCGGGTTTATAAATTTTACTTTCATTACAAAAAATAAGAGATAAAACCATTCCTTAAAAATGGCTCCTGTTATTCAAGCTGCTATAGAATGTCTATACTAAACAGAAGAATTAAAATTCTGAAAACAGCGAGCCTTTTCAACTACAAGCAGTTTAAGTTGGTAAGATCCTGCGGCTTTTAAGCAGCACAAAAAAGTTAACCGCTGCTTTTCAGTTTTTGCACCAGGTGCTCTTTTTTCCCAATGATGACACGTAGGTCTTTTGTGGCATCAATTTCCAAAACAGCCGGTATTCGTCAGCGTTATAAAGCTGGTCACTGACCAATCCTAACTCTTCAATTTTATTTTTTAGCTTCATTTTGTAAGCATCCACCAAGTGGGGCTGTGAAGAAAGTTTTTCTCCAGATATTTGAAGCAAGCGAACGTCGTATCTCTTTTTGAAAATTTAAAGCCATCCATCGCTGACATAGAATTTTAAAGCATTTTCTTTAATCTTATTATGAAGATCTTTAGCCTTTTCTTTTAACAAAAGTCCATTTATAGCAAACTTTTGTCTCTCATGTCCAGAAATAATCGGTATAAAACAAATTCCATTTTTGCGTAATTGGAAGGCTGCTTAGTCTTGCTTTTTCCAGGTCCACAGAAGGTATTGCTGACAAATTTAATAATATAATTTCTGTTTTTTTTTTTTTTTTATTCCACATATTTAAGATTTTTTCATCCCAAATTTATTCGCTAAACATGTGCTCCTTTTTGTAAATGTTCCAAAACTTTGGACTTTTCTTTTAAAGTTAAAAACTTATATTTTTGTTTATGGATATTTAAAAACTTTTAAATATGTAAGAAATTTTGACTTACAGCTTAAAGGACAATTGAAAAGCTAACAGCTAAGGATATCCCAAAATTATTATGCAGTTGAACCAGAATTTATTTACAACCCTTTTTGCAGAGATTTTATCACTGTTTAAATAAAAGTCCGCTAAGAAATTCAAAAATAAGTTATTCATATTTTAAAGCTTTCGGAGTTCATAAGTTTATATTTTAGAGTAATCAATGGAAGAAAAAAATGTTCATATTTTGGAGTGTTCATTTATTCATATTATCGCGAGTGTACTGTAATTCTATAGAATATTAATTTAATTTTTCAAGATTTAGCTGTCTTTACATTTTATATTCGACATTTTGCTACTCCTTTGTGTAAAATTATCAGGAAATATTTATTTTTAAAAAATAATAAAAAGAAGAAATGATAACAAAAACTGTAAATTTTTTTGTTACCATTTCCATTTACTTTCGAAGGTTTACTATCGTAAATTAAAATCTTTTTGCAAGAACTGCATCTCTCAGTTTAAAACATTTTCGAAACTTCTCTTTAAGATCTTAATTTAACGATTTTTATATTGCACTGGAACTAAAAGTTTTTAAATTCATTGAAAAAATTAAAAACAAAAAATAAAATAAAACACTAACCAAATTAATTAAATATAATTAAAAAATTTCTTTTAGGATCCTAAAATTTAAGAAATAAAAAAACGTTCGATTTATTTACCTGCACCAAACAAGCTAAAGAAAAGCTAGCCAGACCATTGGGTAAAATTTGATACAAATCAAAAAATAATTTCAATGTATTTGCATCTAAAAATGCTGGACGCCATGATGTTGGTATTTGAACGCTGTTCATATCATCGGATGATTCATCTGTAGAACTTCCAATAAAATCGAAACTTAAACAGTTTTTAGTTAGTTGCAACACATGTGATACCAGACTATAAAACAAAGAAAAAAATAAAAACAAAACACTCATAAAACATAAAAATAAAAAACATTTTAATTTACTTGACATAAGCTTGCTGCGATTCATCCATGAAGTTTAAGGTTTTGCTATTATCACGTGCTGTAACCAAAAGATTACAGGATAACAAAAATATGTCAAAGAGCTGTTGGTCTCGGAATGATGTGGCGATTTTGCGATTTTTTGAAAATGATATATTTGCATCAACCTCTACAATTGAGTTCATCTCTAAAACTAATTGTGATAAAATTTGCACTCCAATTGTGCAGTGCTCTACTGAACCCTGTAAAAAAAATATGTTTGAATTTTATATTGGCAATAGAATAAAAAAAACATGTAAACTGAAAATCCATTCTAAAAACTTTTAAAAATTAACACTGATTGGTATAAAATAGACAAATTTCTAGACTAGAAGAAAATAAAAAAGAGTTTCTTACCGTAAAAGCAAATATTTATTTACCTGCAAAAATGTTTTAACATCTTGCAACAGATTTTGAAATACAAGTTCATTTTTAAAGGTGTCGAACCAACCATACTTTGTTATTTTAGCTAGTAATGTTATCAAGGCCTGCACCACAAAATGTTGCAAATTCGGTCTATTGGCCAAATAATTAAGAATATAACTCCTTAAACAAAATAAATAAAAAGAGAAATTATTGTTTTTCGATTTATCTCCAATTATATAAATAACCTGATGTCAATGCGTTGCTCTAAAGTTAAGCCTTGTATGAGTTTTGTTAAGGTGGTAGCTGCTAACATCTGAGCATAACTGGAAACAGCACGATCCAATAACATCTGACATTTAGGCAGTGCATCTTGGCTGCTAACAAATTGAAAAAATGTCTTTTCGACATCTGAACGCAAAATAGAATCTGTAGTCTCATATAGCTGTTTACTCAATATCTCCAACTGTTGGATTTCCTATTAAACATAAAGAAGGTATTAATTTCATTACAATTATAAAGAACAAAAACACAGAGGATTGCAAACATCGTAGCATAACCTCTAAAAGTTGTTTTACAAAAACAAATAAGTAAATCAACCGGTACATTATGTTTTTCAGTTTATATTAAAATAATAATATTAAGATATTTAACTGATTAAATTGATGTATCATACCATTTTCTTTTATTTTTTATGTATATATCGTCGGAAAAAAACAAGATATCCTAAAGTAATGGATTCCTGCAATTGAACAATTATTTGTTGTTGCTGAAACTTTGTACTTTTAACAATTTCGCTTTATTGTTTTACATAAAAATAAATTTATAAGAAAAGCGCTCTTTGTATTTATATTTTTAACTATTTATTTTGTACTAGGAATTGAAATTTTTCCAAACAAAATATTTGCAAACAAGCTTCTCCGTAAATTTTGTTGCAATTTCGCAACTCTTCTTTTTCTCGTTTGTATTATTAACAAGCATTCAGAAGAAAATGGTAGCACTCTACAGTACACAAGTAAATAATAAGAACAGTATTAAAAACAAAACATATTAGCATACTTTATATCTGAGAATTTGTAATTTTCTTCAGCCACAATAATCATCTTCGTTTTCCACAACATTAATTTAAGTATCTATGTATAATATAATTATAATTTTCTTTTTCCTATCTATATTATTTATTTATTTATTTATTCAAAACATTAATACAAAAACCTTCACAGGCCAATTAATTTATATTATAAGTAACTAATTCCTGAGTATTACAGAAGAATAGCCCTTTAGTGTTATTCTACTAAAAAGACCAAATAAATATTATTATTATTATTTCTTTTTGTACGTTAAGCCTTTATCGCATTATTGGTCTGTGACAAGAATTAAAAATCTAAACCACGGTAAAATCATGTACCAGGTATTGGCAGTGACGAATTCATTAATTTTCGCCGTCGCAGGAAATGTCAAACTCGATATATATAAAAATCAACGTCAAATTTTTTTCAGAGTCATATTACATTACTGCATTTTTCTTGCAACTAGTTTCATGAACTTTTTGTTTGTTGGCAAGAGGTATTGTGAAGCAAGCGGGGTAGGCAAAATGACATGGCTTAAATTTTGAGGGGATGTTTTTACACTTGCTTTACCGAGTTCACAAACGTCAACTTTTCTTACAGCAATTCTAATTTTTGTGGGTGAGAAAACGAGTAATAAAACGATTCTGCACTCCTTTCTTTTTAAATTAGAAGCGAAATGTACAAATTCTAATGCTCCCTGAAACTTTTAAAGAAGTTAAAAAAAAAAACTGCATAAATAATGGCATATTCTAAATATGTTCTTACAGATATTAAAATAGCCTTCGTCAGGCAAATATTCTATAAATACAATCTTATTTTATATAAATTGCTAAGTGGCAGCGCAGGCGAATTCACAATTTTTTGTTGCTTATTTTTACTGTCAAACTACGTTATTAAAAAATTAAAACAGATTTTTATGTATGGAGTTTCCTCGTCCACACTTTGCAATTTTTGTTGCGCAAGACCCGAGTTTGTTGTTTTTTATTCGCCTTAGCAATCAGTCCCGAAATTGCAGAAACAACTTTAAATGTGTGGACACGAATGCAATTTTATAAGAGAAAAATGCTAAAACAAAAGTTTCATTTCTAGATGGGGATTTGGCAGCAAAAAATTGCGATTTTGCCTGCTCTGCCACCTGGTAATTAATTTGCTTTGCGCCAAGGCGAATCAATACCAGGTGGTCGCAATGGCGAATTCATTAATTTTGCTCAAAACCTGAAATGTCAAACTCCATATATAAAAAATTTAGTATAATTTTTTTTTATATGGTGTCTGACACTTAACGTTTCGGCGAAAATCAATGAATTCGCTATCGAGACTACCTGGTATTATTTCGCCATGCTTTGCGCCATTCATAATAATAATTCGGCGGGATCACATAGTTTTGTAAAAAAGAAGTTGGCAGCATTGGCTCTTTTTATTTGTTTACATTTTTGTTGCAGCTGAAAAAAATCTTCGTTGATGAGATAAAGTGGAACATTTTTAATTTGCCGGTAATCTGTATTAAGTTTGCTGTACACAGTAATGGATTACTATTATTATGACCAAATAACCGATAACGAGCTTGAGAGCAATGAAGATTATGATTACGACTCGGTAATGCTGCCTGAAGATGAATCGTTTGTTGATGTCTATGAACGATGCATTAAATCATCAACACAACAAGTGCAACAATATATAGTAGTACTCCTAGGATGCAGTTTTTTACAACGGATTTCTTGGGAAGTAGTAAGACATACATTGGCGAATAAATATCAGTTTTTGTACCACATAATCTCCTTGCTATGCGGTCTTATAAGTTTATGGTTTTATGTAGGCGCCAGCAACAGCTTTTTCGTGTGTCTGCACGTTTTTAACTTGTGTTTATTTCTGAAGATGACAACTAAATTGCGAACAAAATATATTGGACTTTTGCTTTGCTTTTACACTATAATATGTCAACTAATTTTTGAATATCTTTTAAAGTCTGAACAATACGAAACTATTAGGGGACCACAAATGGTGGTCGGTATGAAATTAATTTCAGTGGCATTTGATGTTCAAGATGAAAAAGAAAAATATCAATATATAACTTTCTTTGGTTATCTGTTAAGTCCGGGTTCCTTGATACTGGGACCTTGGATCTCCTTAAAAGATTATATGCCGGATTATAATGCCAAGGTTAAGTTAAAGCAACAGTTGTTCAAAATTTGTTTAAATATTTTTTTCGCTGTAATATTTTTGAACCTTTCGAATTGTATTTTACCTTGGATAAAGCAATTAGTGGATGGTGGTCTGTGGTGGAGAACATATTTAGATGCTTTATCTGTACGTTGTAGCCATTATTTTGTGTGTTATCTCTCTCAGGCCACCTTAATGTCGGCTACAAAAAAGCCTTTATCATTTTCCTCCTCTTCTGTAACGCCTACACAGTCTATTGTAAATCCATTAGCCATAGAATTTCCTCGCTCTCTGTCTGCTGTTATACGTAGCTGGAACATACCCATGCATTTGTGGTTAAAACAAAATATATTTTGTCGTCTACGTTCCAAGAAATATAATTATTTTATGGCCATACTTCTCACCTATCTAGTCTCGTGTTTAGTACATGGCTTGAATGTGAAGGTCCATTTAGTTTTACTATCTTTGAGTTGTTTTAGCTATTTTGAAAATCTATTGCGTCATTGTTTAGCTCAAGTATTTGATGCCTGCATAGAGTCAAAAGCTTGCAAACAGACATGTAAATATTCAAACTGTCCTCGCAGGCCGGGGAAATTATATACCACTGGTTCGCTAATAGTACGTTTAGTGAATTTTTTATTTAGCCTAATAGCCGTTATTCAATTGGCCTATTTAGGTGTAATTTTGAACGCTTCAATGTCTAATATGAATCTAGAGACAATTTTGCAGACCTGGTCGAATTTGAGTTATGTAGGACATATATTAGCGCTGGTATTATTTCTTTTTTACAAATCTATTTAAAAATGAAAAAAGTAACTACTTAGAGAATAAGTTTTAAAGAGAGATACTTAATTATGTTATTGTGTACTTAAACAACTGTATTATTATTTCTATTATATTTTCATAGTCTTAAGTTTGATGAAGTTAAAAAAGTTTATATGAATTTATTTTTAAATCTTTTTATATTTTATAATCGAATGCTTATTTTTATATAAAAAAAACAACAACAATAAAGTTGGTTATTTTTTTAACATAAAATTCTTTACTCAGGTTCACTAGAAATTCAATTTATAATTGAAAATAAAAGCCTTGTTGCCACAGCATACTTGGGTCCATTAATTATTCGCTTTGTGTTAAATAAAAAGCTTTTTGATTTTTATAATTCTTTCTAATACATTTTTAAATAATATTTTTTTATTAATAACAATTGTCTTTTACATTAAAGTTTCTTTAGTTTACTTTTATACGACCAACAAAGTTTTATTAAATCCATATTTTCATAAGACCAAACAGCCAACACAATTATAACACTAGCAACGCCCAAGGCCAGGTGTCTTATAATTGATGTTTTAAACTAGAAAAAAAATTGAATTTATTTTAGCAGAATAATTTATTTTTATGAAAGCGTTTACTAACCATCCAGTAGTTGCACAGTAGTCCCATTAAAATTAATGTTACTAAGAATAATTTCTTTGGCATTAAACCTAGAATTGGATTTAAACCCAATGGCTTATATTGAAGCCAAATAAAACGAGTGCTTAAAAAAAAAAAACAAAAAAATTATTAAAAATAAATAAATAAAATAAATTGAACAAATTACCTAAAACAAATGCGCGAAAACATATTAATACAATTTGCGAATATAAAACCTACGGGACCAAAAATGGTTGTTAAGACGTATGAAAGAACAAGAAAGCTAATAGAAAATATAGCCATTAAATAATTATATTTATCAATATCCTGGCTGGTATTGGTGGCAAACATGTATCCCTCGGTGATGCCATTAACGGCCAAAAAGTATATGGCTAAACAATGCCATTTTAATAACACAACAGGCAAACTATCGGCAACAAATTCTGCACCACCATACAACAACAAAACCGTGTGTGCATAATTTTGACCAAATATCAATGCAAGTTGACCTATTGACGACACAACCAAAGACAGATGACAGAGAACTTGAGCAGCTTCTTGTACTTTAGACTTGAAAAAAAAAAAAAACAAAAAATGAATTTTTTATTAAAAAATTTAATGGAATTTTAGCTTGTTCTTACCTTATCTTGTTGCTGTAGAGACACGTCCCGGGCTATAGTTTGTGTAAAGTAAAAATAACTACTTTCTTCTATGGGCCGAAAAATGAATCGTGCAGCCAGGCTGCCCAAATTATTGACTACATCATATGTGGCTTGTTCACTAAAGCTAAGGACTGGACTCATGGACATTACATATTTTTCTCCTTCTGTTAAAATTTGTTTTAAAACTCCTTGCTTAACAAAGCTTAAAGTTAAAACTTGAAGCTCGGAGTTAAAAAAATTTTCCTGAAGAAAAAGGGAAACAAATAAATTAAAATTCATTTTTATTTTTAATAATATAAGATTCTACTATTTACGCTTAAGGTTTTATTTCGATATTTAATTACGCCTTTTGTGGCATTATCAGTTGTTAAAAAAAAAAAAAAAAATAATAAAAAAACTTTAGCAAAAATAAATAAAAATTAAAATGGGCTCAAATATTACATTTTTTTTCTTAAAAGTTTATTTTTGAAATATTTATATAATTTTGCTTCTCACCTTCTTTTTTAACATATTTCCGGGCAGAAATTGTTTCAAACTTGTAAACGGAAAATCATGCATATTATCGAAAATCGTTTCATTTACAAGTGGCACATTAAGCTTACATTTCTTTTCAATATCCTTTTTGGATTTTTTATAATACTCTTCATGTAAATGTAGGTAAAGGGCGAAGAATCCATAATGTGATACAAGTATTGTAATAGCACTAACCAGTTGAGCAATGCCAAATGCAAAAATGGCTACATTACGATTTCCTAAGACAATCCAAAGAAATACAATAGAACGAACGAATATATGAAGCGTATTTAAAATAACTTTTAGTTTAACAAAACAAAACACTTGTATTATAAAAACTGGAGCTTCGGCACATAATTCTATGACGCAAGAAAAGGCAACAGCATAACAAGCAAATCTATATTGAGCCTCAAATACAAAGTCAACAGCAGATAACCAATTGAGCCATATATACACGCAAGGTATGCTTATAGCTATACAGATGGGAACTCTGGAAAGGGTAACAGGTGTACAGGACAAGAAGAGAGAGAGAGAGAGAAAGAAAGAAAAAAAAAACATTCACCAAATTACAACATAAATAATTCGACATAAACTTAAAAAAGTTTTCCATCCTTTAGAAGGCTACTTACGTTAGCCACTGTTGATTTATTAGCTGCGCCCATGAACACTTATCTCTTTGTTGTGAGGTGGCACTTAGTGCTGCTCGGTTAATAGCTTCTCGAGATAGAAATAGTAATGTGCTCTCCAACAGCAGCAATCTTACATTCATAATGCCCAATACATCACGTCCAACATTGCGTACTATGAACGCATTGATACCAAAAGTTACAATACGACATAGTAACTATTTGTTATGAAATAAAATGACAAAAAGATTTATTAAACATTTTTCAAAAGCAACAATTAACAACCAACCTGGAAAATAATACTTAATCCGGCATTAAGCAAACTACTTTGCAAGACATTACGTGACATCTTTTTATTAAATTTGTAGACCTGGGCATTAATATATTATCATCATACCTGTCCACACATTCTGTCTGTCCCTTCTTGTTGTGCGTATTGTTCCTATTATTTTGTGTTACTTATTTAGATTGGGATGTGTAATTTTTTTAAATTAGTATTTGTTTTGATTCCGGGGGTAAGAAGTAAAAGTGATGGTAATGAAGTGATTTTTTTTTTTAAATAAGTGCTTTTTATAAACAGTTTGTTTAATTTACCTAAGGCCAAGGCAAGTTGAATACTAGGTAACCGCATGAGGACAAAAACCGCGTGTATTTTGTTTGTGTAAATTTAAGTGTACGTGTCAGTAAGCAGTGATGAATAATATAAAAAACAGAGAAGAAAATGATATTTACTGAACAAATTCTACTTGATTTCATTTTTCCTTTGGTATCTTTCGGCATATTGAACAAAGTTCCGCACTTCTTATTTTGCAAACCACTCAAATATTTTTTCACATATTTTTTATAAATGTACATACTTACATACATACATATATTTTAATAAAATGAAAAAAAAAAAAAATAAACAATGTTTCTGAAAGAAAAGTTTTCTTTTCAATAAATGTAGTTTTTTGTTTGTTTTAATTTATATTTTAACCGAAATTGCGCACACACACTCTTTTTACTTATCACACAACGGTTTATTTGCACATTAACTTTTTTTAAAAAATAAATTATTTAAAAAATTTTATCCGTGTTTTTAAATGGCGTGTCAGCAAAATGTAAACAATTTTTGACGTTGGTTAGGATAAATTTGTAAAGCGAATTCGTTCACCTGGGCTATCAATTCTACCTATTATTCAATTTGCCTTGGCTTAATTCCTTCAAATTAGGGATGGGTAAAAAAACATCGATGTTTTAAAAACACTCGATGTATTGTGTCGAAACATCGATATAATCCGATGTTTTGTTTGCTCCTAAACAATTGGAAAACATCGATATTTTCTTTCGATGCATCGAAATGACAAATTGTATACAGAATGTGTAGATTGATATATAAACGTGTTCATAGAAATTGGAAAAGCAATAAGAGTAAAGATATATTGTCTGATGAACTTTCAGTGTATTTGAGGACTCCTGTTGGAAAGAGTATAAATCACAGTTTCCTAAGCTTACAAAATCGCTTTTAAATATATTACAATGGTGAGAACATCGGTTCCGTCTGAAAGACTATTTTCACAAGCGGCGCAGGTGATGACTCAACTAAGAAACAAAATGAGAGGTGGAAGACTTGGTAAAAATTTATTTCTAAACAGTATTGAAAAAAAGTATTGCGAGATGTTAAATAAACTTAAAATTTTTCGGAAATATAATAATAAATAAAAAACATCAAAACTTCAATAATAAATAATAAAAAAAAAAATCGAAGTATAAAAAACATCGATGTATTTTATGAAATATCGAAGCAACATCGATGTCCCCGTTCACAACTTGCATTTTTTTTGTTGTTGGGAAATTCTTGAGTTTGTTGGGAAGAGATTAGAGATGAATTGCTTTGTCATTCATCGTTTTAAGCAAAAACAAAATTTGAATGTGTGGGTGGACACCAAGGCCAATTAATAACAGGTGGTCTTAACAGCCCAGGTGACTTTTTGATTTTTCCTTCTTCGAATGTCAAAAGTTGTATTCTCCTATTGTACTTCTTTCTTTTTTGACAGCAGAAGACAAATTATACATATTTCTTTCGCAGTGTAGTATTCATTTTCGCCGTGAGTATACCTGTTATTAATTCGCCTTGGGTGGACACGAACGCGATTCAAAAGAGACGGGGTTTTGTAGCACGTTAAGCAGTTTGTGGAAATTCATCTTAGAACCAATTGCTATTTTATATAAAATAAAATAAATCAAACTTATTAAAATAATCAAACAACTTGTTTTATTTTATTGCCTTTTACTTTATTATTAAAATTATTATAAAATTTGTTATTTTATTTATTTAATAATTGTTATTGCGAAATTCGCTCATAATACTAATACTTTCAGAAACACCCAACAAAAATAGAATTTTTAATTTAAACAAAAAATTTATTATGAACGTAGATATATTGGCATTTATTTAAAATCTAAATGAGGAGATCCATTCACATCACAGTCATCGATTTAATTACTATCCTATTTAAATTTTTATTCTCATTTAATTTCTTTTTTCCTTTGAAATTTGTTTGCTTAATTTCATAGTTCTTCTTTTGCTAATGAAATAACAGTTTTTTTTTATTTATTTATGTATGCGATAAAAAAAATATATATGTATGTGTATAATTTAAATGCATGAGTTAATTATTATACTTTTATTTTAATTTTGGTTGTGTTGAATCAAATATGGAGGGGTGTTTTAATGCACAATTTTTATGGCATAATTTGCGGATGGTTTTTTCACTTGATCTACAAATTCGTTACTACTTAGTTTCTAAAAACAATTTTATACTAATAGTTTGTTAGTACGTGTACGAGCATTTTTTTAAGTGTAAATGGTTTAATACGTGTGTTTGTGTGTGTAGGTATAACCCAGCAATTTTGTTTATGTAAACAATTGTCAAAACTAAAAATACCGTAATACAATACACTGCGTTGCATTACTATAAATCCAAGTATATTTTGTGTTTCTCTAAAGCTAAATAAAATGTTGGCAACCGGTTTGGGCTTAATTGAGTTTTGACAATTACATATTTAAACAAAAGCTATTGTGAGACAGGGTGTATCTATAAAGGATTCACTATTATACACAATCGTACGATTTAATCATCTAAAAGAAATTAGTCATATTAAAAATCTAAAAGAATTCTGTTTTACTTTGAAAATCGTTATAAAATTCCACGGAGATGCCACACTATTATACATGTCTTTAGTATATTGTTTTTCTTTTCTCATTTAAAAAAAATCATTTCCGATCGCATAAAGAAAAACTTGTATGAAATATTTCAAAAGATTATAAAATCGTACAGAGAAGTATATCACACATATATATGTACTTTTAATCCATACTATCATTCATGTGTGCTTAAGGCCAGGATTCACTATCATACACAATCGTACGATTTAATCACACAAAAATCTGACAGAATTCTGTCCTACTTTAAAAATCGTTTCAAAATGGCGTCGTACGTGCCACACTATTATACAAAAAAGATGCGAAAAACATTTTGTTGTTTCTCCTACTCATCTTTAAAAAAATCAACTCTGATCGTATAGAAAACAACATTTTATGAATTATTTCAAAAGATCGTACAGATCTGTCAAAAGTCTGTCACACACATACACTTTTATTCCACACTATCGTACGACTGAGTATGATAGTGAATCCTGGCCTTCACGACTTATTTTTATTGGAATTAAATTTTATTTTTTTAAATCGATTTATAATATAATATAATCTAATCTAATCTAATTTTATGCTAGAGGCCTAATCTATAAGGAAATACTTTATTTATAAAAGATTATTGAAATAATAGATTCTATGTCTAAATTATGTTTCTCGCAAATCAATTAACTTAATTTTTTCTTAAATCAGAAGTTGAACTGTGGTTATTATAAATTAATTAAAATTAATTAATTTTCGGCTTAGGTTCATTTTTTATTTTAATTTTGGAAAAAATTTTAGAACAAAGAAATGCTTTAGGTTGTGTGTGAACTTCGTCTTACCAAATTAATATTGATTAAATTAATTGGTTAAATAAATATTGTTATAGATGCGAAAAATGCTGATGAAGGATGTAGCGGTTTAGAAACTGCAGCATTATATTCTGCTGGTGTCTAATTTTTCTTGGTTCCCTTGGAAAACGTCCGCATATATTTATAAATAATTTTTCTTACTAAATATTTTGTTAAATTAAAATAAAAAATAAACCTAAGCCGAAAATAAAATTATTTATTTATAAAAAATAATAATAAACAGTAAATAATTACACAATAAAAAAAATTTTAAAGCTTTTTTTGTTCGTTGGTCATTTGTTTCTTAAAAACCTTAAATTGACTACCAAGTGTTTTGCAAATCATTAGACTTAATAAATTCGAAATTAAGTTCGAAAAAATATGTATCTAAAAACGTAAAAAGAAACTGCCGCCAGAAATATTTCCTTATTAAAGATTTCTCTACACAAGTTTCACGCTGTGATATTTTATTTTTCACTTTTCGTGGCATTTATCTTAACATAATTATGTTAGATCTAAATGGGAATTGAACACATGCCCTTGATAAATTAAATATTTCCATTACAAAAAAGGCTGTTAATATTTTCATCTACAAAGTACAAACAATTATTTTCTAAACTTACTTATGTATATTTAATTTTTAATAAATAATGATTTTTGTTTTTGTGTTTTAATATTTTTCGTGTAACAAACATTCTACTATTTTACTAATTTAATTACAATTCTTTTAAGGTCTTTCATTATAAATATGTTAACAATTTTTAGGATTTTTTTGTTATTGCGTGTAGAGTGCTTACTTTAAGAATTATTGTTGGTTTTGTTGCTAAAAAAAATCTTAAATCAAAAAGAAATATAAATTCGTTTTAAATGGCGAAACTATGAAGTAAAATTTATTTGTTATTATTTTAGTCAATTGCTTAATAAAAACAATTTTTTTTGTTTGGCTACAATGCACAACACTTATCTCTTCAAAGCCCCTTTCACACTATAATACTGAGTATTAAGATTTTCATTGGATATTGCAAGAAGGAAATCAGATGAGAATTGTTGTGATTATCAACAAATAACATTACATTTTGTTTACACACTATCACACTTCAAATAATATGAAAATTACCAAGCTGGTACGAAATATAAGCAACGGCGGCGAAGATTTTAATGTATGGTGCGGAAGTACCGCCTGATGACAATTTTTGGCCGTTCAGCTTCTTGGTAAATAAAAATACACAATAAAAAAAGTTATAAAAAATTGCAACTATTTTTACTTTGTTGTTAACAAAATTCATATTTAAGCGACAAGTATAGGGGCAATTTTAAGCAGTTGCAAGACAAAGAAAAGATAACGTAGACGATGGCGCGCTTTTGTCTGCGATGCAGTCGGCATGTTTCTTTGCTCAAACAGCTTCTTTTGTTATTTTCTTCATTTGCTTTTAAAAAAAACAACCTGATAAAATAAAAAGGCCTCATTAGTCCCTACTTTCTGTTGCTGTTCTGTGCCGTGCCGTTCTGCTTTTCAAATTATTGTAATTAGTTTTTCTGTAACAACAAACCGGCTGTTTATAATAAACAAAGAAAACACAATACACGACACAACAAAAACAACTACAATTACAATGACAAAAATGGTTTGTTTACAATTTTGCACTCACACTACCAAACAACTTTCAAGTAACTTAACGTTGAATTCTATTTTTCTACTGATTCTAACGGAACAGAACAGAACGTCAAAGTAATAAAAAACCACAAATACATATTTTCCATTTAACAGAAATTGATCAGCTGATTCGTCACGGAACGGAAAATAAAGAGTAATTCTGCCTTTAGCGTTTGGCAAAGTTTTAAAAATGGTTCGGTATTTGGGATGTCAAATTTTCTTTCCGTATGGTTTCATACCTTCATAAAATATTGCCTTCATCACACTTTCTCGCAGGATTTAAGTTTTTAAAAAGTCTTAATACTTAGTATTGTAGTGTGAAAGGGGCTTAAATAAGATTCATAAAAAATATTAAAATTCTTTAAGCGAAGATTAATTCATGAAGATTGCCAGAGCGCTTTAATAAGAAATAAAGGCCGAGGCACTTAGAATCCGTCATACGTTATACTTTTCGTTTTCAACTGACAAGTAAATTAAAATACAAGTGTTCTTATGAGTGTTGGCTTTGTTAAGGAAAAGTACAAAAGTTGGGCAATTTTTAACCTTTAACGTACGTTGAATACCTTGACTGCTATCATTTGCTTCTTCTTCTTATTTTGTTTTCGCTCTTGCTATGTTTTAATTATTTTTTATCCGTCAACAAAGTATTCATTGTGTCAACCTCATCCACCGTTACTTTGTTTTAAAATGAATACGTAAAAGTATAACGTATGACGGATTATATTTGCCCTGACCTTAATTGACAGACTTAATGGCATGTCTCTCTTGGTCTGTAAACATCAAGATATTAGCAAGACATAGAAAACTTTTAAGATAATTAAGGTTGCAACTACAATATTCACCCCTATCGTGAATAAGAAGTGAAATTTTTGTTCCCATAAAATTTTCATTCCCCTCGAAGTGAAAATTGCTATCATGGATTTCCCATGAAGTATTTGTTCACTTCACTGAACAGCTGTTCAAAATTAATAAGTTATCATTGCACATTGAATGTTAGTAAGAAGAATAAGCTTTGTGAAAATTTGTAAATTGAAGTTCAAAAATAAATAAATAAAATTTTTATATCGAAAAACATGACGTACAAGATGCGTATAACACCTTGAAGTTACTCGAGACAATTTTTATGTCTCCGTTTTTAATTTAATGACATTTTTAATAAAAAATCTTTATAAATTTACAAGCAGTAGATATCTTTGTTTTGCATCTTGTCGAGTATAATGTCAGTCCGTGCTGTAGAAACTGATCTTAAATTAAAAAATGTTTTAAAAATTATAATATTCTAATTATAAGTGATAAAAACTTGCATAAAATGTATGCACTTCCCCAGTAAAATTTAAGTGAACAAATCCAAGGGAAAAGTGAAAAAATTTAGAAGGAAAAAATCAATTACGATAAGGAGAATTTTTGTTTACGTGAAAAATAGTTCATGTGAATTATTCACGATTGTAATTTGGGGAAAAGAGAAAACATTTCAAGTGAAAAGATATTTATGATAGGGGTGATTAAGTTGCTATGGTCACAGGGTACTTTAATACTTATGACTAATAAATAACAACTGTTTAGTATCTCTGTCCTGCTCTTGACTGCCAACAAATTCAGTAGGATTAATAGTTTCACCTCGCTTTATTTTTAGAATGAACGGATCTACTTGTAGATGATCTGTCTAAGTATATTCTCTGGCCTCACATTTTCTAAAATTTCCTCTTTTAATTTTAATCGAAATTAAAGCGTTCCCGCCCTCAATCGCGATGTCTTTCTGCTCTTCTTTTTCATAAAGGTTTCGTAGATCTAAACAAATGTTTTGTTTAATTCTGAGTATGTATTTATACCATAAAGCAGGCAAAAACATATTTTAATTTTTTGGTTTCAACAGGGGTTGAACCCTGGCCAACTTGATTTGTAGTCAACGTGCTTACTACCTTAACTACGGCATTCTCTTTGCATCTTTATGCTTTAAATCCTTTCGCCAATGATAATCAACTTTAAACAACACACACAATGAAACTAAATACCGTTACGAAAATATGATTTCACAGTTTGTTTTTTGTGAGCAGAAGAAATTCGTGACGGCTACTAACTTGTAGTTGTTGTAATAGCAATATTGCTGTCTTTACTGGGCAAAAAACTTCCAATTAAAACAGCAATTGCTGAGTTGGAAAACTTTGGACGCGTGAGCAGATGGTTCTTGAAGTGTGTGCTTACTTATTCAACGGAATATGATGAGTTCAAATCCCAGCAGAGTTAGGTCTCGATTAGAAATGGAAACCAATTGTCGTTAAGCTGCGTAGGATAACTTGGTAAAGGTGCCTGTTTATGAGAATAGCAGATGATATGGGTAGAGCAAACGTTTTTCAAACTTCAACTGAGCCTTATTTAAGGAGGAAAGTAAGTATCAGCGTATGACAATCATGTCTCATTTGGTTAAAAGCATCAGAGCGGTAAGCAGCAGGGGAGTTTGAGTCTTTGTCGGTGCAACAGTGCAGTGTGGTTTAAATAGCTTAGCAGGCTGTTTGCTAACCAAGACATCGAGTAATAGTAAGACAAAAGTGGAGGCTTTGTAAAAATCAAGACCCTGTGGATACAAATTTAGCCGGAGTCTTAGAGTGGGAATTTAAGTGCCATAAAGAATAAAATGAAATTGGCGTGTTGGTATTTGCAATCAAAAGAATTCTTACGTTTGAGCAGGGAAAAGAACAATAACAACCATGGCGAAATCATATACCAGGTGGTGGCAGTGGCGAATTCATGTATTTTCGCCGTTGCAGAAAATGTCAAACTTCATATAAAAAAAATTTCGCTGATTTTTTATATATGGAGCAAGGCGAATCAATTACCAGGTGGCAACGTAAGCGAATTTGACACGACTGTCACACTCCATATAAAAAAAAACAAGGCGTATAATAACAGGTGGCCTTAACTGCCCAGGTGACTTTCTGATTTTTTCTTCTTCAAATGTCAAAAGTTATATTCTCCTATTGTACTTCTTTTTTTTTTGACAGCCGAAGAGGGTTTTTACAAAAACAAAATGTACATATTTCTTTCGCAGTGTTGTATTTATTTTCGCCGTGAGTATACCTGTTAATAATTCGCCTTTAAAAAAATACACCATTTTTTTAAAATGGCGTTTAACAGTGGTGTATACCAGCAAAAAATACTGAATTCGCCTACGCTGCCACCTGGTAACTGATTCGCCTTGATATGAAGTTTGACATTTTCTGCAACGGCGAAAATAAATGAATTCGCCACTGCCACCGCTTGATGCATGATTTCATCATGGTAATAACAGTAAACCTATTTCGCCGATTATTTTTTTAGATAAAAACTTCCGGTCCTGTTGAAAATTTAAAACCTCTCAAAAACCAACATTTTTTTTCTTCCCCAGCAAACACTTTCCATACGCATTGTACTAATTGCATTAAACACTACTTTCGTTAGGTGTTCGAGATCTTGGACTAGGACTAGAAGAACCATTTGCAATAGTTAGTTCAGGTAGATTTGTGGTGGTATTGTTTAAAATAGAATTAGTTGCTGTTGAAGTGTTAGTAAATAATTTAACATTTTCTCCGACTGTTCCATACAACCGTTGTGTTTGCGACAATATGGAAGGATAAATACAGTTTTTTCTTTTACTCCTACCTCCTAACGGTGAATTGAAAGCCGCCTTACCCGCCTGTCTGGCTATATGATCTTGATCGTTGTTGAACGATGCGTGATGATGTTTGGCAAAAAATTCGGTTGTGTTTGTAAATGCATCCTGATGTAGAGGAAAATGAGATTCTAATACACCCTCCGGTAAACCGTAAGAACCTGTATTACAACTATTAGTTACTGCATTTGAATGGATGGTATTTATGGTCGTAAAATCTAGTAATGAATTTGCACTGTAATAGGAAGTGTCCTGTGAGCCTGTATTGTCGTTATTGAGTTGATTGCTGCAGCTACAGCGAATATTGTTGCATTTGATGCAGCAAATTTTGTCGCAATCATTTGCGACGTCGTTGTCATTGATTATATTACTATCGCTAAAAGTTAGTTTCCGTACCGTATGCTCTCCGTTTTGTTGTTTGTTTGCCGATGACACAACCTCATCTAGTTGATCAGCTGATTTTGAGTTTTGTCTACGATGACATTTAACCGAAGAAGGATTCGCCACTCCATTGCTAGTGACAGGAGTTGTATTAATTCTTTTATAGCTGTTAGCCGATTCGAAGCTGTCCTCTTCTTCACTGGAATCCTGTACGGCAGGGGCAAACAGTGGAGGTGGTACAATCACTCTACCCATACGTTTATATTGATCTACATTGCGACTATCTTCAGCACAACTGGAAAGATTTTCAATAAATTTGGGTGCTCTTCGTAGGACTTTGGGCGTATGTAGCTGGGACTCAAAAATACCATTTATTTCATTTGCATTATTGTTGGTCGCATTGTGCAAATAATGATCTAAACTGGTGGCTAGACTGTTGCGCACGCTATTCCTTGATGATATACTTGAGATTTCTGAAAGTGTTTCCGGACTGGCCAAAGGCGCTAAGCCTAACCAGTCTTCACTTTCAATACCATTTGTGACATCTGAAGCTCTTCGTAGTGGAGGTATAGCCAGAGATTTAGGTTTCTTTTCTATTTTGGCTGAATGTTGACGTGTTAGATTTCTGATTGGTGGCGGAGTATCTTCAAAGGCTACACACTTTGCTTTAGGTGGTTGTAACACCAATTCAGCCTGTTCAACTTTAGCCATCACTTCCATGCAAGTTGCAATAGGACTTTTGCGTGCTACCGTAGTGATGCTGCTCTCCTTTGCACTTGATATGTCATACTGTATACAACTGATTTGACTGCGACTTAATATGCTGCCAGCCAATGAGGAGGCTTTACTAGAACTTACACTTTCGGGAAAATGCGAAAACTGCTTATGGCTCATTGGAGGACTGTGTAGATTAGTAAATGATGTTTCTAAGCAAATTCTCTGTTGCTGTAGGGTTGACGAAGTCGTTGGTGTTTGTATATCATTAGGACCTATACTAGGTCTGGATTCTATACTGTCATAGGGTCCATTCGAATCAGACCCCTTATGGTCAGCACTATGATGATGCTGATGATGTGCCTGATGCAATTCTGAGTTTGAACAATTGTAACAACTGTAAACATCTTGATTGCTTCGAGACAAATCGTTAGATGCGATAGAAAAAGCGTTTGAGGCCTGACGATGAGGCTTGCGAGGTCCACTAGTGGTAACAACCTGTAAGAAAAAATTAAATTAAAGGTTAATGAAAAAAAAACAATCTGGCAATATTTAAATAGAAAAGAAAAATTAGGAAACTCTAAAATTGAAAAATGTATGTGCGATCTCCTTTAATCCCGCTATCATGTTAAATAGAAAAATAAATAAATATTTTCGAGTAAAAAAAGAGTATGGCTAGATCTGCTAACTCATCAGAAGCTCTCGATGTTCTTGGTATAAAAATGTAGGTCGCAAAGTAAGCTTTCAAGTGCCTTAGTTTTCAACATACTTTTACGAAAGTTAGATTTGGCAATCCCTTTTGTTGTGGTCTGTATGTGTGTGGTAAAAAAAACAGGTGAATAAGTTACTTCCACCAGTGGTGTATAAAATAATACGATAGTTAGCTAACACAAGTTGAGCAACCTCAATGGCTGCCTTGGTAGAGATACGTGCTGTTAAACAAAAGATCATGAGCTCGAGGACACTATCGGACATGCGCGTGTGGACACGCAAATAATAATTGTGGTATTATAGTGATATTAAAAAAAGAAGCAACAGTACAAACCTTCCGAAAAGAAATAAACAGTTATTGTGTGAAAATAATTAGTAAAGCCGTCTACCTAATATTAGAGTAGCAGGGATAACTATCAAGGCTGTTAGCGGAAGGAAGTAACAGCATAAAAGCAATGTACGGCAGAAAAAAATACGTGATCAATATTAACGTCTGTACCATCGCAAAATCATGCACCAGGTGGTGGCAGTGGCGAATTCATTCATAATTGACGCTGATTTTTTATATATGGAGTTTGACATTTTCTGCAACGGCGAATATGAATGAATCCGCCACTGCTACCACCTGGTACATGATTTCGCCATGGTCAGTACATAGCCGCTTGGCCAAAGCCTTACGGCGGTCTTAACACTAAGTGACATACAAAGCGTCGACTAGCGCCCCCTGCAGGCGTAGCCAAAAATGTTGCATTTTCAAGAACATGGCTTGCAGAAACATGTTCTTCCCCTTGCTTGAGGGTTAGAGACTATTCAACCCAGTCTGGTGAGACTGCAACAGCACACTTGTTTGGTACCATAACTTCCCTGTGGACACTGATTTTACCAACAGCCACCATGTGTGCCTGTGCCCCTAAGGGACCTCACGAATAACCGGCTACAGAGATGGGCTGCTCTCTGTATGGGCTATCGATTGCCGTGGCTCCAGTCTCTTTAAGGGCACTGGTCAGCCCTTCGACAAGTACCCAACTTGTCGATCTAGATTTGATGCCTGCACACCGGAGGACTGGTTCTTCTTCTACCCCGAGAGCACCTGTGTTAAAACCTAATAAAGAAATGGAATTGGATGTACGGCGTTTGTAGTCGGTTCAGGGGGCAAATCACCGCTTTCGATAACGAATACTTTGTGATCAAAATGTTGTTAACGTGGATCACGGCAGTCGTTACCAAAACACATTTACTCGAAGTTGCACTCGATTGGTAATTTTCTATCGAAAACAAATAAACATTTTGCCACGATACAAAACAAAGACAAATAGAAGTAACTAAAGAAGAAGAAGAAGAAGAAGAAGAAGAAATTAAACATGTGAGTGTGAATTTTCCTGCTATTTATATAATAAAATAGTTTAAAAATTAAATTTTAAATGCTTTTAGGGAAGGTGAATGTGAAGACAAAGATTTCCCAGGAATCAGTGCAAAAAAGTCAACGCTAAAATTGCTCCCAGAACAAATACTAATGAAGTAAATATATTTGGGTCCATTTAAATGAGTCTTGTCACTAATTAATTTATTTTATGTTTTGTTTTTCTTACTGTCATATGTTTGCAGCAGTGTAAAAAATAGTAGTAAATAGAAAAAATTACGATCGAATACTATGATCCAAAAAATTAAAGCCATCGAAATATTTCTCGACACAAATGCGCATTCGATATCGAATGCTGTGATTTGCCCCCAGATTTCTAAACAAGGCGTCGAGTAATTCTTTTCTTTCCGAAGTAACACGGTAGTGTATCGTAGATGGATGCGCTTGTGATTACGCATGTTTAGTAATAACGAGACCATAGGACCCGAAAGACCGTAGAATCAAGAAGTGTAGCCAGATGCAATAGAGGAGTCGAGAAATTAGCGAATTTATAATGTACTACAGTGGTATTTGCAATCAAAAGAATCTATCTGTACGTTTGTTCTAAAAGGTAAAACAGTAACAATACATTAGTAATTATCCCATTTCAATTAAACCATTTTCAATAGAAGCAGTCGTCAACTTAGTTGACCACAACGAGATTTGATGGGAATCGAAGGAAATTCAAAAATCATGTCTTCTTTCACTTAAATGAAGAAGCCCAAGCTGCATTGAATCTAAAGGCAAGTACCCCAATTAAACCTTTTTTGCTTCAGTTATGTTGACAAGACTTTTCATTTATATATTTTTATATTAAGCAAAATTTTTTTGTTGCCTTAATGAAATATTCGAAACATTTAACACATTGGAATGACAACCAAGTTGCAATAATGCTAAAAATAACGTGATATTTTTTTAAGAAAATTCCTCTTGAAGAATATTTTGTTCCCATTTTGTTAGAAAAATCGCCACTTTGGCGACACATCTTTTAATCTGACAACGCTGAAGCTTTACAGTAATAACCGTTAGCAGTAAATAAATAAAAAATCAAAGCCGGCAAACTGAAAACGTCAAACGCCGCCGCTGCATAGTAAAGTGAATGAAAAATTGTCTTTGTTGGGGCAACCTGCATAAACATGAATCAGCTGTTTTAGTTAAAATACATATGGTAACATTTTGATTTATTTAATCGGCCTACTTTACTCATGGCTGCAAATAATAATAATGCGAGGTGCAATGATGACAAAAAAAAAAAAACAAAAAAAAAAAAAACAAGCAACATAAAAAAATAATAATAAATAATATTTATTTTCAGACTTTTTTGTGTCTTATTCTATAATTTTATAAAAACAATAATAAAAAAAAATACCTTAATAAATAACAACTTACGTTGCATTTACGAACACATTTCAAAAATAAATAAATAAATCTTAAAGCAAATAATTAAGATTAAGAGAAATAAATAATGGATAAATTATAAAATAATTAAATTATATAAATTATAAAATACATACAAACATAAATTAAGTACACAATAATAATAATAATAATAATAAAATGTTTTTAAAGCATTTAAAAAGTTCATCACATTCAAAAAAGTTTTTTAAGCGATTTTTGACGTTGTAGCTTACAAACGAGCATTTAAGCCTTGTGAACTGTTGAGCGATGTATTGTCATCGGTGAAATCGGAAATTACCTTTTTTAAAGCTGCCAATACTTTATCTGGCATGTGATCTTGCAACATAACCGGTGATATGAGAACTTCATCAAAATCGATGCTGTCGGCCCAAATGGCCTGATAAACAGGTTCACGACCTTTTAACACATTTCTATAACAAAAAAGAGAAAAAAATTTTGTTACATTTATAAAACTTTTAATTAGATTAACGCATAAACACATACATATGCAACCACAATCATGCAGAAATAGTTAAGTATCAGCAAATATTTGAACACAATGTTTTTTTAATAAACGAAAACAATTTGAAATAATTCTTGCAAAAAACAAAAAAACCGACTTCAAAACAGACAAACTTAAAATTATATTTCTTTAGGACGGTAATTATACATGAATTATATTCTATCATATTCGAGAAAGATTGCGTCAGGATTTTTTATATGTCGTAGAACAAAATATGAATGCAGATTAAACAAGAAAAGTCAGCAGTTATGTGGTCACCCTTTATTTTTTACACTTTTTATTGCTGACACAATAAATCAAAATTTGTTTAAATTCTAAGCGTTAGTATTATAATTGTTCAAAAGAATGGCCCGAAACATCAAATTACAACCATTAGGGAGGACACCCTTTAATTTCTAATTTTATATAGTAATGGACATTCTATCTAATTTTCAAGAGTTTGCCTATAACGGTTTCAAAAATAGGGCCATATAGGTCAAATTACATCAGTTATAGGGACACCCTTTAAATTTGTTACTTCAAGTTTGTTACTTATTATAGCGGACTTAGTAATAAAGGTTTCTGTGCAAATTTCAATCAACTGTCTACAACTGTTCAACAGTTTGATCGTATACATCAAATAACAGTAACTATTGTAACACCCTATAATTTATAATTTTAAATTGTTATACTTCTAAATTTACCACACAAAGTAGTGGAAATTCTGTTTGATTTTTAAGTGTTTGTATATAACGGTTTAAACGATAATAGTATGTTTCCACGGCAGCTGCTTCGCTCTCTATTCTTGCTTCACACTCCAATCATGAGCGAATCAACTTGCTTCGCCATACAAAATTATGAGAGCGAAGCTGGTAGATTCATATTGAATCTACTTACGAAGCATGAAAAATTTATGTCTTCTCTAATTTTTATCGCAAGTTTATCTGAACTAGCTGTATAAAATGTAAACAAAAAGAGAAAAACAATGTTTAAAGTGGTGTGTGGATATGCGTAATATAAAACACAATTAATTTCATTAAAATTTTAAATGTAATAAATTGCAAACAAAAAAAGACGAAACTCATGGAAGATGTAGAAAATTTGAAGCATTCGTTTACATTGACAACATTTAACATCTACCATCAACTGATCTGTCAAAAACGTTTAATTAAACGAAGCAGTAAAAAATAAGATTTAAAATAATTGATTTCGAGGTTACATTAATAACTGGACTAATTGTGACTTTGAAAAAACAAACTCAGTTATTAATGCGATAGACTGAAATAATGGAAAACCATTCTGGAAAAAGAAGATAAAAAAAAGTTTTTAGTGGACATAAATCTGTTTTTAGTTCACAATGGATCATGAACGTTTATTTCCATAAATACTTATAATTTTAAAAGCCGCTGTGGTAAATTTTGGAGAAAGATGTCCAAATAAATAAAAAATATAAAATAAAAACAAATTATTTTTATTATTTGATTTTTAATTTACTGTTTTTATTTATTTAAAAATGCCAAATTTTTTCAAGTTCAACATCACCAAATAATAAATATTTCTGTTATTGTTTTTTTTTAATACATTAAAATGTACCATAATTTTTTTGTATTTAAATTGCCGCTCATTTTCGTTCAAAAATATTTACTTCTATTTTCAACGCCATTTTATCAGTGATGCCACCAGAATATCGAAATTTTTGTCATTTTTCTAGTGATGACACTAAAATAATCGACAAATGTTAAGGGGGAACAAAATGAGATAGGAACATCATTTAAGGATGTTGATTTTTAGCCCTGTATATTTCTTATAGGAAGATGTTAACATCTTTTCAAATTGATAGTAGATGTTAGATGTTGATCAGTGTAAAAAGGCTATAATGATTAGCATAAAAAATAATGAATTCGCCTGCGCTGCCACTTGGTAATTGGCTCGTCTTGGTAATGATATCTGAGTTATTTTTAGTTAAACTTTGTAATTTTTAATTCAATGTAGTAATTTTTCCCCTTCTCTATTTCTATTTAGTAGGTATTAATTACTACGTTTATACGCACGTCTTATTCGCAAATAATATTATCGATAAAAATTTTGTTGCATAAACGGTTTATAATTTTTTATTTGCGATTAGCTTACTCACAAAAACAATTCTAACAAAATTTTAAAGAAGAACATTTTGAGGAAAAAAAAATATTTAAAAACAAAAAATCGTTTTTAATGTAAAAAATTAAGAGAAAAGTATTTTGGCGGGTATAATTATAAAATGCTCAAATGTTTTCTGTCGACATTTGCCTTCCGGTACAGCTGAAATGCCGAAAATATTCTTGCCGTATAATCAGTAAGTTAAATAATTAGAAATAAGTTTTATTTGCAAATAGGCTACTTATAAACGTATTAAATTACTGTTAACATAACTTGTATGATGTAAAACCTAAATTAACGCGTAAAGCGCGTTTTTATTTTATAAAACTCTCTGTATAGAAATAAAAAAAGAAACGCACTGTCAAAATTGGATTTTCCAATTGCTAAGCTTTGACGCCGCGCTACCAGGGTTTGCTTCATACATTTCGTACATACATACACATGTATGTACATGAGAATTTTTGATTAATAGATTCCGCTTTACACGCTAATTTAGATTTGCTTGTATGCCATTTCAGCGTTAAGTTTAGAAAAAAGACATCGCTAATTTAAGATGGAGGCTGTTAAATTTGAAGATGTTAATTAATAACTAAAATATAGAATCTATTTTTCTTATTTACTTATTTTACAAATCTACTTAAATTTAAACATGCATTTTATAACAGTTTTACATTTAATGATTTTTCATGCAATTAACATATTTTTTATCACGTATTTATGTTAACAAATGTCACTGTTCAACAGCCCAAAATTCTGTCAGACAGCTTATAAATGGACTTTTGTTGGCTAAATTTGAATCTGGCAAAAAATCTAATTTTTTGCTTTATAATACATATTTTTTTTTTTGCCCGAGTCAGACTTAGCGCTCTTAAGGATATTCGCATGGCGAAATAATACTAGATGATCGAAATGGCGAATTTATTGATTTTCGCCGAAATGTTAAATGTCAAACACCATATAAGAAAAAGTTATACACATTTTTTACAAGGCGAATCAATACCAGGTGGTCGCAATAGCGAATTCATTAATTTTGCTCAAAACCTGAAATGTCAAACTCCACATATAAAAAATTGAGCATAATTTTTTTTATATGGTGTCTGACACTTAACGTTTCGGCGAAAATCAATGAATTCGCTATCGAGACCACTTTGTATTATTTCGCCATGCATTTTTTATATATGGAGTTTGAGATTTCAGGTTTTGGCGAAAATTATTGAATTCGCCATTGCGACCACCTAGTATTTATTCGCCTTAGATATTCGAGGAAAAATAACACAACAAAAACATAATACAGAACGTTCAATGTTATTTAACAAGGACTATTTAGATATAAATAATTTATAACAAAAAACAATGGCAAATGTTTATTGTATCCTACCTCCAACCTCTGTCATATTTTTTCCTGCAATAAAATTTTATAAATATTTTTTATTTTTATGTCGTAAAAAAATTAAAAAAAATATTTTTGTTAAATCGTTAATTTATTTTTTATAAATAATTATATTTTGTGTCAAATTTTAAATTATTTAAAGGCGGGGGCACATAGAATCGGTTATAAATAATAAAGAATGACGGATTCTGTGTACCCCAGCCTTAAAGCTGCATTAATGGCGAAATTAGGTACCAGATGATAGCAGCGGCGAATTTATTTGTTTTTTTCGCCGTTGCTAAAGATGTCAAACTTTATATGATTTCGTCATGGCTGCAGTTACACATATAAGATTTTGCTTTCAAGTCGATCACAAATTCTGCTTATAAAAATTTATATAAATTGAGAGTTGTGACGTAGGCTGCACGCAGCTTAATAGTTAATTTTATTTTCAAAACGTATTCGTCAATAAAACAACGAAGGACGAATAAAAAGATGAACATTTGTTTACAATAACTATGATCAGCTGTTAAACGTGACTGCTAAGCTGCTTCAATATTTGACAGGAAAATTAAAATCAAATTGATGTTAAAATTTAAAATGTGTGCGTGAGTGTGTTAGTAAATAAAGTGCGACTCTATTAAAACTTGAAAGGCAAAACTTAAACGTGTAACTTTCACGAAAGAATGAAAGCGAATCAATAATAAGGTAGTAACAAATGAGAGTTCGTTAATTTTCGCCATTAGCCCGAATGTCAAACTACACATAAAAAAAAAAATAGTTTAGAGATTTTTCATATATGGAATTTGACAGTAAGGCTACCGGCGAAAATCAATGAATTCAGCATCGCTACCACCTAAGGCGAATTTATAACAGGTGGCGTTGACAGCTTATGCGAATATTTTTTGTGATTTTCCTTCTTCGAATGTCAAAAGTTATAATCTCCAATTGTATTTTTTTCTTTTTTGACAGCCGAAGATAATTTATACAAAAAACAAAATGTACATACTTCGTTCGCAGTGTTGTATTCATTGTTGCTTTGAGTATAGCTCAAGGCAAATAAATTACCAGGTGGCAGCGTAGGCGAATTCAGTATTTTTTGCTGGTATACACGACTGTCAAACTCCATATGTAAAAAAAAATACACAAATTTTTTATATATGGACTTTGACAGTGGTGTACGCCAGCAAAAAATACTGAATTCGCCTACGCTGCCACCTGGTAATTTATTCGCCTTGGTATAGCTGTTATGAATTCGCCTTGGCTGATAATTAATTCGCTTTGAGTGTAACTTTCATTTAAGAATTAAAATTTTTTTACAAATACTTACTCATCAGCTCTCGGATGATGACGTACAATATGTATTATACGTCCGGGCGGATATAACGGTTGGTGTATTGTTAATGCTATTGTACTATCAGTGGGATGAGTACTGGCTGAACGTGCTGAATCGCGTTCCTTTAAAATAAAATTTAAAGTTTTATAGAAAATGGTTTATAAACATTCATCGTTGATAGAATTAAATAAATAAAAGTTTATGCAAGCTCCTAATTAATGCGGGCTTATTCGCAATGACAAATTTGAAATTCAGGGAATTTAGCATTGCGACCACCTGGTAATTAATTCGCCTTGTATTTGATTTGGCAATCGTAAATAAACAAAATATTTTAATGAAAAAGTCATGAAAAAATGTTGCAGAAGTACGACTCTGTTTTTACTGTAGAAAAACATATGAAATGTTTCTGGCAACATTTTATCAAAGCTGTGAAATAAGGCAGAGGCCGCATTATTGCATGCGGAATTTTTCAAACAAGAGCTGATCATATGTCTTTTGCTTATATTTCTAAAACAAAGTAGTCTACGTGAAAACAATAAAACGTTAAATTCTTCCCAATCGCGAGATAGACACCACATTTTAAATGTCAAATTTTCCACATGAAATAATTAATGTTGCTCAACAAAGTTCACAAATATGAACCAGATTTAAAGCGCATATTTTATAAACCACAGATTAATTACATGCAAATATAGCCAGAGCTAAAGTAAAAAAAATATAAAAAAGACTAAAAACTAAAATTCTTTAATTATCAATCAAAAGCATATCGACTCCAAAGGATAAGAAAAAATGTAACAATAAAATCAACCATAGTTTTCATGTCTGTCAGTTAATATTTGAAGCTGTTTTATAACTCTGTTCAAACTTGCGAGAATTGTTAGCAACTTATTTTATTCCACTTGACAACGAGATAGTGGTGTCAATACTACGACTTAAGCAGAGTACTCTGTTCATCACTTCCGTGTGAAATGTTGTCAAAAGTCCATATCAAGGAGAATTCACATAAGGTGGCAGCGCGGCTACAACAATACAACAATAAAAAGAAAAACAGGCACTTAAGTGTATGATAAACTTTAGAACACAAATAATTACTACACTTTTTTTTACCCTTTTCAATAACGTTTTTACTAAGATTCTTTTTTAAATTGATTTAAAACTCTTCTTACAATTCTTTTTTAAAGAATAATAAAAAAAGATATTTTGTGATATAAAATTATTCCCTTTTGACAGCTATTCTACACATTACAAAATTAAACAAAAAATTCTCAGCTGCCGCAACGATGCCACCTGGTAAAATTAATTCGCCTTGGTCCATATAAAAAAATTACTGCGAAATTAATGAGAAATAATGTTGCTAAAATAGTGCTTTGTTTATTTGTGAAAAAGTCGCGAAATGTTTCACGCAGCATGTTTTTCAAGCTAAAAAGTGTTTCTGGCAACATTTATTTTTCAACTACAAAATAACATTGGCAGCACTTTTTTCGTACGCAATTTTTGACAACCATTTTTTCAGACCGTTTGTTTTACTTTTATTTTGTTGTGTTCAAGTAATTTAAAAAAAGAAATGGAAAAAGTGTAAATTTAAAAAGAGAAAAAGACAAAAATAAAGTTAATGATGAAGAAAAGCGTTTGCTTAGTAAATGTTATCTTCTAAATCGCTGTATTGTCTGTCACCACTAGCTAATTATAAAATTTTTCAAACGAAAATAATGCATGTTGCTCAAAATTCTTCGCAAAATTGAACAGAGTACAAGGTTTTATAAGTAAATTATTTTTCGCCCTAAAGTATGCAACATTGATTGCTATTTGTAACAAGTCCACAGAAAATAACAGCAGCTCCATATAATTTTGCAAATGGAAAAAATATAACTTTAAAAATCGTGCTGATTATCCCGACCGAATTATTAAAATCACCGATATTGACTATTGAAGGTGAAAGCACGTTTCGATGGCCATTTCGCTGCCGCTTACTTAGCTCTTCAGGAAACTTCTCACAATAAAGTAAAGACAAAAATCAAAGTTTAAGCAAAAACAACAATAATCAACATTGAAAAAAATATTGTCGGAAACATGTTGCAGTTGATAAATACATACATGTTGCTAGAAACATTTTGAAATTCACCTACAAAATTAAGAGAGTACAACTTTGGCAACATTATTTTGTACTCATTTCGCACTAATTGTTTTATATGGATTTTTAAAAGCAGTTAGAAAAAGGCCATAAAGGTAAAAAAAACTTTGAGCAAAGGTCTATTTCTAACTTAAATTTAAATTAAAGTTTAATTAAACCGAGATTAGAAAAAAGACGAAACATAAAAGAAAAAACAACAAAAAAACTTACTTCTTGATATTTATTAATATGAGTATCCTTAACAGACATTTCAACAACGGACTTGGGTTCAGGTCCACAACAACAACATATCATTGAGCATGATATAGTTTTCCACTAAAACAAAAAGAAAAAAATCTTTTTATTAAATACTTCAGAAAAGTAAATATTCTTTCATTACCTTAGGATCTATACTACGTTGAATGGCATTTATGAGATCAGCCCTTAAAGCTTCCATTTGATATAAACCAATGCGAGGTACCACATCTTTTCCCAATACAACTGATGTTATAAAAGTTTTTGAATACTCTACTGCTGGCATACTGAAAATATAAAAAGATTTGAATTTAATTTTGTATGCTTTTGCTAAATTTCAATTGAAATGATAGAAATAGAAAAGGAGTTGTATATCATACCTTAGTAAACCACCTGGCGGTGAATAGGCAAAACATTGTATCGTGGGATAGTCGGCCTTCATTAATATTGCCAAAATGGCAGCTGTGCCAGCACCTAATGAATGACCCACCAATACTAAACCGAACGTATCTGTATTCCTTTCAAGATTCTTGTTGAGAGCATTTCGTATTATGTTTTCCTCTTCCAATTTGTTACGTATATAAATTGCCGCTTGAACCATTCCCTTATGACCCAGCCAATCATCACGTGGTGGATTCAAAGGTAACACTTCAGCTTCGGCATTTAGATCCGTCAAAATATCTTTCATACTCAATGTACCACGAATGCTGACAACAATTTTCTTTTGTGTATAATCGACAGCAACGAAAAATGGTGTTTCACCCACATCCACATGATAGGTGACATAGACGATTTCAATGTCGCCAATTGCTAAAGTTTTCTTTAAAGCTGCATAATTACAATAACAACAATTATCTTCAATAATTTCCGCTTCACTGCTGGCATTAGAGCAACAGCCAAAACATCTAAAATTCACATACATAAAAAACTTTTTAGTGAAATTATAAAAAGCGAAATACTCACTTTAATTCCGGTATTAAATTGTACATTTTTGAACGATTTATAATAAAGTACATGGGCCAACCGTAAGCTCCCTGAGCAAAGTACATAAAATGTATAACAGTTTGAAAGAAATCGTAATTTTTTGCATCATTTAAGGCCAGAAATTGGGTACGTTCAGTTATAGGAACACCGCTTAAAAATTCATAGGTACCATTCTTTCGTTGTCGCACAATGGCTTCACGTTCCAGACGTTGAAATTTACGCAACAGCACTAAACCAGCCACAACATCCGATGGCACCACATCCAGTTCACGAAAGAAATCGCTAAGTAAACGTGCTATATCGGTGAATGAGTTGCGACTACGTTCCGAAGAGCCAATGCAGCAGAATAGAAGGCGACATCGATGATCCCAACTGTCCTGATAGGCACGTATTACTTTTCTTTTGAAAAAAAAAAAAATAGAACCAAAAAAAATAGTAATTAATTTTAGATTTAAAGCAACATTGTGAAAAGAGATTTAAATTTCTTTTTTTTAGCTTGGTCCTCTGTTCGAATTTGTGAAAATTGTTTTGCAACATTGATTATTTCATGTTGTAAATTTGACATTTAAAATGTGGTGTCTATCTCGCGATTAAATTCTCTTTAACGTTTTATTGTTTTCACGTAGACTAAATTGTTTTAGAAATGTAAGCAAAATACATTTAATCAGCTGTTTTTTGAAAAATTCCGCATGAAATAATGCTTCTTTGCTTTATTTCATAACTTTGATAAAATGTTGCCAGAAACATTTCATATGTTTTTCTACAGTAAAAACAGGAGTACTGCTACTGCAACATTTTTTTATGAATTTTCATACAACTTTATTTATGTATGTAGTTTGACATCATTCCGCAATAAAAACTGAAGAGAGTACCAGGCTAAAGATACAAAACAGTTCTTAAGACCTTCACATGAAATATGTGCTTTTCATATCATTTCACATGTTGATTTAAAATGTTGCTATAAACACTTAATATGTTTTGCAACATTTTCTCATGAAAAATTCATGTTAAATATTTTTATTTGTTCTTTGACAACATTTCATGTGGCCTTTAAAATTCTCTTAAATCAAGACACCACATTGTAAATGTTAAAATTTCCACATGAATTAATCAATGTTACTCAGCAATTTTCACAAATTCGAACAGAGTACCAGGCTTTAAACGAGAAATAATGTTGCTGATGTAGTACTCTGTTTATCTGTGAAAAAGTCGTGAAATGTTTCTCGCAGCATGTTTTTTAAACTAAAAGGTGTTTCTGGCAACATTTATTTTTTAACTACGAAATAACATTGGCAGCACTTTTTTCGTACGGAATTTTTGACAACCATTTTTTCAGACCGTTTGTTTTGCTTGAATTTTGTTGTGTTCAAGTAATTAAAAAAAAGAAATGGAAAAAGTGTAAATTTAAAAAGAGAAAAAGACAGAAATTAAGTTAATGAGGCAGAAAAGCGTTTGCTTAATAAATTTCATCTTTTAAATCGCTGTATTATCTTCAGTTGTGACGTGTCAAATTTTCCACATGAAATAATTAATGTTGCTCAAAAATTTTCACAAATTCCAACGAAGTACCAAGCTTTAGCATAAAATATTGCTGGAAACATTTAGACATGTGTTAAATATAAACAACTGTTATGTTAACTAACATTATGTTATTTAACTATATTTAGAAATGTTAAGTATTGATTAGCACTCGTAATAATAAGTAATTTGAATAAAAAGTAAACAAATTGCTAGGAAAATATAACAATTATTTCTTGTTTCGCATGATAAATAATTAACAACGATTAAAAATAATTTAAAATAACTTTTAATTATTTTTGATTAAATTTAAAATGTATTGGTTGCATTGCACTTTTTGCAAATAAATTGTTTCAATTTGCTTTAAGCTAATTCATGCTTAATAAACGTTACGTCAAATCAATTTTAATTAATAATAAAAATGAAATATTTTTCACCTTTGACGCCAATTACGATTCATACTGTTGCTGCGTTTATAGTTGAAACGTGATTCTGTTTCTCGCATTGATCTTTGATATTTTTTCATTTTCACCCATGAACGACCGGCTGAATCATAAGTGCACCATACTGTTGCCACCGTAACAAATACTAAAGACCAATTTGAGATTAAAATTGCTAAAAGAAAAAATATTGAAAAAAACAAAGTTTTAATTTTAAATGCAGTTCATTCATTAATTAAATTTTAAATGAACGCATACCAAAAAATATTTTCTTCTCGCTACTAACAACGTTTGATTGTAAATAATATTTTGTTACCCAAACTGTTCCCATAATTAGCCAGGATATATCAAATAACATAATCACTATAGAAAAAGAAAGAAAGAAAGAAAAAAAAAAGAGTTTCATTAATTTGCTTTGAATATTAAAATTTAATATTTTACCAGTCTTTACATAAATCCATACATTAATACGAGCCCTGGCGTTAGAGTCTAAAATGCTGCCACGCATTGAAATAATGCATATTCCGATTTCTATAAATAATGAAACTGAAATAGAAATAAAAAAATTGCGGATTTCAATATTGACTTTTTTTAAAGACTTTCAAAATAAAACTCACCACTTAATATAATTAAATAACCAATTTGATGATAAAAAAGTAATTTTTCATCCATTAAAGTTGTATCGTAATCAAAAATGGCCAACGATACCACGACAGTTATCACACTTTTAGAAGGGAGAAGGAAACAAAAAAAAAAAACATTTCAAAATTTAAGATTTCTTTTCCATGTCGGGAATGAGGTGAATAAAAACTTACCATATAAAATGAATAGTTACTAGAAATGCTCCAGGCACCACTAGATCATCTGAGCCTACTGACCAGCGTCTTCTAAATACAACAAGTCCTGGCATCTCTAAAAAATATTAACAAGAAAAAGTAGATTTAATATTTTTACAAACTGCAAAAAAAGAAAAATCTTTGTTACGATTAAAAACAACAAAAACATTTTAAGCTGCCAGATCTTTCCATTTAAAATTAATTTAAACGAAATTACTCGCGTTGGCCTCAAAGTGAAGTTTGTTTTATTTATTTTAGTAAAAAAAAAACCAAAGACATCATCGAAGACATCAAAGAAAATAATCGTTGGCGTTTTTAATTCTACTGAAACTTGTGCTTTTAATTTTTATAAAATAAAAAACTGATCATTTTTAGTAGACACTTATGAAATGAAAGCCATAGAGTTAACGAGATCGACCAAGGATCTCGCATTAGGTAACTACGAACTACAGAGTTACTGAATTGAATCTTAGAATTTCAGAAACGATTTTTTTTTGAAATTAATTTGTCTACTTCTAAATGGCTGGACCAAGTAAAACAAAATTATTAAATGATGTAGAAGGGAACACAACTCTCTTGCAAGGGCCAGTGAGTTAAAGAAAATTTTGGATTTATTCGACTGCGTGTAGAAGGTAGCGAAGAAGCTTTTCGTTGACAGTAGGATGTGTTTTACAACGGAATGTGCTCTGATAAAGTCGGGGATCTTGTTCCCGAAAACAGCAATTTCGTACAAGCAACGCGTTTTTCACCAAAGCCCTTTTTGATCGATTGGATAGTGAATCGCACTACGCATTAGAGAGAAAATTCTTTTTAAGCCAAATAGTTTGTGGGTGGAATAAAATACCTGCAGAGGTGTTTCCTCTCACTTTCAATGTGCAACGATTTAAAGCGATGTATATAAACACTATTCTCATTATAATCCTTCCAACAACTAAATTTCCTAGGTAACAAAAAGAAAGAGCCATTAGCCTTCAAGTTTTCTATTTTGGGATTTTTTTATAAATAATTTGGGAATTTCAAGATTCGGCTTAATTTCACCTGAAATTTCTTTTTTTTTCCTTTTCTTCTAAGCTTCCTCTTTAAGCTCTCTCGAAGTAAAAAAAATATATATATAAACGAAAATTGGGATAAATTTCAGAAGACGGAAAGAATTTCTTGTTAACTTGGATGTTTTATATTAAGGACACGATTTTTCAATAGATAAATATCATAAATTAAAATTGTGATCAAAGAACTTTCAGACAGCTGATACTTGTGCAGCTGACTGACAGGACAGAAGATAATAATTTCTCTAATTCTGATTGTTAGGGGCTGGAACGGCGTCACATAATGTATGCAGATGAAAGGGTAACACTGATAGTACATGTTAAGACCCTTGTGGTGTTTGATTCACAGCCATTAATTTTACGGCCATATTGTTTAAAAAGGAGCTGCATAACTGGCTGCTGACAGCCAGTAATTATTGAAGCTAAACAACACACAAGAAAGTGAGAACGTGTGGGTTACAGTAATCTAGAATGCTGTGAAATTACGTTTATAAAAAATGTATATGCAAAATAAATGTTGTAGAAGTAGTACTCTGTTCTAGCTGTGCGAGACACATATAAAATGTTTCTGGCAACATTTTCTCAATGCAAATGCGAATTTTTTCGTTTGTAAGTTTTTCACTTAACAGTAAATCACCTGTTAGTGTTTATTCTTAAGCCTGATACTCTGTTCAAATGTGTGACAATTGTTGAACTACATTGATTATTTCATGTGGAAAATTTTAAAATGTGTCTATCTCGCAATTTAAGAGAATTTAACGTTTTATTTTTTTCACGTAAACTACATTGTTTTAGAAATGTAAACAAAATACATTTGATCAGCTGTTGTTTGAAAAATTCCGCATGAATTAATGCTTTTTTGCTTTATTTCACAGCTTTGATAAAATGTTGCCAACAGAGTTCTACTTCTGCAACATTTTTTGATGACTTTTTTATACACAAATTTTATGTACATTGTTTGGCAGCATTCCGCATAAAAAACTGAACAGATTACCAGGCTTAACACATTTAAAATGTTTCTGGCAACATTTTCTCAATGCAAATGAGAATTTTTTCACACAACAGTAAATCACCTGTTATGGTTCATTATTGGTGTTAAAACAAGTTCATAGCTGCCAATTAATTTCAAATATCAAAATAAAAATATTAAAAATTAAAAAGTAATTTATCCAAAAAATAAAAATAATTCATGCAAAAAAAACCGACTTCAAAACAGACAAACTTAAAATCATATTTCTTTAGGACGGTAATTATACATGAATTATATTCTATAATATTCGAGAAAGATTGCTTCCGGATTTTTTACATGTCGTAGAACAAAATGTGAATGCTGATTAAATAAGAAAAGCCAGCAGTTATGTGGTCACTCTTTATTTTTATACACTTTTTATTGCTGAAACAGTAAAACAAAATTTGTTTAAGTTTTAGGCGTTAGTCTTATAACTGTTCAAAAGATTGGCCATATACATCAAATTACAACCATTAGGGAGGGCACCCTTTAACTTTTAATTTTAAATATTTATACTTTTTATTATATTTGATATTGTAATGGACATTCTGTCTAATTTTGAAGAGTTTGTCTGTAACGGTTTCAAAGATAGAGCCATGTAGGTCAAATTACATCAGTTATAGGCACACCCTTTAATTTGTTACTTCAAGTTTGCTACTTGTTGTAGCGAACTTAGCAATAAAGGTTCTGTGCAAGTTTCAATCAACTGTCTACAACTGTTAAACAGTTTGGTCATATACATTAAATAACAGCAACTATTGTTACACCCTATAATTTATAATTTTAAATTGTTATACCTCTTAATATACCAGATAAAGTAGTGGACATTCTGTTTAATTTTCAAGTGTTTGTATATAACGGTTAAAGGGATAGGGCCATATAGGTCAATTTACTTCTAATATGGCAACACCCTTTAATTTATAAATTCAAATTTTATACTTGTTATTATAGCGGACTAAGCAATAAATGTTTTTGGTTAATTTTAGCTGACTGTCTATAACAGTTCAAAAGTTCGGCCACATGTATCAAATTACATTAACTATTGGAACACCCTTTAATTTGTAATTTTAAATGTTTATACTTGTTATTATAACGGTCGTTGTAATCGACATTCTGTCCCAATTTTAGGCGTTTGTCTATAACAGTTCAAAAGATAGGCGCTTATAAGTTAATTTACGTCACCTATTAGAACACCCTTTAATTTTTAGATCTATTTTTGTATTACTTTTTGCTATTGGGAGCTATAGTAAAACGCATTTTATTTTAAAATTTAAAGAAGTGCGCTTTACAGTTCATAATACACTTAAAAATTATCTCTTCTGTATGGGACACTCTTTAATTTTTAAGATTATAAACTGTTTTCTAAAGCAGGGACAATTTGTAAGCATAATCTATCAGATTACAAAAAATTTTCAAAATCGGTTTAAAAATGACTGAGTTATGCCGGCAAAAACATAAAAGAAGCATCATTCACTCTGAATTGATAGCCTCTTTCTTTCTTTTTTTTAAGTCGGTTTATAAAGTTTTGTTTTTTTCTTTATGTTTTTAAAACAATGTTGTATACTTTAAAATAGTAAAATCGTGAAATTCTTCTAAATCGCAAGATGGATGGCTTAATTAAAATGTTATTTTTCCACCTTAAAAAAATAATGTTGCTCAAAAGTTTCCATAAATTCGAATAAATTATCAGTCTTCAAAACTTTATTCCCTTAACCTATTACCCTCGTATAAGTTTAATATATATAAAATTTAAAATTATGACTTATTAAATATAATTTAAATTTCTATAGAAATAAAGAATTTGAAATAAGAGCAAGTTTTGAATTGATTTTGTTTTTCATACATTTTAAATTTGATCAAAAATATAATTTTGATTCTCTTGTTGTGATTCATTCTATAACTCAATTTGATATTAATTTAGAATAAGGATTGATCTAAGTAAAAACAGAATAATTGAATATCAATAAATAACAGACGTGACTTTTATTTATTTTACAAAAAGAGAAAATATATTCGATTCAAGTTGTTTACAAGTTTGCATGCTTTATTTCCACTTATTTTTTTATTTATTGATCAAACTACACAGTGAGAAATAAAAAAAGACATTTGTTTAATAAATTTATTTATTTAATTTATGTAAATGATGTGCGTGCTTTTAGTCCCTAAATAATTATAATGAATTTATTAAAATTGATTGCTGGAGGGGGAAGTTAGCTTCTAAAGCCGTTCCCCTCTTGTTAATTTCTATCTCTTAAAAGATGATAAACAAAGAATTTACGTTACTAAGTGCTACATTACATACACAACTACAATAATTAAAGGTTTTATTTGAACTCTGACTTAAATTTAATTAACTGCCGTTTCTCTACATGTGTGTTCTTTCACATGTAGAGAAATCGGCAGTAAGTTTTTAATTGATTCAATTGCTTATTTGATTAGAAAATTATTTGTTTCTTTTTTAACTAAATAAATAATTGAATCAATTAAAATTTTGATTTAATTTCAGTTTAAATTAAAAAAAAAATTAAAAGGTTCAATTTAGTTTTAGTTATTGAAAGCTTATTTTTGTCAAACATAATAATCAATCACCTTGTAAAATATAACACAACATCTTCTTAACTAAAAATATGCTGTTACAAACTAACGCAGCGATCCACACTCGGAGACCTGCATGATTACGATTCAAACGGTAACATTTTGCTTTTTTCTAAAAAGAGTATTGAGCTAGCGCCTAAAGACTAGTACTACTCTGTTCAATTTTGCGAAGAATTTTGAGCAACATTGATTTTTTCCTGTGGAAAATTTGACAGTTAAGTACTGGTGACAATACAGCGATTTAGAAGATAACATTTACTAAGCAAACGCTTTTCTGCTTCATTAACTTCATTTTTGTTTTTTTCTCGTTTTAAATTTACAGTTTTTCCATTTCTTTTTTTAATTACTGAACACAACAAAATTAAATCAAAACAAACGGTCTGAAAAAATGGTTGTCAAAAATTCCATATGAAAAGTGCTGCCAATGTTATTTTGTAGTTGAAAATAAATGTTGTCAGAAATACTTTTTAGTTTGAAAAACATGCTGCGAGAAACATTTTGAGACTTTTTCACAAATAAACAGAGTACTACTTCTGCAACATTATTTCTCGTTTAAAGCCTGGTACTCTGTTTAAATTTATGAAAATTGTTAAGCAACATTCATTATTTCATGTGGAAAATTTTACATTAAAAATATGGTTTCTATCTCGCGATTTAAGAGAATTTAACGTTTTATTGTTTTCACGTTTAATACATTGTTTTAGAAATGTAAGCAAAATACATATGATCAGCTGTTTGAAAAATTCTGCATGAAGTAATGTTTCTTTGCTTTATTTCACAACTTTGATAAAATGTTGCCAGACATTTTTTCATATGTTTTTCTATAGTAAAAACAGGAGTACTGAATCTGCAACATTTTTTATGACTTTTTCATACAAATTTTTTATGTATGTAGTTTGACAGCATTCCGCATGAAAAACTGAACCGACTACCAGGCCTTAGACAGTAAAATAATCACCCTCATCGTGGTTGGCGTTTTCTTAGCAAAAACTCAGCGTTTTTTGAAAGTTTTGTAATAGATTAAAGATAGATCGTAACAGTTATGATTAATCTATTACAAAACTGTCGTAGTCGAAATACGCCTACCCCAAATACGATACGGGTGAATATGACCTACACTTATTTCGTCTGGAATTGTAAAAAATAAAACGCAGCAAAAAATTTTGCGTATTTAAAGGCAATAAACAATAAATGACAACTTTCTCTTAAATAATAGTATTGGCACTACTGGCTACTTGTCTAATTTTTAAAGCGAAATAAGTTGCTAAACAATTTTCGGAGCCTTAAACGAAGTATTAATAAATAAATAACATTAATAATTTTTAATTGTTTGTGTTAAAGTAATAAATTTAAACAAAATTTAAATGCACTGTTCTTCAAATGAACAGTTTTTTTATTTTATACAGAATATTAATTTTCTAAACATTTATATGCACTAATGCAAATTTACAGTGGCACAGAAAATTATACGTACCCCCCAAAAAAACTGCGTTTTATGTGAAACTTAAAATTTATTCATTCATTATAAAATTATAAAAAATTATAAATTATAAAAATTTTTTATTTGAAAAATAAAAATATTTATTAAAAAAAAACTAAAAAATTCAGTTTTTAATACAGAGAATTAGTATTTTTCGTATTTTATTATTTTTAATTCGTTGCTTTATCATACGACATTTAAGCAATTTTTCATGGAATATATCAGTTTACTGTTGGTTTTTACAGAAATATTAATAATAATAAGAAGAAGAGCATTTTTTAGATCCAGTTTATCCGCCCATCTTCTTCCGTTTTGCTAGAGTTCATCCTCTAAAGAAATTATACATTTGAAAATTTAGAAAACTTCTAAAATTTCTAACAAAATTCCATTTTCTATAGCTATGAAGTACTAGGAATCATTAAAGGAAATAATTTCTATAAAATCCATCAATTTTTATTCGCCCATCTTCTACAGTGCTTCTGGAATTTAGATTCTTTGTGAAAAAAAAGCTTTACATGTGAAAACCTTTAAAAATTTTATAACATTTCAACTGTTTTACAATGATCGTGGAAAAATATTAAACCAGGCAGCTCCTTGCATTTCGTTCGGTTCCATTTGATCCAAAAATGTTGCCCCAGGATTTATATGCTTTACAGCTCTATGTTAACCCGTTAACAGAACTATGTTAACGCAATTGATTTGTGTCTAAGATTTAAATTTGGAATTTTTTTATCTTACGGTCTAATTCATCTCAGGGACTGGGGAAGGAGAATGCAGTTGCTTAGGCACATTGTACAACAGCCAATTCTTAACATCAAAGAAAAGTTAAACAGATGTAAACGGAGTCGTAATAAATTTGTGCGTAATGCTATTATATTGACCGCAGCTGTATAAAAGCCGTTGTTTTCGTTTTTTTTTCAATTTTATTTAATATTTGTCGTTTTTACGTTAACTAATTTTTGGCGGATGGCCACTTCTTGGTCTATCTACACATTCAATACTTTGAGTACCCAACAATTTTAGAAATTTCAGGTAACAATTTTCCATTCTTTTCATGATTCTTTTTCGATACATTGCTGCAAAAATTTAAAATAAACGATTTAAAAGCTTTGCAATTATTAACTGAGAGACATGAGCCATAAACAACGTAGTGGCTAAACATGTTTAGGTACATTTGTTGAAAAAGTACCGAAACATACCAACCAACGGGGAGTGTGTATATTTTTCTGTGGATTAAAACTGAATTTTATATATTTTTATTTTTTTTAATAAAAATTTTTATTTTCCATAAATTATTTAGTTTAAAAAAGTTTTATTTTTAAAAACAAATGATGGAGTATAAATTTTGTTGATAAAAAATTTAAATTTTTACATAAAATGCATTTTTTTGGGAGGTTCATATAATTTTCTGTTCCACTGTATTGCAAAATTACTACAAAACCAACAACTCTAACAATCGTTTTGCATTTTAACAAATAATAACAAATAAAAAAATAGAAAAAAATATTTTTTTTTTTCAAAAAAATCTCAACGGAGAATGGCATCATTTTTGTTTTTAAAATTTCTTAAAATAAAATTAACATTTGGAAATATTATGGTTATTTTGTAAAAACAACAGATAATAAACTTTTACATTATTTTTATGATTTATATTCAGAAGAAAAACTAAAAAAAAAAAAAAAACTAAAAAATAATGAACTCAACTGTAAATACAATTTAGAATAGAAAGCAACAAAAATACAAAAAGTTGTAAAAATTCAGATTTAAAACACAAACAATGTGAAAAATAATTAATGAATGAACTGGTCGAGTACAAGCGGACAGCCAACCAAGAAGGAAGAAAGAAATAAAGAACAAAATAATTAGTAAATCATGTACTTCTACATATGGTTCGTTATAACAATCGTATGTTAACACTAATTACTCGCAGTCAGATAATAATGGCCTTCCAAAAACAGGAAAGAAAAACAAAAATTATTTAAATAATTTTTATGGTGTTTTTGTAGGTTTAAAATTCATTTTGAAAGCTTGAAATCAAAATCGAGCAAAAATGTTTATTTTTAATAGATTCGTAACTAAAGCCTGGTACTCTGTTTGAATTAGTGAAAATTGTTCAGCAACATTGATTATTTCATGTGGAAAATTTAAAATTTAAAAATGTGGTGTCACGTTTTAAGAGAATTTAACATTTTATTGTTTTCACGTAGTCTACATTGTTTTAGAAATGTAAGCAAAATACAAATGATCAGCTGTTGTTTAGAAACTTCCGCCTCTTTGCTTTATTTCACAGCTTTGATAAAATGTTGCCAGAAACATTTTATATGTTTTTTTACATTAAAAACAGAATACTGCTTCTGCAACATTTTTCATGACTTTTTTCATACAAATTTCTTATGTTTGTAGTTTGACAGCATTCCGCATGAAAAACTGAGCAGAGTACTGGGCTTAAAGCAAAAAAATTTAGGAGATAAAATTATTATAGAAAAAAAAGGGATCTTTGCTGAAAATGTTTCTTGAAAGAAGAGTGGCCCACTCAGAATCACTTTGGAAATAAGATTTCATGACTAATCAGCAGAATTTGTTTAAAATACAGAGCGTCTCTTATGACAGGGCGTCTTGAAAGTGATGTAAAGATCGATATTTTATCTTATTTTGATTTCATAGAACTTGAAAATAGTTTTAAGATTTTTTTTTAATTTAAAGCTTGGTACTCTGTTATGAAAAAATACAAGAACATTTTTTTGGGGGAATATCCCATAATTTTAAATTTAATAGTTTATTGTTACGGTCCAAGAGATCAAGTCCTGTGACAGATAAACAGACACACATTATTGGTTTATTGTGTTAGATTTTTGGCCTTTTTGTCTTCTGTTTAAATTTCCAAAACATGTTTAGCATCTTATTTTCTATAAAAAAAAATTTGTAGATGCAACAAATGAAATAATGTTGCAGAAGTAGAACTCTGTCAGTGTTGTTAGATCATAATTTTAAAAATCCCTACGTTTATCAAAAAACATTTTTTTTTCAAAATGTCACCGGCTCTTAATGGGTTAAGCGTTTTAAAAATATTGTAGTACTTCCTGAAAGATCTCTTCAAAAGCTTATAAATGACGGGTATCATTGACGATATTGACAATCGAACTTTTTTATAAAAATTTCTGAGGCCCATAACTCGGAAAATATCGGCGAGCAAAATTTTTTTATTTGGAGTTACTTCACTAAACTAGATTTATTCCAAATGATAGGGAAACATTAGAGGCAGGCGTGGTGTTTTGCCCGCTGCCTCGAAGGACATGGACCGATCTTCCTGATTTTTAATAGCAAAATATGCAAAACTATGTCTGATTGATTAGCGCGTTGAAATTTTCTCTTGTTTATTTAGGGCTTTGGCAAAGTTGATTTCAATCCGAAAAAGAACGGACATCGCTTAATTAACTTCGCTATACATTAGAAGTCAGAATAACCTATACTTTATAGGGGCGGAAATGGATATATATAAATATTTTGTATTAATGTAGATGCGATAGAGAGAAAGATATCGTTAGAGAGTGCATTAAATGTGGACCACAAGAGACGGAAAATAGTTCAAAGGGTAGCGGTCAATGAAAGATGACCAGTGTGTTTTTGCTTTTCATGTTTTAATTTTTTTTTTTTGGGTTTAAAATAAATAACAGACCAAGGCGGCAAATTAATGAGGAAAAAATACAAAAAATCGCTTTTATAAAAAAAACATTCCGTTAAAGCATTTAAATTATACGAAAAAAAATCTTGTACTTTTTATCGTTTTATTTTATTTCGTTAATAAAAAATAAACTTTTTACATTTTTCATTTTTATATGAAAAAATTAATGTTGCTAAGCAAAGAAAAGAGGTATTCGTTTTTATTGCCTAAAAGTATGCAACACTGCTTGCTGTTTTTTACAAGTCCGCTTGTAATAAATGCAGCCAGAAACATTTTGTTGATAATAAACATATGGCCAGAAACATTTAATGTATTTTAATAAAATGAACAGAGCAAAAATACGGCAACATTAGTTTTTATTTATTTTGAACTAATTTTTTTATATGGAAACGGAATAACGTAATTTGTTCTAAATACTGCAAATACAAATTTGCTGAGTTGGTACTTTAAACCAGCGTTATTGTTAAACAATTAAAAAACTTAAGCAGAAAATTTAAAGGGAATTTTAATTTTTATTTAAAATTTAAAAAAAAAATTATTTGAATTTTAAAGTCAACCTTGTGAAATAAAGGAAATGCAACATTTTATTTTATTTTTATAACGAAACGGGAACGCAAGTTGGTTTTTTTTATTGCATCATGTTTTTGTTTGACATTTGACTTTTTTAAATGATGACAGAACATGAAATTAGTTTTTTATGACTTTTTAATTAAAACTTTCATTTTCAGTTCCTTAAATATTTAAATTTAACAACAAAAAAATGAAACTTTTATTGATGGTGTGATGAAGTTTGTAAATACGCTTCATTTTTTTTTTTTAATGTTGTAAAATTAAATAAAGGGTGATTTTATAGCTATTATCCTTTTGGCAACACTGGTTTAAACAGCTGACGCACGTTTCGTGTTTTGTTTCACTGTCAAACATCTTCAATTTGGTCTATAATTCAACCATGAATCGTCTTACAAGCGAACAACGCTTGGAAATTATTGAATTTTATTATCAAAATGCGTGCTCTGTTAAGAAAGTTCATTTACCGAAAAATTGTGTTCAGCGACGAAGCTCATTTTTGGCTCAATGGGTACGTAAATAAGCAGAATTTTCGATTTTGGAGTGAATATCAGCCAGAAGCATTGCAAGAGCTACCAATGCATCCAGAAAAAGTCACAGTTTGGTGCGGGGTTTATGGGCTGGTGGCATCATTGGACCGTACTTCTTTAAGGATGATGCGAATCGTAAAGTAACTGTGAATGATAAGCGCAATCGTGGGATGATATCCAACTTCTTTTTGTCCAAAATGCAAGAGCATGACATGTGGTTTCAACAAGACGGTGCCACATGCCACACAGCACGCGCAACAGTGGACTTATTGAGAGGCGAATTCGGTGAACATTTTATTTCACGTTCCGGGCCGGTCAATTGGCCGCCTAGATCATGCGATTTAACACCTTTAGACGATTTTTTTGTGGGGCTTTGTTAAAGTTCATGTCTATACAGACAAGCCCGCTTCAATTGACGCATTGGAAGACAACATTGAAGCATTAATGCGTGAGATATCGGCCGAAATGTTGAAAAGAGTATGCCGAAATTGGACTAAGCGGATGGACAATTTGAGGCGCAGTCAAGGTCAACATTTGCATGAAATAATCTTCAAACATTAAATTATTTGGATCGTGCTATCGATTCAAGCAAAGATTTCATGCATTTTTCTGAATTTTATGTGTTTTTTTGAACAACTTTCCTAAAGCTTTTAAAAAATCACCCTTTACAAATTACAGTCATTTTTAATAGAAATTTGTTAATCAATATTTTATTTTTTTTCAGATTGTATTTGTTGCAAAAGAAAACTTGCAAATTTAAAATTGAAAGGATGTCCCCATAGAGAAAATGATGTTTTATTGTTTCAATTTCAATAAAAAAAATAATAATAATAATATAAAAGAATAGTGCTATGTCGAATATTATATACCCTTCACCATGTTTGTAAATTTATTGTAAATATTCGGATACTAGAGAATAAAAAAAATAAGAAAAAAATTTTACATAAAAATCGGCTCTTAACAGGTTAAGCATTTTTAGAAAATTTAAATATTTCCTGAAAGATCTCTTCAAAAGCTTTTAAATGATACCCATGTTGATATTATAAAAATATGGTGTCAAATCCTACTTTTCTATGAAAAGTTTAAAGGCCCATAACTCGGAAAATATGGGCGAGCTGCAATTTTTTCACTTGATGTTTTTTTCTTAATTTTTAATTCCCTATCGCTCCATAAATTTGTATTTTTTATTTTTATTAGAGTTACTTCATTAAAAATATTAGAAGCAGGCGTGGTGTTTTGCCCGCTGCTACGGGGGACATTGACAAATCTTATGTCTGATCAGTTGGCGTATTACAATTTTCTTTAGTTAATCGAGTGCTTTGGCAACACTTATATGGACGGACATCGCTTAATCGACTTCGCTATGCACAAGGACTCACAATTTATATTCTTTATGGGGTCGGAAATGGATATTTTAGAAAATACAAACGGTATGACGAAATTAGATATTTGCCTTTTTCTACTCCTTGTAGTGAAGGGCATAATAATTTTGAAAATTCAATAAAGATCATTTCTGGTTTAAGCCTGGTACTCTGTTAGAATGTGTAACAATTGTTGAGCAACATTGTGGAAAATTTGACATTTAAAATGTGGTGTCTATCTCGCGAAATGAAGAATTTAACATTTTATTGTTTTCACGTAGACTACATTGTTTAAGAAATGTAAACAAAATACATATGATCAGCTGTTGTTTAGAAACTTCCGCCTCTTTGCTTTATTTCACAGCTTTGATAAAATGTTGCCAGAAACATTTCAAATGTTTTTCCACAGCAACACTTACTGCTACTTCTGCAACATTTTTCTTTTTTAAATCTCTTTCATTTAAAAAGCAGGTTTTGAATTTTAAAAAATTAAATCTTTTTCACAAGAGAAGACAGTTCACAACTTATTTGCCAAAATGAGTTAACTAGTAGTTTTATATACCCTTCACCACGTTTGTAAATTTTGTTTAGTTAAAAAAATATATTGGGATGACAGAATTAAAAAAGAGGAATTTATTTTTTTTACATAAAAGTGTCGTTGGCTCTTAAAGGATTAAGCATTTTAAAAAAATTTTTAGCATTATCTGAAAGATCTCTTCCAAAGCTTTAAAATGATCCCAATATTGATATATGTATTAAAAAACATGACGCACAATCGTAGTTCAGAGGCCCATAACTCGGAAAATATGGGCGAGCTCCGATTTTTTTACTTTATGTTTTTTTTTTAATTTTTTATTCGAGTTACTTTGCCAAATTAGATTTAAGAGACAGACGGACGTCGCTCAATCGATTTCGTTATGCGTAAGAAGTCAGAATGTATATACTTTATGGGGTCAAAAAAGAATATTGTAGAAATAACAAACGGAATGACAAATTTAAATGTACCTTTTTTTTCATCTGTGATGTAGTCTATCATAAAATGTATCAAAGAACATGTTTATAAAATGCAAAATGTTTCCGGCAACATTTTCTCCCAACTGCCAATTGTAAAAGAAAACAATGTTAAATACCTAAAGAGAATAACCGTTGTATGGAATCACTAGAAAATTGTCTAAGTTTTCAAACAAGTTTGAGTACTTGATTAAAGTTAGTAAGATTCTCAGTACCTTTTACTCTTTGTTAAACAATTAAAGAAAGAAAGAAAAAAATTGAAACAATAAAATTATGCAAATTTTAAAAATCAAAGCCTGATACTCTTTTCAAATGCGTATAAAATGTTTAACAGCATTGCCAATTTAAGTCGAGTACTCTGTTCATATTTGTGCAAATTGTTGAGCAACATTGATTATTTCATGTGGAAAATTCGACATTTAAAATTTGGTGTCTATCTCGCGATTTAAGAGCATTTAACGTTTTATTGTTTTCACGTAGACTACATTGTTTTAGAAATGTAAGTAAAATACATATGATCAGCTGTTGCTTAAAAAATTCCGCATAAAATAATGCCTTTTTGCTTTATTTCACAGCTTTGATAAAATGTTGCCAGAAACATTTTATATTTTTCTACAGTAAAAACAGGAGTGTAGTTGGACAGCATTCCCCATGAAAAGCTGAACAGAGTACCAAGTTTTAATTTCGAACTAAAAGTTACCACAAGTTTATCAGGACGTTTTACAGAAAACAATAAAAATTAGAAGTTTCCAAATCGTAATTTGTAGATTTTTTTTATACGCCAAAATAGTAATAATAACGGTAAATAAAAATAAATAAAAAACAAAAATTCTCTAAAAAGCGAAATTAAGGAAAAATATATTTTTTTGATAAAAGTAAAGAGACTTAAGATTCCGCTTAAACAAATCCCATCTACCTCAACACTTTTAAACTGGTTATAATAGAAAAGATTAGGTCACCATAATGAAGCGAAGAACAAGATAATTGCCTAAAAATTTAATTATTTTAGTTTGCAAAAACAGACGGTAGTAGTTTTTTATTGTATTTAAAAAGAATATGAAGTGAAATGTATTTTATCACACGAATACAAATACCTAATACATATGTATGTGTGTGTGTATATTTAACATAAAAATCAAATAATTAATTATTCAATACCTTTTAAAAAACATCAACTAAATGCAAAATAGATGCGAGGGCGTTTGTAGAATTAAATAGAAATAAACTTTGAAGAATAGAATGTTTGTAGGTTTTTTGTTTTCTTTGTTGTTCAAGTAGATTTTTTTATATAATTTTTGTTTTTTTTAGTCGATTTTTTTTTAATTTAATATCTCCATCTTTTATTCTTGTATATTTTTATAAATTTAAATTTTATTTTTAGTTTAAAACACTTTAAAAAAAGATTAACAGGAATTTTTTATTGTAGTTTAGTGTTATATTTTTTATCTTTTATCCTTTTTTCTTCATTAGTATTTTTTGTTTTTAAACCGGCTTTATGCCCACGTTTCCTTCCTGATAAAACAAAAAACACGTTCTAAATAATGCAGCTGCTGCTGTTGTTTTGAGCTGCTTCTGCTTCTGCGTCTGATGCTGTTGACGTTCTCATCTCTCTATTTTGGTTGTTGATGTTGTTGTTGTTATTGCTGCTGCTGCCTTTTTCGTGGTGTACACATTTGTTTTTGTTGTTATTATTGTTCTTATTGCTGTGGTTTTTATACTTTTCATCATGAAAAGGATAAATGTGTTTTTTTATTTCATTTATTGACACGTTTGTTTGCCGTTCTTCACTTCGAAGAATAATTTTCTTATTGTTATTGTTTTTTTTCAAGTATTTTATTTATAGATTACTCTAGTCTGCATAGAGGCTTAATTTATTTTATAAAAAGTCTAAAAATAAGAAAAACATTTTAGCAGTGTTGGGTTACAAAATTAGTATCACCGCTTTGAAAAAGTTGTAGGCAGATAAAAAGTTAAAAAAATAGGGGTGCCAGATGTTTTTGAGAAAAATCGGCATATTTGCAAAGAAAAAAATCGGCAAATTGAAAACACCGAAACTAAATACCTACAATTAAATATATTTCTATTAACAAAAAATAACCAAACAGAACAATTCGGTTTAAAATAAATAAGAAAACTAACGATTTTACAAATAAATCGTCTTTGTTAATGATGATTGTTCTTTTATATAAGGAATAATCCAATGTTTTTATTTATTTGGTTCATTATAGTTAAGTGACAGTTTTTAAAAACATTTCACGAGGTTAATTTTTCTTGAATTTCTTCATTTGAATTTAGAGACAAACCATTCAAAGTTTTTACTCTTCTTGTTATAGAATCTTTTGTTGGAATACAATTCTGCTTCAACAAAAGCTGTTCGAAAAAATAATACTTTCCATGATCTTTTCAATATAATAATATAAGAAATTTTACTATTTTGATTTTTATTTCTAACATTTTAAAACTAAGGTCATTAGGAAGAAAGGCATGACTAAATACCAAAAAATTATGATCTATTAATTTAATATTATTTGACGATTTTTAATAATTTATAAACTAAATTTTTTGATTTTTTTAGCTTAAAACATTTTCATATTAAACTAATTTAGTTGAAGGAAATTCATTAGCTCATTTTATATTTTGACTTACGTCACTTTTATTATTAAGAATAAAATTTTTCCAAAAAAACAACGGGCTTATTAAAGATTTTTTTTAATGTAATAAGTATTCTAGTGATGCCCAAAAGTAATACTAAAAAAAAACAAAGTAACCGTGGTTTTCAGAGCAAAAATCGGCAAATTGGCCATTTGATAATTTATCAGCAAAATGCAAATAGTGCAGGCCTGCTATGTATGTATGAATGCATGTGTGTCTGTAATACACATAAAATCAAGATACATACATTTATTGTTTGGAGCAGTAAAATGTTGCCTAAAAACGAAGAAATTAGCGAACTGATAGTGAAATAGCCGTATTTTAAAGAATGTAAACAAAGCTGCCAGATTTGACGATTTATCATTGTTTTACCGATTCAAATTTAGTATTTTGTTCAAACAGGCAAGTTAATTATTCCGTTTAAAAAATGTAACAATTAGCAAGTGGTGCCAATACTGCGGTTTAGAAGGAAGTTACCATTTTTATTTCCTTTAAATATTCGCAAGTTTTTACAATTCTTCAAGAAAAGAGTTGTTAAAAATTGTTGCCACACATATTTTGATATTATTAAATATGAAGCCAGAAATATTTCGTGCCTTTTCGCATAATAAACAGAGTAAAACTTCAGATACATTTATTTTTTCAATTTCGCACTAATTTTTTTTATTTTTGAACAATTTTTGAACAGTAAATCATTCTTAAGGAGCTCAAAACGTGAAAAAATAAGATATTAACATTTTTTTTCTTTGACATTTCTAAGAGAACCAAAAATTTTCGACATTCTTCGAACTTCCCAAAAACACCTGCTTTAAATCATGAAAAAAAAAATCAGCTTGTAAATGTCGTCTATTTGTAAAAAGTGGGAGTATTTTTAATAGTCTTTGATTTGGTGCCAAGCAAACAACTACAGGTTCAAGAGCGACAAATTGAGTTTGATGAGTAAATTGTTAAACAACAAGTAAAAGTTAATTTATCGAAGAAAATCAACTTTTCTTTATTATGGAGATCACAACTTCCCCGCTCGATTTTGTAAGTCACAACATTGGATTCTCTAATGAGTATTATTGCATTGAAGAAGAAGACTTAACGTTGCTTTAAAGAAATTAAGGCACAAAGGTTCAATCTTTTTGCATATTTATTTCTGTATGAAAAAATTTGGGTTTTCTATTTAACTCTGTTTAATCTAAGTTTTGAGACACTTCTGTTGTCTAAACAAAAAATTCTATCTAATTTCATAATGTTGAATTTAATCACTTTTGTATTATTTTTATCATCCCTGAAATTTGTGACAACAAATCCCTCATGTTCGTTTGTATCAATTAAGTGTTTGATGTCAAGTATTTTTTTTATTCAATTTTAATTAAGAGAGTTGGGACTCTGTGTGCAGAAATCTATAAATTTTTTTCTATAAATTTCCTGATATTCTCTTTTATTCTCACATTTGTTCGTTTTGTTTGTTTTTAAATGCCAAATTGTATATTTTTGTTGTACCAAAATGGAGTAGAAAAAACTGTTACGAGAACCTATCAACCAACAACGAATAATTGACCTAATGTTTGTTTATTACATATTCTACTTGCCGCATCTGCACGAGCATGCATATGAGTACATGGTAGTTTGAAAAAATAATGACCTAAAGACCCACCGACCGATAAGGCCGACACTTAAGGTTGCTCAATATTCCCATATGCATGTTTGTATGTAAATTTGTGTGTTCGAGTACGCTAATAAAGACCTGCCGACTGTCGCTACTATTTTGTCTTGAGATGTAGAAAAAAAATATGAAGGCATGTCTAGAAAAAGAATAAAATAAGTAAAAAACCAGTGTTTGCAAGTAATCAATTCTTCGCTAAGATTTTTTTTCATAACTTTAATTTTTTTTAAATCAAGCAAACTGGTGCTTGATGTAGCGACTTAATAAACAAGTTTTTATAATTTTTTAATCGGACGATATTTTGTGGAGGATATAACAGCGCGGATTATCATGCAGCTTGTGTAACAACTAAGTTGCCGCATGGCAGTTCTTGTGGTTGGGTAATTTCTTATTTTTTCTTAGTTCATCCGACATTTTGTTGGTCTAATATAGAAACGACCTAAAACACATAACTGTAACTTTAGAGAACATAAAAACATAAGAGGAATTTTTATTATTAAAATATAATATTTGAAATGTTAATGCATGTAAAACCGTTATTTTTGATAACATAACCTGTAATTACAGTGTTGGTAAAAGGCCTGCCAGATTTGCCGATTTATCAGCAAATTTTTAGTCTTAAAATTATCAAAGTGCCAAATTGCCGATTTTTGCTAAAAAAAAAATGCCGATTTTTTCGTTAAGCTCTTAAATATGGCAATTTTCTTTGTTTGTATTACTTTTGGACATTAAAAAAATACCGTTAATAAGAATATTTTTTCCTGAAAAATTGCTGTTAGTCAAAATAAAAACAACGGGCTAATCAATTCATTGAAACTAAATAAGTTTAATGATTTTCATTATATTAATAAAAAGTGAACCATTTATGAAAATGCTTCAAGCTAAGAAAGTTAAAAAAAAATAATTCAGTTTTTAAGTTATTAAAAATCGTCAAAAAAAAAATTAAAATAATAAATCACAAATTTTTTATTCCTTTCTATCAAGTAAACGTGATTTTGAATTAATAGAAATGAAAATGAGAAAAGTAGTAAAGTTATGCAACTCTGACCATTATTATGAACAGCTTAAACAGAGCAGCGAAAGAAATATTTTTTCGTATAACAAATGACCCAGCAGTATTTTATTCCTACAAAAGAGCCAACAACAAAAAGAGTGAGAAATACCGCTTTAAATGCCAAATAACCAATAACCAAAACAATTTATTTGTTAACATTATTCAATACTGAATTGCTCTTCTTTGTTAAAAAGATTTAACTTGTATTAAAAATGGGTATTTTTAATTTGTCGATTTCTTAGAACTTAATACTTAATTTTTTGTGCAAAAATGCCGATTTTCTATTAAAACATCTGGCATTCTATATATCACTCTTCTTCACCACCTACATAGTCAACACTATTCCTTTCTAAAAAAAGGTAACACAATAAAGAAGTTGGCATTGTTGCCTGAATTTAATTTCTCTTATAGCCTTTCTACACTGATCAACATCTAACATCTACCATCAATTTGCGAAGATGTTAACATCTTTCCATAAGAAATGCACAAGGCTTAAAATCAACATCTTTAAAAGATGTTCCTACCTCATTTTGTTCCACCTGACTGACATCTTTTGATAATTTTATTGTCACCACTAGAAGAATGATAGTAATTTTAATATTCTGGTGGCATCACTGATCAAATGGCGTTGAAAATAGAAATAAATATTTTTCAACGAAAATGAGCGGCACTAATAAATTTTTGTTTTTAAGTTTAATTATAAATAAATTTTGGTACATTTTAGAGTATTTAAAAAACAAAAACAATTAAATAAATATTTATTACTTGGTGATCTTGAGCTTGGCGTTTTTAATTAAGTAAAAACGCCAAGCTCAAATAATATTTTTACATTTTTTTATTTATTTTGGACATCTTTCTCTTAAAATGTTCAATAGCGGGTCCAAAAAACTTAAAAAGTATTAATTGAAATAAATGTTTATAATCCAGTGTATTGTGACCTAAAAACTTTTTCAGGATGGTTTTCCATTGTTTCAAACCATCGCATTTATAATTGAGTTTGTTCTTTCAAAGTCACAGTTAGTCCAATTATTAATGTGTCCTCGAAATAAATTTTTTAAAATCTTATTTTTTACTAATAAAAACTATGCGTCGTTTAGTTATATATTTTTGACAACTGATTAAATGATAGATGTTAAATGTTGTCAATGTAAACAAATGTTTCACATTTTCTACATCATCCATGCGTTTCGCCGAGATGTTAGTCAGTGTAAACAGCCTATTAAAAAAAATTACACTTAGAAAAATGTTTAGATTTAAGGATATCTTAAGCCTTTACTAAACTTTCAAATGTTATTGGTTTAAAAGTATTGTTGTTACGAACAAAAATGAAAGAAATATTAAGTTGCGTTAGAAATATGTTTTAATATTTTGCTTTAAGGACTTTGTAATACAATTCGATTTTATTGCAAGTACGTATATTTTTTAAGTTTTTGAAAATTAATTCAAGAATAAAATCTTTTAAGATTCTGCAACAAAGTGGCAAAAGCGTTTTGTTGTTGGTATTGGTTTTGTAGCTAAAAGAATCATTTTCTTTAACCAATTCAATGCAAAATTTTGTACAGGTTTCTTTTTTGACTTATTTTTTTGCAAACATATTTAAATATTTTATTTAATTTGTTTTGTAAGCACATTTGTTTTAATTTATTGCATAAAAACGAAAAACTTGTTAAACATTTTTGAAATTTTCATTTTACGTTTTATTATACACACACTAAAAATGTTCGTAGTAAAACATTAAAAAACTCTGCAAATTCTTCATTAAGCAGGTTTCCACAGATACTGAGTTGTAGACAGATTTCTTTTTTTTTTGTATCGGAAAATATTTGTACAACAAAATATTTTGTATAATATTTTTTTAGCTTTCATCTCTTTTACTGAGGCATCTTTTTACTTTATTTTTCTTAAATTATTAATATATTTTTGATTTTAAAACTTAATAATTGTTAGCAAGATATACAAAATACTAAGTTATGACTTATTGATCTATAATTAATTAATAATTTAAAACACGGCTGCTATTTCTAATAACATTCACACGTTTTTACATAATTTAGTAGGTATGTGGTTTTGATACATTTTTATTAAGAAGATTTTTGTCTTCTTCATGAATTTCTTTCTCCATACAACTTTCACCAATTTATCCGAAAACACTGTGCAATCCCAAATGCCAAACGCAACTAAATATTGTTTTCCATTGAGCGTTGAAACGAAAAGATTGTTTCGAAGGAGTTGATGTCTCAGAATATAATTGTTTGCAAACCACCGTCGTTGGTGTCGTAGTTGCCAGATTCAGCGTTATATCGTTATTTTCATGTTTTAAGCGTAAAAAGTTCTACTTGAAAGTGACATAATCAAGTTTAGACTTTGAAGTTTTATTACATTCACAATTTTTTACCAGTGCACTCATACTTTTAAAAATTGAATCGAACTTGATAAAAATTTTTTTTTTAAGTTGAGTGTTTTAATTTACGATCAAGAAAACAGCTGATCACAATTTTTTGAACTATTCTTCGTTGTTGTTTCTTTAAATAATTTGCCGGCATAAGTTTTTGCCATCTTGACAAAAAATGCCTTTAAGTTGTGTGCAGCCGATGTCACAGCTTCAATATAAATTAATTTTAAAAAGCAGTATGTGTGAAAATAGTGATTCGGGGTAACAAAAAGTTACTGCGTAATTGCAAAATACTTTTTTTTAATAAAACTAGAAATAGAAAAAACTTGAATCTAAGCGCGAGTAAAAATTGCTCATTAGCTTCATGTATATTTATTGATATTTAAATATATTTAATTTTTAGTTTTACAATAAACGAATCTAAACGATATTTATATTCCCTTAAAAACTAAGAATGTTCAACGAAAAGATACAAAGACCCCTTAAGTTAAAAACTTAAGGATAATATTAAAGAAATATCGAAGTTTTGATTATAACATTAAAAAAAATAAAATTATTAAAATTTCTGCAGAAACTCTAAAATCGACTAAATAAATGTAAAATCACAAAAAAAAAGATACATTGATTTTAATAATGAAAACAACAATTTGCGATGTTATACCAACTTTGTGTGGCAACTCGCTTTGGTTTTCTTCGTCAGAGATAAACATAAATAAAGAGAGAGAGAGAGCGCGAGAGAAATCAAGCGTTTTTCTGCAAACTGTGTGACCAGACTGAAAAATCACAATAAAAAACGAAATTTAAGAAAATGCGGAAAATAAATTTGCGTTTTTTATTTGGTAAAAAATTATAATTCATTTAATTAATTTTTCTAGCATCGCTTATGTGCTTGCTATTTTATGTTTAATTATTTTTTAATTATTATTATTTCTAATCTTTCTTAAGATCTTTGAAGCATTATAATAAATGTAACAAAACAACAGTTGAATTTTATGCTAATCCCAATTCAAACTTGAAATTTGTGCGTGATTTCTACAAGATATTTGTTCACAAGCTCCTGTTGTACTGTGTATCGTCTATTAAAAAAAAACTTCCATGATTTAGAACAGTTAATTTTATTTTATAAGTTTCGAAAAATCAAAAAATTAACTAAATCAGGCATGGGAATTTTTCTTAATGTAAAAATAATTTTCATACAATATAAAATTTTATTTCAAACTGGGTAAATTTGTAATAACTCCACGGAAATTATAATAATAAATTATAAATAAAGTTGAACTCTTATGCCGCTGACTGCACATTCAACTCGTCTTACATGTTGTTAAACTTTTAAATTAGTCAGATAAATCAGTAAGTCCCAGGTATGGCCTTGAAGCGATATTTTCAAGACTTATGAAATAAAACCTTTTATTTATAACAAATTGTTCAATGCAAAGTTTATGATAAGAAATGATGATATTGATAGTAAACTTTTTGAATTGCGATTAAAATGCTTCAATTTCCTTGTCACGCCTCGTTAATGTGAAGATAATAAATCTGAATGAAAATTACTTTAAGAATTTGATTAACATTTCTAAAATTTTTTTCTTTATATTTATTTAAGTTTTTAAAATTTTTATATTTAATTGAATGTAATAATTAAAACTTAAAACAAATTTTTTTTTAAATTTTCATTAATATTCATAAAACTTAAAATAATTAATATAAATAGTTATATTTTTATAAATTTATTAGGTGAACTCTTTTGTATCATAAAAATATCCTTCGTTGTTCTCTTTATAAATCGTCGCATACATTCTTGTTTTCTGCTAACGGTCGGTTTACGCACGAATGAAATTAAAATTTCATTTTTTCATACTTCTTTTTCTTAACAACACAAAAAAAAATTGAAATAAAAAAATATTTATTATTTGAGCTTGAGGTCACAATTATATTATTATTGAAAATATATATTTATGCACATATGTAAATAACAAAAAAAAAAAAAAAATGGAATAAAATTAAACTATAACAAAAATATCTTTACAGTTATGGACAAAAAAGGCTCATCTAAAACATTTTAAAAGACCACAACAAGTTTTGTTATTTTTCTAATGCGAATAGGAACTTCTCTGATTTTGCAAACACTATGCAATTTCGGCAATGATATTTGTAAATATTGGGCATCTCCTAAAAAGGGTTTTCATCACTATTTGTAGTCTTACTATTGTAGACGCCTTGCTTTATTCTAAACGCTGCAACAGATTTCAAACCCCTTTGAACTAATAATAAAGGCCATGATTCACTATCATACACAATCGTAAGATTTAATCACACAAAAATCTGACAGAATTCTGTCCTACTCTGAAAATCGTTTTAAAATGGTGTCGCAGGTGCCACACTTTTAAACAAAAAAGATGCGAAAAACAGATGCTTTTAATATTTTATTGAATTTTTCTCCTTAACTGCCATCCCTAAATTAGCGCGTAAGACGCGACGCAAAATAACGCATGGCTTTTACGCTGAAATAACATACCTAAATAAAAGCGCAACGTTTTGTAGTGAACAGTAATGTTAACCTATCACTTTTAATAAAACCCTATAAAATGAAATGCAAAATAGTGATAAAAACGCTATATAAGCCCGAAAAAAGCAAAAATGTCATTACTGTTTTGTAACGTTCTCTAAATACTACAACAAAATATGTAAACAACAGTAGCTTGCAGGCAACTGCATTATCTTACGCGCTGTCAAAATTGGATTTTTAAATTGCTAAGCGTTGACGCCGTGCTATTTAGGGATGCTTCATACATTTTGTATGTACATGAGAAATTTTGACAGATATCTTGCGCTTTACGCGCTAATTTAGGGATGGCAGTAACTTAAAAAAATCAACTCTGATCGCATAGAAAAACTAATTTTATGAATTATTTCAAAAGATTATAAAATCGTACAGGTCTCTCAAAGATTCTGTCATACACATACACTTTTAATCCACACTATCCTACTTTTTGAGCACGCATGCAATTTTTGACAGATCGTGCGACTGAGTATGATAGTCAATCCTGGCCTTAACTTGATATGGTTGCCTCTTTTAACACAAGTTTTTTAGGTCCGCTTAGTACTTAATGTTTTCCTTTTCACTGTAATGTACTAAACACAATTTGACGTTGACTGTAACCACTCAATTTTTTAATTGCAATTTTATTTTTATTAAATCTTTAATAAGTAAAATATTTTTATAAAATTGTTATACTAAAAGATATTATTGTAATGTACCGTTAATCCTATTTTTTATCTCTTCTTGAAAATGTAATTTTTTGTTTAGTCAAAGTGCTATCTGCAGCGTTGCCAGGTATTTATTTAAAAGGGAATCGAAATTTTATGCGACAATTATTTTAAATAACTTCACAAGTTACTAAAGGTCATATTTTCTTGTTTATAACTCTATGTCAGATGTATAAAAAACGGTACATTTTTCTTAATTAAAAAAGCTGAATTTAAATGTAATAAAAAGGTCAATTTGGTCACATAGATTTCAAGAAACATTTAAATAAATTTGATTACTACACTGAGAGAAAAATGTGACCATTAACAATAAGTCCAGTTTTATTCAATTTCTGTGAAATTCTTTAGTAAATAAAATATAATGGCCAGACATTTCAACTTGCAGCTTATCTCTCTTTTGGAGCATGACAATTCTGGACAATTTTATTCCAAAAATTAGTTTGTATGACGTATAGATGCCAGCCGAGAACCATGCGCAATACCAAAGTATTTCTTTGTCCAGCTAGAGAGTTTTTCGGTAAGTAACCTGTAGCCCTTTAACGAAGAGAATATATCATTTTTGTATTGAAATTTCATAAGAAAAAATATTCTGAGCAGGAAGTTTAATTTTTCTGGAAGTGACTTAGCCCTCCCCAGACAAGTCTATTTGTTTACTCCCATTCCTTGACAAAAAATTTAAAAAAACATTTTATACGTTTAATTGTCAGTTAATTACTTTAACTTTTCCCCTTCTTTAAAAATATTTTAAAATAATTTTCTGATTTTTTGTATGAAAATAACTCAGGTCTTTACTGCATTTAATTGAGACAACAGCAAATTTTTTAACAATGGAGTCCTTTTAAAAATTTGTAAACTGACTTTAAAAACAGAAGGAGGCTGTACATCCATCTTTATATATTTTTAATTTATTCCGAAGATTATTTTTAGTAGCTTGTATGAAAGCAAATGGAAGTAGAAAAACAATTATTTTGCTATTAAAAATAAATCCATAGACATTGTTTAAAAATAATAGTCTCGTCGCCATAACACATCAATTTGAAAAATAATTTGATGTTTAAAAACCAAAGTAGCGGATAAGTTGTGTTTGGTTATACAAAAAAAAAAAAAAAACAAAATTGGCGGGTAAGTTACCTGAAACTTTAAGATATAAGCTTGAAATAAAAGTACGCTGAAATTTTTTCGACGAGTTTGTTTTTTTTTTTTTAATTTTACATTATTGTAGTAAAAATAATGAATGGTATTAAAAAAGAATGATAACTTTTTGCTTGAAAAGCAATACTTTAAACGTGGACTCAAAGCTGACCTCTGGAAGTTGTAGGCTACAACATTTTTGAAATGTAAATATGAATCTTTTAAGTTTGAGTAAAGTTTCTTAAAGTAATGTAAATTTACCAGATTTGTTAATCCATTTCTTGGCGGCTAGGGGTTGTACATTTATTAAACTGTGTTAAGACAAGGATGGAAAAAAATTATTGGAAAGGGAACGTATATTTCTAACGTGATCCCATTTTTTACCAAGTCAAGATCTTAGATACGGAAGTTGTAGGGGGCTTAAAATTTGTACTTTTTAAATATAAATTTTTCATTTATCTTTTCAGTTTGGTCTTTATTCTGAAGTAAATCTAAGCGCGTTTCGACTGGTATATAATATCATCAAATTTTTTAACCCATTTCTAGTCAAATAGAGCTTAAATTTTTTTGAATACTTTAAAAACAAGCATGCATGCGGTTATTTTCGTTGATCGTTAACTGATTTGAAAAAAAAAAGTTTGCTGGAGGTAGATACATAATCAGTAACTCTGATCTGACCTTTCGAAGTTACAGGGGTTCTAAATTTTCAATTCTATTTTGTTGTCGTCTTAATGCTCCTTGATCAAATAGGATGTAAAAATGCCGTTTTAGTTAAAGCGTAGACAGACGACCGAGTTAATTTGAATTAAAAGCTAAATAATGCGAATTAAAATTTTACTCTGACAGACGACAGTTTTTGCATTTAATAATGATTTACATTACGATCAAATGGATAGAAGATAAAAAATACGGTTAAAGTACCTTTTCTGCCTTTGAATCCATTTTAATTTTCCAAAAGTAAACAAATTGACAACCGCTTGTTGATTATCGACGGTGTTGCCATATTAAAATAGTTAAATTCAGTAAAACTTCACTTTGATTTATAGTGCTTTTACGATAAATGTAATTCACATTGGAATGGGGATAAATCAAAAGTTAATTTAAACTAAGAATGTTAATGCAAATTAAAGCTGTCTGTGCTCTTAATCTTCAACCGATTTAACCAATTCTGAGTTTGTTTTTCTAGAAATATAAGCATGACGAAAGCATGTTCTTTGTGGAGGCAGTGGCGAATTCATTCAGTTTCGCCGTTGGAGAAAATGTCAAATTCTATACATAAATTTTTTTTATATTAACATTTCTAGCAATGGCGAAAATAAGTAAATTCGCCACTGCTATTATCTATCTGGTAACTGATTTTTTCATATTTTTAGACTTGATTTTTTTTTATAATTTTAAAATAAAAATGCTTGATGTCATCAGTTTGTTTTTTTGATTTGAAAAATGTTTTATTTTTGAACTGAAATATTTTCATTAGTTTAGTGTAAACATACATATAAATATAGTTAATATAAGTAAAGATGCAAAGTTTTAGTTTTTTTTTATTGTTGTCATTAATACATTTTATAATATTTTTTTTTTTTTTTGTTACTTTAAAAATTCCCAAAACTATAAAGGTTCATTATGCTTAAATGGAGGAGTTTTGTTTGATAGTCATATAAAATAAATGTTTGACCATTAAAAAGGACTCTTGATGTTTACTTGATCTACTTATGAAATTAAATAAAAAATTTACTAAATAAAAAAAAAAAAAAATAAAAATAAAAAATAATTAAAAATATTAATTTAAAAAAATAATACAAAAGTTTTTTTTTTAAATTAGTTAATGTCTTAATAAATATTTTTATTCGCTTTGTTTTAAACAAGATTTATTTTTTTTTCATTGTAGTGGTTGTTTTGTTGTCATTGTCAATTAAAATAAATGTTTGTAATTAATTGAATGTTGCAATAATTTTTTATTTAAATTTAAATTAAAATTAAAATTAAAAATGAATGATTGTTATTGAATGGATTATTTATTAAAATGCCACTACAGTCTGTTTGTTAATTATTAATTTTATGTTGAAAATAAATTAATTAATTTTAATATTTATTATTCGTTATTTGTAGAGGCATTAATTGCATTGATTGATTGATTTCTTTTTTATTTTATTATTATTTTTTTCTTTATTAATCTCTGTTAAATTAAAAGTTCCTTAAACGAAGCTGCTTTTTAAGAAAACTTGCGAAATCTTTCAGAAAATTGTTTGTAAAAAGTTGAAAAAATAAATTTTATTCTATTAAAAATATTTAATTATTTTTATAATAAATATTATTTTATCAAATAAAATTAATAAACATTTTATTTAAGGAAAACTATAAAATTCAAATGAAAATAGTTGGAATATTCCTACACAGAAAGTAAAATCAATGCTGAATTAAGTGAAGTAAAATACAGTTACCTTTTTGTCATAATCGTAATGTACATAACAGCGATTTATATTTAAGCGTTTTTTTCTTAACACGTCGCTCTTTCAATCTTTCAATTTTTAAAAGGATTTAAATAGTTAATAAAATAAAGTAAAAGAAAATTGAAAACAAGTAAAGGTGCTATATTCGGCTAAGCTGAATCCTAAATACCCTTCACCATATAAGTAAATCTAGTTTAGTGAAAGTTTAGTGAAAGTTTAGTAAAGAAGTATTGCGGTGACAAAGAATTAAGAATAAGAAAACAAATTTTTTTATAAAAAGTCTTTGGTTTTTAATGGGTTAAGTATTTTTTTAAATTTTAGCATTTTCTGAAAGATCTCTTTAAAAGCTTTAAAATGATACCCATATTGATATTTAAAAAATTTGAAAACTTCAGAGGCCCATAACTCGAAAAATATGGGCGAGCGCCAGTTTTTTCTCTTGATGTTTTTTTTCATATTTTTTAATTCTCTATCGGCCCATACAACTTTTTTATTTTTTTTCCTTGTAGTTACTTCTCTATAATAGATTTGTTCCAAATGATATGGAAAAAATTAGAGGCAGGCGTGGTGTTTTGCTCGCTGCCTCGAAGGACATGGACCGATCTGGCTGATTATCAATACCAAAATTTTCAAACAATGTCTGATGGAATGGCGTATTTAAATATTCCTTAGCTCATGTAGTGTCTTGGCAAAAATTAACTTAACCTGAACACGGACGGACAGACGGACATTGCTCAATTGACTTTGCTATGATTAAAAACTGAGAATATATGTATTTTATGGAGTCATAAGTAATCACCCCTATCATGAATATCTTTTCACTTGAAATGTCTTTTCTTTTCCCCAAATTACAATCGTGAATAATTTACATGGACAATTTTTCACGTAAACAAAAATTCCCCTTATCGTGATTGATTTTTTTTCTCGAAATTTTTTCACTTTATCCTTGGATTTGTTCAGTTAAATTTTACTGGCGAACTGCATACATTTTATGCAAGTTTTTATCACTTATAATTGAAATATTAAAATTATTAATACGTTTTTTAATTCAAGATCAGTTTCTGCAGCGCGGACTGACATTATGATCGACAAGATGCAAAACAAAGAGATCTACTGCTTGTAAATTTATAAAGATTTTTTATTAAAAATTTTATTAAATGAAAAATACAGATATAAAAAATTTAATGCAAAAAAAATTTTTTTGTTGAAATGGGTCAGCAATGTCTCGGGTAACTTCAAGGGGTTATACGCGTCTTGCACGTCATGTTTTTCGATACAAAAATTTAATTTAATTATTTTTGAACTTAAATTTACAAATTTTCACGAAGCTTATTCTTCTTACTTACATTCAATGTGCACTGATAGCTTATTAATTTTGAACAGCTGTTCAATGAAGTGAACAAATATTTCATGGGATTCCATGATTGCAATTTTCACTTCGAGAGGTATAAAAATTTCATGGTTACAAAAATTTCACTTCTTATTCACGATTAGGGGTGAATATTGTAGAAATACTCTTTTTCTACTTTTTGTGGTAGGAGGTATAAAAAGTACTGTAGCAACCAGGTGAAGTATAAAAAGAGGGCGTGTTTTTCCGACAGTGTCGCATTTTTTTGCTTTTAGGCAAAAAGAAGAATTTTATGTTTTCTTCTGTACTTTTTCTTTGCAAAAGTTAACAAATAAAAAAATAAACTCTATGGATAATGTTTTTTTTTTTCATTTTAATCAAAATTTCAGATTTTTTGTTTTTAGCGAAAATTCAATTTTAGATAAAATTTCTATTTTTATAAAATATAATTATTTTTACAATTAATTTAAGTTGTTTAGCTTTTCAAATTATAATTTATTTGTGAATATATTTTTTTTTTTGACATTTTGTTGAAATTTTGACGTTTAATCCTGGTACTCTGTTCATATTTGTAAGAATTGTTAAGCAACATTGATTATTTCATGTGGAAAATTTAACATTTAAAATGTGGTGTATATCTTCCGTTTTAAGAGAATTTAATGTTTTATTTTTTTTCACGTAGACTACATTGTTTTAGAAATGTAAACAAAATACATATGATCAGCTGTTGTTTAGAAACTCCTGCCTCTCTCATTTGATAAAATGTTGCCAGAAACATTTCATATGTTTTACCACATTTAAACAGAGTACTACTTCTGCAACATTTGTTTATGACTTTTTCATACAAATGTTTTATGTATGTAGTTTGACAGCATTTCGCTTGAAAAACTGAACATGGTACCAGTCTTTGGACTGAGCTTTAGATTTAGAAAAAGAAAATTTGAATTTTTTTGGTGAACTTTTTGTGTTTTTTGCTGGAATTGCCTTCGTTTTTATTTTCTGTAAAATTATTTTGTATTAGTGAAACTTATACATTTATAAGTTTTAAGTAAAACTTAAATTTCGCTTTTATAAAATTTCGATTTATTTTGAATTTTTTTTAATGCATATTTTGTCGATATAAAACTTATCTTAACGCATTTTTTTAGTGAAATTAAATTTTCTTGAAATTTCCTTATTGTGTTTAAAATTTCCTTTAATAGTTGGAATTTGAGTTTCAATATTAACTTTCGATTTTTTGATAAAAATTAATTTATTTTATTATTATTTCGATTTTGAAATCTCGATTTGTAAATTAAATTTTAGGTTTTTTTAATATTAATTTTTTGAAATATTTTTGTATTTGCATTTGGCGTTTTTGGTCACTTTTACCAAAATCGTACAAAAAAAATATAATTCGATTCCTACTCAGGTGTTAACAGAAACAAGATTATTCTCAAAATTAATTCAAGAATTAATTAAAAGTTGGATAATCCTTAAATTAGTAACGAGGCTTAATTGAAGCTAAAAGTCATTATTAAGGAGTTGAGGTCGCTCCTGAACATCTGCACTTTTCACATTTTTGACACCGGTTAATATTAATATTTTTTTCAGTGTAAGAGTGACCATATATCGATTGCTTGAATTGCTGAAGCTTTTTTAATTCGTATAAAAAAATTCCTGTTTACCACTTTGTTTCGAAGGAGGAACATCTGTGTGCGAACAGATTTTCCTCTTTTAAAAAAGTAAGGTTATAATCAAAAACGCAACGCGCACGTTTTTCAACTGTCACTTAAAAGTGTCCATCGTTTTAAGAAACTAAAAATCCTGTCCAGGATTTCTCACTTCCTATAGGAAGGTATAGGTCAATGTGCAGTTCCTGAGAAGAACTTACATTTATCTAAAAAATTGTGGAATACCCTGACGCTATGGTTATGTACCCCTGCCATTAAAATTCAGATATAAAAAAAAAAAAAAAATAAGAAAAAAAATAAAAAAAATTTAAATAAAATTAAAAATAAAAATAAAGAAATTTTTTTCAACTTTTTACACAAAATATCGCAAACACAATGGACAGCTTAAACTAATGGAAAAGACATAGACTTTTGTTTAAACTGAATCATGGTTCTGAAACCGTTTTCTTTTTTTTTTTTTTAAACGGTTCAAAGTAAATGGTTTCTTATGAAGAATAAAAATTTTATTTTTCTATGAAATACATGAAAACTTGCATTTAATACAACCAAATAAAACTAATTTGCCGTTAATTTTATTTAATACATGCGAATACACAAGGCGAATTCATTTAAGGTGACGGCTTTAGCTTGAAGAAGCATTTTTTTTTAATAAAACACCATCTACTTTCAGAGACTTCTTAAAAACCAAAAATAAATGAATTTTGATATTTAAAAATTAAAAAAAAAACAATTATCTGTAAATTAGATCAGTTAATGCATTCACCGGTTTAAGTTCGCCTTGCGAAAACGTAGTTGTTGTAAGTTCAAGCTGTGTTAAAAAGAAAGAAAGAATTATTGAGAGAGACAGAGAGATAGATAGATAAATAGTGTGTTTGTTTGTTTGTTAGATAATTAAATGTTGTTGCATTAGTAGTAGTAATTTCCTGATATTTCTGTTGAGTTTTTACTTTGAGTCACTTTTTTTTCATTTTACTTCACTTCCAATCGTACCAATTTTTATAGTTTAGGATTTTTTGTTTTCAAACTCAAATTAATTTGACGGTATTCGAAAAATACAAAACAGAAAATTAAAATGAGCAAATAAATTGTCTTAGGAGTGGGCGGGGAGGAGGGGAGGGGAGGGGATATGACTTGGGTAAATACTCAGTAATACAAAAGCGAAAAACTCCCCTGATCACATTTTTTACTGAAACCGTACCTCAAAAATAAACAAAATTAAAATGTAACAAGAATTATATTCGGTCATACCGAATCTTATAATACACCCTTCACCATTGTGATAATAAATTTTTCCTTACACTGTTGTGTTCCGCAATTTTACAGCAATATACTTTCGGCTTTTACTAGAAAATTCAAAGATTAAAAAAAAAATTATAAAAATAATAATAAACGTTAGAAAAAATTTTAATCATTTAATTAAAAAAAATAATTCTCATATTTTCTATGATATGAATAAATATATTTTTTTAATGTGAGATTTTTTTGAAACTTGGAATTTTTAGCAAACTTTTTAATGGTTTATAATTTTATAATAAAAAATTTTTAAAATTATAACCCAATAATAATTTTATAATAAATAATAATATAATAATAATTTTAATTCGTCTTAAGTTTACATATATTTTATTTTTTTAATTTAATTTAATAAATATTTTTAAAATTTTTTAATTCTCAATAATTGGTCGGTCACCGGTTGGCAACACTTAACTCGCAAAAAAATCGAATTAGGTTATTAATAATTTTAAATAAAAAAAAAATATATTTTCAATAGGTTTGTTTTCTTTACATCATCTCACAATAAATATCTCCCACCAATTTTGTTTTTGTTTTTTTTTTTTTATTTACTTCTAAAACGGTTTGCAACGGAGCAATAACGTTTTTGTTTTTGTCTTCTGAAAAGTGAAACATGTTAAGAGTTGCCAACCTGTAACCGACTAATTATTACTTTTCTTAAATTTCGGGATATCAGTTTCACTTGCATAATAAAAATTAGCCCACTTTTCTTATACTACGTTTATACGTACCCTATTTGCAAATAAAAATGAAATCTAATTATTTAACTCACTGTTTAAACGGCAAGAATATTTTTAACATTTTAGTGGTACCAGATATAAATTTTATGTTTGACTGCATTTTATAATTTTATTATTATTTTATTTTATTTTTATGTTCAAAAATTAATTATAAACAATTTTGTGGTTTTTAAACCAGAATTTTTAATCCTCAAAATGTAACTTTTTAAAATTTGTATAAAGCCTAAAAGGCAAAACCACTTAAACAGAAAAAAATGTGGCAGCACTTAATACCTTAATTGCAAATACTGCCGTTAATCAGGAATTGTTTTAGTGCAAAAATTTAATTCACCGCTTATGCAGCAAAATTTTATATTCTCATTATTTTTATTTGCGAATAAATCGTGCGTATAAACATAGTATTAGTCAAATTTTAGTTTTTCTGAAAAAAATATTGTTTATTAAAAAATAAATAAATTATTAAATAAATAAAAAAATTAATTGAATTGAATACTGTTGTCATACCTTTCGGTGTAGACCGTCGTCACTGGCTGTTTATTTAGTACGATTGGCGAGCGCTTTCGATGTAAAGACATCATTTTCAAGCCGCGTTTTGATTAGTACTGGTTAGATAGTGTAACGTGTTTGTTGCATAGATAGTGGTGGGTACAGGTAGTTTTGTCCGTTAGGATGGTGTCTATTTAAAAATGGTATTATGCAGGTAGATTGCCAAAAACAAACTACAAAACTACGAAATAATGATCTATTGCTTACTAAAGCAGATAAAGGTAACACGACTGTAATAATGTACAAAAAAGATTATATAGACAAAACACAACAATTCATTCAACAGACAAAATGTACGAAATTTAAAAGTGACCCAACCGATTCATTCCAAAAGGAAATACGCAGCCTACTAAAACGCTGTAAAACGTTTACTGACGGTAAACTATACATATACATGAACATGAATCCAGGACCCCCTACACTTAGAGCACAACCCAAAATTCACAAGGAAAATATACCAATCAGACCTATAGTAAATTACAAACCTGCACCTGCATATAACTTGGCTAAGCACCTCACCATATTATTGAAAGAGAAAATAAATTTGCAGAACATATACATATTGCACAATACACAACACCTTATCAATAAAATTAAGGACATCAAAATTACCGAAAATACGAGACTTGTTTCCTACGACATTAAGGATTTATATACATCAATACCCACACAAGAAACGTTAACAATTCTACGTAACATGCTTTTCAACTTATACGACAATCAATATATTAACGAAATAATGGATATTGCAAAAACGATACTAAAACAAAACTACTTTAGATTTCACAATAACTTTTATAAATTACCTGATGGACTCGGCATGGGAAACCCGACATCCGCAATTTTTACAGAGATATTTATGCAACATTTAGAACAACTACACATCACAACTCTAATGGAAAAACATAAAATAACTCATTATTACAGATACGTAGACGACATAATATGCATCCTAGAAAGGGACAACGCAGAAGAAATTCTAACGGATTTAAACACAATACACAATAAAATCACATACACAATGGAAAAAGAGAAAGACGGAACTTTACATTATCTTGACATAACAATAACACGAGCAATTGACTCATTAAACTTTGACATATACAGAAAACCAACCACAACAGACATTACTATCCACAGTTCCTCAAATCATCCCACCCAACATAAACTCGCAGCATTTAGACATATGATTAACAGACTTAAGACAGTCCCACTTTCTCCAGACAAATATAACAAAGAACTGGACACAATTTACACTATAGCTAAAAATAACGGTTACAACTGCACTACTATCGACAAACTACTTAGACAATACAACACTAAAAACAAGAAGAAAGAAAACAAGGAGACAATCGATACAACACGACGACACATTTTTACTTACACAGGACCAGAAATATATAGATTAACTAACCTTTTTCAAAAAGAAGGTTTACAGACAGCACTAAAGACGAGCAACACTCTACGCAACAATCTCAAGACATCAACAGAAATAACCGATAAATTTAACACCAGCGGAGTATACAGACTTACTTGCACCTGCAACCATACATACATAGCACAAACTGGACAAACATTAAAAACAAGGTTCACAGAACACATACGATCATATAAACGGAAAAGAGAAGACTCTAACTTCGCAATACACCTTAACACACATGAACACGAGCCAAGGGAAATAGATGAATGTATGACGTTAATACATCCTAGTAAAAAAGGACGAAGACTGGACATTCTTGAAAACATGGAAATATACAAAACACGAACGTTTAACGGAGATATTATTAACGAACAGGTAAATACAACCTCGGACACAATTTTTACACCACTTAAACTATTAAAACAAACTTACAAACGCAAAACACCCACAGATGGTCACACTTACCTACCTAATAATAAAAGACAGAAATATTAAAATTATATACCTTCAATAAAGATGACAGATATCAGGCAATCTACCTGCATAATACCATTTTTAAATAGACACCATCCTAACGGACAAAACTACCTGTACCCACCACTATCTACGCAACAAACACGTTACACTATCTAACCAGTACTAATCAAAACGCGGCTTGAAAATGATGTCTTTACATCGAAAGCGTTCGCCAATCGTACTAAATAAACAGCCAGTGACGACGGTCTACACCGAAAGGTATGACAACAGTATTTTATTTACTGGCGGAATAAATCCAATTAACTGAATTGAATAGTTTTAAGGACAAAATAAAAAATTTCTCGTTTTAATACTGAGGGACATTTTATTTGCTATTTTAATTTTTGGATGAAAATATGATTTTTTGGCGAAACTTGAATTATTTTTTTAGCAGACTTTTAAATAATAAATAATTTTTATTTTTTTTTTTTTTTGGAATACATAATTTTTAAGGATTTTTTTTCTTTAAAGTTTAAAATTTTTATAAAAATATTTTTTTTTTTAATTGCACCAAATATAATCATAATAATAATAATAATAATATAATAAAGTACAAAAAAAAAAAATAAATAAAACCATAATAATAGGTTGTTTACACTGACTAACGTTTCGGCGAAACGAATGGAAGTTGTAGAAAATGTGAAACATTCGTTTACGTTGACAACATGTAACATCTACCATTAACTCAGCTGTCAAAAACATATGTATAATTCAACGAAGCATAATTTTTAGTAGTTAAAAATAAGATTTAAAATGATTTTGAGGTTACATTGATAACTGGACTAATTATGACTTTGAAAGAAGAAACTCAGTTATCAATGCAATAGATTGAAATAATGGAAAACCATCCTGGAAGAAGAAAATAAAGAAAAATTTTTAGTGGACATAAGTCTGTTTGTAGGTCACAATACACTGGATTATGAACATTTATTTCCATAAATACTTATATTTTTAATAGCCGCTATGGAACATTTTGGGACAAAGATGTCCAAAATAAATCAATTAATAAAAAATAAAATAAAAATATATATTTTTATCAAATGATTTTTAATTCACCGCGTTTATTATAGTAAAAAAGCCAATTTTTTCCAAGGTCACCAAATAATAAATATTTCTTTTATTGGTTTTGATTTTTCAGTACTTTAATACATCTTTAGGTTGATTCTTAAGAAATAGAAAAAGGTGTTATTTTTATTAAAATTTTTTCCAAACTTTTATTAATAAATTTCAAAATTATTTTATTATAAATAATATCCTTTTTCTGTTTTTTAAAGAATCTACCCAAAGATGTACTAGAATATTAAAAAAGCACCACTTTCCGAGACGGAGGCTGTTTGTTTTTTACTAAAAACACAAAATACATTAATTTATTTATATTCAAATTTAAAAACAAAAAAACACATGTGCAGCTCCTTTTCATTACAAAATATTTATTTATATTTTCAATGCCATTTTATTAGTGATGCCACCAGAATATCGAGATTACAGTCATTTTTCTAGTGGTGACACTAAAATAATCGACAAATGTTAAAGGGGAACAAAATGAGATTGAAACATCTTTTAAAGATGTTGAAAGATGTTGATTTTTAGCCCTGTATATTTCTTGTGGGAAAATGTTTCCATCTTCGCAAATTTATGGTAGATGTTAATCACTGTAAAAAGTCTATAAAGAAACAAGAGACACTTGCGTTTTTTTAAGTCATATCTTCACCATTTATGGGCCGGTGCTGCCAAATTTCAAAAACAACTCTTTTGAAACTATGACTGATAAATTTGTTGATGGGCTTAAAAAAAATTCTGTTATTCTTTTGGCGCCTGGGAAAAAACTGATTTAAACAAAATAACGGACAGACGGAAAAAGTAAGCCGCTTCGAAATAAATAATATAAAATTTACAAACGGAATGACAATTTTCAACTGTGGTGAAGGGTGTACAAAAATTTATTTCTTTTTTTAAAGTTGCATGTTTAAGCAGGCATAATCATGTAGCATGTATGTATGTCGTATATAACTAGATTTTAATTATAACCTATAAATTTTATGAATAAATAAACAAACATTTGTTCATACGTATGTATGTATGTATGTTTGTTTGTATATAAATATGTGTAAATATAATTTTATAATGGGCGGCAATGGGCGGCTAGAATTTTTTGTTGCATATAGTCAGTAGGTATATGTTGCATGTATGTATGTATGTTTGTATGTATTTTATGTATATTTTTTATAATAATTTAATTTATACTTTATGGTGGGTATTTATAAGAGTTTGATTAAATTTAGAGTGTAAATAATGTTCTGCAGGGTATTTGGATTTAAAAACAGCGAGCGAAGAAAGAATGAGAGTGAGAGAGAGAGAGAAAGATTTGGATTTTGGCTGGATTAAAAGCTCTGTTGCGCATGTCATACATATTTATCATTTTTTTTGTGTTTTCTTTAGTTTGTTTGTTTCTTAAGAAGTTAAAACACACACACTTACAAGTCAAAATAAAACTCAACAAGCAAAACCTAAAATTGGTTAACTCTTAGTTCGTTGCCTTGCAACTGTACCAAACGAAATGCTTCACGTATTGTCGGTGTCATTAACAGCTTGAGATTACCCTCTGCCTCACTGGGCAATGATCTTAATAATTCCATTGAAGCAATTACCAATTGAGCTAAAGCGGCTCTCTTGTAACTGGAATCTCTGAGAATGCTGGTGGCTCTTTGCTGTTCGATTTCTGGTGAGATTGTCTCTGATTCGGGTTTTTGTGGACGATTTGTATCGAATGGATTATTACGCGATTTAGGCTGAAATTCACTTATTAAAGTGGTCATGGTAACGCTTTCCTCCTCGGGTGTTTGGGCAGCTGATGATCTTTGCGGTGAATAATCATCATTGTTTTCGGCCAAACCAGAAGTGCTGACATTTTCGCAATTCCCATTCAAAGTAATGCACATGGATTTGATATTCTTTACCGAGTAGTTAAGTTGTGGCTTAACATCTCCATTGTCGCAACCCGAACGTAAACGACCGTTTTCAAGATCATGCAGTGTTATATTACTTAAATACAGTTCGCATACTAAATTCCAAGCATCTTGTAGACAAAACAAATACCTTACAAAGTTCTCCTTCTTCTTAACTTTGGTCGTATTGAGACGTGAGCAGGATTCTAAAATAAAGTTCAAGTCCTCGGGTCCCAGATTGTAAATAACAATGTCGTTTAAATATGAATCTACCAGGGCGATATAGTAAATCATCCAGGAGGAAGTCATTTGTTTATACAAATTGGCTGCATATTCAATGTTGGCGACTTTTTGCATTAGAAATTTTAGGCCCGGACGTGAGTCGAATTCCAAAGCACTTGTTAGGAACTGCAGACAACAACGCAACAATATCTCCTTGGAACGAAAATCCAAGTCATAGTCATAGTATTGCTGTGAAGCGTTGGTATAATTGTCAAATATACAAGTAGACACGGCCTGGGGTACGCACTTTAAGCGAGACAGCAGCAATTTGGCCACCAATTGTAGCAGCATTTGATTTGCCAGCAGACCAACCACTAACGTCTTGAAAGGTATTCGTATGACAAAGTTATCGAGATTGGAATTAAAGCCATTGTTTTGTGGATACAATAGAAATGAGTAGCTGCGATTATCTGTCAAATGTTTATCCAAATGATTGTTTAATTTTACTCCTGGCTCTCGTTGGTTATCCGAGAGAAATACTTGCTGGGCCAAAGAATAAATGCGAGTCAATTCCTCTACAGTGCTGTCACGTCGTGCAGCCACCTTAACATTTGCACAATCGCCATAGAAACTATTAGATTTCTCATTGAAGGCAAAACTTAATTGGCGCAAAGGTGCTATAGTAACTGTGCAGGCTCTGTGTATGGCCGAGCACGCAATCATCCATTGATATTCATTGAACAGAGTGCCTGTCGAAAGGATTACATGTTTCAAGCAGGAAACTCCCACTCTGGCTACAGTTTCCTGTACCTGGGCCGAGCATTCGATGAGCACCAGCAGTAATTGCTTTAGCGCTAAAGTAGCCGAGTTAGATACCTTTGTGCTCGACTCTTTTGAGTCTCGAGAGCTCTCTTCACTAGAAGTACTGTCGTATTGTGAAGCACCCACTCCTCCTTTTCTTTCATCCAACGGTTCGGTAACAAATTTCAATTTTGAATACGCATTATCAGTGGGTTGTACTATTTGTGTTACACGAGTCCTAATATTTGTTGCCTGTTTACGGGCTTCCGGTAACGACATTTTAATAAAATCTACTACCAAATCTGTAGTCATGCAACAGCAATGTTTGAAATTCTTCTCCACCATTTGCCAAGATGTACCGGTCTTGTTTATGTACCTCAACCAGTCCTGAATCATGGGTATTAGCAAATGGTTGATACAATAAAAGCCAAATTCAATGCCAGGACATGAGAGCAGATTTTTAAAATGCTTAAAGATTGTCTGCAATATGGGAGCCTGATGTGAATACGGGCAAACGATTAAGGAATTGGTTAGACCATCCAATAGAAGGAACCATACTTTTAGTACTCCGGAAGGTTTGTCCATCTCATCGATTTTCACTATTGCTTCCTTGTCAATGTGTAGCGAACGATAGGAAATCATATGCTGTTCATTTTTGGTTTGTAAATAATCGTTACCGAAATAGGTAAAGTTCTCCATGGAGTTGGGTATGTTGGCATCAATAATATGGGTGTAGGATATACCTTTGATTTTATAAGTGGAATGGAAATTCGGACATTTGGGCATATTGTACATGAAACCTAAAATGGAAGAGCAACGTTCTAGGAAACGTAAAGTTTCATGTAAAAATTCTGTGGGTCTAAAGCTATTGTCTTCATCATTTGTATTGCTGCCACCATTTCCCGAATTGTTAATATTTCCTCCACTCCCACCACCCCCACCAGCTCCTCCTCCACCTCCAGCACCCGGTACTTCCAGAAATGAAAGTAAGCATAAAATACAGTCGAGTCCGGCATTGGCAAAGACCAAAGTATTATCAGAATCTAAAAATACTCGAAATATGTCGATGATATTGCTTGCGTTTAGCATGCGGCTTCTGGCATTGCGTAAGGTGCCAAATAGAGGACGCCATCCCGAACGTATTTCCGTACGATGAGCTTCCACAATTTCATACAAACAGGCAACAATTTGATCTTGCACATCGGCATCGCAAGAGTCCATGCTAAGCAGGTTTTCAAAAGGCTTAAGCAAAGCCTCATTGAAATGGAAATACGGCAACTCGGATTGTTCCACTAACAGGGCCGTAATAATATCATGAATATATTCTATAGCCCTCTTTGATATGACTCGATCTCTATGACAAGCTGTGTCCATTAGATGTGGCCCTGTTATAGCCCATACCTTAAGAATGTGCAGCAATGGCCTGGGACTGCGAAATACTTTTAACGTTACATCGCATATACGATGTAAGAGCAAAGACATTGGCAATGTGTCATGCTTGCGCCAGCCTTTACTGGGCCACCATACTCTGCTGCCTTTGCGTGCAGCCGTATTTTTATACAGTTGCTCTCTGGAAGCTCTGCAGAGATTTTTCAAAAACTGACACAACGAGGGCAAACTAAGACGTTCGGCTGCATCACTAAACAGATTTTCAGCCTGATGCGAAAGACCACAAAGTACCTTCGTTGTATCGCTGGGACTCAGCAGTACAGTTTCATTTGTTCCCGAGTAAACTTTAAGAATCGAAGTTATATTAGTATTGGGGCTGCGTAAAGGCGCTTGAAGAAAACTATAGACATCAACACTGAAAGAAAAATTATTTTAAAAAGTTACTCTTGTGCAATTTAAGTTTCTCAAACATATTTACCAAGTTTCATCATCATCGATTGGTATTGAAGCTAAATTAAGCTTTTCATTTTGTCCTCCATTACATGGCAATTTTTCTCCCGTCTCTATATCACGATTTCCATTTGGCGATGACGATGATGACAGCAAGGGATTGCGCATGCTAAAGATTTCATGCTCCAATTGGCTGACATGGCGACAGACAGCAAATATAGATTGCCAGCAATCTGGACTGTAGGAACCTAAATTGAGGCCACCGCTTAAGACCACATCCATGGACAGGGCCTGACTGGCAGAGATACGAGGTCCCGTAGTTTGGCAAACATTTGAAGCCAACAGATTTAGAATTTTGCCCGCTAAATGCTGTAGATTTAAATTATTGCTCAGGGTAGCAGCCTATAGAAATGTGAGAATTAAAAAAAAAGAAGGAAAATTTCTATTTGTGTTACCTACCGAATGCAAACCATCCAAACACATGGCATACAAAGCCTCTCCATTTGATTTGGCTGTTTTACTTTTCACTCTTAACGTGCGTTTAGAAAGAGCTACAAATTTATTTGAACTTGATGAGGGCAAATCACCCAAACCAGAACTTAAAACTAAAACCATGGAATCCCAGCAGCATGTTAGTAAACGTCTGCTTAATTTCTTGGCAGCTTCACGCCTCGCCGTGCTTCGCTCATCGTCTGTATATTTAACATTTGCTGACTGCAGTCTCTGCCACTCAGACATCATTTGGGTAGCGCCCAAGCCACCAGCATCACATAGCATATCAATCAAGGCACAGCGATTACTACCACCTTCTTGGTCGTTGCTACTCAACGCCTCCAATATATTGAGGACCAATACACTCTGGTACAACTCACACAGCCAGGCCGAAGAAAGATACACTAAAACTCCAGTATTCTGGACGGAGGTAACAAATTGCTGTTCCGACATGGGTATCATTATTTCCTTTTGAATGTCCGCATAATAACCACTTTTCTTTAATTGCCAGCTGAGTAACAGAGATGAATAGATGGCCAAATAAATGCCATCGGCATTGATAACTGTAAAGTTATAATCAAAATCTGAGATATTAGCGCTGTTTTCTTGACACACAGCCGAAGCAAATTCTTGCATTGCTTCATCTACTTCAATACAGGAACGTAAACGCAACAGCTTAGGAACCAAATCAGAGTGCAATGCTTTGGCAAAATCCCGAGCATGCTGACGATCGCTATCAACATCGGAACGCACTGGAAATACGGGCACTTCCAGATTTGTATACGGCCAACGATTTATTTCAGCTCTTGATGCCTCATCACTTGACGTTGAATGATCTTCGTCTTCGGGTCCCTCAGTTTCGCCTGAACCATTCGATGCGGCATCATTCTCCACATGATGATCACCATCACTTTCTGAGCCCGATGAAGCTTCGTAGACATTTTGACGAAATTCAACAATAGCATCGCGATAGGAGGGTGGCAAACGGGCCATTGATTGATACGTTAACGGTCCAGTATAATCGGCATCTTTCAATTGGCCATAACGATTATTGACTACGTTAACGATTTGATCACTTATCATGGACTCAGTTAATTCACCCGTGCAAATAACTTGCAGACTTTGTAAAAGAGCCACCATACATTCAACACTGGCTTGCAGACTGGCTTCCACAACAGTACCGTTACTACTTGCGTAAGCGCATTCTTCCATGGCATCTATCATTCTACACAGAAAGAAAAAAGAAGCGAAAATATTTCAGATTTTTGATAGTTTTACAAAATGGAGTTCAAAATTCTACACAGAAAGAAAAGTAAAAAATATTTATGATTTTTGACAGACGGGCAGACATATGGGTTACGGAAGCCTAAAAACTTTATTGTTTTAAAAAAATACCATTTGACTTACAATCGAAAAAGTGCCATTTCATCACTGCAACTTTGAGCCGTAGTTTTATCGGCATAAAGAATCACAGCTAAATCGATTAAACGTTCGGGACTACGAAAGATTTCTCTTACACATTTTAAAGGTTCTGTACGATTTTGAGGAGTCGGCAGTAACAGCATGCGATGGAATAAAGCCTCCAACATGGGCCGTAAAGAGCCATGAAAACCAGCTATTCTTAAGAGTTGTATACCCGTCAAATAAACACATCGAGCCTGAGCACCGTCTAAACCAGGTCCAGTAAAAAATCCCCTCGCTTCATTTTCTATAATGTGCAAAGCATCTCTGAAAATAAAAATTTTTAACACAAAATAAGAAAATAAAATAAAAAAAGAATATATTTTACTTGTAGGTAAATTTTTTATCCAAATTGACTCTTCCCGGTGAACCCAAGGCAGCCGCTAAGGTGGGACAAAACTTTTGCCACAAAAACGAAGTGAAATGTGGATTCGCATACACATTACGAGGCAATGACGATGTCAACGTTAATATACATTCCGTTAAATAGAGAGAACAGTTATTGTCCACCTTTTTATTGGGTGAATTATTATCGTTTGGTTCGACCAAACGACTGCATAACCACTGCATGACCGGTATAACTTCATTATAGACCGCTGTAGCCTGAGTTTGTGTCATTAAGCCAACGGGGGCGGTTTTTTTAACATCTTCAGCCTCTTCTATTAAAAATGTACAAAATGTTCTTAAACATTGTGAGGCAGCTGCTAGAGATGCAGCTTTTGTTGCTCTCGAACCCAATTCCCAACATTCTCCACAGCGTGATAATATTTCTATCAGTAGACGTCCATTCAGAGTGCAAGCAGGAGAACAGGCCATCGCCAAAAATAGTCTCAGAACATTAACAACGGTATCCTCGTTGCTGGTTGTTGGCAAGATGCCAGATGTAGCACGCAATAGTTGAGCTGGCAACCATACTGAATCGTCTTCCGGTTCCAAGCCAATATAAAACCGTTCATCTTTAATTATTCTCTAAGAAAAAAAAAAAAAAAAAAATTTGGACATTTAATTTAGAAATGATGAACTTATTGCACCGACAAAAAAAAAAATATATTTTACTTTCAGCATAATATCAATGGATCGTAAGTTAGGTTAGGTTAGGTTGCGAAGGCTGCGAAATGAACTCACTTGCGTCCTAAAAATGGATCGTGTGTATGGTAAATACAAATATAACGGTTTATACTTCCAGAACTGCTAAATATGAATTCCTCGTCGTGATTGTGAACAGAGACAGTCTTCAAACCATCGTGTCAAAGCATGCATGGGCAAGGGAAGGTTGGTTACAATTATACTGAGTGAAGATAATAATCGACCTTCACTTTAAGTATAATTAGGAGTGCTTTGAAGGTACCAATTTATTCACTACGATTACACCTCAACCAGGATAAAAAGTAGAAGAAGGACTCTGGAAACTTTATTCAAGTTTAGCGCAAATTTTGGCACAACAGAGTGAATTAGCACATATTTGGCTCTGGGGTTTTTGTACCCTTCACCAATACGTAAAGAAATATCATTATAAAAGAAAAAACTAAAAAAGATTGCCAGATCTTTTCAGTTTACAAGAATATTGACGTTTTTAATCTTCAATAAATAGAAAACGCAGTTGGTGCGGTACAGCATTACAAAACAATACAATAATGTCTATGAATTAGAATCAATAATTTTAGATTTGTAAACAAATTTCTCTAAAGGTAAAAGATTTGCAATCAGAAGTGATTCGAAGCTTTGCTAATTGCGGACTTGGCGATCAAGGTTCTTTGTATGTTTCAACTATGTGGCTATAACTGTTCAAAAGTTTGGCCACATACATCAAATTTTATTAACTATTGGAATACCCTTTAATTTATAATTGTTAATGTTTATATTTGTTATTATAACGGTCATAACAAACGATATTCTGTCCAAATTGCAAGCGTTTATCAATTTACGATACCTATGGGGACACCCTTTAATTTTAAGATATATTTTTCTATTACTTTTTTTTAATTTTAAGGAAGTGCGCTTTATGGTTAATAATACACTTAAAAAACATGTATGTTTTATGGGGACACCCTTTAATTTTTAAAAAGGGATCAATCTGTAAGCCGAATCTAACAAATTAAAAAAAAAATTTCAAAATCGGTTTAAAAATGACTAAATTCTGCAAGTTAAAACATAACAAAGTTGAGCGAAAAGTGTTTGGTGGGTAAAATTATAAAACGCTGAAATGTATTCTGTCGAAAATTTACGAGTTAAATACAAACTTGCTATCCGGTATCACTGAAATGTCGAAAATATTCTTGTGTACAACTTGCCCTATAAAGAGTGATATAAATAATTAAAAATAATTTTGATTTGCAAATAGGGTGCGTATAAATATAATAAGAGTCAAGACGTGGTCAGAAAATACTATCAAAACCTTAGGTCATAACATAAGAGTAATCATACCATTTTGTTATTTTTTGCTTTGACAAATTTAACGGCTTTTGTGTCTAAAAATGACGATTTTACCTTAAATTTATATGGCAGCTAAGGTGGCAACGCTTTTTTCGTCAGTTATTTTTCCCGCTTAATTTAACCTTAAACTGTCTGTCATAACTAAATTCTAGTTTATTGAAAGTAAAATACAAATTCTACAAATTAAGCAGTTTATTAAATATAAAAAGTATTTTTCAAAATAAAAATAAAAACTCAGGGTCAACAATGGAATTTTAAAATTTATCAAAAACTGTGTAAATATCTGTTCTCGTTAATACTCTTCGTTAATACTTTTATTATATTTATTTTAATCTTCATCAGCTACAATTGACATTTTGATTCGAAAACATTACAATTTTTAATCCTTTGTCGCATATGGTTGGGTATTAAATGAAAATCAGGAATTGTCATACTATTTTCTCGTTTGTTAAATATTTCCTTAATACGAGCATTAACCACACAAATCTACACACAATAGCAACAATGAGTGTGAGCAAGTGGTAAGTGTAGTGTGAGTAGAATGGTGGCAATAAATAAAGGCAGTCAGTGATGGTTGCCTTTGTTATTTTCCATTTAGACAAAATGACACTTGATCCTTTTGTGGAGCTCATTGCATTGAAATATACACCACATAGACAAGTAAGTACATTTAAGCTGTTTGTATACACATATACATGCATACATACATATGTACATACGTATACATTTATACAAACAGCTATAAACCCAGTGAACAATCTTTCCAAAATATCTGATGCCAAAAATGTTTTGCGATGACTAACTCATCCAAGTTGCCAAAAATTCTGTTGGTCATTTAATAGAAAAGTCGTTATTCACAATTGTGAAAAGTTTCTTCAGACTTAACCCCAAACCTCGCAGAGAATTCTGGCAGGTGATTTAAAAAGACGTTCGAATTTTCTTATAAATTACGTCACGGCTTTTTGTGAAACAGCCATATCAATTTCGATTATCGAATACAAATTGGACGATCTTAACAAATACGAACCGAATTCATCACAAGATGCTTAACAATATGTCGATTAGATAAATGGCGAAATCAAGGCGAATAAATTTTAAAATGCTAACGATGCAAATTTTTTATGTATCAAAGCGAATTTATTAATTTTCGCCGAAATGCCAAACACCATATAAAAAAAAGATACATATTTTTTTACAAGGCATGGCGAAATTATACTAGGTAGTCTCGATAGCGAATTCATTGATTTTCGCCAAAACGTTAAGTGTCAAACACCATATAAAAAAAAAATTATTCACATCTTTTGTATATGGAGTTTGACATTTCAGGCTTTGGCGAAAATGATTGAATTCGCGATTGTGACCACCTGGTATTGATTCGCCTTTTTTTTAAATATTGAGTTTGACATTTTAGATTTTGGCGAAAATTAATGAATTCACCATTTCGACCACCTAATAATTATTCGCCTTGTTATATATATAGTTTGACAGTTAGGTTATCGGCAAAAATCAATGTATTCGCTATCGCTAACACCAAGGCGCATTATAGCAGGTGGCCTTAACAGTCCAGGTGAGTTCGTGATTTTTCCTTCTACGAATCTCAAAAGTTATTATCTCCTATCGTACTTCTTTTTTTGACAGCTAAGGACGATTTTTACAAAAACAGAATGTACATATTTTTTTCGCAGTGTTGTATTCATTTTCACGGTGAGTATACCTGTTATGAATTCGCCTTAGATACCACCTTACAATTAATTCGCCCTGGGGTGAAATCATGTACCCGGCGCTAGCGGTGGGAAATTCATTTATTTTCCCCATCGCCGGAAATGTCATACTCAATATACAAAATATTCAAGGCGAATAAATTATATGGTGCTAGCGAGGGCGACTTCATTGGTTTTCGCCGCTAACCTAACTGTCAAACTCGATATATAAAAATAGTTAATAGACTATTTTTTATATATAGTTTGACACTCGAGCTAACAGCGAAAATGAACGAATTCGCCTTAAAAAAAATCTGCATCAAATTTTTTATATAAAGTTTGACATTTCGAACAACGGCGAAAATTAAAAAATTTTTGACTTGTGAAAAATTAAACAAAACAGTCGGTAGTGCTTCGCACCAGCATTATTGCATATTTTCTAGTTAGAATTTTCTTAATTATTTCGAAAGTCTGCATATTTTCTGTTATTTTATCAGACATTTCTCAGAATTCCTTACGAGTTTTCTAAATAATACGTGCAGAATTCTGCGAGGCAATATAGAATACTTTTGAAATTCCTCAGACATAACGCTACGTTTTCTTATCAAACAATTATTCTTATGCTTTTCAGTACATTTTCTAGACCAAAATAAATAAATACGAACTCGACAACCTGTGCAAACCCTGCAAGCATTTTCTATCGAAAAAGTCACTTCTTGGTTGAAATGCATCGTAAATAATATCGAATTCTGATCTAATTAGTATCCCCAGTCCTGAAGAAACGTAACACTGCAGTTATACAACTAATAGAAAACTATTTAGCATCTCTAGAAATGATAAAAATAAAAAGGGGAACAAATTTATAATAGGAGAAAAGGGAAAAGTCAGAAAACTCACACGGAATTTCTGTTTATAATTGGACTGATAGACAAATTGAAATAATTATCAAAAGAAAAAGTAAATACACATCTAACTAAATGTTATCTACACAAAACATTCATTTGAAGTGTTAAAGAGTTATTCTTCTTCATGATTGAAGAATTTTTATTAAAAAAATACTTGTAAATACATATGCATACACGTAAACTTAAAAAGCCTTCAATAATAAAATGAGTAACATAAATCTCTAAATAAATAAATAATTATTTTAATAAATAACACAAGATTATTTTAAGTTTCTATTGTTTTTTTTTTTTCTTTTTTCAAAATAAGAGGTTTTTAATCACTTATTACTTTACATGACTTTTAGTACTGACATCACTCAACTGTTTATTGTCGCCAACGAAGATAGAAATTAGTTTAAATTGGCGACAGCGACAATTGTAGTCTAGTAGTCATGTAGCTGTGATGCCTCAAAAAAATCGCCTTCATATGAACGTGTGTATTTTACTTTTGACAGATTGTAGTTTGTAGCTTCCTGTGGTCTAAGTGTTTAGAGCATAAGAGATCAATATTCGATGCCTATGCAAATTGTTTTTGTAAATTTTTGAGCAATCAACTTATTATCATCTGGAAGTTGAGAAAAAGTTACTCCTTATATAACAAATTTAAGAGGAAGGATTTTTGTATAAACATAACGGGTCTTTTTATCCAATTAACTTCTAGTAAAGACGAAATAGTGATTGTTAGAAGATCTTAATTCGAAAATAATGTATTTTATGTTTGTAAAATTGAGTTTTTAACCTAAAAAAGTAATGAAGAAGTGAGTTCTATCTAAAACTACACTGCCAAATGCTGGCAAGGAACAGTCTCATCAAAATGTTCAGTGGGTATACACATACATAGCTGTGCATTTATATATATGCACATGTGTGTGTGTGTGTGTGTGTAAGGCATTTTGGAAAAGTATTTAAGTTTTCACATCACTTACATGCAATCCGTTTAGGCCCATTGTTACAAATTTTGGTCGCTTGGTATCTAATGCCATTTGCAGTGCTGTAAAACACACTGAACGCAATTCATGTGATGGATCTCGATGTATACCGTGTTGACGATATAATTTATCTAAAAAAAAGAAACCAGATTTTTCTTATAAATTTTATTAAATTCAAATTATTGCAAGGAAAGAAGGAAGGAAGGAAGAAGAGCATTAAGACAACAATAAAATAAAGGATACTACGCATGTTTAAGGTTGTTGAAACTAAAACTTACCGTATGCTATTTGTGCAGTCTGTCGAAGGGCATTATGTTTTGTCCCCGTAGACTCTTTGATTATCAATAGAAATAAATCTTCCATATTTTTTTCTTTATTTATTTCTTTGTTTTTATATTTACAATTTTTATTTGTTTGTTTTTTTATTTGTTAAACTTTTATTTATTAGTTTGAGAACAATTTTCATTTAAACGGTATTATTTAGAGATATTTGTAAGTAATTTGTTGTACTTGTTTGTTGTGGTCCTGTCATTAAATAAATCAATAATTTAAATGACCTAAACCAATAAAAGAAGTCCTTTGTGTTTTCATGTTGTTTAACTTCACTGCTCTTTTTTTTAAATTTATTATTTTATTTTCTTTTATTTACACTTTTAGCACTTTTTTTAATTTATTTAACTTAATGTTGCTTCTTTGCCTTGAAGTCCGTTGTACATAAATTTATTGCACTATTAAAGCATGACTCAACTTGATGGAGTTAAAGAAATGTACAACACGAGTTTTCCATAAAAAGTGTATCCTTTTTTATATGCGATGAAATTCAAGGTTTTACATTTTCTTAAAGCACTTTTTTTTATAAATTATTATTAAATACTTTACTTCGGTATTTTTAATTAATTTTCTTTTTTTATTTACATTTTCTTTCACTTGACGCTGTTAATTTTTTTTTAGCTTTTTTTCATTGAAATAAATTTTTTATGTACAATTTTCTAAATTAGTTTTCTATTTTACAACTTCCTATTTGATATTGAAATTCCGTTGTTTTCTTTTCCACTTATGTCTACATGTAGTTTCGCTTTGTAACTGTTTTTAGTTGCCACAACTAATGTACTCCATGGGCAGACAATAATTGTCAGATAGTGATAAAAGTTTCAATTTTGCAGGTACTATTTTGCTACAAGGAAAGCATTTAGTACCTTTTAATGACTTTGAAAAACTTTAGACTTGTTGATCCAATTTACATTACATTCACTCCTATCGTGAATGAGAAGTGAAAATTTTACTTCTATGAAATTTTCATTCATCTCGAAGTGAAAATTGCTATCACAGATTTCCCATGAAATATTTCTTCACTTCATTGAACAGCTGTTCAAAATTAATAAGCTATCAGTGCACATTGAATGTTAGTAAGAAGAATAAGCTTCGTGAAAATTTGTAAATTAAAGTTCAAAAATAAATAAATAAAATTTTTAGAGCGAAAAACATGACGTGCAACACGCGTATAAACCCTTGAAGTTACCCGAAAAATTTTTTATAACTCCATTTTTAATTTAATGACATTTTAAATAAAAAATCTTTATAAATTTACAAGTAGTAGATGTCTTTGTTTTGCATCTTGTCGAGTATAATGTCAGTCTGCTCTGCAAAAACTAATCTTGAATTAAAAAATTTATTAAAAATTCGAATATTCTGCATAAAATGTATGCAGTTCCCCAGTAAAATTTAAGTAAACAAATCCAAGGGAAAAGTGAAAAAATTTCCAGGTAAAAAATCAATCACGATAAGGTGAATTTTTGTTCTCGTGAAAAATTGTTAATGTAAATTTTTCACCCTTGTAAAAAAAGGGAAAACATTTCAAGTGAAAAGATATTCATGACAGGGGTGATTAATTTTAATGTATGAAATGTGATGCATAAAAATTTTTAAACATGTTGTTGTGGCAGAATTCTCTGAGTTTTCTCATACACACACATACACAAATACGACTTTAACAAGGGTGCCAGATCTTTTCATATTATAACAATCTAGACGTTTTTACTCGCCATTAAAAATTAATCACAGTTACGAGCTGTATGACATGGATCATGGCAGAAAATAATTGCTGACAATATTTATTTGGCAATTACGAGAACGTTTAAACGTATAGTGGAAAAAAATATGTCAAAATTACCAATGACACTCGGCTTTCTCAATATTTGGTAGAATTTTCGTTTTCATTATGCATCATTTTACGCTTTAAAAGATTGCCAGATATTTTCATATTTAAAAAGCTAGACGTGTTTACTCGCCTATAAAAAGAAATTTCAATTGCGAGCTGTATGACAGGGATCGTTGTAGAAAAAATTTTAGTGTGTTTTTTTTTTCAACTAGGAGAACCTTTACACGTACTGTGGAAAAAATATAAAAGTAAGGAAAATATATTTTAATGAAATTACAATACAGTAGAGACTGAACAAATAGCAATTATAGTTTTCTAACTGTCACGTCTTAGCAGCTGTAAAAATTACCAATGACACTCAGCTATCTCAATATTTGGTAGAATTTTCGTTTTCATTATGCATCATTTTACGTTTTAAAAGATTGCCAGATCTTTTCAAACTATAAAACTCTAAACGTTTTTACACGCCAAAAAAACTAAATCGAAGTTTCGAGCTGTATGGCGGAGATCATAACAGAAAACAGTTTTTGGCATGTTTTATTTTGCAACTAGGAGAATGTTTAAACATACAGTAGAAAAAATTATAAAAATAAGTAAAACATATGTTTAAGTAATTAGAATATAGTAGAGGCTGAACAGATAGCAATTATAGTTTTCCAAGTGTTATGTCTAGGGAACTGTCAAAATTACCAGTGACACTCAGCTATCTCAATATTTAGTAAGATTTTCGTTTTCATTATGCATCGTTTCACGCTTAACAAGAGTGCCAGATATTTTCATATTATAAAAATTTAGACGGTTTTACTCGCCAATGAAAATAAATCGCAGTTGCTAGTTCTATGACAGTGACCATAGTAAATAATAATTATTGGCATGATTTATTTTGCTAATAGGACAACGTTTAGACATACATAATACAACAAAAAACTTTCAAATTTCGATAGACTTGCGGAAAATAAAGGTTCCTTTTTTAATGAGGTCGCCTACAACTATGACTTCAGTGCGCAGAAGTATTCGACAAAACATCCACAATGGAGACCATAAAAACACCATTCATTCGCTCACAGAAGACACCATTGGTGCCCTTATGGTCTCCACATGTGATTTCTAAAATAACTGCCAGTCTATTATCATTCCTAGGAGCTTGACTTTTGGTACATCGTTCTTTTTGAAACGCCGCCCGCTATCATGGGAATATTTAAATAAGCACTATTCCTATGATAATGTGAGTGCATTCTAAATAAAATCACACAATTACTCTTCAAATTTCGCTTTAGTAATTAAGACGTTGTCACAAGCGTAGACTTGGTGATGAGCAGAACTTCTTGAAATTAAAATTACGGAGACTCGTTGAAACAGACAGCTTTTCTATTTAAGTCTCCGTGTGGTTGTTGTTAAGCATTACCCTTAATGCTTTCAATTTTACCTTCCTGCAAAGAGAAAATTGACTGCGATACATTCTCAATTGTCGAAAACTCTTGTAATACAAAAATTGCAATCTCTTGACTAAATACGTTTAACCTTCATTTTAAAACCTGAAAAAATAGTACTTTTTATTTTTAAAAAGTACTTTTACCGTTAAAAATTATACCATCTCTTTGAAAATTGTTGTACTGGTGTACGGATGCGCATGTCCTTGTTTTTAGGGGGAGGAAAGTGCATTTATGAGTGCTATCGAGTGAATGGGCTTTATCTCAATTATGTAAAATAAAATCGATAGTTTATGGCAATTCCCTTTTAGTTGATGTTATTATTGTTGTTGTAGATTCTGTTTCTGTTTGTTTGGTTTATCTAATTCATAATTCCACTTAATCGTTTGCAGACGATGTTGTTGCTGTTTTTACACACATGGCTTGTATTTGCAAAACAATTTTTGTTGTGTTTTTTTTTTATTTGTCAATTCTTCGTGTGTGTGTGGTTTTTTATTTGTTTGTTTTGTAAACTTGAGCCAGCTTTTCTGTGAGTGGTTGTATTTATTTACTCACGATTGTCTTAAAGCCTGTTGGGGTATCTTTTGATGAGGAGATAACAACAATTATTCATTCGCTCACAGAAGACACAACACGTTGAGACAGAATTAACAGGTGGTTGGTTCATTTAGGTTGTTGCCTCTTGCAAGGAGGAGAAAACAAAAACAAACAAAAAAGAAAAGAAAATCAAGTCAAATAAAAATGTTTAAATGCCATAAATTATTCATACTTGAAATGAATGTTGCTTAACTAAAGGTCACCCAGTAATCGTTTCCGTCATTGTCCTTATAATGAGCGTTTGCTTTGTCTTGTAGTTTTTAATGATTTTGAACTTGTTTATGTTTGAATTAACAGGTGGATGGATAAAAAATAGGTAAATGTTTTTTTTTTGTTTTTGGCTTTATACTTTTATTTATCTTTGACCTGCTAATATTTAAATAATTATTTATTATTAAATTATTAATTGTTGAGGTAACAAACTTTTCGTTTGTTAGATTTTTATTTTTAAACTTTGTGAATTAATTTTTTTAATTGCACTCGCTTTTAACTAAAAAAACTGGAACCAAAAGTTATATGATAAAAGCAAATTAACCGTTACAATTGTAGGGAATACTGTAATCAACTGGCAGCAGTATTGAAAGCTTTAAGGCCTGACTATAATGTGCTTAAGAGAGCTTAAGCAGCTGTGCGATTACACATAATCAAATGTGTATAACTATAATGTACTTAAACGAATTTTTGTCAAAAGTGATATTCTTAGGCAAACAACGAAGCCGACCGTACTTTGCTTAAGAAATCAGATATTAATTGTTTCATAAATTTAAAAAAAGTGAACTGCAATAGACACTGAAAATGATTTTTTTTTAATTTAAATTTAATTTAATTAAAAGATCATCAAATAAAATATCTAATGCAATCAAATATCTAATGCAATTATTAATATATTCAGAGGCTTAAATGATTTTAACATTTTTTTTTCATTTTATTCGGCATTAATAATAAATTTCAAATCGCTATTAACAGATGGTTTTAGGAATGTACACACTGTTGTATTTTTTAGTACTTTTTTATTTGTGTCGTTATTTGCATAATTTTTATTAAAGAAATAATTCATAATCATTTACTGTTGGTAATATATCTTTAAATTGTAGATATTTAATAACATTTCAGATAAAAACTCGATACATATGTTTGCAACTATGAGAAGTAAGTGGGTACGTTCATAAAGTACAATTTGGCCACCAAAAAGTCTTCAATAAGTTTCTTACGTATTTGACAGGTTTTTCGTTAAATTTTGACAGTAGCTTTAGTTAGTTTAAACATAAGTAATATATTGTGAGCCCTTTATAACTGTAAAACTCATGTTTCTGACTAAATATACTGGCGAATTTTTCTGCACTATTTTAAAGTTTTCAATTCCGAACAATTTGGCTTCCACAAAATTTTTTATCTGGAAAGAATGTTACTCGAAGCTTCTATACCAACGGTTCTCAAATGGGGGTCCGTGGACCCCTGGGGGTCCGTAGCAACCATCCAAGGTGTCCGCATGAAGAACCGAAAAAACAGTGTTTTCAAAAATAATAAAAGTTTTATTATGAATTTGGCTTCAGGGGGGTCCGCGAAAAAAAATTTGTTTACTAGGGGTCCGTGAGCAGGAATTTGATGAGAACCCCTGTTCTATACTTAGACATCTTAGTGATAAAATGGAATCATAACTTAGTAACTGATTAAAATTAATCACCAATTGCTACAGAAAGAATTATCTTGTACTATTCAATTAAAGAAGAAGGAAAAGAATTTACAAGGCAAAATCTAAACAAAAAAATAACTATTAATTCGCATGTGAAAAATGTCAAAAAGATTACTTATGAAATTCTCCAAGTGCGAATTTGAGTAACTCACAAAGAATTTCGTGTTATTTATGGACCACCCTTTAATTGTTATACCCTTCACCACAAAAAGTGGAAAAACGGGAATATCTAAGTTTGTCATTTCGTTTGTAATTTTTACAATATCCATTTTCGATCCCATAAAATATATTCAGAGTTCTTCTGCATAGCAAAGTCGATTGAGCGAAGTTTGTTTGTCCGTCTTAGCGTTGAAATTAACGTTGCCAAAGCACTCGAAAAGCCGGAGAAAATTTACACCAGTTTCGAAAATTTCAATATTGAAAATCAGCAAGCTCGGTTCATGTTCTTCAAGGCAGTGAGCAAAACACGACGCCTGCCTCTAATTTTTTCATATCATTTGGAACAATGAAGTAAATCCAGCAAAAAAACAAATATATGGAGCATTAGAGAGTTGAAAAGTAATTAAAAAACATCAAGTGAAAAAATTGGTGCTCGCCCATATTTTCCGAGATATGGACCTCTGAACTTTTTATAGAAAAGTTCAAATGGCAATATGGGTGTTATTCTAAAGCTTTTAAAGAGATATTTAAGGAAATACTAAAATTTTAAAAAATGCTTGACCCATTAGGACAACCCCAATATTTGTTTTCTTAATTGGAGTTACTTCATTAAACTAGACTAACATAAATGGTGAAAGGTATATTAGATTTTAATATAGAATTCCAACTTTTATAAAAGTTCACACAGAGGCCTTTAACAAACGGACAGTATTGGTAGCGATAAAAATAAGTTTATGATTTTTCTATTTGGATACAGAATTCTAACAACTAAAATAGCTGTTAAAAGTCATGTACCAGGTCATGGCAGTAGCGAATTCATAAAATTCACATACAAAAATCATCATATCATCATCAATTTTTTTTTATTTACTTTAACAAAAATTTTTTATTTGTACCCACCCATTGTGATAGCGAAATTAGGAAAATAATAAAGAAATATTATGACATCAAGTTATTAACATTAATTAAAATTCATAAGAAAGGTCGGCCACAAAAAAATTTTGTATTTCATATTAAAATTACGTTTTGAAATAAAATATTTACATATTTGAAATACTTATTTTTGCATAATGTATGTATGACTGTATGTATTTATGTACATATGTATATATTAGGACAAAGGTCAAATTCCGAAACAAAAACATGTTGACATCATATTTTTAAATAGAAATATTGACACGTATTAGTGAAATACATAAGTTAATTTTCAATATAAAATCAACTTATTAAATAAATTAACTGCACAGTGTTGCCACATTTATTTATTTTCAAACTGCTTACAAGTGTACATTTGCATAAACAGCAATTTGCAGAGCATTTAAAAAAAATTTTTTCTTCTCGATTAAAAAAATAAGAGTGCTATATTCGGCTATGCCAAATCTTATATACCCTTCACCATTTACCTAAATTCAGTTTAAAGAAGTAAATCCAATCAAAAATATTTATACAAAAATGTCATCGGCTCTTAAAAATGTGTAACTCAAAACAGATCTCTTCAAAAGCGTTTAAATGAAACCTATATTGATGTCTTGGAAAAGTACTGTTAACCAGTTGACTGATGCACCAAAGTCAACCCTTGATATCGTTAAAATTTATGCGGGTCTTCAAATCAGCAGTATTGAAAACAAGTAAAAGTGCTATATTCGGCTATGCCGACAAATCTAGATTAGTGAAGAACTCAAATCAAAAATAAAAATATTGAAGTGACAAAGAATTAAAAAATTAAAAAAAGGACATAAAAATGTCATCGGCTCTTAATGGGCTAAGCATTTTTAAAAACTTTAGTATTTCCTTAAAGATCTCTTCAATTGATTGACAATCGAACTTTTTGGTGAAAATTTCAGAGGCTCAACTCGAAAAATAAGGGCGAGCGGCAATTTTTTCACTTAATGTTTTTGTTTATTTTTTAATTCTCTATCGCCCCATTTATTTTTTTATTGCAGTTATTTTCCATATAGAGAAGATTTAAATACGCTAATCGTAAATGGGGCGATAGAGAATTAAAAAATAAGAAAATTACATCAAGTGATAAAACTGGCGCTCGCCAATATTTTGCGAGTTACAGGCCTCTGAAATTTACAAAATTTTTAAAATATCAATATGGGTATCATTTAAAAGCTTTTGAAGAGATCTTCAAGGAAATACGAAAATTTGAAATGCTTAACCCATTAAAAGCTGATGACGTCTTTGTGTAATTTTCTTTTAATTCCCAGTCATCTTAATATTTGCATTTCTGATTAAAGTTACTTTACTAATCTAGATTTATATATGCGATGAAGGGTATTGAAGATTCGGCATAGCCGAATATAGCTTTCTTACTTGTTTTAAATGGTTCTGAGTTTTGTAAGAGTACAGTGCGGTGACTTCAAAAATCCTTTTAATAGTAGATCAGCCGTGTTACGATCTTGTTGGCAAGATTATGGAATTCACTGTAAGTCCCGTGGCATGCTACTGTTTATTCCACGGATTACGTTTAAGCGTGCTAATAACCTAAATAATTTTTTTAAGAAACTCCCTAAAAAACTTTATTATTGCTAAACTAAACTAAAGTAAGGAACGTTCAACAACATTTCCGTTTATCTATGGATTACTTCTTTTAAAGGAATTTCTTTGACAACTGAAAAATATAGACAAAGGATTTAATAAATATAAAAATCAAACCCTAAACTAAAATCAATAATCAATCGTTGTCTGCTGCTGTCGAGAGTTTTTCGGTTTATACAGCTGTGTACGACGAGTTGAGAATCTTTGGTCGAAATTGACTCGGGTCGTTCCGGAGCGAAGATCCAATTGTGGAGGCATCGATAATCAAACGTATTTTGTTTTGCTTAGATTTTCTTGGTTAGTCTACGATTTTATCAATTTTAGTATATTTCAAATATAACTTTTAATTATTATTAAAATTTAATTAATTTTAGTTCAATTAAACAAAGCTAATTAAAATGCTAGAGATTAACGAGTGTATCTAGTTCTCAAATGTTGTCGATAAGCTAACTTTTCAAACAGAAAAATATTTAACAGGCACCTAAAAGAAAATACAATATCACAATTTCTATTTTACATAATCAATGTGATAAAAAATGCAATTTATTATTTGTTTTGCAAAATGCAGTTAATATCCGTAATAAAGATTAAGAATTTTTTTTAATAAAGTAAGTTTAAACAAATTTATTTAATAGGCTTCATCTTCCATAAACCATCATTCAAGTAATGACAATTTTCTACTCCAACACCTTTGTTAATTTTTGCACTAAAAAATAATTAAAAAAAATTAATTAAAGTCATACAAACTTTGCAATTGTAAATAATCGTACATATCTTCTGTAGACAATGTTGTTATACCAATAGCAAGGGCATGTTCTTTACCCTCCGCCATTATTGCAACAACAGTGTTCTTTTCAGCCGGTGTCATCATTGCGCCGGGTGACGTTAGACCGGGACACATAATATTAGCACCACTTAGAACAAAACGTATGGCACCCTTATCCACTTGTTGCATATTAACGAAGAAGGGAAATTTGTGTAATAACTTGAGAGTTGGCATCCATTGGCCATCGCGATGTCGAAAAAATACTTGTTCACCAATACCATTCAGTAGCAGTTCAATGTGGTCATGACTGTAAAAAAATTACAAAAAAAAAAAAAAATTATTCTGTATAAAAAATCAAATAAGCAATTGATTACCATTTCGCTATGCGATATGTATCCTTTTTGGGTAAAATCATATCAATATGCGACTCCAATAAAGGATAGGTTTCCAGCAGTTTTGCACGCAGTCCTTTTTGAACTGAGGACTTTAATTGTTGAACGGACGACACACTTTCTTTTTCTTCAAATCTAAAATTTTATTCACTTAAAATTTAAATGGTTTTCAATTAATTATTTAATAACAAAAAACATACTTTTTAAACATTTTGTCGCCGGTTTTACAGCAAAATAATTTATAAATTAATAAATGCAAAAATATGCGTTAATAGTAGAGGTGACTGGACTGCGATTACACTATCGGTGCATGACATCTGTTCATTTCCATAAGTATCGATTACTATCATATGTAATAAGGGGTTTCGGAAAATAGTGTCGATAAATTTATTCGATTAATCAGGTATTTTATTATTGGTTGCTACTAAATTAGCAGTTAAAAAATTAATTGATAAATATACAGAAAGTTATTCTAGGGAATGCAAAATGCAACACTATGCAAAAAATTAGTTTCGAAGTTCTCTATATTATATAGCGTATATCGAGTATATGTTAATATATATTACAGAATAATTGAGAATATTGTTAAAATTCATTCTAGATGAGTAGATGTATTGACATAATTTATAATTTTAATATATTCGAAGACACTGTGAGTTTTTGTAGAAACACGTAGAATAAATTGAAATATCTAAAAACTTAACTATAGTTCTCCAAAAACAGCTCCTAACAAACCCAATAATATAAGCATTTAGTTAAATATATATAAAGTATATAAAAATTATTTGCTACTCTCATGTCTTCTGCACCTGAACTCATTTTATAAATGAATCGATCATATAAATTATTCGAACATATAAAAAGACTATTAGAAAATGGCATTTATCGCAATTTAGATTTTTACACAATATGGCAGCTCGAATGGCAAAAACATATGGAATTAGTTTTCAGTGATGGTAACTTGGGGGAATTAAAATCGTCTTTTTAGAAATTTAAAATTAATCAATTCGTACAATTATAGAAAATTGATTTAATTTACGGCCAAATGTGGAAAAATTATATTAAAAAGGTGGATTACATTAATATTTATAAAAAAATATGCGTACTTACATAACAAATAAGACAGTTAAAAAAGTAAGCAGAAATTTAAAATAAAATAGCTCAAAATATACCAAGATCAACTAAAAGTAACTCATATTCACAGTGATGGGAAATTGGCAACCAATGTACATTTATTTTACTAGTTAATAGCGGCTTTTCAACAAATACAACATTGCAAAAACAACATGGCATTTTATTATTGCTTTGTGCGTGAAAATGTTAAAAATAAAAAAATAAATAAGAGAAAATAAAAGAAAATTGCTCTAAAAACAACTTTTGACATAAGCAACTACAAATCAGCTGGGCGGACGACACTACCAAATAAATATACCATGTAGGCTACAATCGTTTTATAAAAAATTTATCTTTTAGTTTGTATATATTAAACAAACTATCAAAAAATGCGAAAATTCTGCTTAATTTTTGTTTCTAAAACGTTTTTCTATCTTTGTAAGATATGATAAAATTTATTCTTTTTTTTTTTGTTTTCTTTTATTACAATCACATCGCTTAAAAATAATTTCTTTCATAATATAATAAGAATTAAATAATAAAGAACTCAAGCCTGCCAATAAATGTTGCTTATTTAACACGTTGGCTGCCAAAGCCTTTTTAGTATTTTGATCGTTCAGTAGCAATTTCGTACAACAATTTTGGTCACCTGAGGACAATAACTTATTTTAGTTATTTTTTTGTTTCTTAGTGCCTAAAAATAAGTTTTAACTACTCGCGGCATTACTTTGCAACGGTTTTTTGTGTCGCACGTTTTCGGCTTGGGAGACAAAACACATATTGTGGGGCCACGTCGTACGAAAATGTGCGACAGTAATTTTTTGCAGTTTTTGAGTTGCATTGTAGACAGCCAACGTGTTAAGCTGCTAATTTTATAATCGCACTACATTTATTATCTTTGTTTCTTTCTATTGCAATTCCTTCACGAGTTTTAAACCATTAATGACTCTATGAGTTCACTAGTAGTAATGAAGACCAAAAGAAGTAGTAATATATTAATAAAAATAGTCGCATCAAATCAATAACTTCTTCTAAAATTAGTTTAATATATAAAGAAATTAAAAACAGAGAAAAGCAGGTTTTACAGAAGAACATAAGCTGATTTAGCTCAAAAAACCTCTTAACGATTTAGGTGTAAACAAAAAAAAAAATTGAAAAAAAATTCTACTTTGGTAACTTTGGATTGTACCTTTACCTAAATTAGTATGAAAAAAAACGCTAGATTGACATTTTGATGAATTTGTTTAAGGGGAATTGTAAACAAAATTTGGCATCGTTAAAACATCTGAAAAAGTATTATGTATTTTTAAGAATAAAGAAATAAAAATGGAATATGCTCTGCCAGAATTACTTAGTCGTGAAGATATTTTAAAGATTCTCAATCAAGTAAGTCAGCCATTATGAAACTTTAAATAAACAAGTAAAAATAATTTTTAAATATTTTTTAAGCGACAATTGCATGTTTGCAGTATGAATGAATTAACCCATGATGAACTTTTAAAAGTTTACAAAACATTTGTTATGCCGCTTTCAAAAAGACCCGAAAGAAGTAAAAAACTCAAACAAAACTTTTACAATAAACCTTTAAATATAAATTCGGACTCTGAAAAGCATCATATGGAGGTTGAAACTTTAGATGATTCATGTAATTCTATGGATATAGATTTTCCCTGTAGAGAAACGTATAATAGTGGGCAATTAAGAACTAGTGACAGAATGGCCAGTCCAGTAGGAGAGAAACGCCGACAAAGAAGTCGTGAGGAGGACATTTTGGATATGTGTGAAAATGACTATAAATATCAGTTAAGCTCGGTCACCAAAAGGATCCGAATTAATTCATTGGCCTGATTTTATTAAATTGGTATGTCCTGTTTTTTGATTTATCTTAAAATGCAACAAATCTAGTTTACGGACACAGCTTAAAAATTACAAAAAGTTGTCTACAGGGTGTAAAATTAAACTTTAAATAAAAAATGTTGGGTGGAAAATGGCCCGTAACTCCGAAACTAAGCGTCAGCCCTATATTTTTTATTATACGTTGTTTGCTTTAAATTGAATTTTACACCCTGTAGATAACTTTTTTTTAGTTTTTAAGCTGCGTCCGTAAACTAGATTTAAGCCAAAAAAGTACCAAAAATTTAAAAAGTAAGAGTGCTATATTCCGTTATACAAAATCTTATAAGCCTTTCACCATCATCAAAAAGAAAAAACAATATCAATAAATTAAGTATTTAAAAAATTTAATATTTTCTGAAAAACCTCTTCAAAAGCTTTTAACTGATACCCATATTGACAATCTAATCTTTTATGAAAATTTCAGAGGCCCATAACTCGGAAATATAGGCGAGCGCCAATTTTTTAATTCAATGTTTTTTTCCTATTTTTAAATTCTCTATTGTTTGTTTTATTTATTTGTTTTTTGATTGGAGTTACTTCATTGTTCCAAATGTCATGGAAAAACTAAAGGCAGGCGTTGTGTTTAGCCCACGGCCTCGAGGGAAATGGACTGATCTGTCTGATTTTTAATAGCAAGATTTTCAAAACTATGTCTGTTCGATTGGCGTACGACAACCACGATAAGGATGATAAACATTGAGGTGACAGAGAAATCAAAAGTTAAGAAAAAAAAATACATAAAAATTTCATCGGCTCTTAATGGGTTAAGCATTTTTCTTTTAAATTTAAATATTTCCTAATATATCTCTTTTAAAGCTTTAAAATGATACCCATATTGATATTTTAAAAGTTTTGTAAATTTCAGAGGCCTGTAACTCGAAAAATATGGGAGAGCTCCAATTTTTTCACTTGTTTTGTTTTTTATTTTTTAATTCTGCATCGTTTTATATATTTGCTTTTTGTTTTGAGTTTACTTCATTGTTCAAAATGACATGAAAAAATCAGAGGCAGGCATGGTGTTTCGCCCACTGCCTCGAGGAGCATGAACCGATCTTGCTGATTTCCAATATCAAAATTTTCGAAACTATGTCTGATCGATTGGCGTGTTTAAATTTTCTCTAGCTCATTTAGTGCCTTGGCAAAGTTGATTTTAACACGGACGGATAGACGGACATCGCTTAATCGACTTTGCTATGAATAAGGACTCAGAATAAATATACTTTATGGGGTCGGAAATGGATATTGTAGAAATTACCACTTTTAGTGGTGAAGGGTATAAAAAGGAAAATAAAGATGAAAATCGCACGTCGCCCATATTGTAAAGGGTGATTTTTTAAAAGCTATAGGAAAGCTTAAAAATAACATACAATTCAGAAAAATGCATGAAATCTTTATTTGAATCGATAGAACGGTCCATATAATTTAGATTTTGCAGATTACTTCATTCCAATATTGACCTTGACTGCGCCTCAAATGGTCCATCCGCTTAGTCCAATTTTGGCATTCTCTTTCCAACATTTCGGCCGGTATCTCACGAATAAATGCTTCTATGTTGTCTTCCAATGCGTCAATTGAAGCGGGCTTGTCTGTATAGACATGAACTTAAACATAACCCCACAAAAAATAGTCTAAAGGCGTTAAATCGCATTGTCTAGGCGGCCAATTGACCGGTCCCGAACGTGAAATAAAATGTTCACCGAACTCGCCTCTCAATAAGTCCACTGTTGCGCGTGCTGTGTGGCGTGTGGCACCGTCTTGTTGAAACCACATGTCATGCAAGTCAAGCTCTTGCATTTTGGGCAAAAAAAAAAGTTGGACATCATCTAACGGTAGCGCTCACCATTCACAGTTACGGTAAGACTCGCATCATCTTTGAAGAAGTACGGTCGAATAATGCCACCAACCCATAAGCCGCACCAAACTGTGACTTTTCCTGAATGCATTGGTAGCTTTTGCAATGCTTCTGGTTGATATTTACTGCAAAATCGACAATTCTGCTTATTTACGCACCCATTGAGCCAAAAATGAGCTTGACCATAAAATGGAGGAAGCGCGCGATGAACAGAGCACGTATTTTGATAATAAAATTCAATAATTTGTAAGCGTTGTTCGTTTGTAAGACGATTCATGGTTAAATTATAGACCAAATTGAAGATGTTTGACAGTGGAAAAAACACGAAACGTGCGTCAGCTGTTTAAACCAGTGTTGCCAAAAAGATAATATCAAAATAAAAATCATCCGTTATGAGCTGTGGGCTTATAAACTTTCATTCAAAAAAAAAAGTGTGCGTTACAAGTATCCTTCAGGAGGTGTCAAGTATTTTTTAGATTTATAAAATTTAATTATTTAGAAAATTCTGCGGTTTGGTATTTTTTTTTAATTTCTTCTCAAAATTCAATGTTTTACTGAGCTTTTTTTGACAAATTTTTTCGAATAAATTTATAATTTGTATTTGAAAATACACAATTTTAATAATTTTGTTTCCTGTTTCCTGAAGATGCCACCCAACAGTGTGGCGAAATATTGAAAAAATAAATAAAAAAAAATATTTTTATCTTAAAACCTGACCAGTGCTTAATGAATAAGAAAAAAATAAATAAAAAACATTTAAATTTAGTTTTTTTTTTTGTTTTGTTCTATTTTCGATATTTTAATAGACTTTTTGGAGTATTGAAAATACAACTTTTAAATTAAGAAAGAAACTTAGAACTTATAATTTTTAGGAAATAAATTATTGATTTTTAGTTAGGCCTAAGTTCGTTAAATAAGCATTAACTAAGCATCTTTATAATTTTCGAAATATCATATTAAAGGTAGAGATTTACGCCTACCTAAATGAGTTTGCATTTATTTCAATTCTGATTTGTTCCCAGCAAGCCATCCATGATAAATGACACTTTCAATTATTTCAATAAAACTACAATAATTTACTTTAAATTTTCTTTTATTCTCATATCGTATTTGAAATATTTCTTTTTTGTTTTTATTTTATTTTATTTTTTTAAAATTATTAGTTTTTATTATTACATAAATTAGTTTTAAAAAAATATAACAAAATTAAAGGTACATTCCAATGGTTTGTTTTTTGGGTTATCTATCTTGTCACAAGAGGTGGCCCAAAGAATAAAACTAAATTAGGCGACCTAACACAACAACAACCTCATCATTCAGTTTTTAATTATAATTATTTAAATAATTTTTTTTGTATTTATTTTTAAATTTTTGGTAGTTCTGTTTTTTAATTTTAACAATTTCTAAATTAACTATTTGGTTCACATTCACATTTCACATCAGTTTTTTTTTTTAATTTCGTTTTTAATTAAATTATTTATGTACTAAAACTGTAAAGATATATTAAAAAAATAATAGAACTACAATAATAATTACAATATTTTGTATAAATAACAATTTCGCTAAATATAAATGAACTACAAGAAACAAAGTGATTGATATACAGCGACTATAGACTGAGGTTTAATATTTTGTGATATTGATCTAAACTTATAAACAAACACGTCATATACTTTTAAATAGAAAATAAATAATAACATCGTTATTTAATACACATAATTACTTAATAACTGCTAAAGCTTTCGAAATGACAGTTAAAATTCTCATTAAGTTAAATAATATTTGAGTTCTTATTAATAACACTGGACTAGATGAAAAAATAAAAGAAAGCTAAAATAAATTATTATGATTTATTTTCATTAATGTTTGACTTAAATAGTAAAAAAAATTAAAAACAAAAAAAAAAATATTAGAAAAAGAAAACTGGGGAAAACAGCTTTTTCTTAAGGTACAAATATTCAAGCACAAATTTTAGCATTAATTTTATTTATTAATTAATTAATTTATTTTAATTTAAATTAAATAAAACATAAAAATTTTCTATTATTAAATCATCTTGCGAATTTATAGTATTTTAGTTTTAAATCCAAAATACTAAAATTCTTGATTGATTCTACTGTTTGCCGTCGTCGTTGTTGTTGTTGTTACTAAGCAATTTACAAAAATATCAATAAGCAATGATTTTATCATAAATCCTTAGTAATTTTTATCTCGTAAAATTTAATTAAAAAAAATTAACTTCAGCTATAAATCGTTATTTTTTTATCGAAAAAATCAATTTTGTACAAAGCAGTTTTAAAAGTGGTTTTGTGTTGGAAAAAGTACTTTTAGAAAAAAATATTCTTTTCGAAATATTCACCCCTATCGTGAATAAGAAGTGAAATGTTTGTTTTCTTGAAATTTTCATTCATCTCGAAGTGAAAATTGCTATCACGGATTTCCCATGAAATATTTCTTCACTTCATTGAACAGCTGTTTAAAATTAATAAACTATCAGTGCACATTGAATGTAAGTAAGAAGAAAAAGATTAGTGAAAATTTGTGAATTGAAGTTTAAAAATAAATAAATAAAATTTTTATATCGAAAAACATGACGTGCAAGATGCGTATAACCCCTTGAAGTTACCTGAGACAATTTTTTTATATCCCCATTTTTAATTTAATGACATTTTTAATAAAAAAAACTTTTATAAATTTACCAGCAAAATATCTCTTTGTTTTGCATCTTTTCGAGTATAAAATCAGTCTGCGCTGCAGAAACTGAAGGGAAAAAATCAATCACGTGTTTGCATGAAAAATTGTTCATGATATTCAAGATTGTAATTTGGGAAAAAGGAAAAGCATTTCAAGTGAAAATCTATTCATGACAGGGGTGATTAACTTTTAAAAAAGGAAATTTTATATTTTTCTAAAATGAACTTTTTAGAGAAGTATAATTTTAAAAATAAATTCTAGAAAAATCACCTGTTTTATTTATTTATAATTTACCCTTTTTTCTGAATTTATAAACATATATTTTTTAAATTTTGTATCTGTTTTTTGATATTTTTTTTGATAACCTTTTAAAATTTTTTATTGCAATTCTTGTTGTGAAACGAATAAATAACGAAATATCGAAATAAAGAAAAATGAAAGTCATGAACATTAAACGATTTTATCACTTATCAAATCATAATTTATATTTAATTAAAAAGATGCCTAAAAATTACTTTTAATTTTTAAAATGCGCTTTTTAACAAAACTTTTCTTTCAATACAAAAGTTTTCTTCTATTTTCTATTTTTCAAAATTTTTTTTAATTCAAGTATCTTTAAAAAATAAACATTAATAAAAGTACTTTAAGTAAGAAAAGCAACAAACAGGAAAATCTTAAAAAAAAAAACAATTTTTAAAAAGTACACTTCTTAAAAAAAAGTAGTTTATAACAAAAATATTACATTTTAGAGGCCGCAATTTTAAAACGATTATAAAAAAGTACTTTTTGAAAAATCTATATATGTTATTGAGCATAATTAAAAGCTACCTTTATAACAGGAAATTAATAAAAAAAATACTATTTACAAAGAAAAAAATTTTTTTTAAGTTAAGGAAACAAAACAAAAGACGCGTTAAAAATCGCATTTTAATTAAAAAAATTATATAAAAAGAAAAAAAAAATTTAACAAAGTACCTTTAACAAAAAAAATGTTTAAAAAACGGTTTTGAAAATTAAAAAAAGTACCTCATACAATTAATATCAAAAAATTAAGTTTATGAAATAAAAAGAAAAATCTTCCAAAAAATAGTTTTGAAAATTCCACTTAATAAAAATTACTTTCTATAAAATGTACCATTTAGTGACACAGAAAAAGCACCTTCTATTAAAAAACGTAATTTAAATTAGAATTTAAAAACATAAATCAAAAGAGCGTTTAATTAAAATGTCAAATTAAGTTAAGAAGAGGAAAATCTTTTTAAAAACTGCAAATTAAACAATATTTTTTTGTAAAGATACCTTAACAATATAAACCTATATAAATTACTTTTTTTAAAGAAATACTTAAAAAAGTACTTTTATAAAAAGTGCCTTCACAAAAAGTACCTTCATAAAAAGTACCCTTCATAAAACGTTTCAGAATTATATTTTATAAAAGGGGATTTTAATTTAAAATAAAAATTTAATAATAAAAGGTACCTTTAAAAAAGTACCTTTTGGTGACTTCATAAAAGGAAGTTTTAGATATGTTTTATCAAAAAGGCTTTTCAAATTTTAAATTCTTTCAACATAAATTTTGAATATAAATTAAAAAAAGGACTTTTTAAAGAACACTTTTTATATAAAGTACTTTTATAAAAAGTACCTTCATTAAACGTTTCAGAAATACATTTCATAAAAGAGAATTTAAATTTTAAATTAAAATTAAATAATTAGAGGTACTTTTTTTAAAAGTGGCTTTATAAAAAGGAATTTTAGAAATATATTTTTCACAAGGCTTTTCAATTTAAATATTTTGCAAAATAGATTTTAAATATAAATTTAAAAAATAACATTTTAAAGAAATTTTTTTTTGAAGCTGGAATATTTAAAAAAATGAACTATTAAAAAAAGAGAACTTCAGTAGCCTTAAAAAAAAGTACTTTTCATTTAAAAAATTGTTTAAAAAAAATTGATTTAATAGAAGAAATCACTTAAACCAACATTTGAAACTGACAGTTTGCAAAAAAGTACTTTTATAAACAATTTTCAAAAAAGTACTTTAAACAAGGACTTTTCAAAAAGTACTTTAATAACGACTTTTACGGTACGGTTTTTTTTTAACTATTAAATTCTACTTTTTGATGACTTTTCGATTGTTTTTGTTTTTTTTTAAATTTCCATTTATTTTTTTAATGCTGAATTGATGACAAGTGGCTTCCAAACCCAGTCTATAATTAACCATAATTAACTGATTTGTTTCTAACAGTCCATAAATTATTCACTGAATAAAATTTGTATCTTAATTGCTAATAATACTCAAAATTAATGTTCATAGTCTAAACTTCCAGGGTCGATGACGAGCCCTATACTTTAGTAAGATTATTTTCTTACGTACTCATACAGCCGTCTCGGTATCAGTCTCGTCTATGCGTCCCAAACGCCATGAATTTGGATCTCCTACTGTAAGAAAATTATTTAAAAAAATAATTATATTTTTTATTATTTTTAAAAGAGTTGTAGTTTTGATTAAATTTTGGTTTCTTTATTAGAAAAAAAAAAATAATTATTAAAAATAGAAATTCATGCATTTTGTTGCTGTTGTTGTACAATAATCGTGAAAAAGAAAAGTTTTAAGAATTTCAAGAAATTCTTTAGAAATAAAAAAATTAAATCTAATAAAACATTTATGACATATAAAACATTACAACACATACACACACACATATACATTTTTTAATATTTACAGTTGTAATTGTTTAAAAAATTTTTTAACTAAATTTTAATAATTTTGTAATTTAATGATTTAAAAAAAAACAATCTCACTTACCACTTTCATAATATTTCGAAATCCTTGGTAGTGCTATTTATTTATTGTTGTTGTTGTTGTTGTTGTCATTAATTGTTGTTGTTTGAAAACAAAAAAGAAAATTAAAATTAAAACTTTACGCAACGAAACTACTTACATATTTGAAATTAAATAAAAAAAAAAAAAAAAAAAAAAATAAAAAAAAAAAAATCCAAAAAATAAAAATAATAGAAATACGATTTATTGAACGAAATTTGTTCTTTTTGATGAGTTTTAGCAATTAAAAGTCAAAATATGTTGATTCCAAAATAATAATTATTATTGAGTGAAGTGAAGTGATGTTGTGTTTTAAAAATAAATTTCTAGTTCTTTTCCTCTCTTTAGAAACTTTTTTATGGCTGAAATAATTGTAGATTTATAAAAAAATAAGATTTTATGTTTTCATATTTATTTTGCATTTTTTATTTTTTTATTATTTTTTTTTTTTAATTTTTTTTTTAATGTGTTAAGCAAAATTACAAAAATACATTTAATTTAATTTGTTGTAGTTAATTTCTAAACTTTTATTTTATTAAAAGCAATTGCTGAAATTCTTTTCGCTGCTATTTTGAAATTTATAATTTCTTTAACTGGAAAATTGTGTAACTTTTTAATTGTCTTTTTTTATTTTTTGGCAATATTTTGAAAAATTGTAATTAAAAATTGCTATTTTACATTCCTTTAATAAATTAAAAAATAAAGGACAAAAAAATCGCTTGAAATGTCCTAAAAAAATAATAAAAAATTAAAATAAAAAATATACAAAAAAAGATGCTTTTAAAATACGGACCCTTAAGGTGCTTCAATAGCATCACTAATGAAAAAAACGAATTTTATATTTTGTTTGGTAAAAGAAGCGATAGAAACTGTTCATTAAACAAAAAAATATTTTGCGAGTTCGATTCAGACATAAAGAGTTCCTTCCGTCTTAACTTTTTACTGTATATTTTAATTATCTGTTGTTAAAAAATTCAGTTGTAAAGACAATAAAAGTCCGTCTTCTATTGGGACACTCATAAAGTTTTTATTTAATTTTTTATACTTGTTATTGTAAGCGGGTCACACGTCTACTGTTTCTGCCTATAACTTTTTTAAAAATTAAGCCATATACGTAAAAATAACGTTATTATAAGGACACCCTTTAAGGCCAGGTTTAACTATCATACACAATCGTGCGATTTAATCACACAAAAATCTGACAGAATCATTTCCTACTTAAAAATCGTTTCAAAATGGCGTCGCAGGTGCCACACTATTATACAAAAAGAAAGAAAAAAAAAAAATGCAAAAAACATTTGGTTTTAATATTCTGTTGTTTTTTTTTTCTTTCTTGATCTTAAATAAATCAACTCTAGTGGCATAGAGAAAAAGTTGTATGAATTAATTGAAAATATTGTGAAATCGTACAGACCTGTCAAAAAGTTTGTCAATAAAATTAATTTTATTTGGTGTTTTTTACATTTTCCTTCTTCAACTTTTTAACCACAGCTATTCGTTCTTCCAAACTTTACACAAACGTCTGCAACAAATATAATTTTAGTGCTATATTCGGGCTATTCAAAATCTTATATACCCTTCACCATCTAGTGAAAATTGAAATGTTAAAAAAAAATAACATAAAAATGTCATCGACTTCTAATGGGTTAAGCATTTTTAATAATTTTAGTATTTCCTAAAAGATCTCTTCAAAAGCTTTAAAATGATACCCATATTGATATTTTAAAAAATTTGAAAATTTCAGAGGCCTGTAACTCGGAAAATATGGGCGAGCGCCAATTTTTTCACGTGATGTTTTTTTTTTTTGTTATTTTTTAATTTTCTATTGCTCCATATATTTGTTTTTTTTTTATTGGATTTACTTCATTGTTCAAAATAATAAGGAAAAATTAGACGTGGTGTTTAGCACACCGCCAATAACTTTTTTTTCAAAACAATGTCTAATCGTTTGGCGTATTTAAATTTCCTATAGTTCATCTAGTGATTTGGCAAAGTTCATTTTAACACTAACACGGACAGACGGACATCGCTCAATCGACTTCGCTTTCACTTTTTGTGGTAAAATTTATTAAAAAAAAAAGAAAAAAAAATGTGTGCCCTTTTTTATTTCAACCCATAATCAGTGTTACGTATTTTTTATTTCTGGCTTTGAATGTAGATATCCAAAAACCTTTTGTGTTATGGTTACTGTTTGCATAAAATATTATTTATTATTCTTATGTACGTCCCATGTAAATATGTAAAAAATTCGAAAACTGGATCATTTAATGGCGAGTGTCCATCAATTAACTGTCCTTAAAATCCATCTACTAACAAACCTCAAAAGTTTTTTCTGGGACGGCGCGCATATTAGATTAACTTATTTAAAATTGACATAACATGAACAATTTATAAAATTAAAATAAAATCAATTTTGCACTCTACCGATACACACCTGGCTAAAAATGTACACTTTTTTAAAAGTGCTACAATGAAATTACATGTTTATTATTTTTTAAATTTTTTACTTTAAAATTCATTAATAAAAATTTCCGTTTTTATTTTCAGCCACAACAACATATCTTTAAGAAAAAAGGAAAAGGTTTTCTTAAAAATTCAACAGGAGCCGAATGTTTTATACATCAAAATGGCAAGAAGGAGTTCAGGGCATTAAATGTGTCAAATTAAAAAAGAACTGTACAAAACTGTAGATTTTATATTAAGAATATTTGCTGTGTTGACTAAAAAAATTAAAAAAAAAAAACAATCTCAATCTTAATTTTTGTGTTTCAATTAAATAAAATATCTTTTTTGCAGGACATTAAGAAATTAACTTAAAATCTTTTAAATAAGAAATTTTATAAAAAAGATCTTTTAAAACATTTTTTAATTTTAGTTAGTTGGTCATGTTATGCAACACTTTGTTTTAAAAAATATCCCAATAATTGAAGCATACTTTTAGGCTTTGACATCTTTTTTTTAAACTGCCCTGTTGTCTAGTTAATACGAGTATTATGATGGATGGATACATCTTGTGCTGAAGTAAAAATAAAAAAAACCTTTGGAAATGTTAAGTCGATCTGAAAATTTAACTCTTTGGATACAGATATGAGTCAGTTCTCTTTACTCGTCATGCAATACTTTGAAAGCAGACAAAAATAAAGATGAAGTCGTATGCAGCTGATTACACTTTTCAACCCTATCGTGAATAAGAAGTGAAATTTTTGTTTCCATGAAATTTTCATTTCCCTCAAAGTGAAAATTTCTATCATGGATTTCCCATGAAATATTTCATCACTTCATTGAACAGCTGTTCAAAATTAATAAGCTATCAGTGCACATTGAATGTAAGTAAGAAGAATAAGCTTCGTGAAAATTTGTAAATTGAAGGTTAAAAATATGACATGCAAGACGCGTATAACACTTGAAGTTACCCGAGACATTGCTGACCCATTTCAACAAAAAGAAAAAAAAAACTTTAGACAATTTTTTTATATCTCCATTTTTAATTTAATGACATTTTGAATAAAAAATCTTTATAAATTTACAATCAGTAGATCTCTTTGTTTTGCATCTTGTAGGTCATAATGTCAGTCTGCGCTGCAGAAACTGATTTTGAATTAAAAAATTTATTAAAAATTTGAATATTTTAATTATAATTGATAAAAATTTGCATAAAATGTATGCAGTTCCCCAGTAAAATTTAAGTGAGCAAACTTAAAGGAAAAGTGAAAAAATTTCGAGGGAAAAAAATTAATCACGATAAAGGAAATTTTTGTTCACGTGAAAAATTGTTCATGTGAATTATTCACGATTGTAATTTAAGGAAAAGGGAAAACATTTCAAGTAAAAAGTTATTCATGATAGCGGTGAATTACTCAACTGGTTTTTAATGCGATGACATAAGTTTCAAAATTTAAATAAATTTTCAAAGTTTCTGTAGAAACTTAGACTCCATCAATCACTCTCAAAGTCGTCGGTATCGCTTTTCACTTTACTAAAGAAATGAGGATGGAATTAGACATCTTGCTCCAAGGCCGGCGTATCCTTAAACCAAAAAAATTCCTAGGCGTGGTCTTTAAAAGCCTTCCCCAATCCTCATCGCACCCCAACTATAAAGTGAAAACTTGGAGCAAGATCTTAAAAGCTCTCATCGGCATCTTTTGTAAAATTACTAACGAGACTTTTATAACTGCGTACAAAGCAATCTTTAATTATGTTGCCCCAAAATGGACCTCAGTAGCACCGAGTGGCTGTGTTATCGGATGTGTTTAAATAAAAAATTAAAAAAAAAAATACATCATCGTCATGAGAAGAACAGGATGCTTGCGGTCATACAATACTCGCTAAGCACTTTCTGGTGACATTTCACTTGGCAAGTCACCCTAATTACGAGGTGACATTTCAATATCCACCTTCTAGACACATCCGGCAAGACAGCAAGTGTTATCGTGGTAAAAATCGGGATATTATGTCATCAATTATAGACCAAATGGCCTGAAGACGTAAAATCTAAAGTATTAGCAGGCGGTCTCAGGAGCAATAAATAGCTATAGATACAACAGGGTCTTAAATAAACAACCTGCAGCGATTGTAGAAAATGACAGGCTTTTACACAGGCGAACAAGATCAATTTTAGAACAATTGAAAGCCGGTTGGTGTAGTATTCTCAACAGCTACCGTGAGCGAATTTTTTCCTGCACTTTAAATCGATACCCAGTCACCTCCAAGGCCCTTACGATACAAAGCACTTATTCATTAGACCAATAGGTCAACGCCTCATAGACGTATAAGGTGGGGCAATTTCTTCAGCTCCAAGTACAATCTAGCGAAATAAATACTTTATTAAAACTACAACAACTAAAACATACCAAGAGTAACCAACTGTAAAGCTGGATTCACCCATTTTGTTTCGAAACAATGAGTGAATCCAGCTTAAGTTCTATTCCAAGGCGAATCAATTACCAGGTGGCAGCGTTGCCCGATTCATTACTTTTCGCTGGAAACGTTTCCTTAAAAAAAAATTCATACAGATTTTTTCATGGCGAAATCATGTACCAAGTGGTTGCAGTGGCGAATTTATTCACTTTCGCCGTTGTAGAAAGTGTCAAACTTCATTTAAAAAACTGGCGCTTATTTTTTTACTTATGGAGTTTGAAATTTCCTGCAATTTCGAAAATGAATGAATTCGCCACTGCCACCGCCTGGTACATGATTTTGCCATGAATTTTTTAAATATGGAATTTGGCAGTCAGTTACCAGCGAAAAATTATGAATTCGCTTTATTCTATTTTATATTCTAACAGTACTTTTTACCAGGCCGCATAAATTAAACGACAAATATTTATGTAACACGTCAGCTGATAAGTCCCGAGTGGATCTTGGAGGATGCCACAATTATGTAAGTGCAGATGTGTGCAAAAATTTAAAATGATGAGGTAAAACGTTACATTACAAATTACATGTGCTTCTTCTATTTAACTTAAATTAAGTTTATAAAATCTGTAGTTGTGTTGGTGACAATGCTTAACAAAAAGAGTTAAATTAGTAAATTCGTGAACATGATAAAATCGGCAAAAAAATGTGCAAGAAGGAAATGTTAACACATTAAAACAATTTCTTAGAAAACAAGAAATAAATAAATAAAAAATAATTCAATAAACAATAGCAAGCTGAAAATCAACATTATGTACCGCCCATGTTCTAAAAATCAAAGAAGAAGAAGGTTATCAATTCGACTGAATGCTACCTTTTTTATGTTTGTGCCTGCAGAACTCAGTTATTTCTAAACCGATTTTGCAAATTTTTGTAATTTGATAGATTATGCTTACAGATTGCTCTTGGTCCTGTTTGAAAAACAGTTCATAATCTTAAAAATTAAAGGGTGTCCCCACACAACATACATGTTTTTTAAGTGTATTTAAACCTTAAAACGCACTTTCTTAAAATTAAAAAAAAAAATTGAGTATTACTATAGCTCCTTATAAAAAAAAGTAATACAAAAATAAATCTAAAAATTAAAGGGTGTCCCCATAGATGACGTAAAATGCCCTTTATGCGGCTATCTTTTGAAAACGCTTGAAATTTGGACAGGATGTCGATTACTATGACCGTTCTAATAACAAGTATAAACATTTAAAATTATAAATTAAAGGGTGTCCCAATAGTTAATATAATTTGATGTATGTGCCCAAACTTTCGAACTGTTATAGACAGATAACTGAAGTTTACAAAGGGCCTTTATTGCTAATCTGCTATAACAAGTATAAAATTTGAATTTAGAAATTAAAGGGTGTTCCCATATTTGAAGTAAGTCGACCTATATGGTCCTATCGTTTGAAACGTTATGTACAAACACTTGAAAATCAAACAGAATGTCCACTACATTGTGTGGTAAATTAAGAAGTATCAATATTTAAAATTATAAATTAAAGGGTGTTACACTAGTTGCTGTTATTTGATGTATGTGACCAAACTGCTGAACAGTTGTAGACAGTTGGTTGAAATTTGCGGAGAACCTTTATTGCTAAGTTCGCTATAACAAGTAGCAAACTTGATGTATTTTGGCCCTATCTTTGAAACCAAACTCTTGAAAATTAGACAGAATGTCCATTTCAATATCAAGTATAATAAAAAGTATAAATATTTCAAATTAGAAATTAAAAGGTGCCCTAATGGTTGTAATTTGATGTTTAGGGTCAATCTTTTAAACAGTTTTAGAGTTACGCTTAGAATTTAAACAAATTTTGTTTTAATGTGTCAGCAATAAAAAGTGTAAAAAATAAAGGGTGACCACATAATTGCTAAATTTTCTTTTTTAATCTGCATTCATATTTTGTTCTACGACATATAAAAAATTCTAACGCAATCTTTCTCGAATATAATAAAATTAATGATTTTAAATTTTATTGTTTTGAAGTCGGTCTTTTTTTACAAGAATTATTTAAAATGGCACGCGACTTTACAATCGCTAAATTTGTTCTGCAGTTTAAGCGATTCGGTTGCATTTTGTAAAAACAAAAATATCAGGCAACACTGATAATTAAAAATTTATTTCGTGCGATTTTAAACATTTCGCAGTCACAATATGGCCGTACATTTAAACATAAACTGAGAAGTAAATGAGGAAAATTAAAAAAAAGTGTCCGATATAGAAGCGCCTTAAAATAGTTCGGCTTTACGTTAATGAAGAAAATACCAAAATTAAATTTCATAACGCTAAAAATGCATTCAATTAGGTAAAAGAGAAAAATTAATAAATAAAATTAAAGAAAGAGAAATTGGAACTATACAACAACAAAACTGTGATCCCATAACCTTTTATAGCCCTCTAACTATAAGAACAGAAAAATCATGATACAAAAATAGAAGGTAGTTCCATTTTTTCTGTTCGTAGCCATATTTGCCTTCTGACGTTTGCGAGAGTTATGAAAATTTGTGCTACCATATAAATTTCTAAGATCCCGTTCTTTTTGCTTTGTTCTTTTTTCCAAAATTTATTCGGCTTATCCAGATAAAGAGTTACTGCATTTTTTATTCTCAGAAAAAATTGTTTTTAATGTTTTTCATTTTTTTTTGCAGAAGTAATCGTTTTTTTCTGATTTTTATTTATGATTTCAACTAAAAAAATTATTGCTATCTTATTTTCATTTTGTCTATGTTTTTTTGTTTTGCAAAAATTATTGTGATTTAATAATTTTATCGGGATAAAAAATAGCATGATATAATTTAAAAATTAATTAATTTAGTTAATGTTCCCGAAGTTTATTTTAACAATTATTTTTGCAAAAAAAGTAAAAATCAGAACAGTGTTTCCTGACAAAAATATAAGATTTTTGGAAAATATATATCAAAACGGTGTGCGGATATTTTCTTGTTGTTGCTTTTTTCTTTGTAAGAATCAAAAATATTTATTATAAGTTTTTATTGATGATACTTATAAGAATAATTTGTCCAAAATAAATAAAATAAAAATATATATTTCGAATTTTGTTGTTAACAGTTGCCGGCTTAGTCGATTTTGGGCCGCCGCTGAACTGATATTAACTGAGCCACCGCCGCGGAAAAACTGTAGACTTCAGTCGACTTTTAGCCGCAGCCGAAAATCTTTTGCTTAGCCGCCGCCGGTTGCAATTTAATATCGGCTTCGTTCCCTGATATAAAGCTCTTGAAAACTTTTCAGGATATATAATTTCTAAAATAGAATTGAAGGAATTTTATTTCAAACCTTTAAAGAAAAATAACAAAGTTATACAAACATATGTGAACGTTCTATCTGAGGGAGCCCTCTATAAGCCAAAGAAGGAATTTTTAATGGAAGAAACAGATAAAAACTAAATTTAACTTTTTTGAAAATTAAGCAAAATTTTTGGTGCAATTCAAATTTAACGTTAAGCCTGGTATTCTGTTCGAATTTGTGAAAATTGTTGAGCAACATTGATTATTTCATATGAAAAATTTGATATTTAAAATGTGGTATCTATCTCGCGATTTAGCAGAATTTAACGTTTTTTAGTGTTCACGTTGACTACATTGTTTTAGAAATGTGAGCAAAATATATATGATCAGTTGTTATTTGAAAAATTCCGCATGAAATAATGCCTCTTTGCTTTATTTCACAGCTTAAATAAAAAGTTTCCAAAATCATTTTATGTGTTTTTCTACATTAAAAACAGAGTACCACTTCTGCAACATTTTTTCGTGACTTTTTCATAAAAATTTTTTATGTATGTAGTTTGACAGCATTCCGTATGAAAAACTGAACAGTGACCAGGCTTAAGCCATTGAAAGTGCGGTAAATTGAAAAGGGTATATCAACAGTGGGGCTTTGTTGTACTCTTCTAATCAACAACCAGCTTGGTTTTGAAATGCCAGTTGTTTTCAAACGATGTTTAGTATCTTAAAAACTGGTTGTCGCTGCCAAAACATATTTTTGAATATATTATTTCACTCAGTTTTGATAAATTATTAAACGAATGCCTGATAACAATTTTATAGCAAATGAAATTTTAAAATAAAATTTCATTTAAAATATTTTTTTGACAAATTTCTTTAAGTGTAGAAATAAAACCTCATGGTTGTGGACGCTTCTTTTTTATTTATTTATTTATTTATTTTTTTTTTTTTTTGTTGAGTTTTGGCAATTTATAACAAAATCAAGAAATCTGCATAAAATTAGAATCATGCGTTTTTTGTCAAGACCTCATTTTTTAATTCCATTTTTTTAAACAATGTTGCCAGATTTTCAACTTTTTTTTCGTACACTGTGGGAAAAAACTATTTTAAAAAATTCATAAAAAATTAATTAAAAAAAAGGGAAAATTAATTTAAATAAAAAATATAAAAATGTTGCCAACTGCCAATTAAAAAGAAGTAAAATGATTTTTTTTCTTCAATTTAAAATTTATTTATATTTTCTTTTAGAGTCGGAGTACGCTTTCACAACCGATGCTTTGCATTTTTGCTTATTGCTTTCTTTTATTTTTAGTTTTAAAGTTACACAATTATTTCCATAATTAAAATTAAAGCGACATATTTTTCATTAAAGCATAAAAGAGTTTTCGAAAAATATAAATTCGTTTATTTATAGGCAACCAAGCATTTTTGCTACACTTTTCTACTGTTTAAACAAAGAGATTTATGTACATTTAATGAATTCACAATCTGTTGTAAATTGTAGATTATACGAAATACAACCAGGCTGCTGGTTATTGGGTATAAAAGGAAGGATGGTGCCGAATTGTGAGTTTGACGATTAGTAAAGCTGTCTATTGAATAGGAATAAATATTAAAATGAACACAAATTAAACGCTGTAGATGGGAAATGAGAGGCTTTTTTAGCGTGGACATTGTTATAGTTCCATCTCTGCAGTGCATTGCTATCACTGTTCTGGTAATGCCAGCACTGTCATATTAAAAGCAAAGTAAAGTGAGTCTTTCTATGAACGAACAACCAAAAAAATTTTTTATTTTAAGGACCCAACCACTGAATTTTCTAAAATTTTTAAAGAAATTAAATCGAATCTTTGGGTGTTGCTTATAATGGTTGCCTGTAGTGGTTGTTTATACTGCTTCTCAGCAGGAGAAGATCCCTTTAGTTGCGTCGTCTAGCAATTGTGTACTGACATTGACAGAAGAAGAATTTCGCACTAACTATGGGCTCATCTATTTCAAAAATGTCGGATATCTTAAAACGCTACATCCAAAACTAGCACACCTGTGGATGCGGGCGTCAGGGGACGGGAAACTGCGAGAGCCTATCATGGGAACCTTTACTACAGAATTCAGAGATTCATAAGTTCTATGCTACTCCAGTTGAGGCCTGCTTAGACCAACTGGTTAATGAAAAAACCAGCGTTATCTTCTAAAATGTTAGCGTGGGAACATCTAAGACTTAATTTAATATTTAAGGTGCAGCTTTTGGACCGAACATCGGGCATAAAAGTATTTGGTCAGTAGGGGGATCAGAGAAGCTTGAATGCTGCTCAAAGTGCTCTTTGCCAGAAAGGCCAGTAAAGTGCTTAGATATTATAGAGCTACCTTAAGTTGGACAACTACGTTGACGACGAGTTATAAAAATTTCAAGTACAATCTGTACAGGATGTGAAATGAAACTTGTAGATTGTCCATATAAGAAGCTCAGACTTAGGGCCACAAGCAGAAGCTTGTTAAATGTGAATGCTCCATGATGAGAAAGAAGGCCAACGGTTACTGGTCGACAGTCTGGAATCTCTTAGGTCAAAAGTAAAGGCCAGGGAGGTTACTCTGTATCTCGATTCGAAAGAAAATATTTTCCAAACACAGTGTATAAGCCATAGAAATTCGAATTATTTGCTTTTAGAATCGAAATAGAGAGTAACTCCCCAGTATTCACTATCGGACAGAATTCTGTCCTTTTTTAAAAATTGTTTCAAAATGGCGTCCCAGGTGCCACAAATGGTTTTAGTACTTTGTTGTTTTTTTTCTCTCTAAATGTTCAAAAAAATCAACTCTGATCGCATAAAGAAAAACAAAACAAAAAGTCTGTCACACTAAAACACTTTTACTCTACACTATCATACACGCCTATAGTTTTTGAAAGATCGTACGAGTGAATATGATTGTGCATCCTGGCCTTAAAGGCTGATGGCATTGATGACTCAATGAGCGTAAGATTGTCGTAAATTGAGAATTGGTTGGCTAAAATATTTGAAGGCTGAAAGAGGTCGAAAAGGGACTAATTACATTAATAATGATGGAAAACATTAGTTATTATTATTAAATATAATTAAAGGGTTGCCACATTCTATTTTCGTCATAAGAGGCAATTGAAGTCATTTGTCTCTTTTGAAAAGTCTTAAGATTTTAGATGTTTATACAACAGAAATTTACATACAACAACATGTTTACAATTAACCTGATTGTATTTCTTTAACCCCAAATTTACAATAGATTGTGAATTGATTTTATCATTAAAGCGTAGACAGACGTAAGAGTTACTAGTTTGAATTAAAAGCTAACAAATGTGACAGACGACAGTTTTTGTATTTAATAATCATTTATATTACGATTAAATGGATAGAAGACAGAAAGTACGGTTAGCAGCTGTGCTGATTTCTTATTTTACTAAAAACAATTAATAAAAATAACGTACCTTTTCAGCCTTTGAATCCATTTTTGTTTCCCAAATGTAAACAATATGACAACCGCTTGTTGATTATCGATGGTGTTGCCATACTGAAATAGCTAAATTCAGTATAAATTCATTCACCATAAATCTAATTCACATTGGAATGGGGATAATTCAAAAGTTAATTTGAATTAATACTGCTAATGCAAATTACCGCAGTCGTCTGTCTACGCTATTAGAAAGTTTTTAAAAATATTTTGTTTATTTGAAATACAAACCGCAACTGTGGACTTTTTGGTCTATTTGAAAGGTTTTTTTAATATTTTTAAAACACTTAAGAAATTCTAACCGCATTTAATAAAACAAAATTACAAGTGATGTTAACGATTTTATAGCGTAGACAGACGACGACGTTATTTTGAATCAGCCGTCTTAATTCAAATTAACTTTTAAATTATTCATATTTCAATGTGAATTAGATTTATCGTAAAAGCACCAAATCAAAGTAAATTTTTACTAAATTTAACTATTTCAATATGGCAACACAGTCGATAATCAACAGGCGGTTGTCAAATTGTTTACATTTGGAAAATTAAAATGGATTTAAAGGCAGAAAAGTTAGGTTATTTAAATTGTTCTCAGTAAAATAAAAAATAAATATTGAAATCAGCATCGCTACAAGCCGTATTTTCTATCTTCTATCCATTTGATCGAAATGTAAATGATTATTAAAAGTAAAAATTGACGCCTGTCAGAGTTAAATTTTAATTCACATTTGTTAGCTTTTAATTCAAATTTACTCTGTCGTCTGTTTACGCTTTTACAATGCTTAAGCTGCCTTTAGATGAAATGTTTTTTACGCATGACTTGAAAGATTTTCCATAACAAATTACATATGTATCGTGTTAACGGTTTAAAAAATTTCTTGTGTTTAATACATATGTAAAAGTCATATGACAAATTTTCATTTAGTGCGTGTTTTATTTTTATATGACAAAGCATCTGACTTTAAGTGGTGCAACTTATTCGCCCTAATCGTGGTTGGCGTTTTTGTGTCAAAAACTCAGCGTTTTTTTAAGTTTTGTAATAGATTACGGTGCAGTCACACGGTCAAGTTTTTGTTCAATTCTCTTTCAAGAAATTTACACATTCTGTTTGTCAAAATTCACAAAAATTGAAAGCTGTGACGTAGGCTGCATGCAATTTCAAAGCAAGTTTTTAAGCAAGATGTCAAGAAAACACTGACAGCAGAATTTGTAATACAAATTTGGAGGGAAAAACGTCAATCAGCTGTTTTCTTGAATGTAATTTGAAAGACTCAATTGAACGAAAACTTGAAAGCAAATTCTCAGCAAGTTTTTAAAGTGTGAGTGTATTGGTTAAAAAATGAGAGATATTTTAAAACTTGAATAAAAATCTGATCGTCTGACACCCCTAGTTAAAGATAGCTCGTTACAAAATTGTCGTAGTCAAAATACGGCTACTCCAAATACGATAGGGGTAATTCTTTCTTCAGTTTTAGCGTTTTTAAATCACCAAAAAATGTGAAAAGCACTAAAATGGATGAAAACAGAAACAAGTTGTCATCTTTGTTAGCATCAGCTGTCAAACGAAAAAAAAAAGTACAATAAGAATTTAACAGAAAAGTGAAAAAAAAAATAGTTAAATAAAAAAAGAGCAGCTGGATAATACAGTTGCATAATCTTTTGTTTCCATTTTGCAATTTTTATAAACTTAAGAAACAATTTCCTTTATTAAAATTGTTTGTGGAAAAACAGCTGCTAACAAAGATTTACTTCATAGGTTATGTCAGAAGTAATTTACATAAGCGTTTAAACGCCAAAAATATAAGTAATATGTAAAAATGGCAACTTTGACATACATATGAAATTACAAATGGATTTTCAAAGTGACAAGTCATATGCAAATAACATTTCGTCTAAAGGAAGCTTTACAAGCAAATAAATTTTTTTAGTTGCTTTTTAGATTTTACTGGGATATAAACTACTTAATTTAACAGAAAAGAAATTAGTATTTAATAATGTTATACATTAATATTTGGTTTAGTTCTTGTTCTTTTTTTTTTTGTTTTGCTTTTTTTTCTTTTGTTTGAATAAATTATCATTTTACATTTAATTCTCTACTGCAACTAATTTAGTTTTAGATTTTAGTTTAATTAAAATTTTTTTGTAGTTACTTGTTGGTAGTTTCGTTTTTAGTTCTCAACGCTTAAGTGCATTTTTTGTTTGTTTGTGTTTTTTTTTAATAAATATTAAATAAAAGAAATAAAAAAGAAAAAGAAAAAAAGAGTTATTCCTTAATAATCAGGCACGGTGGTATGTCTGAGGTGGTATATTCAGCTGGTGAGCAGGATACATCGTCGCTGTAAAGGCCGATGGCCGTGTTAGGCTTGTACAACTGAAAAGTTTTAGTAGTGTATGTTCGGCCCAAAAGAGGCACATGCTCTTCTAAAATAGAATTATAAACACAAATAGAAGAATATTGTAAAAACAAAACACAAAATAACACAAAAAATAACATTTAACTAAAATGCTGTTACATTTTCCGTTTAAAGAAAAATATCTTTTGTTAAAAACTTTTTTTTCTTCTACTTTTCCCATGCAACAATAGACAAAAAAATTATAATAATTTTTTTTCTCTTTCTCTCAAGTTCAACATTTTGTTAGTAATGAATGAATGCATTATTTACAAAAAAAAATATCAATAATAATATTTAAAATAAAAGAACACAATTTAACCACAAGCACTAGAGTACAAATAAGAAAGAAAAAGCCAATGATTTTTATTTAAGTGTTGAGTGTAGTAAAAAGAGTAGGAAGGATAATGATATCAACCCAATATTTAAAAACCGAAAACCGAGAAAAAGAAACCCAAAAAAAGAAAATGCTCTCTCTCTCTCTTTCTATACACATGTACGAGTATAACAAACAAATAGTTGATTGTTTTAATTAATTGTTGAGTTGTTATTTTTACCTTGTAATTGTCGATTTATTAAAGCAGTTAAACTGTGTCCCTCGGCACTTTTTTTCATAATGAGCATGGGTTTGTCTTCTGCATCATCGTAACTACCTGAAGGCAAAAATCCATTACTGGCAATTGACTCGCTAACCTGCAAAGAATTATTAAAAAATTATTAATTTTATTCTTATTTACAACACTTTTAGAAAAAGAATATTTTATTATTTAAAAAATTGTTTGTTAAAGATTAAAACTATCATTAAATAATATTATCCACAAATCACCAAAGAGCTAAAAATATTCTATCAACAGAATGAGAATTTTATTAGAAGCCAATAAGACTAAGAAACGTTTTTATTTTTTTGCATTCCCGTCTACCTTTTTTAGTTACACAGTGCCAGCTCTGAACGGAGAAATTGAGAAAAACAAAACAAGACAAGTAATAGTAACTGACTAACATCTCGGCGAAATGCATGGAAGATGTAGAAAATGTAAAACATTCGTTTACGTTGACAACATTTAACATCCATCATCAACTCAGCTGTCAAAAACATTTAACTAAACGACGAATAATTTTTAGTAGTAAAAAAAATAAGATTTAAAAAAACTGTTTTCGAGGGCACATTAATAACGGGACTAATTGTGACTTTGAAAGAACAAACTCAGTTATTAATGCGATGGATTTAAATAATGGAAAACCATCCTGGAAGAAGAAGATGAAGAAAAGTTTTTAGTGGACACGAACACAAACATTTATTTCCATAAATGCTTATATTTTTAAGAGCCGATATGGGTGAAAGGTGTTAAAAATAAATAAAAATATAAAATAAAAACAAATTATTTTTATTATTTGATTTTTAATTTACCGTTTTCATTAAACTAAAAATGCTAATTGTCTCCAAGCTCAAGATCACCATATAATGAATATTACTACTTTTATTGCTTTTGTTTTTTCAATACTTAAAAATGTAACAAACTTTATTTACATTTAAATTTAAAAACAAAAAAACTTGTGTGTGTCGCTCATTTTCGTTTAAAAATATTTATTTATATTTTCAACGCCATTTTATTAGTGATGCCACTAGAATATCGAAAGTATTGTCATCTTTCTACTGATGACACTAAAATTATCAAAAGATATAAGGTGGAACAAAATGAGATAAGAACATCTTTTAAATATGTTGATTTTTAGCCCTGTGTATTTCTTATGGAAAGATGTTAACATCTTTGCGAATTGATGGTGGATGTTAGATGTTGATCAGTGTAAAAAGGCAATCTTACTATATTCATATATGTCAAATCTTACATACCCTTCACCATATATTTAAATCTTAAACTAATGAAATAACTCCAATCAAAAATGTCATCGGTTCTTAATACATTAAGAAATTTTAAAAAATTTTAGAATTCTCTTAGATCTCTTTGAAAGCTTTTATATGATACCCATATTGACCATATTGACAATCGAACTTTTTTATGAAAAGTTAGAAGGCCTATAACTCGAGCGCTAATTTTTTCACTTGATGTTTTTTTTTTTTACTTATTTTTAAATTCTCTATCGCCCCATATATTTGTTTTTTCTTATTTTGGAGTTACATCATTGTTCCAAATGGCATGCAAAAATTAGAGGCAGGAGTGGTGTCTTGCCCTTCGAAGGACATGGACCGGTCTTGCTGATTTTCAATAGCCAAATTTTCGAAACTATGATCGATTGGCGTATTCAAAATATTTCTAGCTCATCTTGTGCCTTGGCAAAGTTGATTTCACTAATAACACGAACAGACAGACGGACATCGCTCAATCAACTTTACAAACTAATATACCCTTTTTCCACCTGTGGTGAAGAATATGAAAATTCACATGTTTGTAAAACTACGACTAGACGATTCGTGAATTTGTTCGTACAAGAACCAAACATCGGCCGTTTAAGGATAATGAATTCTTGCCAGGCCTACCATATTTGCCGATTTATCGTCATTTTGCCGATTTTTCACCTTAAAACTATCAAAGTGACGTTTTGCCGATTTATCTCTAAAAATGCCAAATTTTTCATTAAACTCTTAAACACTGTGACTTTGTTTATTTCTATTACTTTTGGGCATCATTTGTTGCTTTAAAAAACGACCGTTAGTAAGTTCGTTGTTCACTGAAAAATGATATCGAATATAAAAGGGATGTAAGACAAAATTAAAAAAAGATGTGCCAATCAATTCCTTTAAACTTAATTAGTTTAATGTGATTTTTATCTCTTCATATAATAAAACGGTACCAGGGTCAATTCTGTATATAAAATATTTTTTTTTGAAAATTTTGGTGTTGGTGTAGATAGCAATTAAAACCTATTTTAGGAATTTTTTCTGTCTGCTTGTCTGTCTGTGATTGCATCACAAAAAAACTTCGGGATTGACTTTAATAAAAAAAGGTCTTTTAGAACCTTGGTTTAAGTATAGAACACTTTTTGTTTCCTAAAATTAAGTTATTTCGCAGAGCAAACAGAGATACGAATGTGAAGTCACCCAATTTGATCGGTATAATGGTACTAAAAAAGTTGTTAGCACATTTTGTTTTTAATATTTAAAAACACATTATGAAAATTATTAATAAAACTGAACCATTAATGTAAATGCTTTGAGCTAAGAAAATGTAAAAATTTAGTTATTTAAAATCATCAAATAAAATTTAAATGATAAATCCAAATTTTTGGTATCTAGTCATTCCTTTTTACCAAATGATAAAAATGAAAATGAAAAAATAGAATAACTTATGCAACCCTGACCATTGTTATGAATTTTTTAAATAGTGCAGCGAAAAAAAAATTTTTTTTTCATTTAACGTAAGTCTTAGCAGTATTTTATTTCAACAAAAGAATCAATAACCAGAAGAGTTAGAAAACCGCTGGTAAATTTGTCTCCAAGGCCATATGTTTTATAAAACCGCATTAAGTGACTCTAGAGACTAAAAATACATGAAAATATTGGATAATTTCCACAATATACGACCAATAGCGAACAAATATTTCTTAAAAACTGTTATTTTTAAGGATTTTTGTTGTTTTATATATTTTTAACATTATTTAACACTGAATTTCTCTCTTTTTTTTTTTGTTAACAAAAATAATTTCAATTGTATTTAAAATATGTATTTTCAATATGCCGATAATTTGCCGATTTTATAAAACTAAATTGCGGATAATGCCGATTTTTGTATACAAATACGCCAATTTTTTTTTCAAAATCATCTGGCACCCTTGATTTTTGCTTATATTTTTGTTCTCTCTAAATGACCAGAGATCGTAGTCAATCAGCTAACAGAATGCCGCCGCTAAAGTGTGCAGTTGATTTTGACTAACGATTTTAGCCGACTACACCAGCTAAACGATTGTTTGATTTTTTTTCATATTATTTATTTGTAAAAATAAATTATTTTAAAATCATATTTTCCAGTTTTATACAACTACAAATGCATCAACTTTAATTTTGATTTATTTGACTGTGGTAATAAAAAAAATCCTAAATTTGGTGCCAATTTTTGCCTTAGACGACCGTTAGCCGCATGTATATGCTTGGCCGCCGCCAACGAAAATATGTCATCTATTTTCGACTTTCGGTAGCCAGCGAACTAATTTTCTTTAGCCACCGCCGGTCGTTATTCAACATCGGCTTTGTTTTCTGAAAATAACAGTTGATAGCAGGCATCGTTTGCGACAACGCGAATGAATATAAACATGTTGTCTCACTGAACAAATCGATGGCATGACAACACGGCATGTTTTGTTTGATTGTGTGTATGTTTAAACGTATTTTCGTTTGCATACATACCTGTGTTACTTGCATTAGTTTTTTGACAACATCTCTTCCCAAAATGTGATCAAAAACTGTTTGTAAAAATGGTTCCGACATGATTGATAATTTTAATTTATCACGATGCCATATTAAAACTCTTGATTCTTCCATGGCCATAATAGAAACCTAAAAATTAATTAAATTATATTTAAAAATATAAAAACTTTAATAATTAAGATACAAAAGTAAAAATGTAAATGTTACCTGAAAATAATCATCCGTTGATACACCAAACCATTCTGGGGAATCTAGGAACTGATGTGGAAATACTATATGTAATGCTCGTTGATTTTGTGATACGACCAATCTATAGGAAATAGAATTGAGTTAATTATTTAACATTTAATAAAATACGAAATAAGTTTAGCAGAAAAAACTGAGCCATTGAAGAACTCGATTTAAAGCAAATAAAAATTTGCAAAATTCTTTAAATGACTGCTGTGTGGCGCAGTACTTGAATAAATACACCCAGGATTTATACGCTTTACAGCGCTATGTTAATCTGTTAACAGAACAATGTTAACGTCACTGCTGATTTAAATCTCGAAATTGATCTTCACATTCATTTTATAAATAAAAGAGGAAGCAAATTTATATATTTTTTTATTCTTTTTTTAAATGAAATACTTACTTTCCCGATAACACTAATGATAGACTATCGACTTTGGTTACTTTTTCTTGTGCATAAACTTCCTGATATTTAAGGGCACGTATCAGTTTCATGCAGTTTAAAACCTTTTTAAATTGATGTCGTGTCACGTGCAACGGTTTAAAAAGAGCCTCATAAACCTGAAATTATAAAAAAATTAATGGCTTTTAAATAACTTTGTTTCCAATTATTTTCTTATATTTTTGTGCACGAAAAAAAACATTTAACTAAAAGTACATTTACAAAGATTTGCCACTATTAAAAGAAGAAAAAGAAATCGAAGTGAGAAAAAAATATTTTGATGACAAGAAAAAGTTCATTGAACAATTTAAATGCCACCAAACAGAATATTTAAAACATTTTAAACAATTAATTTTGATGTCAGACAAATTGTACATGAAGTTAAAATATTCATACACGATGCACGCAAAAGACATGAAGATTGGTTGTTCGCTTTTGGTTTTTGTTTTTTGCTTTCAATTATGTCTACAGTGACATGGAAAAGTTTACACATTGTCAATTATAAAATAAATGTAGGAAAATATGATCATTTTATTGAATAAAATTATAAATAAATATTTTTTATAAATTGAATTAGCACAACACATTTGCCATCGATTAGAAAAAAAAAAGGAAACAAATTTTTTTGTTAAAATTCTTTCTTCTAATAGTCTTTTTACACTGACTAACATCTCGGCGAAATGCATGGAAGATGTAGAAAATGTGAAACATTTGTTTACGTTGACAACATTTAACATGTAACTTCTACCAACAACTCAGCTGTAAAAATTTAACCAAACGACGCATAATTTTTAGTAGTAAAAAATAAGATTAAGAAAAATTGATTTCGAGGTCACATTTATAACGGGACTAATTGTGACTTTGAATGAACAAACTCAGTTACGAGTATTAATGCGATGGATTCAAATAATTGAAAACCATCCTGGAAGAAGAAGATGAAGAAAAGTTTTTAGTGGATTATGAATATTTATTTCAATAAATACTTATATTTTCAAAAACCGCTATGGAACATTTTGGAGAAAGATGTCCAAAATAAATAAAAAAAATATTAAATAAAAACAAATTATTTTTATTATTTGATTTTAAATTTATCGTTTTTATTTAATTAAAAATGCCAAATTTTTCCAAGTTCAACACCACCAAATAATAAATTTTCTGTTACTGTTTTTGTAACCATAATTTTTTTGTATTTAAATTAAAAAACAAGAACTTACATACATATGTGTGCCGCTCATTTTTGTTGAAAAATATTTACTCCATTTTTTAGCGCTATTTTAATAGTGATGCCACCAGAATAACGAAATTATTGTCATTTTTCTAGTGATGACACTAAAATTATCAAAAGATGTAAGTTGGAACAAAATGAGATGGGAACATATTTTATAGATGTTGAAAAATGTTGAAAGATGTTGATTTTAAGCCCTGTGTATTTCTTATGGGAAAATGTTAACATCTTCGCAAATTCATGGTTGATGTTGATCAGTGTAAAAAGGCTAAAAGTACAAACATGGCGAACTTTTATTTTATTTGATACTTATTTTGGCTCTATTCGCATAGTGTAATTCAAGGCATGTTAATGCTAAAAAAATTAAGCCGAATCGATAAGAGATAAACTCGCGAATCGATAAGAGGTAAACTCGCGGCGAAAATGAATAAAACACTGCGAAAGAAATATGTACATTTTGTTTTTGTAAAGATCGTCTTCGGCTGTCAAAAACAAAGAACTACAATAGGAGATTATAACTTTTGTTATTTGAAGAAGGAAAAATCAAAAAGTCACCTGGGCTGTTAAGGCCGCCTGTTATTAATTCGCCTTGGGTTACAAGTGCTAGCAATGGCAAGTTAATTCGATGTTGCCTTTAATGAAGGAGATCACATGTGATTTATTTGCCTTGGTACAAACGGTGAAAGTGAAGAATTTATTAATTTTAGCCGTCACTGGAAATGATATATGAAAGGCGAATTCTATTTTATTTTAGATTAATTTTTTTTAACAGCATGTAGACGTAGACTTTTCTTAGTCACTGTAACTACACAAGAGGTCATTTTAAATATTCGTTCGTGTGGTTCAAATTGTTTTCAATGTAATTTACTATACATATTAAGTAAAAATTTTGTTTGTTAAAATCTTAAAACCTGAATTGAAAGATCGTGTGTTTGAAAAAAATCCTGTTATATTTTCTTTTATAGCGAACATACATAACTGTTTTGCCCTTTAGGAGTTTTTTAATGCAAGAAGCTCAGTTAAATGCTTTTATTATGCATTTTAATAGGCATTATTTTTTTTATTAAAAGGGGCTCGAAAATAATATTTACTAAACGTTGAATCGCATGTAGAGTTTCTTTAACTTTTTATACGCCTTTGACATAAATTTGGCGCATTTTGATGTTAAAAACTTAAGTTTGTTTTTTGCATCAAATTTTTTTGTAAAAATTGCTAAAAAAAAAAATAAATATTTTTTGCATCATATTTTTATTTGAGAGGCTGCTTACAAGCAAAAAAAAAATTGATCAAGATTCGCTTTAAAAATACGACAAAATTATGTGCGTGAAGTTAAATTTTAAAATTTTATAACCCTAGCGACATTCTGTTACAATAACATAGCTCTGTTAATCACTTAACATAGACAACGTTAATACAAAAAAATTTAATATAAAAGTTTCCGATCGATATTTAAAAAGGATATTCATTAAATTAAAAAATCATTGGCAACACTGTTTTCTTACAGACATCTTATGTTTGCAAAAGTTTCCGTTAATTTCTTTATTTTGCCATTAAGAAAGTAATAGAAAAAGAAAAACGATTTAAGTTACCAATAGTTGCCAGATTAAAATAAATATCTGCAATTTTTATATTTTCTTGTATTAAAATTTTAGGAATTAGTTCAGAGCATAAATATAAGGAAATTAACTAAGTAACGAAAGCTTGTTTTGACAACCTTGCAAAATATAAACTTGCTAAGGTCTGAAGAAAAATTAAAGAACCGCTGAATGAAATATATCGATTTATAAGGCGTCTTCATTACAAATAATAAGGAGTCTACTAAAAACAATGTGCTTTCCAATGTTTGTGCCAGGATATTTCACAGGCAAATATGGACCAGTTTTTTTAAATTAATTTTCTTTTGTCTTCTTTATCACAAGTTAAGTGTGCAAATAATTATAAAATTATTATTACTTTGACCCAGATTTTGAATAATTAAAAACAAATTTTAATACAAAAAAAGAAAAATTTTATTACATTTCAAAAGTCTCGTAGACACAAAACTATTTAATTCAAAATAATAGTGAAATAACTACAAAATTTTTATCTTTAAAAACATAATTTGATAATAAACTTATTTACAAAGATAACATTTTTATGAGAACATAACACAGCAGGTAGTAAACAAATTAAATTATAAACAAAATGAATGTTTCGCATTGATAACAACATCTTGATGAAACAAACGAACATTTTGTTTTCATCGTTTCTTTTTTGTCTTTTTTTCCTTTTTTGTTTTAATAATAAAACAGAATATAAACAACTAATAAAATGAAATAAAATATAATGATCTCAATGTTAAAAAGCTGCATAAATATAAATATAATTTTATAAAATAAAATGATTGATGCTTGATTTCGTTTATAATTTGTCCTAAATGTTGTTCACACACCATAACCGGACGCATAAAATTGAGAAGAGAAAAAGTTGAAAAAAAGACGCAAAAAACTAAAAAAAAACAAAATATTATAATTTGGAAGTGTCCAAATAATAACATAAATTAATATTAAAAGCCAGATGCTCTTTGTTTTTTCGTGTTTAAACATGTTTCAGCCAGTCTTATTAAGGAATGTTTTTTTTATTTTCATTATTATTATTTTTTAATTTATGATAAGTAAAATTAAGTGCAAGTTTCGCCATAAAATAATATAAGAAGCAGTTAATTATATCTTTAAAATATTTTTTTTTAATTTAAAAATTATAAATAAGAAATAAAATTGTAAGACGGTTTATTTTTTAAATTATTTTCTTAATAAGCATCATCAGTTTGTTATACAATATTGTTTAAATAAAATTTTAAAATGTTTTTTTAATTGTCTCCAAAAAAAATTTTATCAAGAAATTCAAAAGTTAGGTTAGGTTGAATAAAAATTAACAAACTCTTGATATATTTATATTGTCTTTATTATGAAACTAAAAAACGAGTTTGTATTGAATAGAAAGACTTAATGTTTCAGTCTTTCAACGTATTTTTTTTCCTAGTTATCTCCTTGGAAACTCAAAAAGTTAGGTTATGTTAAATAAAATTAAAATTTAAGTTTACGTTAAATAAGAAGCATAAAATTAAAAAGACAGTTTAGCTGTAAAAAATTGTTGTTTTCTTCTTTAATGCTTTTAAAAGAAATTTTATCATAGAAAAAAACTTAGGTTAAGGTGAATACAAGGAAACAATTTTTTAGTCTCTTGACGTTCTTTTTGTATGTATCCAAGCAAAATCTAATTCTTAATTTTAAACTAAAGGCTAAGTTAAACAAAAGCAGACATCTTTAATTTTTTTATGTTTTTTCTTTCATTGACTCTCGTCGAAATTTTAGTATAAAATTAAAAAAGTTGGGTTATGTTGAACTAAGAGAGACAGAGGTTTTAATCTGTTAATGCTTTTACCATAGTTTTATATCAAAGTTTTATTATAAAATTAAAGGCAGTATTTATTGCCTTTAGCTATTGTAACACCCTATAATTTATAATTTTAAATATTTATATTTCTTAATTTACCACACAAAGTAATGGACATTCTGTTTAAATTTTAAGTGTTTGTATAGAACGGTTCAAACAACAGGGTCATATAGGTCAATTTACTTCAAATATGGGAACACCCTTTAACTTCTAAATTCAAATTTTATATCGGTTTTTTAAAGCCCGACAGAACTTTAAATTATAAAAAATAACACTAAAAAATAAATTTTTATGAACAACTTTTTCTTATTATTTTCAGTAAACTCCAGCTAATTATTATGAATTAGGGTTGAGCGATCCCGTGACTTTAAGGGAACATTGTTACTAGCAAACGTAATTTTCAAATCACCGTTCTTTTTAATTGTTACCGTGATCACCATTCGCAGTTCCTTTTTTTAAGCACAAGACACTATCTTTTTTTGTGTTGCATATGTAGGTAGAGATGTGTGAAGTTTGGAAAAAAGAATAGCTGTTGTTAATAAGAAGAAGCAAGAAAAAGCTACAAAGCAATGAAGCCGCTTTGACATGTGAAGGAATGAAATGACCCAAAGTACAGTTATTTTTCTCCACAAAGTTAAATGAAATTTAAGTTTGTATGTGTGCAAATGTAGAAGAACGTTCTTTCGCGGAACTGTTACTTGATAAACTCAGTTATTTTTTAATCACAGTGATTAGATCACAGGTATTTAAATATCGTTCATCTCTATTATGGTTAGACTCACGCTTGAACAACGCTATCAAATTATCCAAGTTTACTTTGAAAATCAGTCATCAATTCGAGCAACTTATAGACGACTTCCTGATTTTTATGGTGCACATAAACGTACGTCTAAGCAAGCCATCTGTCAAACTGTGGATAGATTTCGTAGCACATATTCTCAAGAGGATGCAATAACACCAACATATCAAAAGAATGTGCGTACTGAAGAGAATATTGCTGCTGTAAACGAAAGTGTAAAAAAAGATTTAAATTTATCGATTCGTCGTTGGTCGCAGGAATTGAGGCTCTGTCCGTCCATTACGTGAAATATTTTGTGCAAAGATCTTGGCCTACACCCTTTTAAGATCCAGATAGAGCAGAAATTAAAGCCACGAGACGACACCGTTTGGTGTGGTTTACACTCTGGTGGCATCATCGGACGTTATTTATTCCAAGATGAGGCCGGATCTCACGTTACGGTCAATTGAGATCGTTACCACACCTTGATTAATGAATTTTTGTTTGACCGCAATTATCGAGTTATTGAAATAAAAAAATGACGATAAAATGTTTTCGGGAAATCGCCTACAAGGTCGTGCAATTTGACACCTCACGATTATTTTTACTGTGGGGCCAGGTGAAGTCACTGGCTTTTGATGATAATCTAGCATCAATTGACTCCTTTGAGGACAACATTGTTCATGTTATTCGTGACATACGGCCAGCAGTACTTGAAAAGTGACGCAAAATCGTACGTGCACAATGCGCTTCGTCATGAGCAGCCGCGGTGACTATGTGTCCGAAAACATTTTTAAATATTAATGCCATGTTCTGATCTTTCGTATAAAAAAAATTCTTCATTACAATTTAATTTTTTGTTATTTTTTTTTTTACAACTTAAAGTTCTATCGGGCTTAAGAAAACAATCTTTACTTGTTGTTATAGCGGATTTAGCAATAAATGTTCTTTTTAAATTTCAGCCGTCTGTCTCTAACAGTTCAAAAGTTCGGCCACAAAAATTAAATTACATTACCTATTGGGACACCCTTTAATTAATAATTTTGAATGTTTATACTTGTTATTATAACGGTCATAGTAATCGACATCCTGTCCAATTGTCAAGCTTTTGTCTATAACGGTTCAAAAGATTGGCGCATATAAGGCAATTTACGTCACCTATTAGAACACCCTTTAATTTTTAGATTTATTTTTTATTAATTTTTGCTATTGGGAGCTAAAGTAATACGCATTTTTTTATTAATTTTAAAGAAGTGCTCTTTGTGGTTCCTAATGAACTTAAAAAACATGTATGTTGTATGGGGGGGACGAATCTGTAAGCATAATCTATCAAATTACAAAAAATTTTCAAAATCGGTTCAGAAATGACTAAAATCTGCAGGCAAAAATATAAAAAGGCAGCATTCAGTCGAATTGATAACCTGCTGCTTTTTTTGAAGTCGGTTAAAAATACATGTGTGCATGTGTTTACTTTTTCAGTTTTTTACCAGAAAAGAGTTTTTCAAACTGACTACGGTACCATTTATTTACAAAAAAGTACCATTTTTTATGTTATTATTTTACAGTTTCGTTATGTCAACAATATCATCGATACCGATATAGCGCCAAACACGAAATATCTAATGCATTTCTGAAGTTTAGCTTTTTTTGTGGTTGTTTTATATTTATGTATTTCCAATTATTCTACATTAGGGTGCTCTGACTTCAAACGAAACGTTCTATTATTTTGTTTTCGGTCATCATATTGCAGTTCATACTCTTACACAACGTTCGGTAATTAATTTTCAAAATATAAATTCTGAATGTCTTTAATACATTTCATTGTCATAAGTTTGACAATTGAAAACATACATTAAAAATTCTGTTTCAACAAAAGAAATTAATTAAAAAATGAGTTTTCGCAACACCCCAACAAATATGTAGTAAATAAACGAACCAAACAATTTTTGCTTCGTCGTCAAACAAGACGAACTAAATCGACCCGTTATTAAATCCACACAGACTAGAGCTCAGACATCACTGAAATCAATTTAGTCACGTAGGCCAAAATTCACCTTTGTTCTCTCTTCTGATATTCGTAATCATTCTCGTGCAAATTAAAAACAAAACAAAAAAAACAAATGAAAAAAATTCTCATACTCACGACATGTAATAAAATAAATTGTTAAAGTGAACACAATAAATTTTACAATGCTATTTTTTTATAATAGTGCAAGTACATAGTTGTAGTTGTTGCTTTATTTTTTTGCAATTTAATCCAATTTAATCGTAAAATTGCATTCACAAACATTCAAAGTAGAGCAAAAAAAAAAAAAATTAAAAACCGTAACCGGCGCTTCAATTGAAAATTTTAATAAACATAAAGCCGAGTAAGAGCTTGGGGATCTAAAAGATCCACAAATACTCTAGAACACACACACACATAAAGCAGATTATCTGACAAACATACTTTTTAGGTTCTGTCTATGTTTAATTCAGCCACTTTGATTGAGATTTGCAATGATGATTTTGCAAAACACAATGAAAAAAAAGAGAATAGGGAGGTGTGTCTCTGTATTTGTGTGCAAAAGTAATAATTTACAACACATTTCTTGCATTTACAACAACTCCATTTTACTCTGCCAGCAAGAAGGCGTTAATGTTTACAATTGTAACACTCTTTTTGTTTTTATTTACATAAGTACTTAAATACATATGTAAGTATGTATGTATGTATGTAAATACATAAAACTCTATTTAAAACATTTATTATTTGTTCTTTTAAAAATTACAATATTTTTTTACAATGTCATGATCGTACAATTACCGTCATCAAATTTATGTCGGTAATTTTTTTATTTACAATCACGATTAAAAATATAAACATTTCTTCGTTAACCGGATTACGGGAATTCATCCAAATGATTCATTTTCTCTATATTTTTAAACATTTTTTAAAAGATATTTTTTCTGCTGATTTATATTTTTTTGTTTGTTTTTTGGCGGAGATTCATTAAACCGCATCATGATTTGAAGGTCAAATTTTGTTTTGCAGAAGGGAAGTTGATAGGATGAATTTAGTAAAATAAATAAGAAATACCTACGTACGTACATAAAACAGACATCCCAATAAGTTCTGCGTTCACTCCAGCTTTTTTTGACGTATGTAAATACAACAAACACACTCACACATACACATGAAAAATATTAATATTAAATTTATTTCCGTACATTTCTTCTCAGGAATCCGTAATTAAAACAACAACAATTTAATTCTCAAATTATCTCTTTAATTTAAAGGTTTTAAATGTGGTTGTAAATTAATCTTAAAATCTTCAAATAAGATCCAAAAAATCGTATAAGATTTAAGATATTTATCTCACCATAGGTCAAATTAATCCCAGACATAATTTTCTTACTTGTTGATCTCAAATTAGGGTTACCGCTAGGAATATTCTAAAAGTTGCCAAAAAGGTCGCTTTATAAAAGCAAAGTCGCACGAAAGTCATTTTAGAAAATAAAAGCATTTTATGAAAAAAGACTGCTTTATAGCTTTGCATTGCTTAATCTGCAAGCGTTGTTGTAATTTTCCCGCTCGAAATCAGTGGTTTTTCTCTGATCACATATCAATAGCTTTGTTTTGATTTAAAGCTTTTCTTTATTTTCTGTTGATTAACTGTTAAGAAAACGCTGCAAAATTCACAGATTAATTGCTAAACTGATTTTTTGCGAAAGACTTTAATCAGAAATTGTTTTCAAGTTTTTTCATGAATTGGTCACAATTAAATTTTAAATCTTGGTAATTCTTAATATTTAATTCAAAGATGCCGGCGATAGTTTTTATTCAGCCGCCGTCTCTGCCGCCGTAAAACTTGGCAAGCACAGAGCTCTTCTTTATGTTTTTCTCTTGGAATATTTATGAAGAATATTTTGCAATGATTTTAAGCTTAGCAAATTTGCTCAAGTGTAATAAAATTTTATTATTATAAAAATTTAAGTATTTGCTGCATCATTTCGCAAGACTTGCTATTCAAATCAGCAAGATTTGCAAGGGAAGTTTCATTGATTTTACAAAGTATTGTCATCCGCCTACACGATTTTTTATTTGCTTTTATTGCAAGAAACAATATAAAATTTTATGTCGCTTCGTAGTTCGGAATGTTAAAAGTGTTTATGTTCCACAAATATATCGCAGTTTATGATTTTCAAGCAATTGAGTTCTTAATTCTCTTTGTTTTTTGACATTTCCAACTTCAAAGCAACAATAAAAAGCCATATTGTTTTTGCAATGTTGTATTTTTTGTAGAGCTGCCACTAGTGAAATAAATGTGACTTGTTGCTGACGAGTTTTTTTCTGTAAAAGCTGATTGTGGGTCATTTTAAGATATCTTAGCGGACTTAGCAATAAAGGTTCTGTGCAAATTTCAATCAACTGTCTACAACTGTTTCACAGTTTATCATATTCATCAAATAACAGCAACTATTGTAACACCCTATAATTTATAATTTTAAATATTTATACTTCTTAATTTACCACACATGTAGTGGACATTCTGTTTAGTTTTCAAGTGTTAATATATAACGATTCATTTACTTTTACTTCAAATATTGAAACACCCTTTCATTTTAAATTCAAATTTTATACTTGTTATTAAAGCGGACTTAGCAATAAAGGTTTTTTGTAAATTTCAACTATCTGTCTATAACAGTTCAAATGTTTGGCCACCATTGGGACACCCTTTAATTTATAATTTTGAATGTTTATACTTGTTATTACAACATCCTGTCTAATTTTCAAGGGTTTGTCTATAACACTTCAAAAGATAGGCGCATATAAGTCAACTTACGTCACCTATGGGGAAACCCTTTAATTTTTAGACTTATTTTTGTTTAAATTGGGAGCTATAGTACGCATTTTATTTAAAATTTTAAAGAAGTGCGTTTTACGGTTCATAAAATACATAAAAAACATGTATGTTGTATGGGGACACCCTTTAATTTGTAAGATTATAAACTGTTTTTAAAACGGAACCAATCTGTAAGCATAATCTATCAAATTAAAAAAAAAAATTTCAAAATCGGTTCAGAAATGACTAAAATCTGTAGGCACAAACATAAAAAGGCAGCATTCAGTCGAATTGATAGCCTTCTTCTTTTTTTTTTTGAAGTCGGTTAAAGAGAAAAACTCTCGATGATATTAAAAGAGTTCTATAAAAAAATTTTAATTGCATATATAAACATACACATATGTATATATATACGTATGTATAAATAATAAAAAAAAATATATTTAATTTAAACTGTTTACTTGCGCTATAAAAAATTAATTCAGTAGTGCAGTTTGTGACGTCAGCTCGATAATTAAAAATGATGGAGAACTTTTTGTTTTAAAACAAAGTTCAGTTCAGACTTGATGACATAATAATAAACAACAACAACGGTCATTTAATTATTAAAAAAAAAATTATAAAAAAAAATTATGTAAAAATTAATGCTTATGATTGTTTGCCTTACGAGGCACCTTTTAAAATTATTTAAATTAAAGAAAATTACATAAGTCAAGCGTTTGGAGGAAGGTGAATTTTTTAACGATTACATTTACGCCTAATTTTTTTGTAATGGAATGCTATTACCCAGCAAACACAATTGGGGAAATTTATGAATTTGAAACTTTTTTTAAATAATTAAACATTTTCAAAATTATTAAAAAAAAATATTTTTTAATTGAATTCATTGGAATTATAAATTAAAATTATAAGGATAAAAAAGAACAAAAATAAAAAGGAAAAACAAAAATTAATATTTATTTTCAAATACAACATTTGTCACATCATTTAAGCGTAATTCAATTCAAATTCACTACTAAATTATGAACAAAATTGTGTCTGCTCTAGTTCTTATGAGAAGTTTATTGAAAAAGCTGTCAATTAAAGTAAACAGAAAAGAATTAACCTCAAAATTTAATTTAAAAAACTTTTTTTCAAATAATTTTAAAAAATTCTTTTTTTTTGTTTGTTTGTTTGATTACATCTCAAGGAATTCGCAATGGAATTCTAGCCTTTCGAATAAAGGTGTGTCTTTTAAGCTAACCTAACTTTGTTTGAAAAATGGTTTGAAAATCATATCATATCTGGTACCAAATAAACAAAAATTTCTTATTTTCTAATATGAAATCAAAATCTTTTTCTAAAAATTTAATTAAAAAATTATTTAAAATTAATGCTTTAAATAAAATTTAAAAAATAACGTTTTATCTTAAACGTACTAGCTTATGTTTGCTGGGTTAGTACGCCATGTAAAACATAAACAACAAATTGCACACCAAACTGCTTCTTTATTTTACAGGTTCATCATATTTCAGCTATAATTTTTCAATGTATTAAATTAGATAATTGTAAGAGTTACTTCAATGAAAGTCATTGACCTTAAAACCGTGAAAAACACAAAAAAAACAAAAAACAAAAAAACAACAAATCGTAAACAGTTTTGCGACAAATTAAAATGTCCTACTGTCCAGTCGCACAAATCTAAAAATAAATTTTAGCTAAGGGACAGAGCAGATACACAAAAAAAAAAAATAAAATAGATTTTTAAAAGCTTTGAATTGTCATTGACAGTACGGTAAAAGACTGCACCATAGAAAATAAAAGGTGACGCAAAAGTCACCACCCATCATAAGATGTTACAATTTTTTCATGCCAACAATTTTAACCTACTTTTGAACATTTTAAAAACATTTCGATTTCTTTTTAAGATTTTTTTATATTTTTGTTGTTGTTGTTAAATAATAAAATTTAAACCTTTAATATTTTTTATATCGTTTGTTTTTATTTAATTTAAGGAAGGCAATGTTAAAAACATTCAATTCTGTTAACTTAACAGCTTTTGAGTGAGAGGTATGGAAACTATAACAGGGTCGCTAAAAACGTAGCAAATTAACAGAAATATTTTTTTACACTTGAAATCATTGAACAAATTCAAATATCTCAAGACTTAGATTTCCTGTAAAACAACAATAATTTAATCTGACATGACTGTCAGATTTTTAAAAATAATTTTTTTAATTTTTTGAGTTGACGTTTCAATAGCCCTCGACTTTCGCTCAATTCAATAATAGAATTCCTTGGCTTCTGGGTCACCAGAAACTAAAGGGAGGAGTCGGCTAAGCTTGATATTACTTCATGGATGTGACCGATATGGGAAGGCAGGTCTGGGTATCGCAATGTTCTCTACTCTTACTTAACTTTTAATGAAATAACTATACAGTTTTACATAAGAATGCTTTGAGTACCCGGTCACTAAGAATCTAGATAACAGCTGGCTAGACATGATACTACTTTACGAGTTTCACCGACGTTGAAAAGCCCAGGTATTCTAATGTCCTTTTGGAAGGTCGTACTGCAGCACAAGACTGAAGAGAGTGTAGAGTTGCCAGACAATTGTCAAATTGTTAGCGTACTATCCCTCTTGATTTAGAGACTGTAGAAGAAATTTTGATAACGGCATTTGTTCTGACCGGAAGTTGCTTAATAGGAAGGCTTTCATTACAGTTGGGGCGCCTTATAAACTTAAAGATTTTTGCCAAAGTTTTCAATGAAATCACTCGCTATTTAAAAGATCTGCTTGGAGCAGCACAAGACTGAAGAGGAGGAGCCTAATAGTAGATGGGGCTCTAATGCTGGCTGTAGAGTTGCCAGACAATCGTTAAACTATCAGCGTACTATCCCTCTAGTTTTAGAGACTGTAGAAGAAATTTCAATAACGATATCTATTCTGATCGGACATTGCTTCATAGGAAGGAGGGCCAAATACACTTTAAAGATTTCTGCCGAAGTTTTTAATGGAATCACTTGCTTTTTTAAGGATTTGCTTGACATTGCTTTATCAAATTAGGGAGCAAGATGGACTTTTTATTGTTTGTTACGCTCTGACTTCCGCCGAGCCATATTTCTAGCAGAGTCCGAAAAAGGGTTGAAGAATGTAAAGGATGCCAAGAGCTTTCTGAGCTATCGGATATTTTTTTTTATAAAACCCGAAAAAACTAAGAAACGAGTTAACTGTAGAACGAACTGTCATACTGAGCTCACTTTTTGACATTTATGATCACAGTACAGTGGAAAATAAACATGAATAAAAAGACGCTTGAATAAACGGTAACAAATTATCCAGATTTAAATATGGAATGAAAGCAATCCAAAACAGACTCCATTATTTCCAAAGAAAAAAATGCACCGCTCAATCCGGTTGTCACGCTAGTGGCAAGATTTCACCTGCTTTCTTTACAAATGAAGCTAAAGAGCTTAGAAAACATTACCGCTCAATAAGCAATGCTTTTCTGTTTGAAAATATTGATGGCTACTGAAACGGGCGAGGTGAAGTTCTAGGAGGTTCCAATGGCTTTATGTGCCCTACCGTTCGCAGCTTTTGACTAATTGATAATTAAATTTGGCTATAAATTGATTTAGTGAAATGGATCTGTCAATTAGTCTCAAAGGTCGTGCGATTTGAAAGTTCTCGACATGACAGCAAAGGTCCTACAGTGAGTGAACCCACTCAACCTGAAAAGGTGGAGGGAGGCTTTGAAATGTTGACAGGCTCGAAGAGTGCTCCAAGAGCCCCTTGGCAGGAAGGCCAGTAATTTGCTCAGATATAATAAAAGTTCCTTAAGCTGGATAACTGCTTTAGCGACAGTTCATGGAAGTTTAAGGTGTCATCTGGCCAGAATTAAGTTCGCAAAAGATGATACCGATGTAGAAAATGCTTAGAAGAGGCATAAATTTAAGTAACACAGGCAGAAGTTTAGCCCTGGACAAGTGGCAGTAATTACTAGGGTTTTTGTGATAAGAAGAAGAAGGCCATCAAGTCACAAGTTTATGCTGACAAATCAGCCAGAATTGACGCCTTGGCCAACATTGTTTGTGTTATTTGTCACCCAAAATTAAATGTCCAGCAAGCGCTTTGTCAAGAACAGCCGAGGTGAACGTGTGTCTAAATTAATTTAAAAAAATTTTTATCAGGCTTAGAAAAAACACCCTTTAGAATATTCCTCTATCAAAATCTCCAGTGAACAGTACATAAGAAGTTGTTAACTCATCAACATAAATTTTGTTATCCACCCCCACTGTGCGTAACTATTTTCTTTTAATGAATTCTATTTTTAAATTGTACAAAATTAGTGGTGGTTAACGTTTCTTTCATCACATACAAAATTGTATTTTAGCATTCTGTGTCTTAATTTGATCGTAAATTCTAAAAATAGAAAAAGAAACATCACGTGAAAAAAGACACAGAATCAATAAATTAACAAATGATCAAAACAATGGTCAGCAAATGTGTCTAATCACATGATTTAAATTTAAATATTTTTTCATATTTAAAGTGTGATTTATTAAATGTTTTTTTTTTTTTTTTAATTTTATTCAAAAATATTTTCAACAAATAATTTTTTTTTTTGGCTGTTAAGTGTGCCAGCGTCAGTGCCAGTGCCAGCTAATACAAATGCTTTTATGAATTATTGTTAGATTTTGATTATAACAAAAAATAAATAAAATAAATAAAAAGAGGAAACATTTCAATTAGCACGTAAGCGATCTTTAATATTTTAACTGACAGTGTAAATATTAGGGTGACCAGATATGCACCAAAAAAAAAAAAAAATTTTAATTCCTTTTGAAATATATTCCAAACGGTTTCAAAAGTAAAATAAGTGCGGATCTTATTTAAAATCAAATAAAAAATTTGTTAATTCAAGAAGGATTTCATCAAGGCTTGAATTCTGATTTGAAGTTTTTATTGCGCCTGCCTGGCTGTTAAATTTAAGAATTTAATTTTTTTAATTTCGGATTGATTTTTAAAAATAAATCGTTTCTGCTTTTTTAAGAGCACTAGAGTATGATTACAATTTCGACTAAAAAGGAAAATAAATTCTAAAAATTTTGAGATTTTTCTTAGTCTTCGCCAGGAGTGCTTCAAGTGTTGAGTGCAGCATGTGCTTTGGCCTTGTTACTCCTTAATTAGCATCGTAAAAATAAGCACACGTCGGGAGATTATAAAGTTTTAAAATGTCGTCTTTACCACGTCGAGCGCTGCGTCGCTTGTTTGGCTTTTAATGACCGACGTCTTTCTAGAGACACAGCTTGGATATGCTATCGATTTTTTCCAGCTTTGGTAACAGAAAGTCGCCTAAAGTCACTTTAAACCGGCTGATTTATGCCGTTTCGACATTTCGTTGCTGGCTTAAAGTTCAAAGAAGGTTACTTACATTCAAAATTTTTACCATGAGACAAATTGCGTGAGAAATAAAACCAAAATTTCATATTTTTCTAAATTTTAGATCGATGTCATTGATAATTTTGACAGCTGAAATAACAGCTAAAAATAACCATAATTGCCATCTGGTCACCCGTAACTCGTTCACTAATATTCGACTTTATTCGAACTACAACAAAAAATAATATTTTTTTATATGGTTCCATTTCAAAAGTAGAAGCCTTTTTTTGTGTGCAAGTTTGCCGCTTGAACTCAAACTTTAGTGCATCTGGATTTTAAACAAACTCTGGTGTATTTTAATAAATTTTTTTCGTAATTTTAGATCATTTTTAGTTGAGATTTTTAAGCTTCTTTAATTGAAACAATAATTTGAATCCGAAGAAAAATTTAAAATTTATTAAATATGCCACTGCTTGTGTAAACTTGTGGCAACGCTACTTACATTTTGCGCTCTCCAGTGAGTGCAAAATATAACTGTGCATTCCGAGCTGACGTATTTTTTTATTATAAGAAAAAAATTTTTTCCATAATCATCCAAAAGCCTTAAATTTCATAAGAAATCAATTTCGCCTTTAATCAGATTTTCAAACACAAATTAAAAAAGTTAATTATTTTTAAATATTGTCCGTAGAAAATTTATCAACAGATGCTGACTCATATAACAAATATGTAAAATTTATAGAAAATAATATGTTTGAGCGTTTTCCAGCTCTGGAAATAAAAATTCCATAAACAGGCTGCAAAGTAAAAAGAAAAATCTTTGATGCAAATAACGATTTGTTGTGGTTTATTAAAAACAGCATCTTTTTAATTGACGTCCAAAATTTACACAAATAAAATATCGTTCAGATCTGGCATTTTGCCATCATTTACATGTGATCATGATGGGGCAAGAAAGAAATAATATTTATTTTAATCATAAATGTCTAAATGTAACAAATTTTTATTCCAACTTTAATAAATTAAAAAAATAATAAATGTTGTTGAAAGAAGTCGTAAGGAATTCAAAAATTCACTGATAAAAACTTGAGATTAAAAAAGAGAATGTTTCTTGTTTAATGAAGATCTCTCAAAAATTTTGTGAATATTTGGAATTAATTTATTTGAATAATATTTTTTTATGATTAGAGTAAATGAATTAAAATTTGATTTTACGACTTAAGGTTTAGTTTTTAATTTTCTATTTTTCCCCCAATCAGGATTTAAACATTGAATCTAATAAATGAAATAAAATTTACTTTTTCCGCTTAAGTTTAATTTTTTAATTTAATTTCTAAAAATTTTTATTTTATTATGATTAGAATTATATCATTACTAATCTTTTCTTATAAAAGTGTTGAAGAAATCACTTAAATTGGCGCCATTTTTGTAGAACCCACTGGCAACCCTTTGAAACTTATTTGCCTGCTGAGAGTTTAGGTTTAGTAGAAATGGAGAATTACAAAAATAAATAAAACATTTTCAGTACTAAACACTAATTCACAACTATTAAGTGTTAGTGTTGTTGTTTTTTTTTTTAATTTTAGCGGTGATATCTCTGTTATTCCTGATGGCTCTGTTAACTGTAAAAATTGGCACATTTGAGATTTAAAGAACCGGTATAAGATTATAAGGGTATTCACACCGAGTCTGTTAATCCGGTAATTTGTTAGTTGGTAATTTGTTGAAACACTTTACTGTGAACACACTTTTTGTTCTATCTCAGTAGTGCGGTAACTTTTGCTACAAAACAGATGATTTAAATTTATTAAAAAGCAAAAATGCCTCGAGAAAGTGCAAAAACAAAAATAGTAAAAAATATAATTGAAAATTCTTTGGAGGAAATAAAATTTATGTTGTTACCGAGTAACAAGAAAATTACCAAGCTTGCCAGACTGGTACTTTGTTACTCGGCAGTTCGATAATTTGTTAATTTTACAAAAACAAAATACACGTAAAAAACTATCGAATAACGACTAACGAATTAACAAGGCCGGTGTGAATAACCCTTATGTGTGTGAAGATAAAATTTAAAATTTTAAGCTTTGCCACAAACGGTTTATTTAACAGAGCTCTGTTAGAAAGATAACATAACCCTGTTAAGGGAATAAAAATTCGGTTTATGCATCCAAACTATAATTTTCAAGGAAACAACAAAAGATAGCAAAACCAAAATGAATGGAATTTGTTTGCGAGGTGTCCCTCTATATTTCTCCATACTTGGAATTTTTAACATTGCGAGTTGGTACGGGTTTTTGGCCATGTTAACAAATCTCATTCATTTTGGTTTTGCCATCTTTTGTTGTTTTTATGAAAATTACAGTTTAGATGCATAAACTGAATTTTAATTTCCTTAACAGGGCTATGTTATCTTTCTAACAGAGCTCTGTTAAATAAAAACGTTTGTTGCAAAGCTAAGAAATTTTAAAAATTATCTTCACATTAATTCATTAATAGCAAAAATGTATCATTTATTGAGTAAATTTGTCATTTTTGTTACTTGGAAAATAATACAATGAAATTCATCTTTAAAATTGGCAACATTGCTTAAGAATAAACTTTTTTAATAAGAACAGTGTTATTTGGTAGAAATTTAAAATAAAAAATATTTTGTGAATTTTTCTGCCAATTCTAATTTTTTATTATTTATTTTATTGTTTTGTTTATTCGAATTGTAAACTTGATAAGATCAACAAAAAATTGTTTACTTTAACTTTATACGACTCTCGCATTCTTTTGGTTTAAATGAGTTTAGTGCCAATAAAAAGTCCCACCCTTCACTACAGGTGGAAAATGGGTGTATCTAAGTTTGTCATGTCGTTTGTAATTTCTAAAATGTCTATTTCCGACCCCAAAAAGTTGATATATTCTGAACTTTTATGCAGAACGGTGTCCATCTGTCCGTCTGTCCTTTCGTGTTCGAGTTAAAGTCTACTTTGCCAAGACACTAGATGAGCTAAAAAAAAAATCAAATATGCCAATCGATCAGACATAGTTTCGAAAATTTTTCGATAAAAAATCAGCAAAATCGGTCCATGTCATTCGAGGCAGCGGGGTAAACCCCACGCCTGTCTCTAATTTTTCCATATCATTAGGGACAATAAAAAAACTCCAATAAAAAAAACATATTTATGGGGGATAGAGAATTAAAAATAAAAAACAGACATCACATAAAAAAAGCGGCGCACGCCCATATTTTCCGAGTTATGGGCCCTCTGAAATTTTCATAAAAAAGTTCGACTGTCAATATGGGTATCATTTAAAAGCTTTTAAAGAGATCTTTCAAGAAATACTAAATTTTTTTAAATGTTTAACCCATTAAGAGCCAATGACTTTTTTATGTAAATTTTTTTTTAATTTCTTACTTACTTCTTTTATTGGAGTTACTTCACTTTACTAGATTTACATAAATGGTAAAGGGTATATAAAATTCGGTATAGCCGAATAAATCACTCATATTTCTTTGCTTTGTAGATTTGGACTAAAATTTTATTATGAAAAAAAAAAAAGACAAGACATGTGTCTGCAAATAATCACGTAGTTTGATAAATTTCCGAAACGATATCTAATTGGGTTATGTCAATAATAAAAAGAACAATAAGATCAAAAAAATATTTGTACTGCGAAAAAAGAGTTGAAGTTTTTGTATGGAAAATTTTGTGACATAAAACAAAAAAGACCTGCAGCTAACTTCAGGGAATAAAGAAGCGTGCAATAAGATCTGGTGTTGCCTTATAAACTAGAAGGAAAAGCGTTAAAGAGGTCATGGTTGAAAAGTTCATGCTCTGACTGGTCTAGAGATTATCTCACCTCAAAGCAGCACATAGCGCCCTCTCCCCACAACATTACTACCCAAAGGACTTTACCAATAACCTCAGCAGAGACTTGAAAACCTGCCGGTTATCATTTCCCACGCCAACAGTTGGCTACTGGTCAAATTGCGAAAGTCTTCAACTTTTAGTTTCAGAGCCCTGCGAGAATAGGTGGGGCCAACTTATACTACTAAAAAAGCAATGGCGTCAAAAAGCCGTAATCTTCAAGACAAACATGCCCCGAAATGTTTGTGCCTGCAGCAAATCAATATACAAAAATCTAAATCAAGTTCAGTGAAGTAATTCCAATTAAAAAAAAAAAAATATTAAGGTGACCGAGAATTAAAAAATGAAAAAAAAAAATTACATAAAAATGTCATCGGCTCTTAATGGGTTAAGAATTTTTAAAAACTTTAGTATTTCCTGAAAGATCTCCTCAAAAGCTTTTAAATGATACCCATATTGATATTTTAAAAATTTTGAAAATTTCAGAGTCCCGTAACTCGGGAAATAAGGGCGAGCGCCAATTTTTTTCACGTGATGATTTTTTCTAATTTTTTAATTCTCTAGCGCCCCATATTTTGTTTTTTAAATTGGAGTTACTTTATTGTTCCAAAAGGTATAAAAAACTTAGAGCCAGGCGTGGTGTTTCGCCCGCTGCCTCGAAAGACGTGGACCGATCTTGCTGATTTTTAATAGCAACTCTAACGACACTATATCTAATCGATTGGCGTATTTTAATTTTTTCTAGTTCATCTCATCTAAAGCCTTGGCAAAGTTGATTTTGACACCAACACGGACGGACAGGCGGACAGGCGGACAGGCGTACAGACGAGCATCACTCAATTGACTTTGCTATGCATAAGAACTCAGAATTTATATACTTTATGGAGTCGAAAATGGATATTGTTAAAATTACAATCAAAATGACAGATCTAAAGAAACCCTTTTTCCACTTTTTGTGGTCAAGGGTCAAAGGTTTTACAAATATTGAGGTTAAATCTCGAGAAGTCTTACGTGCACTTCTATCTGAAGATAATTATTCCCCAATAAAAACTTCGGTCAACATTAAATTGTAGCAGCTTTTAACATTTAAATTTCCTTTTTACTATTTTTTTTTTTTTTATATAAAATGACTTATGACACTTTTAAAATAAACGGCTGATATGTACGTTTCTAGTCACAAATATAATTTATAATTTAATCAAGTAATAGCAGTTAAAATATAATCTTTATTTAAAAGCCTACGTGAGTTAACTCGTCTATTACAAATAATCAGACGAAATGAAAAGTTCCAGAAAAATTTCGTTCTCAAATGGTCAGGAATTCAATTATTAAAAACAAACGAAAAAAAAGTATAAAAACTGTTAAAACTCATTTCCATGCCATTAAAGTTAAGATTTTTAATTAATTTCTTTACTTTTGTGCCCAGTTGCCTGCACACAAAACACAGCATTTGTATCCAGTGAGCGAGCAATCAGTCCCCTCTGTCGTTGCTTGACCAATAAAAAAATTTAAATAGTTTTTCGTCATTCATTTGTCTGGTGCATGATAAACATGAATGCATTTTTTTTATTACTTTATTACAGATCTAAATCATAAAAAAAGCAACAACAACAACAACAAAAACTTACGCGCTTAGTTGGTGACAAATTTAGAATTTGTATTTAATATTCCCGATAAGGAAACGCCATTAATGGGCGGGCGATTATAAAACTGATAAAATGAATGCAATTTGAAAATATTATTTGCACATCAGCCGAAATAACAATAAAAAACGCGTGATTGCAATAAAGCGAAGACAGCGACAGAGAAGATGGTCAACAAAAAATTAATGCGTTCAAAAAGTGTGTGTGCGTACGTGTGTGTGTGTTGGGGGATACACGTACAGTAGTCCTAAAGTCCAAAAAATGCACCATAAGAGTGGAATTTTTCTTTGAATAAATAAAGGAAAGCGAATTCATAGCAGTTGGCTGCATTGGCTTTAGCAGTAATTCGCACTTCAGTTGTCAGTTGTTGATTCAGTTGTCAAACAGTTACAACACCAAAATAAACAATTTTGACATTTGCAACTCAAAGAGAGTCAAACATCTGTAGGCATCTGAAAAATTGGTATAATGAATTTAATCGTGGCCGAAGCTCGCTCAAAGACGAATTCCGTGAAGGTCGTCCAAAAACGGCTGTTGTGCCAGAGAACATTGATGCCGTGCGTGAACTCATAATGCAAGATCGACATGCAACATACCGAGAGATAGAGACATCCTTGGACATTTCTTCCACCAGCATACATTCGATACTGCATGAACACCTGGCCGTAAAAAAGGTTTGTTCTCGTTGGATCCCGCACAATTTGAAAGTCGCTCAAAAAAATGCTCGTGTCGATTGGTGCAAAGAAATGTTGCAAAAATACGATTGCGGTGCTTCAAAAGACGTTTATAAGATCGTCACAGGTGACGAATCATGGATCTATGCGTATGAGCCCAAAACGAAACAACAATCGACCGTGTGGGTCTTCAAAGACGAGCAAAATCCAACGAAAGTTGTTCGTGGAAGAAGCACTTCGAAGCAAATGGTCGCCTGTTTCTTCGGCAAAACTGGTCATGTGGCGACTGTTCCGCTTGAGCAACGTAGGACGGTCACTTCTGAGTGGTACACTACAATTTGTTTGCCTGAAGTCATCGGAGAAATTCGAAAAATCAACAAGAGAAGACGAATCATTGTTTACCATGACAATGCGAGCTCTCACACATCGGCTCAAACCAGAGCGTTTTTGACCAGCCAAAACGTCGAATTAATGGGTCATCCGCCGTACAGCCCTGACTTGGCACCTAATGACTTCTTCTTGTTTCCGCACATCAAGAAAAAATGCGTGATCAACGATTTTCGTCGCCAGAAGAAGCTGTTGAAGTGTTCAAAAACCATGTTTTAGAGGTGTCTCAATCGGAGTGGAAAAAGTGCTTCGACAACTGGTTTGAGCGCATGCAAAAGTGTATAAATCATGCTGGAGAATACTTTGAAAAACAAAACCATTTTTGATTATAAATATTCACATTTTCACTATTAGGCCAGAAATATATAGAGCAGCCGTCGTATTTTACGAAAAAAAAAAAAAAAATAAGAGCACGATCTTGTCAACCAAACATAATGGTTAAATTTGCTACTCGGATCACCCTCCAATAACGCCAATTGTCGCATTGATTTTACTCAGTTTAAAGAGAATCGTGAGATTGATTTATTGTGGCAGAAACACATGTGAGGCAGGGATGTTAAAGTTGGTTGGTTGAATTGTACATTATTTTTACATTAATTCGATTCTGTTAGGTAACATGGAACACTCACGGACATTCGATTATCCTGTTACAGATATTCAGCCAAATTATAAACAAAAATTCCGTGCGAGTTTTCTCACTTTTCCCTTTTTTCCAATTATAAATTTGTTAGCCTTTTTATTGACTGTGAAAAGTGAAAAAAATCGGGAGAAAAAAAAATAGGAATTATGAATTACGAAGGAGAAATTAGATGTAAAAAAGCGAAATAGCTCTCTTCATATTACGGTGATGTCACGTTTTTATTTTTTTGTTCCCAAGGAATTCATAATTGGAGAAATTTTTTCTCGAGAATATAATAATTTTTCCGTGAGAATATTCAGGATTGGGTTGATTTAAAGTGTTGCCAGATCTTTTTTTCGTAACAATGTTTTTACGCACATTAAAAACGCACTTATCAACCGATTTTACGGACGGATCAACCTTAAAATTGCCTTACATTGCAAGAACTATAATTTTTTTTGTATATTTTTACCGTAGGGCATGGAAGTTTGTTGCATATTTATGGAGAAGCTAATCTTTGTGATATAAAAATGGAAGTATTTTTTTTTTTAATAAAAAATTATTATTGATTCCTCAATTTGGCTTTTGCTTCATTTTTATTTAAGTTTATTATTTTTGTTTCAATATTAATTTTAGTCCTTTGTAATTTTAATATTTTCTCATGATAAATGTAAACAATAACAGCGCCGAACAACTTAAAGCCGGCAGAAGCTGAATCGCAGTCAATATTTGAATGCCAACGCCGTCACCAGTATTACCAGTGCAAATAGATCTTCGAGTTTAGCGGAATTAATCACAAATATGAGTTACACTTGATTTACAATTTTTAACATTTTAATATTATTCTTTAATTCGTTTCTGGGTTTAATTAGAAGGCTTTGACGAAATTTTAATTATTTTTAATTTAATTTAATTTTATTATGGCAAGTGATTATTTTTAAAAATTTCTGCCTTACAAGTTTGTTCATTTCTATTGTTAGAATGGTCTTCAAAAAATTTAAATAATTTTCCTAGTTTTGCTTAAAATAACGGTTTTATATCCGACATAGAAATTCATCAGAAACGTTATGGAAAACCTCTGCAGAAGCTACAGAATCTGCATAATTCTGCCCGCCAGATTTCACACGAACAGTTTGTTGTTTTGATAAATAAGAAAATTCATTATTTACATTAGATAACTGTTTTGCTCGTATTTTTTAAAAATGTTTACATAATAAAAGGCGTAAATGAAAAAAAAAAACAAACAAAAATATTTGCACTTCTGATATTTTTTCATGTATGTAGACTGTTGAAGGCTTGAATAGGCATGGTGGGTTTTACATACATACGTATATCAGGGGGCACGTGCTGCAATATTTATTTAAAAAAAACTAGAACAACAGTAACAACAAGATGTGATATGATAAGAAAAAATTAATAACTCACAAGCTGTCAGGAAATTAACACATTTGTTAAACGGTCCAAAACACAACAAATAAAATAAAGTTATTGAAAACATACAAATATTTATATACGAGGAAGGTCTTAAAATCCTTTAAACATTTAATAAAAACTAAAAAAAACTATTGCAATATCTACCGATATGTGTTAAAAGTTTAGAAAACAGCCTACAGCTTGCAAGACCACCACAACAGAATATAAAAACTTGATTTTACTACACTTGAGCAATTTTGCTACACTAAAAGTCATTGCAAACAAATCTTGTAAAATTTTGCACCAGTTAAACAGCTGAATTGCTGATATAAACAAAAAGAACCCTGTTCCTGCAAATATTCATGACGGCGTCAGCCGCCACAAAAACTAAAGCCGATGCATTTAAATTTAACCTGAAATTGTTACGAAAATAAAAAAGAAGAAAATCATAATAAATAAAACAATAATAAATAAATAAATAAATAAAAAACAAAAACAAAATTTCTTTAATTATTTCAAAACGCTTAAATTTTATTTTAATTTCTAAATAATTGATGCAAAAATCGGCAACTTTTTCTGCCAGCTTTAAAATTTTTGACCCAGTTTTTTTTACGTTTCAATATCAAGATTCCTTTGTAGTGAGACGATTTGCTGGAATTTTTAAAATACAATAGCTCCGTTCCTGTACTTTTTGGGTAAAGTTCGGTAAAATGAAAGTAAACTAACAAAAAAAAATTACACTTTTGGAACACATTTGCGTGCATGAAACATAGAATTTTTTGTATTTGCTACTGCTTACTTTTCAATCAGCTGATTGTTTTTTAGTTTACATAATCTATCCGAAGAAAAAATCTGGGCTGTTTCGTGCAGAAAGAAGAAGAATTTTATTCTTTTAAAAGCGCTCCCTTCAACTCAAACTTGAAGTAAGGAAACAGTTTTCGGTAACATTGGGATCCTGCGGGATTCCAAAATTTTTTTCGGGAACGCACCTATTATATGGACAGTAGTAACAACTTATCACCAAATAATAAATGTAGGAAAATGTGAGGAGTTTTTTTTTTTTGTTATTCCTTTTGCTGTTTTTGTAGTTAATCATTAATATAATTTGAACGTAATGCTGCTTGTCTAAATTTTAAAAGAACAGTTTATTATTTTTAAAAATTATAAAATTTTTTATTTACACAAAATAAAATTGTGCTCGTGTTTTAAAACATATTTACATAATAAAACGTGTAAATGAAAAAAAAAACAAAAATATTTGCACTTCTGATATTTTGATGAAGTTTATTGAAGAAGTAAATACCTAGTCATGGTTGTTTTATTTCAAAGTTTCAACTTAACCTTGATATTTGTATAAAAATATTTTTTTAAATATTTATTTATGTACAAATAAAAAAAAACTGTATTAACTTTTCTTAATTTTATATTAAAATAAATTTAATATAATTAGAAGGCTTTGTTTGCTTTAAAATTTATTTGTAAGTCTGGCAACATTATACGGAAATCAATATTTACTTGATCCGCCCCCTAAATGCTAAACTAATTTCTAACCTGCTCTCGCTAATAATCTATATGGCCCCAACAAAAAAAAACTCTTAATACAAAATGATTCAGCAATTTAAATCACTCTCTCTCTCTCTCTCAGTGGATAGTTGCGAGAAGAGCAAACAAAATAATGTTAGAGTTAATGATAAAAGTGGATAACAGAGGCAAATTTAACATGAATGATTTGCAAACTCAAATTCTCATACTTTTACATTATCTGTACACATGTGTATGTTTGTGTGTGCGTGTGTGTGTGCAGTAAGTGTGAATTTTATTGGGATTTTGTACTAAACACGAAAATTAAAAAAGTTGTAAAAGAAAAATATAAACACAGCACACGGTTGACTGGCAAATCACTTCAATTTATCAACTCAAAGTGTGAAAGTCGTGCAGTTGAATATTCTCTGCCAAACGAACAGAGAATTTTCAATTCAAAAGTAAAAAATTAAATAATAATCGGCAGAATAAAATAAATTTTACACTTAAATATTTAAAGAAATAATAGAATTTTAATTAAAATTGCATTTAAAAAATACCAAAAAATAAAGATTTCTTTTTAAAAAGAAATTAAAATCCCACCGCTAATTAAAAGAAAAAATAACTAAAAAAGTCGCTTAAAAAAAGGATAAACAAAATAGTGTTTAAATAGGAAATGTTTTAAAATTTATATTTATTAACTTTAATTGTTTAAAAAAGAAAATTATTCAAAATGTGCCATAATTCTGTAGTAGAAGACGAACAAATCGAAAAGTGCATAGAAAATGGAATGCCAACCAAAATTATAAAAACTATTAAATATACGATGCGAAAACGTGCCGTTAATGAAGAGACAAACCAAAAACAAACACAGCAACAGCAGCAACAAAAACAACAAATAATGTCAAATCAAAACTCCATTATTAACAACAATAAAAATGTCCAAGAAATTCAACCTCAAGAAGTTGTTTCGAAATGTCCTTTTGGTTATGGAAAGCTTAATAATACGCCAGCTGCAACATTTTTATTAACAACCCTAACACCAGCTGCAACAGCAGCAACAACAACAACATCGCCACTTATAGAAAACGAATTTGATTGTTTGAACACCAACAAAACTAATGAAGAATATGAACGTTTTGATCAAATTTCACAATTAAGCACAAAAATAACGGCAACAACAGCAAAAGTCAATGGCAACGCCATCAAAAATTTGAGTGGCCACTTTGACGACGATGATACAGGAAATTTGTTGTTGGCTACAGAAAAAATATACAACGATGACATTTTGGCCAAAAGTACCCAGCTTTCAAGAGAATTTGCATACAAAATGCAACAGGAGATGAGAAGGTTACAAAACTGCAAAATATACACGTGAGTTTATGTCATTCTTGTTCTTTTTCTTGTGTTTTTTTTTTTTTTTTTTTTGTTATTTAATTTCCAAATTGAAGATCTCTTAAACGTTCTTTAACTTGCATTTTCATATGGATGTGTATGCTTGCTTACGTTAATATGGATGCATGTGTGTGTGTAAATGTATATAAATTGCTCTTTATTTATGTGAACTGTTAATTATACAAGAGGTGACAAATAAAAAGTCTACTCAAGCTAAATTCAATTCTCCTGCTATGAAAAAATTTTAAAATTTAAATTGAATTTTTTTTAAATTTGTTTGAAAAAAAGTAAACTCAGCAAAATAAGGAAAGTAAATTTATTTTAAATTAAATTAATGTTTTTTATGATTTTTGAGTTTATGTTATTTTATAATTTTCAGGGAAAATTATTTTTTAAACTTTTAAAAAAGGAACAGGGAAATTTTATTTAAGGCCTAAAAGAATCTAAACTATTTTCTGTAGTTCTTCGTTCTTATTTAGTAATTTTCGTATTTATTTGTTTGGTAGTCGAGTTTTCAAACTGGAAATTATTTAGCAAGCGTAATTTGCTTTAAATTCTTAGGGTTTTGTGTGAAATATTTATTTGCTCTCGTCCAGTGCAGTTGAAAATTTTGTAAATTATTTTTTAAAATTTATATTTTGTAATTATTTTTATTAACAATCACCTAATGAAAGAAGTCTTTTTTTATAAGAAACGATAATTATAGATGACGTAAACGTTTTCTGACGGGCATAACAAGTAGTTAGCACCTCCTTCAATTAATTTCAATGTTTTCTACTGAACGTGTAAACTAATTATGCCAACATGTTATGCACATTTAAACTTGAAACAATTTAATTAATTATATAAACAACAATAACACTATTCTATTGTTGCTAACGCAGTTTAAAATTATTAGGAGTAACAAAAAAAAAAAAATAATAATAATAAAATAAAAAAAAAAAAATAAAGAAAATAAAAAATAATAATAAACAAATTTATTGATAAATGGAAATTTTATTTGAAGACTTGGCTAAAAAGAAATAGATTTTAAATTTAGCCGCTCTAAAGGTTTATTATTTTAATATTTTTCAGTTATGTAATGAACTTTTTAATATTTTGCATAATAAATAAAATAAAATTCAAGTACATAGAAATTTCAAAGAAAAAAAACTTAAACAACATATTTAAAGGGTTAAACATTCTAAAGCGATAATTTTTTTGTTTAAATAAAAAATCATGACTGTTTAAAATTACAACTAGTCAGCTGCTTTATTTGCAAAAATTTGACTATTAAAATTTATTTTAAATGTTATTTAATTTTTAGATAAAATAATTTAATTTATAATTTTTTTTTTTTTTTTTTTTGCTAAATTCTAGTTGGCAAGTGTTTCCCTTGACTACAAAAATATGTAAATCTTGACACACATTAATCTCAAGTGCATTTGAATACAAAAGGAAACTGAGATACGTGAATTGTTCAAAATAAAAATTTTGAAAATATGACAAAAAATTATATTTTTAGAGGTACAAGTTTTAAGCGAACTGAATTGAAATTAATTTTCGGCTTAAGTTCATTTTTTATTTTAGTTTCTAAAAATTTTTAGACAGAAAAATTATTTTTAAATGTATGCGGACTTTTTTCTAAGAAAAAGCAGCATCAGCAGAATGTAATGTTGCATTTTCTGGAACGCTGCATCCTTCATCAGCATTCTACGCATCTATCTATCTTAGGTTGTGTACTTTGTAAACAATATTTATTAAACCAACTAATTTAATCAATATTAATTTGGTTAGACGAAGTTTACCAAACAGCCCGAAGCATTTCTTCGTTGTTCTCTCTGGAATTCGTCTTGTCATTGCTTTGTACCAGCCTTCTGTATGGCCTCAAACGCAGTTTTTATTTTTAATCAATATAATCATAATATTGGAGATAAATACCCAGAAAAAAAAATTTTCATTCACATTAAAAAAAAAAATTATTCCTATTTTTAGTCCACTCGTGCATTTAAAACGACCAAAATGGAGATAATTCATAAGAGTCCAACAAAGAATTTTTAATTAATATTATAACATTTTTAAATATACTACTTAAGATCTTGATGAATTCTTTCAGAGTTTTGTAGTAAATTTAGGAAGATCCAGGACTTATCTGAGACCTCCTTGATTTAAAAATTAGTTCACAATAAAAAAATTTATTTTTTTTCTTGACCAGAAAAAAGGTTCTAGTGAGTTGCAGTACAAAATAAAAAAAATATTTAATTTTAAAATTTTTTTCTTTAAGATTCGTAAATTTTATTTAACACTGGTCCCCCAAACTCTTTTAAATTGTTATAATTGCAATAACAAAATTATTTCCCACAACAACAAAAAAAATAAATTCATTCATAAAATAAAAAAAAATAATTAAATTCACTCATATGTTATTAATTAAAGATAACTTTGAATTATAAAATCATGTCAAGCTTCATAAATTAGAAATAAAACATTTATGGCCCCATTACCACAATTTTTTTTAATTTTATTTTCTTTTAAAAGAGGTTGTGCACACATTTACTGAAATATATTTTTCACTTTTTCTTGTCTATCACCATTTAAGATAAACAATTTTTTCCAAGTCTTAATACTTTAAAAGATAAAAAAACAGCATTTGATGTTTGGCGTACTATGGAAGGAAAGTTAATCGCATTAAAACAGTTATGTCTATCATTAGTTGTGACTGAGATTAAAATGCTCTAATTGCTATACTGCTAGCAAAAGTCAACAATCTAATGTCGGGAGATCGTTTTTTTCTTTTAAAATCATACTCATATTAAAAAAAAGCCAAAGAATCTGAGACCTTTTCATAGTAATTTTAATAACATTTCATTTCCTTGATCGCCAACTTTTTATTTATTTATTCTCTTGTTTATTTCTTGGAAATCTACAAGGAATTCATTGTTTTAATATAATTTTTTTACTTAAAATTTTACTTTTTACAAATATTTCAATCAGCTGTAACAAGTCGTAGAAAAACGCCTAAACCATTTTGTATGCTTCGGTAATGAAAAACTTTATTTTAAAATTTAATTCTTATAATTTTGTAATATTTCAATATGATTTGCTTTAATCACTTAATACTGCTCATGTAATCTGATTACAAAAGAATCTTTTTCATATTTAAATAATTTACAAGGTTTAATTGAATTTTAATATTTTTGTTGAGCCTATTTTTTGCAACTCAGTGTATAAAAAGAAGTGAACAAATGAGTAGTAGACAGGCCTGCCATATTTTTTGCCTTAAAATTTTCAAAGTGTCGATTTGCCGATTTTTGCTTGAAAAATGCCGATTTTTCCGTTAAACTCTTAAATAAGTCCGTTGTTCCCTGAAAAATTGTATTCTTAATATTAAAGTTATGTAAATCAAAATAAGAATCAGCTAATCAATTTTTTTAAACTAAATTATTTTAATGTGATTTCCATTATATGAATAAAAATGAATTATTTATGAAATAATAAATAAACAAATAAACTAAAAATTAAATTATATTAAATAAAATAATATTAAAATGATATATCACAAATTTTTGGTATCAAGTCATTCCTTTCTATCAAATGAACGCGATTTGGAATTTATAGAAATGAAAATGAGAAAAGTAGAATTACTTATGAAATGGGTGGAGTGAACAGTGCAGCCAAATAAATATTTTTCACTCAACGAATTCTCAGTAGTAATTTATTCCAACGAAAGAGTCAATAAAAAGCCCTAGGTAAATTTGTCTCCAAGTCCAATGGAAAATTCCAGAAAAATTAACATTTTAAATGCTTTATAAAACTGCTTTAAGTGACTTCCGAGACCAAAAATAGATGAAAATATTGGATTATTTTTACTATATACGATCAAAAGCTTAAACAATTTATTTATAAACGCCTGTTTTTTATAGATTTTGATATTTTATATATTTTTAATGTTACTTAGTACTGAATTGCTCCTTTTTGTTAGTAAAAATAATTTAATTTGCATTTAAAATATAGTATTTTTAATTTTCCGATATTTTGCTGATTCTATAAAACTAAATTGCCAATAATGCCGATTTTTTTCTTTTTTGTTCAAATATGCCGATTTCTTACCAAAATCATCTGGCATCCCTGGTGGTATATCTCTTATTACAACCTTTTACTCTTTTTTTTTTTCTTTTAAAAGTGATGTCAACTGTTGGAGATTATTAAGAAAAAAGAAAAACAACTAAAAAGCCAACATTACGGTATTTAATAAAAGAGCAGGAATATTTAAACAAGAAAAAAATGTTTTGAAATATTTTAAATACTAAAATTAACTTCAAAATGTGTAAATTACAAAAAAGTCATGATAAATTCAGAAGAAATAGTTTTTATTGCAGTTTCTTAAATTGGACGTTGTGCTGCATTAACAAATAAAGTGTGACGTATTACATTAAGCAAAAATGTAGCATAAAGTCAAATGTAAAATTGAAAGGCATTCAGTTTTTACAATTATGCCACACATGAATACATATTTTTCACTTGAGTGCAGTGTTTTGATTTTTTGATTTTTTTTTTTTTTTTTTTTTTGTTTTTTGTTGTAAAACACTTAAAACATTTTTTTCAACGTTTTAGATCACTAGAGTTTACACAGTTCAATGCTAGACATGATATAAAAACAGTAATAATAAGCATTAAGCATTTTTGATTGCAAATTTTTGTTTGCTGAGTTGCCAAAAAAATATATAGTCAACACTTGAAGTATTACAATGGAAGTATCTTTTAAGCGTTTTTTTTTCTTGTTTTAAGATAACTTGTTTTTTTTTCTTAGCTGATTGAAAGAAGGTTAACGAGTTAATAATAATTTTAATTTCTTTATTAAACTTTGTTGAGATAAATAATTTATTTGCATTTAAGATAATGAACGTATACGCTTTTTTACTTGGCAACACTGAATACTATGCATAATGACTCTTAATTTTTTTTTTATTGTTGTTGTAATTTATGCTAGACTTGTGTGCATTTTTCTAGTGGGGAGATCGCCACTAAACAAAGACAACAGCATACTTCACTATTTTACAACGGTGGGAGAGGTGGGAGGGGGAGAAAGATTGGCCGTTGTAGTTTATTGAATACAAAAATTGCATGCGTTTTCGCACGTACACCAGTTGCTTTAGATTTTTCAAACAAAATGGTTGTCATGCAAGCGCGCTGAATAATTCAGACGCTTGGTTAGAATTTTAATTGAAATTCATGCTTCATTTGTAGCTTACAGTTACAATGTTGTTATTGCTGTTTTTTTTTTAATGCATTCTTAGTTTCCCATAAATAATGCAGCATTTCATTGTAATACATACAAACATACAAACATATGTATGTAGTAATATTGAATCATTATTTAATTTCTTTTTTAATTTTTATTATATTTAATTGCAGTTTGCTGACTAAAACAACACAACCTGCTCATCTTGTAGCAATTGCTATTGTTACTTTTGTTTTACTCACAGTTTGGCCGGAACTAATTGATGACAACAATAATGGATCGACTTTTAAGCAAACGGTAGCAAATCAACAACAGCATGCCACCACATCAGTTCCTCTACATGAAGTGTCAGTTAAAAAGAATGATATGCTGGCATTGATTGTTTATTTGGGTGCATTTTCAGCACATTTTGGAGCGCAAATATGGATGACCTTTGTCTCAGGTAAGACCTATTTTAAACATTTTATTAATTTTCATTTTAAATAATTACGGCGAAATCACTAATTCAAGCAACATTTTTGTTTTATTTTGCGATTAAAAGTAATAACATAAATACTGGAAAAATTTTTGTAACACAGAGAAATTTAAGTCAGGAATTGCTGTAAAATCGCCTTTTTTGTCACGTTTCTTTTCGCCAAAAAATATGCAATGTGGCTACACTGTTCAACTTATTTCTCCAAAAAACTTAACATTTATTCAATTCCAGAAAAGAGTTCTTTTTACAACGTTATTTCTCTCTCTCTCTTTTTCACTCAAAAAATAGAATTTGTCAAGGCGAATTTATAGCAGATGGCATTATTAGCTTTAAAATACCAAGTTCAAAAAAGTAAATTTTTTCTTGCAGCTATTCTGAATTTTGTTGGCAAGAAAACGAGAAATAAAATGATTTTTCACTTTTTTCTCTTCGACAGAATTCAAAGTTGCTGCAAGAAAAATTCACGTGTGTGAACTCGGTAAAAGCAATTTGCCCTTGAAAAAATTAATTCAGTTGTCAAATAGTGACAATGCAAAAGTAAGCAATTTAGAAATCTGAAAAAAGCAAATTTCTAAAGGCCTAATGAGCTTGTATATTCAACTGATATCGATTCGCTTTGATTCTGCCCAAAAAGTATTTATTTTATTCGGTAGTGACGTCTCTGGAAAACCAACATGACTTTTATTTGAGAGCGAATCTATCAAGTCTGAATTTGGGATTTAAACTTTAATCAGGTTACTAAATGCAGAATTTTCTTCGACTTTGAATAAATTTTTTAATTGATTTTTAGAGAAAATGTTGTTTCTGATTGCTTAAGGACTGTGCGATTTATTTACAATAAAATCTGATGGAATTATGTCCTATTTATACAAATTGCAAGAACATGTTTATTAGGTGCCATGGTTTCATGGCCTTAAGCAGCTGCTGAGTGGGGTAACACATGAGCGTTTAGATTTTTATATTTTTAACAAGAATAAAACAAAAATTTAAAAGCAACTTATTCACTACAGATTTCCATAAACAGAGAATTTAAAACTTTTAGGTTGGCTGCCCTGTTTAAAACAAATAAACAAAAATATTATTCAATTTTACTCAGTGTTTTTGTGACTATTTTTGACAGTGCATGATTTTTGTTTGTTTTTCTTTAGTTAACAGGATCGTGAGCGAAAAGTAAACTCTCATCTCTTTTTAAGCCAGTTATATTTTTTACAAAAATTAGTGCCTTTGAGAGTTAAATGTAATATTTACTACTTCTGTTATTGCTGTCATCTCATAGTGAGTGACCTGACCTCTATAGAAGACTTCAATATTTTTATTACTTTAAAACCGTTATATTTTCTTTTGCCTGTTGAGGTGTAAAAGAAAAACGTAAAAATTTATAACAACTGCCAACAGCACTGATTCATTGATTGAACAACAAACACATGTACTTGTATTGTGAAATTAATATTAAATTGTGGTTTGAAATGTTTTGTTTATTTTGTTTATATATATATTTTTTTACTTCTCTTATTTCAGGGCTTTCATTATATTTTTCATTGCCTCGCCATATGTTTGGCCAATGCCAACAGATTTTATTTCCCAAATATTTCGCCATGAATGCTGTGCTCAGTATTACAATGCTCATACTTTATGTCAAGTTCTTCATCAATACATGGACTCTAGCGAAATGTATACAATTTGGTTCATTGGCTGTGACGAGCGCTATAGAATTAACAGTACGATTGTATTTAGTACCACCGCTATTACGTTTGATGCATGAAAAGTATAAGATTGAAGGAGTCATTGGAAGTGGCAAGGAGATTGGCAGCCTAGTACAGGGTGACCTGGTTAAATGTCCACATTATCAACGTATACATAAGGCTTTTCGTCGTATACATATGACAGTAGCCATGGGCAATATAATTACAATGGCAGCAAGCTGTTTACAACTCTATAACATTGCGGGTCAATTACAAATTTCAGTAATTCATTAATTGAATTTATTAGAAAATATTTATTCTTTTTTTTTGTAGAGCTAAATTAATTAAGATTATAAATATTAAAAACAGAAACATTGTAGCAGAGCTTAACTAAAAGTTGAAATATTATTTAAGATATTTTTATTTTTTACTTTTCCTAAGTATTTTAAATTTATTTTATATTTAAAGCAAATTTTATAATTCTGAAATGCATCTCTGGGCTACATTATTCAACTTAAATTTACTAAAATGCAACTCTGTAGCAAATATTAAAAACAAACTTGTCAATTAGGCAGCATAAAAAAACGCTGCTACAAAAACACGACACTTTCATATTCACCTCTGTATTTTAAAAATTCCCTCTTTGCAGCTCAGTGATGCATTTACAAACAGACCTTTTTTTTTGTTAAAGCCGCTGCATGTTTTTATTTGTACCTTTAATTGCAAACAAAAAATTTATGAATTCTATACCAAAAACCATTCTGCATTTTTAGATAAATATTTACTTTATATCTTTTTTTTTTTAAGTGAAGAAAAAAAAATAATTTTTATTTAATTAATGATACAATAACAAGCCTGTAAGATTTTACGATAAAATTGTAAAAAAAAAACTTTTTTTATTATCCAAAATTAGGAAACTAGTAAAAACGCCGTCAATCTAAAAACAAGCTTTGGCAACATTTAAAAAAATAAGACCAAAAAACACATTTTTTTTTAGTTTTTAGTTTAACAATTAAATCTTAAATTATTAGCTGTAGTTAGTTAAATTTAATTTTGTTCTTCAGTTACACTGAAACATTTTTCTTTTATACTTTTCTCTTTTGAAATATTAAAAAAAAATATTTTATTTTTTCCAGCGAGGCGAATTAATAAGAGGTGGCCACATCGCCATAAAAATAAAAATCTTAAGTGATTTTGTTGTTACAAAGCACCACAATGATGCCAGAAACAGCTGACTAATTAAATGCCAAGCGAATTAAATTTTGTCGTTTTATTGTCATTTGGTACTTTAAATAAAATTGTACCAGTGACTGTTTTTCTTCTCATATTTTATTTTTTGCTTTTTATATTTTATTTTATTAAACTTTAAATTATTGCTTTTAAAATTAATTGTAAATTTTGACAACAACTTTGAACATCAACATAAATCAGCTGGGTTTATTAACAATCACCTGTAAATGAATTCGCCTTGCTTTTCCAATAGCTCTTAAAATCCCATTTTTTTTTTATTTTACTTCACAGTCTTTAAAAGTATTATTTTTAACGAAAATCAAATACCCTTAAGATAATTTTATTGTCCTCCAACAAAACCTACATTCTTTTATGCAACAAATAACCAATAGTAGCAACACACACACACGTACTCGTATAATTGATCTGTGATATCTGAAAATGTTTTCTTTTTTTTTGTCAAAGTAAATTAAAGGAGAAAACGGCAATCATTTTTATTTTGAAATTATACCGTTACACACGCACACATATGCAATTATACTAGAATTTAAAACTATTTAACAAAATTGTATTTTATATATTTTTTTGTTGTTGTATAAATTGCATTTTAGTACTCGTATGTTGTAAAATTATTTTGTTAGGAAAAAAAAAATAAAAAATTGTTATTTTAAGAAATTTTAATTTAAAAGCGTTTTGTTTTTTTTTTTGTAAATAATTAAAGCTTATGACATACGAGGGATAGTCCGTAAGTATTTTAAAAGAAAAATTATTTTTTTTTTACTTAATTTTGATTTTTAAACAAAAGATTTAAAACGGTGAGTCATATGATCGTTAAAGAAAAAAAAGGGGCGAATTATGGCATTCGATATCGATCGAAATTTACATTTAAATTCTATAGAAACTTCGATCGGTTTCGAATGCCGTAATTTGCCGCCAGATGTCAAGGATATTCGGGTATATAATAAATCTTCCAAGGACGAGTTGATTTTAAAAACGAAAAATTCCGCTGCATGTTCAAATGGGCTACCCTTTATTTTATTTCTTATAATCGTTACAGCGGACATGGTAGTGCGTACTTTGGACAAATTCGAAATAAGGCCGTGTGAAAATATTCAGATCTTGGGACACCCTTTAATCTTAATTTTTATACTTAATTTTTATACTTGCTTGCCAAGCGAAATAAAAACCCATTAAAAAAACAAAGCTTTATACAGCTGCGGTCAATATAATAGCATCACACACAAATTCATAATGACTCCGTTTACATCTGTTTAACTGTTGGGCAGATTCAACTCAAAACAAAATAATTAATTCTTTGATATTAACGGTTTATTATCATAAGAAAATTATTTGGTTTTTTCAACGGTTTAAAATACGCAAAGAAACTTAAAAACCACACAGTCAAAATAATAGCACTTCATTTAATTTGTAACAAAAATTAGAGGTCTTTTCTTAAAATAAATTAAAAATTTCGCTCAGATATCTTGTGGATTAATTAATTGTATGGTTTCAGTACTTTGTCGTGTGCCCTTTGTTTGCGCGATTAACGCGGCCCAACGCCTTCCCATTGAATCCACTAAATGCTGGCATCTTTCAACTCCAAATTTTCTGCACAGCCTCCCAGAGCCCTTCAGCGCTTGTTAGTTTTATTATAGAAAAACCCTTCTTTATGTCCGTCCATAGATTTCAAATCTGGGGACTGTACAGGCCAGAGTTATCGTTGAACCATTTTTTTTGCCATTTCGCTGGTGTGTTTGGGGTCATTGTCTTGCTGGAAGACTCAAACCAACGGCATTTCGTAAGAAGCATACGGCAGCATAATTTCATCAAGGATTTTTACATAAACCGATGAATCCATGAAGGTTTTGATCCAACATATAGGACTCACATTTTGATACGAAAAGCAACGCCGTACCTCCATGTTTGATAGTTTTTGATGTGAATTGTGACTTTTACTCGCTGTTAGGTGGCCTACGGACAAAACGTCAGGAACCCAATTTTGGATGCGTCAGTCCATAGCACTTTTCTCCACTTTTCCTTTGGCCAATTTAGATGTGCTTTAGCAAAAGTATCCGTTTAGCAAAATGCTTAGAGGAATAGAGCGGCACTTTTCGAGGACCTCAGATATTAAGGCTGGTGTCTCGAAGTTTACGGCGAATAATTCGCAGGCTTGCCGTCCGTACAACCGTTTTACTATTAAAGACTGAAAAAACTCGCTTCTTAACACGGAATTCAACTTTTTCCTCATATCTTAGAGCATTTATTATCATTTTATTGGAACAGCCCAGCCCATTTTCTTATTTGGGAATACGATTTACCCTCTGACGTACATTTTTTTATTAGTTCACGTTTTTTCGCTGAACAATGCTTTCCGCGGCCCATAAACAATTTTCATAAAATTATTACACGATTTTATAGAAAATTTATTAAAAAATTGAAAAAAATTTTTTTTTTTAAATAATATAATAAAAAGGTGCTATTATATTGACCGACACTGTATATGTAAATAACATTACTATTGGAATACTCTTTATAGAATTTAATTTTACCTTTCTATATTATTTTTCTTGTACCAGAGATGGCAATGCATACTCTGTGCAAATGTTAAACGTCTGCCTAAAGTTTTAAATAAAATAAAACATCTTATGGCAAAATCACGGCCTTTATGGAGCAACCTTTTTATTTTTAAATTTATTCTTTACACTTATTTTAATAGGGGACATTCATATTTATACGCCCTATGTGTAAATTTTAAATATTTGACCACTACGGTTGAGAAACTAAAATCTCGTTACTATTGGAACACCCTTTATATTTTAGTTTTATTTATAATTTTTAAACTTTAAACTGCCTGTCCATTGCAATTCAAAAACAAGGCCACTTATATGAATAGCACGTTACTATTGGATCACCCTTTAATTGATATTGTTTTTTTTTTTTGTTCTTGTTGCTTAAGCGGACATAATTCTACATAAACTGTGAAAATTTGAGATGTCTGCCAATCGCAGTTTAAAAACTAAAAGCGTATTTTTAAACACTCTTTACTTTTTTGGTATTTGTTGTTATAGCGATTATAGAAGAACATCTTTTGTGAAAATTTTAAGAGTCGTTTACTTATTACGGTTCCAGAGATAAAGGGCTGTGACAGACGGACAAGCCCTAAAACTGAAACTGTGGTTGTAATTTATAGCATGCTAAACCCTCTTTCACACTTTAATACAGAGTATTAAGACTTGTCAAAAACTTAAATCCTATAAGATAGTGTGATGGTGTGAAAGCAATATACTATCAAAGTATTAAGGGCTAACTAGATTAAGCTTAAACTAACTTAAGCTTCTGTCAAAAGTCGATGAAAAAAGCCTGTCAAATACGTATGAAACTTATGAAAGACTTTTTGGTGGCTATATTGTACTTTATAAACGTGCCTACTTACTTCATATAGTTGCAAACATTTGTGCTTTAAAAGAAACTGTTTTCTTCTTATACTTTTCTAATGTATCGATTTTTTTTTAATTTTATTTCTACAATCTAAAAATATATTACCAGCAATTAATGATTGTGAATTATTCCTTTAATAAAAATTAAGTAAATAATAACATAAATAAAAAAAGTACTAAAAAATGCAACAGTGTGTACATCCCTAAAACCATATGTTTTTAGCGATTTAAAATTTATTATTATTGTGGAATAAAATTTAAAAAAAAAGTTAAAATCATTAAAGACTCTGAATTTATTAAAAATTGCATTAGATGTTTGATTGTATTAGATGTTTTATTTAATGACCTTTTAATTTAAATTTTCAAAAAAAAAATCATTTTCAGCGTCTATTGCAGTTCACTTTTTTTTAATTTATAAAACAATTGACAACTGATTTCTTAAGGAAAGTACGGCCGGCTTTGTTGTTTTCTAGACTTGTGTAGTTCATAAACGAACTAGTTTATTTAAACGATTCCATCGATTGAACTAAGTAAACTAGGTCACACTTTTAAGTACACCTAGTTCTTTTTTGAACTATACTTTGTATTTGAACTACCAGACAAGATAAACTAGAATCCATGTCTTTTTTTTCTTGTTGACTATTTCCGACATGAAATTAGTGCTGCCACGCATTTAATTTAACATTCGTTATGGCAATGCTACAGTATTGTTACCATCATATTTAAAAAATAAAATTTGAACTAAAAGGACTTTGAACTAAAGAAAGCGTTTGAACTAGAAGGTGAAAGTTGAACTAAGAGAGATTTTCAACTAAATTTTTAACTAGTTCATTTTCAAACTTTGAACTAAAAAGAGCGATCACTAAATTGAACTATATAGCACAAGTCTTTTGTTTTCTTAAGCAAATTACACTTGCCGAAACTTGACGAAAAGTCGCTTAAGTACATTATAGTTATTAACATTTGATTATGTGTAATCGCACCGAACCATTTTTAGAAATTTTTCTAAACGCTAACACTTTTCATTTTATCAGCGTTGTTTTTTTTCAAAAGCAAATGAAGAAAATAACAAAGGCAGCTGTTGAGCAAAGACACATGCCGACTGCATAGCAGACTATAGCGCGCCGTCATCTACGCTATCTTTTCTGTTACTTGCAACTGCTTAAAATTGCCCCTATACTTCTTTTACATAAGGATTTTGTTTACAACGAAGTACAAATAGCTGCAATTTTTTATAACTTTTTTTATTTTGTATTTTTATTTACCAAGAAGCTGAACGGCTAATAATTGTCATGAGGCGGCACTTCCGCACCATACATAATATTCTTCCGTCGCCGTTGCATAAATTTCGTACCAGCTTGGTAGTTTTCATTTTGTTTAAAGTTTGATAGCTTAGATTTCGTGACAATCACAACAATTCTCAGTTAATTTCCTTCTTACAAAATCCAATGAAAATCTTAATACTCAGTATTATAGTGTGAAAGGGGCTTAAGCGTCAGAAACGATGATTTTAAGGCCGTTTAACTAACAATTGAAAAACTTAAATATAAATAGGCAACAAATAGTTAGGGGGAGGGTAGGAACCCCGTTTCATGGATAGTCGTTATTATAAATCATAACTAAAACCTGCACAACTCCAATTAAAACAAAACCCCAAGAAAAAAGCAAATCTTTAAGAAAAAACCTAAAGGTAAATGATCACGAAAAGGGTAACCCACTAAGCCCGATACAAACTAAAAATTAATTATCCTAGATTTGCGCTACAGTAAAAAGAAACTTTAAATTTTATGTAGATTAGAACGAGAACAAAGTGGTTCTTAATGTAAAAGCCTTTAGGTATAAAAGGAAAAGGGTACCCCACGAAATGTCATGCAAATTAAATATTCCATATCCAGAGAATCAAGAAGATATAGAACTGGCAGACGGATAACCCTTAAATAAGTAAATGTTTATTATTCCATATTAATACTATTAATTTCAGAATAAAGTGATGAAAATCTTAAGGGATTTATAGAAGGGGCAAAGGGCTAACCCCAATAAAAAGTAATTATTAGAAATAAACTTTTAATTGGATGACTATAAAACTTAGTCCAGAAATTTCCGTAAGCGTGAGTTCTCAGGCGGAAAGGTGGCGAAAAAGAAGCGGGGGAAAAAAGGACACCCCTTTTCTCGCCTCTCTAAATGTATGAATAGAAAGGGCCATGTCTTCTTTTATAAAATACAACTAAAACTATTTTTAGATGACAAGTTTTTTACACATGACTTGTCAGTTTGAAAATATGTATCGCTGTTCTCATGTAGAAAGGCCCTAACTCGAACTTTTACGATATTGAGTTTTTTTCATGATTGCGATACAGTTCAAACAGATAACTCTCGTCACAAAATTTGAAAGCAATAGTATCGAATCAGATGATTTTTTAGATCAAAATAGAATGCGCTTTAATTGAAATTTGATTTGGTTTTGTCGCCTGACTTTTTATACAAGAAATGTTTCAAACTGTTGTGAATGGACTTAATTTTAAATGCATCACTGTACTGCATAATATGATTATTCTGCACTGCCACTGCTAATCAGCTGTTGCGTATGCTTTGTTTTGGTCATTTTTTTTTTCTTCATTTACGAACAGATGACATTTGCAGTGCTGCCACTGTTTGCATTTACGAACGTACTGCTAATCATATGCAGTGCAGTCATGCATTTACGAACAGGCCCTATGCGTTTTGCAATGTTAAAAATTTTAAAAATTGATTTATTAAAAAAAAAAGTATTTTTGTACATTTTTAAAAACTTTCCATCAAACGTGTAACATGTCACATGTAAAAATACAAAAGTGTGATGTCATTAAACACATTTTTGTGAAATTAACAAAAAGAAAAAAAAAAACAAATTTCAAATTGAAATCTTTTTTTCATATGTCAGGTATGAGTGATCGCTTATTACACAATTTTATTAAATTCACTCACACGTCTGCTCGATATTTTTGTATAATTTTTTTTTTATTATTTAAACAGACGTCAAAAATTGTGAGACTTTGCACAGATTTTAATTTCGCATAACAATTATAAATAATTTTTTTTTCAACTATTTTTCGAAAACAAGAAATTTGATATTGTTAAAGTTATTCGCACATCTGTTTCTTTAAAATTCAAGTCAAAATGTTTTATTTTAAACATTTACCTGTCAACAACGTGGTTTTAATATGTTTTTAAAATTTTCGAAATTAATTTCGAATTTTCGAAAATTCTTAAAACTTGTTAATTTTAGTAATTTTCGACTATTTTTGACAAAATATCTAATTTGTAAAACTTAGATTCTTTAAAAGGTTGATATTAAATTTAAGAAATTTTTATGTAACCATTTTCGCATTAAATTATAAAAATACCAAATTAATTTTAAAATTTCGATTTTTTTAGAAATAAAAAAAATTTATAAAGTTCATTTATTTTTCCATAAAAAAAAACTTAAAATAAGTTTCATTAAATGATGATAAAAATTTATTAAAATTTTTTTTCTCATGAAATAAAATGCCAACCCTGGTTGATGGCCGTTTTATTTATTTTCTTACAAATATTTCGGGTAACCATTACACGTTCAAAAAATGCATCGATCGCTGTTCTTACGAGGGGAAGTAAGGAAGTCTTTTAAAAAACATAAGAACTCCGTTTTTTATTATTTTTTATATTGAGGTTCCTGAAATGTAAAAATATTTTTAAGCCTCTGCTGCCGGGAGGATCACCAAAATCAATATCAACTCAAGTCGTTTCGCTCAAATACAGTGGGGGAATTGAAAACACAAAAAAAAAATTGAAGTCTCGATTGCCATAAATATTTCTATTAAAGTATCAAATTGGAAACGAAAAGGTAATTGAAAGTTTTCTTCGTTTGAAGGTATTAATTTTTTAACACTTTTTGAGCCCTGAAATGTATTTGTCCAGAGCTCGTTTAAATTATTTATTTATATTTTTTTTAACTATAATTTTTATTTCAATAAAATTAACCATTTTTAAATGACATCAGCCGATATTTTTATTTTTTTTTATTTTTTATCAAGGATTTTGACAGATCATTTTTGCTTTTTGCGAAAATTTGTCTTAATTTTTTTAGTCTCCATTTTAATTCTTATTTCAGTATTTTTGATCATTTTATTTAGAAAATTTTCTATTTTTAGGTTACAAAGCCCCATTGTGAGTCACTGATGTCAAAGATTTATTATTTTGAAATAGTTCGTTTTGTACTTTTGTCTACAAAAAAAGTGCCAAAAGTTATTTTAAAAGAAAATAATGATATTCATATAATTTGGTTTAAAGCCTGGCAACTAATATTATTTTTAATGTATTTTTAAAGAAAACTTAGCTTCCCACTTAAAATGTTACGTTAAATTATTAAAAAGAATTATTATTAAAAATTATCTTTATTTAAATTACTTTGTATTTTGTGCATAAATTCTTATTTAAAATGCCGTTAAATGACAGTTTGGTGTAGAAAACAATAATTGGTGTTTGCACAAAATCATTGCATACTTTTAGGATCACATTCCACATAACAGTTTTAACGATTAAAACAAACATTAATAAGGTCAACCCTGGTGATAACAGATGCATGCCACGCTATTTTTCTTTTTATTAAAATTTATCAAATGTAACTTAAAAAGTTAAAGTTTTAGTGTGGATTTTGGAAGTGTGTAAATAATTCGTTCTGAATCAGTAAATGATAGGAAAATGAATGTTAAAAAATAAATACAAAATATAAATATGAAGAAGTAGGTACGTAGCAACAAACAACAACCAACACACAGTTATCATTTCGCCTTTCTTTTTTCAAACAATTTTTGATTTCTCATTATTTTAATGCATTTGCTACAAAGTAAAATATTTTTTTTTTTTTTTTAATTGAATACAAACAAGCTTTTTTTAATTTATTTTTATATCTTTATTTTTCTTTAAGTCAAAACATCAGTAACAAATGTTACTGTTTACAAAATGTTCACTAAAATGAGATTCATTGTACGAGAATGGAAATACAGTTAGTTCTATCTCACAAACCTAGCTGCCAGACGAAACAGTTGTAAAATCGTCAAAATGGTTTTTAAAATTTTTTTAAAAATCGTCAAGATAAATAATTAATTATTTAATATTTAAAATAAAGATAAGATTTCACGTTTGAAAAGCACTCATATTGCTATAAACACAATGAAGTCCACCGACCATCGACTACAAGATGTCAAAAATAGAATACATGCGTGCTTATGAGAATAATTCTTTTAGCCGCTACACGACTACCGACTACACGGCTACTTTTGTAGCCCATAGCCAACTTAGGCTAATTTCTATTTTTCTTGACTACAAGATTACAGATTAGTGCTGTGAATACAATAAACGCACGAAATGGTGGTTTTAAAAACGCAATACATTAAATATCGCTATTCAAGACGCGTAAAACTATTATAGTGGCACCATTGAAAAATAATAATCATCTGTTCATTTGTTTACATTTTTCATTTACTTTTTATTTGGCGCATTTTTTTTGTTTTTTTTTTTTTTGTTGTTGTTTTGGTTTACTTTAATACATTTGTTTATTTTTTGTAGTTAGTGGTCGGTAGTCGTTAAAAGAATTAAGTAGCTGGCGACTTGGCTATTTGTAACCAGCTACTTTTGTAGTCGGTAGTCGAGGGTCGGTAGCCTTTGATTGTGTTTATAGCATATCTCTAAAATCCAGTTCTCGACAATGTTACCTTATTTTGGTAAAATTTGCTGCGTTTTGTAAACAAAATTAAAGACATAAAAGGTAAACCAATTGGAAAAGGTTAAAAGTAATAATCATCCCTGCAGCTAAAATTAATTCTTCGAACGATTTTATTCTGTTTTATCATTAAGCTTTTTATTTATTTTTTAATAAAACTTGCAATTTTAGAAGAATTTGTTTCCCAAACTTTATCATAGTTCAAACATAACCTACAATTTTTTATTAAATTATTTTTGATATTTACTACATATTATTTTTAATCCATTAGTTTCAAAGTTATTTAGAAAAAAAAAATACAAGGATAAAGGAAAATGGATGCCTCGTAAAATTTAAAATTTTTCGTGCTTAGCTAAAAATTCTCATTCTGTTTATAAAAGTTTCAAAACATAAAAATTATTTTATAAAAAAAAGTGTTATGATCTGACTTCAAAACAAGGAAAACAACACGTGTAAATAATCTGCCTGACCCGTTACAACTCGACTCGCATATTATAAAATGTTTGATGTTAGAAAGTACATATATTTTCTGAAGGAATCAAAAACGGTTCAATAATAAATTTTGTTTTAACTATTTTATAATTTTAAAAACTCCAAAATTTTTTTATTTTGATTAAAAAAAAATATCAAACTAAAATTTGGAGTTTAAAAGGTTTTTAGTTAAACTAACTAAAGTTTTAGTCTTCTTAGCCTTTTTAAACGTCTAGTCAAAAACCGTTTTTAGCAAAATTCTAAATATAAAAGAATTAAAAAAATTGCCAATATTTTGTAACCCACTGTTTTTTTTTTTTTTTTTTTTTTTGAGGTTAAGTAATACGATGAAAGAATTATGACACAAGTTAAACTCCTACATCATTTTACACAGTCTATTTATTAAATGAATAGTAAATTAACAGTTGACATACAAGAAATAGTCTTTTATTTATCATGGGAATATTTAAGTGCACATAAACCTACAAATTTCATAAAACTTGTTTAATTGAACAAATGTAACATGAATGTGCATGCACAGACATTGTAGTATTTAATTTATACAAATATTTAATTAATTTAAAATAAAGTGTATAAAAGAAAAGAAAATATTTACAAACTTACTGCGTCAATTTCTCTATCGAAACGTACTGGCCGCAGACGACATAACGCTGCTATCAGGTAAATAGTGTTAACGCCAAGAAATAAAGACGACCACAGTACAACATCATGGGAACAATCAATTAAGTAGCCGTACATGGCAAGTAATATGGCTCCAATTACTAGCATTGCACGCAACCATAGAATGCCGAATGGCCGATGTGGCGCCAGAAATGCCAACAGTAAAAAGGCATTTCCTAACTGAAAATACAAGTGGTGGGGCCGCTGCCATATAATGCACTGTTCAATTGACCAATCGCCTGTAGTGGCTGAACGTATTGTAGCATTGTTGTCCCAGGATAAGGCACCACCAGCATTAGAACTTGTTACAATCAAACTACCAACACTGCCGCCACCTCCAACGTCACTAACACCACCACCACTACCACCACCACCCTGTACATGTACTGTAACAGCATTCATTGTGGGTTGGGAAAATATTGAAACAGCTGAAGAAGCTCCTCCTCCTCCTCCTCCACCTGTATTAGGGGAGCTACCAACACTTGCCGCTGCAACTGCTGCTGTTTCGATCACAGAGTTGACACCACCATCACCTCCAATGCTAATACTGCCACCTCTACCACCACTGTCACCACTACTACTAACCACTGTACTGTAGGTTAAACTGTTGATGGCTAAACTAGAATTTGTAGACTCGACTAAACCCAATGCCAGGGCGCCAATCAGCAGCATTGCACGGCAAATAAATGCTGAGTTGTTTTGTTTTCTTGCACTCCCAATCAACTTTTTAAAATGCTTTAACAATTTTTTTGTTGGATTTTGCTTTTAGTTATTCATTCTCTTTTTGTTAGTTTTTGCTTTTTACTTTTGATAATGAGATTTAATTTGAACACAACCAAATTCTCTTTTATTTATTGGTTGGTATGCGTGCGTTTAAAATATCGTTTTTATTATAATTTTATATTTTATTTAATTTATGTTTATATTTTAAATAATTGTTGAACGAACCCTTTTTTTAGTTGTGCTTTATTTTTTATTTTCATATTTTTTTTTTGCTTTTTTTTTATAAATATTTTTTCTTAAAACCCATGTTGAATTTTAAACAGTGTTAATTGATAGTTGGTGTTGTTATTGTTGTAATTTTATTTTTAATAATTGATAATAAACTATTTTTGTGTCACACTTCATGTTGCTTTCGTTCGCTACAGTTGTAAATTAGCTTGTTTGTATGTATGTAGGTGTGATTATAAGATTATTTATTACCACTCATCCGGTTTCAAGTACACGGTGCATTGCCCTGAATTAAGATTCACTTTAGATTAGAATTTTCTTTTATTATTTAAATTTATGTAGGTTAACAAATACAGTATCCATCAAAATATTTTTTGCTTAACATATAAAAATTATTTTATTTTAAATCTTCATTTTTATAGAAATAATTTCTGGCAACTCCACATTTTTGCAGAGCAGTACTTTTTCACGTTATCGAAATTGGAATAAAGTAATCGTAAAACACAAAAAAAAGAGCAGCATTTTTGCTTCTTCTACAAACCGTTATGTATATCAATTGCCGTATATATTCAATATGTTACAAATATTGAGAGAAAAGTCAACAACAATATAAAAATAAATGATTTATTAAAAAAAAGTGATTGAAAATTTATTTTTTCCAAAGGATTTAAGAATTTGAAAGTAAATGTAGTATAAACGATATAAATCTAAAAAGCGAAAAGTTTTAAGTAAAGCAGAAGGAAATAGTGGAAGATAAAAATTAAAGATTTAATTTTTGAAAGATTGTTGCTGAGTAAATGATGCTGCGGAGATAGCTGCAAGGAATGGGAAAATCATTCCCTAAGCAAAATAAACATTATAGAAAAGGATCTTAAGAATTTGCATAGGAATACAAAAAGAAAACATTATATTTTTTAAAAAGTCATCTTCTTAGATCAGTGTTTTCCAACGTGGGGCCTATGCCCCACAGCGGGGCAATTTAAAAATGGACTCGAGGCTCCTTTAATCCTTTCGCTTTCGATTATTTAAGTACAATGCTAGATATCGGTGACAAATTTAACAAAAAAAGGCAAATTCTTAAAAAAATGCTGTAAAAAATTATTAGGTACCCAAATACCAATTGGGTAATTAGAGTCGCCATATAAACTTCGTCTGGGATTCTCTGCGGAGTGTGCCGCTTGTCGCTTTCTTCCTAAAACTTACCATTTATATTTCTTAAGGAAACAAAACAATTTTTAAAGGTTAAAAATTATGTATGGGGACATATACAAACTTTAGAAATGTTAAGGTGGGACACGGTCTAAAAAAAGGTTGGGAAACACTGTCATAGATGAATCAAGCTTAACAGTTGTGACACAAGCGCCATTGTTTTAGATTCGTAACGATTGACAATAGAGTATGAGTCTGTTCTATAGTAACTGTTACTCCCAGTTGTTCAAATACATTTCCCTCTCCGTAATTAGGGCGAATCCAAAATCTTAAATTCTTTGTCGGTTTGCCTATTTTCCGAGTTGTTATATCGCACGTTAATTCCGTTTCGCCTTGATAGTAGAGTGTGTGTTAGTTCGCTTTTCGACGATCCGTTCCTTTTAGGAAAAGTTTCGCCGTTGGGTTAAATTTCAAGTCTATTAGACTTATCGACAGTTTTCTGGTTGGAATTCGTTCTACTCGCTGCAGTTGTCAGTTGTAAAAAAATCTTCATTGTAGATTCCAAAAACTATAATTTGTTTTATTATTTACAAATCAGGAGCATCAACAAAAAATGTGTTCAAGAAAAGACACAAAAAGTCTGGCGGCTGATGAGAGCAATGGAAATTTCAATTGCCATCGATTGCTATCATCAGCCGCCTGCTTTATGCGTACGAACTTTATGAAACAGTTTCTAGCCTAAGTTCAAGTAAACTTTTCTGCACTAGCAAACACTTTACAGGGTATTCGGCAGAGGGATATTAAGAGCTTGATGACTAACACAGGCTACAAATCTACAAATTTCTCGGCACACAATCGGAATGGAAGAAACTAAAGAAAACATTAAAAGTAGCACGTCTTAAGACCTCCAGACTAATAGTGTTACATGCTCTTAGTGGGGATACTAAGACAACCGAACGAGACAAACATTGAAGCCTCTTCAGATCCTATAATATGATCCTCTAATATTATCGAGGAATCTGCTGCAAAATTTGGAGTATCAGCTGCGATCTCCAAAAACTCTCGTATTAAGACTCGAAGCATCATTTGATGTGTTAGGAGCAGTAGCTTGGACGGAGCTAAGTTTTCGCAATAATTGAACTCTATCCGCTGTGTGCATTGTTATGCTTTGCAGGAGATTGGCTTGGTGATACGAGGGCTGCTCTATATATTTCTGGCCTAATAGTGAAAATGCGAATATTTATAATTAAAAATGGTTTTATTGTTTTTCAAAGTATTCTCCAGCATGATTTATACACTTTTGCATGCGCTCAAACCAGTTGTCGAAGCACTTTTTCCACTCCGATTGAGACACCTCTAAAACATGGTTTTTGAACACTTCAACAGCTTCTTCTGGCGACGAAAATCGTTGACCACGCATTTTTTTCTTGATGTGCGGAAACAAAAAGAAGTCATTAGGTGCCAAGTCAGGGCTGTACGGCGGATGACCCATTAATTCGACGTTTTGGCCGGTCAAAAACGCTCTGGTTTGAGCCGATGTGTGAGAGCTCGCATTGTCATGGTGAACAATGATTCGTCTTCTCTTGTTGGTTTTTCGAATATCTCCGATGTCTTCAGGCAAACAAATTGTAGTGTACCACTCAGAAGTGACCGTCCTACGTTGCTCAATCAGAACAGTCGCCACATGACCAGTTTTGGCGAAGAAACAGGCGACCATTTGCTTGGAAGTGCTTCTTCCACGAACAACTTTCGTTGGATTTTGCTCGTCTTTGAATACCCACACGGTCGATTGTTGTTTCGTTTCGGGCTCATACGCATAGATCCATGATTCGCCACCTGTGACGATCTTATAAACGTCTTTTGAAGCACCGCAATCGTATTTTTGCAACATTTCTTTGCACCAATCGACACGAGCCTTTTTTTGAGCGACTTTCAAATTGTGCGGGATCTAACGAGAACAAACCTTTTTTACGGCCAGGTGTCCATGCAGTATCGAATGTATGCTGGTGGAAGAAATGTCCAAGGATGTCTCTATCTCTCGATATGTCGCATGTCGATCTTGCATTATGAGTTCACGCACGGCATCAATGTTCTCTGGCACAACAGCCGTTTTTGGACGACCTTCACGGAATTCGTCTTTGAGCGAGCTTCGGCCACGATTAAATTCATTATACCAATTTTTCACAGTGCTATAGGATGGTGCTTCATCGCCATACAAAGATTTAAGTTCATCAATGCACTCTTGTCGTGATAATCCACGTCGAAAGTTGTGAAAAATGATGGCACGAAAATGTTCACGAGTTAATTCCATTTTTTTCTAAATTAATTTTTTCAAGTCACTGTAAACAACACAAATAATGGTCGTACGTCAAAACGTTTTGAGCACGATTAAGCTTAAAGATGACAAACTTTCCAATGGAAATGTCAGATTGCACTTGGCAGCACTGAGTATTGCCAGGCCAGAAATATATGTAGCAGCCCTCGTATAGTAAAAAATATATTCTGCAATGATTTTTAGTGCCTCGTTAATCGTGGCAACTCGACACCAAGATTTTTATACATTCGGCTGTGAGTGTCCAGCCCTGATCTTGAAAATATTTTAAGTGATTTATTTAAAATTTTTATTATTTGCATAACTTGATAATTTAATAGTTTAGACAGACGACAGCGTTAATTTGCAATTGAAGTCTTAATTCAAATTAAGTTTTGAATTATCCCCATTCCAATGTGAATTCGATTTATCGTAAAAGCACTAAATTAAAATGAATTCATACTGAATTTAGCTACTATTTCAATATGGCAACACCGTTCGATAATCAACAAGCGGTTGTCAAATTGTTTAAATTTGGGGAATTAAAATGGATTCAAAGGCAGAAAAGTTACTTTATTTTCATTGTTCTTAGTAAAATAAATATTAAAATTTCTTCTATTCATTTGGTCGTAACGTAAATTTTATTAAATGCAAAAACTGTCAGAGTAAAATTTTAATTCACATTATTTAGCTTTTAAGTCAAATTAACTCTATCATCTGTTGACGCTCGTCGTTTAAAAACAGGATTTTATTCATGTGACTGCCACGGTTTGTTCTACAGTGGCTTATTCTGTCAGTCTAATCTGTCAAGACTTTGTTGACAGTTTGAAGTTTTATCTCAAAAATGGTTCAAACGCTTAGTCTTAAAGTTGTGGATCGCTTCTGGAGCTTTCGCTTATTATCGATACCCTACGATATAAAGTCATAAAGGGATCGCAACTTTAAAGCCTCTATTTAAAATACTTCCAGTTTATGGAGTGAAATAAAGAAGCTTTCGCCTATCAAATCATCTTTAACTAATTTAAAAAAAAAGGAAAAACACTAAACTTTTTTTTTAATACCCCACTGAAGAATAAAACTCCTTTGTAGTGTCAAATAAAAATGTGAATGACCACCAACAACAATAAATTGAATACACTAATTTCCTGGTCAACTACAGCAAAACTTTAATAAACAGAATGAAGATACGAGGGCTGCTATGTATATTTCTGGCCTGGCAACACTGAGTGCTGCCAAGTGCAATCTGACATTTCCATTAGAAAGTTTGTCATTTTTAAGCATAATCGTACTCAAAACGTTTTGACGTACGCCCATTATTTGTGTTGTTTACAGTGACTTGAAAAAATTAATTTAGAAAAAAATGGAATTAACTCGTGAACATTTTCGTGCCATCATTTTTCACAATTTTCGACGTGGATTATCACGACAAGAGTGCATTGATGAACTTAAATCTTCGTATGGCGATAAAGCACCATCCTATGGCACTGTGAAAAATTGGTATAATGAATTTAATCGTGGCCGAAGTTCGCTCAAAGACGAATTCCGTGAAGGTCGTCCAAAAACGGCTGTTGTGCCAGAGAACATTGATGCCGTGCGTGAACTCATAATGCAAGATCGACATGCAACATACCGAGAGATAGAGACATCCTTGGACATTTCTTCCACCAGCATACATTCGATACTGCATGAACACCTGGCCGTAAAAAAGGTTTGTTTTCGTTGGATCCCGCACAATTTGAAAGTCGCTCAAAAAAAGGCTCGTGTCGATTGGTGCAAAGAAATATTGCAAAAATACGATTGCGGTGCTTCAAAAGATGTTTATAAGATCGTCAGAGGTGACGAATCATGGATCTATGCGTATGAGCCCAAGACGAAACAACAATCGACCGTGTGGGTCTTCAAAGATGAGCAAAATCCTACGAAAGTTGTTCGTGGAAGAAGCACTTCGAAGCAAATGGTCGCCTGTTTCTTCGGCAAAGCTGGTCATGTGTCGACTGTTCCGCTTGAGCAACGTAGGACGGTCACTTCTGAGTGGTACACTACAATTTGTTTGCCTGAAGTCATTGGAGAAATTCGAAAAACGAACAACAGAAGACGAATCATTGTTCACCATGACAATGCGAGCTCTCACACATCGGCTCAAACCAGAGCGTTTTTGACCGGCCAAAACGTCGAATTAATGGGTCATCTGCCGTACAGCCTTGACTTGGCACCTAATGACTTCTTCTTGTTTCCGCACATCAAGAAAAAATGCGTGGTCAACGATTTTCGTCGCCAGAAGAAGCTGTTGAAGTGTTCAAAAACCATGTTTTAGAGGTGTCTCAATTGAAGAGGAAAAAGTGCTTCGACAACTGGTTTGAGCGCATGCAAAAGTGTATAAATCATGCTGGAGAATACTTTGAAAAACAATAAAACCATTTTTGATTATAAATATTCGCATTTTCACTATTAGGCCAGAAATATATAGAGCAGCCCTCGTGTGAATTAGTTTACTAGACGTTAGACTAATGAAAATGCTGTCATAAAAGCGGTGTCTCGTCATTTTATTCATACCGACAACGCACGTTATATAATCCGACAAAACAAAATGCTTTTGAACACGCAATCGCCAGACAAGACGAACAAATTTACAAATTTACAAGAAAATGTGATAGAATTGAAACAAAGACAAATCATCTAAACAACGATACTAGACCAGTTAGTAAATGGTAATTTATGTTACATCACTCATTCATTGTCATTTAAAATGCATGTGTAGGTTTAAATGAGCATACGAGGGCAGTTCAAGAAAACGAATAATCTTACTTCGCAACAGGTTTGCTTGTTTTACAATAAAATAATGAAGTGAATATGTGGGAGAGGGCGAAATACTAAAGGTGATAAATATAATTTTTGGAATATTCTTCGGGTTGTCAAGGATATTCCGATGGACGGCTGGTACTCGTCACGTCTTTGTTGCAGGCAGAGTTTTCCCATGACATCAGCATTTCACATATTTTTTCTTATGATCATCATTCTAAAGTTAACTATTGCTAGACATGCTAGAGTGTCTTCCTCCACGTTTCTTTTGTTCAGACGGTGTGTGAATTTGATTATTCTGTCATCAGCGTTATTATCCAATTTGCACCTAAGAAATTTTTTTAGTTTCAGGTTTTTTTTTCGTGAATGGTTCCACCTTTAAGGTGAAGTACAAGCCCTTAAAAAGGCCTGTGTTCTTAACTAGAGATATTCTTCATACAAGCTGAACGGTCGGCAGTAAAAGGACAACCAACCAAGCTGTAGTCGTGGAAGTAAGAACGTTGACTACAAATCGCGTTGGCCAGAGTTCAAACCCTGCGGCAACCAAAAAAATAAAATAAGTTTTTTTTCTGTTTAATGGTATAAACACATATTCAGGATTAACCAATAAAGCACGCAGCCTCCTTCGTCGGTTTTTCTACATAGCACATTCGCCGGCGAAGTAAAATAACTAATAAAATGGCTATACTTTCACCACCTTTACTTTTCTCACCTCTATCCCCTTCCTAAGGAAAGGGAAAGTGTAACACGGTTACACTAATAAGCGTTGTTGCCTGAAGTGCTACTCCTCTTTAAAAAAAAAATGCCGAACTCCTGTTTGTGTGCAATGAACACAAGACGAATGTCAAGAAGTGCACAAAGCTATGACCAGGTAAAGAGCAGCACACGTAAACATTTATTGAAAACGGATAAGTTCTGTTGTGTTGGCATCCGTTCAAATAACAAATTGAAGTCATTATCTGTAAACACAATCTGCTACAGGAGTCTTTTTACAATCTTAATCTTGCGTTCAGACTGCCGACGCTAAACTTAATGTAATTCTTTTTATCGTCTTTAATTGCTATCTGTAGAGTATTCCCACCGCATGGATATTCTGTTAGAAATTCGTAAATACAACCTGAGTTGGAAATATTTTTCCATGAAAAATAATTTTAAAAATATTTTTTTAAAATTCCAAAAAAAAAATTTCTAAGATTCATTCGAACTTGCTCCATTATCAATTCCGATTATGAACAACAATATACCCCATTTTGTACACTTTTTGCCTTTCAGATTGCTTTCTTTCCCAGTAAAAATGGAGTTTAAATTTTTTTATTTCCAAAATTCTCAAAAACTGATATCAACTCGGTGTACTAACGGTCCTGATTAAAGATAAAAGTGAAGAAGACGTCCTGTTTTTCACGTCTTTTTCTTCCATCGCCTTTTTTTTATTTTTTTTTTAATAACGACTTAATCCCTCAAAGCTTTTCGATACATGTTTCAGAAATCCACAGAAACTTCTAGAAACGCGCTCCGTTACCCCACGTCTTCACTAGCCATCAAATTGAACGAGACACGCACATAACGCCGGCAGAACAACGGTATTAATTTGTTCATGGCGAAAACGTGTTGATGTTCATGTTCTGTTTGAGCATAATTTTCTGTTTGTCGTCAGGGTTTTTTCAATTTTTTTAATAAGAAAGAGAGTATTTGCATTGTTGATCAATAGATGGTGTTAATTCGAAATAGAGAAATCATACTAAAAGTTATATTTGATGGCGAACATCATTGCTCAGACAAATGTTCGGACAACGATGGTTGCACATGGACGAAACATGAACATTGAGTGTCTACATTAGCCGAATTGATTTGCGACATGATGTTCATACCGAGTTGATGGCTCGTGGAGACGTTGGGTTAAAAGCTCTGAAAATCTCATGATTTTTTCCTTCCTCATTGCCATGTTTACCTACAAGGACTCCCTTGTCCACAAATTCTTTTTACTTTTTCCATTAAAAAATTGGGGTCATTCTGGAAGGAGCTTAAAATTATAAAATAATTCAACACGCCCTGTTATGTCTTTGCTCGGTTAGTGCTGAAATAACCTGCACAACCTGAAACAAGCAGGTCTAAACTGCCCCGGGAGATATTTTATTATAAAATCTTATTCTGACTCTTTAGTTGTTATTCATGGAAACTTCCCACTAAATCTATTGGTTTCTTGTGTTATACGAAGGTTATTGGCAAATGTAGAATAACAAAATTAAGGCATATTTCTCGTTTAGTTCAAGAATTATTTAAAAAATAAAAATCACCAATTTTTTATTTTAAATTTTTTCACTTTAATTTTCACTAAACGCTGTTTGCACTAGCGAAACTACAAAAAAAATTATTGGTCTGCCGTCTTATTGTAACCCTTTAAAAATGTTTACAAATAACAAACACCACAACAATGTGGGTGGTACGGAAAAAAATCGTCAATGTTACCAGTCGTTATATTTGTTTTAACTTGGCGTTTTTTTTTTTTTTTTTTTTTGTTTTTAAAGGTGGTGAAGTCACCATATACAAGCGTGGTAAATGTTGAATATAAAAATGCACATTCATTTTTCACTTTGCAGCAACAACAATAACAACAACAGCGATGTTATAAAATATAAAGAAATCAAAATGCTTTTCATCTCCCACCCTGAATAATTTAATTTAATTAAACAAGTTTTAGATTTGTTGCTTATTGATGGGCGAGTCGCGAAGAAACTTTGTCAAAATAAAATATTATTTATTCAGTTTTTTTTTCTAAAAATGTTGTGATTTTAATGTAAACATAAATAAAAGAAAGTTTTCTTTTTTTCTTTTAGCAACCATAAACAAAAATACAAATAAAACTATTTAGGGGGATTACAAAAAAATGTTTACAACTGCTTGGCAGTTTTGACATTTGTCAATTTGTAAACAGCAAATTTGTATTTTATCAGAAAGTTAAACAAATGTTAACTACTTCGAATGACAGTGTCATTGGAAAATTAAACGAAATGATGCCATATTTTTGAAAACAAAAACCTAAAAGTGCATTAAACATTATTAATCTGTTTTTTAAGCCCATAGAAGAAAAATTTAAATTAAATTTTTCGTGTTTTATTTGTTTAATAGGATGTGTAACAACTTGCTAATTCAATAAGAACACAGTAATATTTATTTTCAGAAATTAACCAATTTACTTTTTATTAATTAAATTAATTGCTTAACACAAACTCAACAATTTTACAATTCGAACTGTCACATAACCAACTGCCAAAATCGCATGACTAGCCAACAGTGTTGCCAGGTCTCCACATCCCTCCAATATTTTTAAGCTTCAGTGTCAACCTCGGTTTAGGAATCTCAGACTCGGATTGTGTCTCCAACAACTCTGGACTAGGATTACTGTTAGACTCCGGTGTTGCTGGCAGCTTCTTTAAATGGCTGATGTTTCGCCTAAAGATTTTGTCATCATTGCGTACCGTAACATCGTTACCCTTTCGCTCAACTACTTCATACTCTTCTGATCCAAAAGTTGGTGTTAATTTATTTGGAAAAACAACATTTTGAAGTAATACTTTGTCCCCGACATTTATGTCGGTATCTCTTGCATTGCGATCTCTGTCTGCTCTCTTTCTCCCTTTTTCTTTGTTAAGCATGTCTAAATCTCTTGCCTCCGCATCTAAAATGTTTTCACCGACGTCGTATATTGACGGCAACTTGTCACGAATTACCCGATTGAAAAGCAATTCTGTTGGGGCCTTTCCAGTTGTTCCATGGGGAGTGACATTGTACATCAACAAAAATTTTTGAATTTCTTTTTGGTAATCTGTTCCATTACTATGTGCTATTCGCAAACGTTTAACAAGCGATCTATTCATGTTTTCTACCTCGCCATTAGCCTGCGGCCAGTATGGCGGGGACGTTAAAATTTCGATATTTTTATCTGCACAGAAGTTTTTAAATTCGTCACTGACAAACTGGCGACCATTATCAGTGGTAATGGACTTCGGGAAACCTAGTCTTGAGAAGATTTCATCCAAGAAATTAATTATGGCGTTTGATGTTATTTTCTTTAAAAACTTAACCTCCTGGTATCTTGAATAATAATCGATTACCACAAATAGAAAATCATGATTTGGTAATGGTCCCAGCAGATCCATTGCTAGACATTGCCATGGCTGTCTTGGCAACGCTCGTCGGTTCATTGGAGCCGGGTTTGTGGGTCTTGACACCAGTAAACAGTCACGACAGGTTTTAACGTATTTCTCGACATCTCGGTCGACTAGCGGCCACCATATTTTAGATCGAACACGACGTTTCATTACAGTCTCACCCGGATGACCTTCATGTGCAATAGCCAAGACTCTAGTTCTTAAAGGAATTGGTATAACAATTTTCGTTCCACGAAGTAGGATATTACCCAATGTACATAACTCCAACCGAAATGGAAAAAATCTGTTCGAAGTATTTGGTTGCCACGAATCGTTTTTCAAACATTCTACCGCTTCCATCAGTTCTGGATCCAACTTATTGTTCTCGACAATTTCGAGAATCGAGAGAGCTCGAGGTACCGCTTCCTTTATAATCGCACATATGTTGCTTTCTGCTTGTTGATCGAAGGACGCGCAATTTTTGATCTTGCAAAATCTGGACAGAGAATCTGCTATGTTATATTTGCCCGGCTGATAGATTACTTTAAATTTAAAAGATTGAAGGCGAAGAACCCATCGTTCTATACGGGCTGGTGGCTTAGAAGTCGGCTTAAAAATAGTTTCTAACGGCTTGTGATCTGTCACAAGCTCGAACTCTATTCCCATTAAGTAGTAGTAAAATCGCTCTACCGCCCATACTAATGCGAGACTTTCCTTCTCTGTTTGGGAATATCTTCGTTCGGTTTGAGAAAGACTTTTACTAGCAAATGTTATCACTTTAGGGACGTTATTTTCAAATTGGAGAAGAACCGCTCCTAACGCTACTGGACTTGCGTCTGCTATTAGGCGAGTACGACTTTTCGGGTTAAAATATGACAATGTTTGCATTTTGGTCAACTGCCACTTTAATTTTTGGAAGGCTTGATCTTGGTGTTGGCCCCAAATAAACTTCGTATCTTTCTTGGTCAAAACTCTGAGAGGTTCAGTTAAATCAGCCAAGTCTGGAATAAATTTTCCAAGATATGTTACCATGCCTAAGAAGCTTCTTAATTCTTCCTTGTTGCTCGGTGGTCGAAAATTCATGATGGTGTCGATTTTTTCAGGATCGGGATTTATTCCTTCACCAGACAAAATATGTCCTAAGAAAGCCAATTTCTTCGTTTTAAAGACACATTTTTCATCATTAAGCAAAACATTATATTCCTTTAAAATTGCCAAAACCTCTTCCAAATTTTTATCATGTTCCAACTCAGAACTTCCAAAAACAATAATATCGTCCAAATAGTTTAAGACAGAGTTACAAGGTGCCAGTTTACTTTCCATAGTTCTTTGGAAAATATCCGGGGCTGAATTTACACCAAATAGTAATCTTTTGTACCGACATAGTCCTTTGGACGTAATGAATGTAGTTATTTCACGACTTTCTTCGTCAAGCTCTAATTGGTGATACGCGTTCTTTAAGTCAAGTCTGGAAAAATATTTGGCTCCTTGTAGTTTTGGTACAAAGGAATCGAAAGTTGGCAGCGGGTAGTTTTCTCTCAATATAGCTGCATTAGCACGTCTCATATCGATGCATAACCGAATGTCACCATTGCCTTTAAATACTATAACGACTGGAGATATCCAACGACTGGGCCCCTCTACAGGTTCTATGATGTCCTGTTCAACTGCTTCCATTAATTTGTGTTCCACTTTTTCCTCTAAAGCGGAAGGCACCCTACGTAATGGTTGTTGAATGGGCTTCACGGACTTATCAACCGATAGTGAAATTTTGATCCCTTTAATTTTGGGAAATACTTTGCAATTTTCAATATTATTGATTTCCCGACCTAGTTTCAAAACGTGCAATTTAATAGCAGTATCTCTGCCCAGCAGAGATTGACCCCCATTTTCAATAACATAGAATGTGGCAATTAAGTTCGAAACTACATCAAGACCAATAACCGCCTCAAAAACCGCTTTTATCTTGAGCAGATCGTTTCCAGCATAAGCACGAAACTGATTCTCAGATTCAGTCCTAATATTCCACAAAGTGGCTTGTTTCCTGCTGAGATACTCCCAATCTTTTTCACTTAACAAATTATGTTGTGACCCAGAATCAATCAACATTGAAATTCGACTACCCCCTACATAGCACTCAATTATTTCACTCATGTGATTGTTAAGTCCATTTGTTATTTGGAAGCAATTATGTTCATTGTCCTTATTTTGTGTATCGACAACTTCCGCACGGTTATCCGAAACAAATTGAACATTCGAATAGGTCTCTCTTCGTTTCTTATTGTCCATATTTCCGAAACTAGAATATTTTCGCTTAACTCCTTTTGTTTTACATTTGCGAGCAAAATGGCCTATGAAACCGCATTTGTTGCATTTTGAAGATTTTGCGGGACAACTAACACTATTCCCAGAATGTCCCCGTTGGCCACATCTGCCACATTCGGAGATTTGGTTTTTAACTTCTACTCTGTTTATATCTAAAGACATATTTGGCAATCTCATAGTCTCGGACTGATTATTTATTTGTTCATGTACATGACACATTTCTATGGCTTCCTGCAAAGAGTACTCTTTCTCTAATAATCGCTTCCTAAGGTCATCTGGCGCCCAAACATCAATAAGTTTATCTTTTAGATTAATAGCTAATATTTCGTCCTTGGTCTCTCCGAATTGACACTTGGCAGCTTGGTTGCGTAATCTCACCAAAAATTTATTCAAGCTCTCCCCCTCTTCAGGTTTTAACGTACGAAACAAATGCCTCTCAAAGGTGGAATTTCTTTCTGGAGAAAAGTGTTTATTAAGCTTCTCAATAAGATTTTTGTATACGTCCACTCCTTCACCGGGTTTTTCAGGCTCCACAAGGGCCCCAGGAATTGTATAAACAACTTCTTGAAGTTGTGTACCACCTAAATAAAGTAATTTATTTTTCTTCTTATTTGGGTCTTTGATTTCTTCAGCATCAAGATAAATAGAAAACGCGCGAAGCCATCTTTCCCACTCCGATCGCAGAAGCGATTTATCTATAACGTCGCAAAGGAATGGTGTTATACTTGGAGTACTCATCTTCTCCCTCACCAATTTGATTTCTACCTCGCAATCTGATGCAAATCAATTTAATGACTTCCCTGTTAAACAATTTAATGACAACTACACACTATTTAAAAAACATTCAAGTAAATTTATGTTTGCCTCCTTACCACTTTACAATTCCACGTATGTTTTCAGTACAATTTAATGTATTTCAAACAATTTAATGTATTTTTCAATTTCCAATATTCACAATTTAATGTATTTTATATTAATTTCATACAATTTAATGTATTTCCTTTTCGGCCAGCTATACGTGATGTTTCTCACTTTTTCCTTTCAAACCTGAAAAACAATTAAATGTCTTTTTGTCTGTTACAATTAAATGTAACTCCCGTAGCATGCTTTGTTTTTTTTCAAATTTAAAACAAACAACTTGACAAAACGCTGTATGCACATACATCCACACATACATGTGTACATGATATGTATATTTTGTCATGCCGCCACTTGAATTATTTTATCTCTTTCTCCTTGCACAAATTGAATCTTCACTACTTCTTTTTTTTACCTTCGTCGCCAATGTAACAACTTGCTAATTCAATAAGAACACAGTAATATTTATTTTCAGAAATTAACCAATTTACTTTTTATTAATTAAATTAATTGCTTAACACAAACTCAACAATTTTACAATTCGAACTGTCACATAACCAACTGCCAAAATCGCATGACTAGCCAACAGTGTTGCCAGGTCTCCACAGGATGTAAAAATATTTAGGTAAAAAGTGTCTCAAAATATACTCAAGTTTTAAATTTGCCGTTATTTGGGAATCAATTGGACAGCTGCAAATTAAGTGTTAATAAGAAAATATATGTTGACTTGTTGAGCTTAATTTTCTTAAAGGACGGTTTATACGTCACGCCCCAAGAGAAAATGATAAACAAACAAAATTCCATTCAAATTTTAAAAATGAGAGTTAAAATTTTACGAAAGATTTTTTTGCGTTTGAGTAAAATACACCAAAACTAAAACAGCTGTTTTTAAGATGTTGGCAGAAAAATGCACCCCTGATCTAATGAATGCATCCCTGATCAAGGAGAGCCATGCGACTGTCAAATTTGCTTTCAATTTATGCAGATTCATACATACATATTTTCTTTACACGATCCCACTGTGCCACTAGACATCAAATTGAATAGGACATGCACATAACGCCGGCAGAACAACGGTATTAATTTGTTCATACTCTTGTATGTGGCGAAAATGTGTCGATGTTCATGTTCTGTTTGAGCATAATTTTCTGTTTGTTGTCAGGGTTGTTTCAATGTTTTTTATAAGAAATAGAGTTCGCATTGTTGATCAATAGATGGCGTTAATTCGAAATAGAGAAATCATGATAAAAGTTGTATTTGATGGCGAACATCATTGCTCAGACAAATGTTCGAACAACGATGGTTGCACATGAACGAAACATGAACATTAGGTGTCAACTTTAGCCGAATTGATGTGCGACATGATGTTCACATCAAGTTGATGGCTCGTGGAGACGTTGGGTGAACAATAAAGAAAATTATCAACTTAGTGATTTTTTAAGTGCCAACTTTCTGCGTTTTAGCCTTTAAAATTTACTTGTTCACGCAAAGTGAAGCAATCTCAAGGAGTAAAATTCGGTTTTGTGTTCTAAACAAAAAAAAAACTGTCTCGGAGGCTTGCGAACTTTTATACGTATAAATTCAGATTCATTCTGTCTTTTTTTTTCATTCAAATAACACACAAATTATTTCTTTTAAATAACACACAAATTATATAAATATTTGTGCCGTTAATGATGGATCTAAATTTATTTCGATATTGCAAAATATAATTTTTGAGCAAATGAACACCTGTCATTCTTCGCAGAACGATACTGTGGTGAATATACTACCCATGTGTTTCTATTCGCTACAATTGTAGTTGTGTGATAAGATGTCTACATTCATTAGACGAAACATAATGCTTAGATCGTAGGCGGCTAACACGCCACTATTAGTCATCCGGCTCCGTTTTCATATCAAGCGGCAATCAAGCAAACAAATAAATAAAAAAAAATTATTCTTAATACTTAAAATGAAGTTTATGTAAAAAAAAGAAAACAATAACTAGTTGCCAAAATATAAATTTCAAACGCAGAAGGAGGTAGACTTTAATACCGTATTATAATTTGCATAAAAACAACAATTATAAACGATTTTAGTTGTAAATTTACTGTTTTTTTTATTACTACCATTATAGTTTTTGTTTTTTTTTATTCGCCTTGTAGGGATTTTATAACACTGAACACAATGGCAAGACATAAAAAGAGCAATTTCCTACAAGTATTTAAATATTAAATGCAAATGCACATGAATGTATGTGTGTATGTATGTATCCATGCATGAGTTTATTTTGCTTTTGCCAAATGTTCTTGGCTGTCAAATTTATGGTCTTCTCTCCATTGCAATAGAAATAAAATCTCACTCTTTATACTCTCCAAGAAACAAACAAATTTTAAATTCGATTTTTCACCATAATTCCTATTGTCATGGTGATAAATAATCAATTACTTGTTGTTATAATTTTTATTGCACTTTTTTTCTGACTGCAATTTACTTTTAAATGCGAATTATTTAATAGTGGTTCACAGTAACGATGACGACGTTATCGATATTATGGACAACGATGATGTTTAAGAAATTCAAACAAAATGCAATATAATTTTCTTATACATATCCAGGGATGTGTATATAAGCATGTGTTTGTGTAAAAGTTTGTAGTAAGTTTTAAGTAGCACCTACTATTTATTTAGTTGTTGTACTTCAGATGTTTGCAGTGGGTAAAATTCAAATAAAGGCAAATTCCACATTTATACGCACGTCTCATTCGAAAAATAAAATATTGTGAATAAAATATATAAAATAAAAAAAAAATAAAATTTTGCCGCACAAACGGTGAATTAATTTTTTATTTGCAATTTTCTTACCTACAAAAACAATTCCTGATTGACTACACTATTTGCAAATAAGGTGCTGCCACATTTTTTTCTGTTTAATAAGTGATTTTGCCTATTAGGCGTTATTAAAAAGTTTAAAAACGAAAAATTATGCATAAATATTTTTTTAATAAAAAAACCTAATCGAAAAGTATTTTGACGGGTATATGAATAAAATGCTCAAATGTTTTCTATCGAAATTTTACCCGTTAAAATTGCTATTTGATATTTCTAAAATGGAGAAAATATTCTTGTGTGCAACTTGCCCTAAATAATTAGAAATAATTTTTATTTGCAAATAGTTTACGTGTAAACGTTGTAAGAGTGTCTAAAAAATTAGTTAATTTTAAGAAATTTAAAATTACAAGAATGTTAATTTAGATTATTAGATGTGTATAGAATAATCTCATAAATGTGTTCGTAATAATTCTCATTTGGTGCGTGATAGTAGTCCCACAAATTATCAATGTATTCATCACCAAAAACTATTATTTAAGAGCTTACAAGAAAAGAAAATTTTAGACTAATTTCAACGCACTGAACAGCGTTTTTTAAGAAAACATATACTTACTAACGACAAGAATATGATGTGGGGAAATCGTCGGCCGCATACCATTTAAATGAACTAGGAATATAATTTTCAATACCTTGCAATATTAGTGGAATGTTGTGAAATATTTATGGAAAGAAAACCTTCTGTAGACCTATAATCCATCAGATAATTCATGAAACTCAGAAACATCTTTAATATGTAAATAATAAAACGATAAAATCGTATCTTTAGAATACAACCTTGCGTCTCGCTGGTTACCTTAGAACCAAAGATACCTTTCCCTCGTAAAGAAAACTCTTTTGTAATTCAACCTCAAAAATTTCTTACACACCTAATCTCCTTGATAAAAAGAATTTAATTTGTTTATTTTTTAAGTAAACATTTTTATAATTTAATAGTGTGGGAAGTTATTAACTTAAACAACTTTAATAAATTATTTAAAATAGTAACGGCATTTCTTAGTTTTGATTGATTACAATGAATTTGTACTTCCAGTTGCAAAGATGTTCACTGAAAACCAATCATACCGTAGGAATAAGAAATTAATTGCAATAAGACGACTACAATTGGACAACTTTTGGAACAAATCAAGTTTACGGGCACCGCTCCAAAAAAAAAAAAAAAAAAACAAAAAAAAAAAGTTGCCATTGGGTGTAAAATGCAATTTAAAGCAAAAAAATGTGAAGTAAAAAAATTGGTGACAACCCTTAGTTTTGGAGTTATAACGAGTATTTGATTATGAAATGGGACAAGATTTTATTGTTGAGCACAATTGCTTATGTATTTTTATTTTATTTTTTATTTTGAACTTCGTGTTTGTAATATTTAATCATATAAATTTAATTTGCTATAAATTTAAAATTTTTTGGGAATTTCTGTCTGAAAAACAGTGACTGAAGTATAAACACACGTATGTATAGATGTACGACTAAGCAGTGTTGATGCGTACCAAGGCAAATTCATATAAGGTGGCAGCGCCGCTACAATAATCCAACATTAAAAAGAAAAAAGGCATTTAACTGTATGGTGAACTTTAGATAAAATTAATTACTGCACTTTTTTCTTACCCTTTTTAAAACGCTTTTACTAAGATTCGTTTCTAAATTGATTTAAAACTCTTCTTACAATTCTTTTTTTAAGAATTATAAAAAAATTAATTTTGTAATATAAAATGATTCACTTTTGACAGCTATTCTACACATTACAAAATTAAGCAAAAAAAATTGTCAGCTATCGTAACGATGCCACCTGGTAAAATTAATTCGCCTTGACACGCACATTCGCGTTTGGTAAAAATGCACTTGTTTGAATTTTCAGCAGTGTACGGTGTGTTTTTATTACAAAACAACAACAAAAAGGAAGGGAATAAAAACTTCAATCGTTTTAAACTTTATGTACACCGAAAAAGTACACACGCATTCATTTTCTTCAAAATTAGAAAAAAAACACTTTTATATACTTAATTTATTATTTTTGTATGCAGGCATATATTAATTTATGAACATCTGTTCTTTATTTAAACTTTTTACTTTGTTTTAATTGTATTTATGACATATTTTCTTATTTTACACACATCTGCTTTAAAGACTTTTTTTATTTTATGTAGACGGACAACATACACAAAAACACTTTATTTATTTTTCCATAAGAATTTTCGAAGAAACTCATTTAATTATTTCGTTTTATTTTCATTTTTATTTATAATATTTTTTTATTACATATCGGCATTTATTTTAGTAATTTTTATGACACAAAACACATTTATTAACTTAAAAATTAAATTATACAAATAGAAATAGTGTACGAAAACACCGTGTGCACAATATTAGGGAATTGTAAAAAAATTTAACTGGTCTCACTATTTAATGTGGTGTTAGTGAAAAGTCAGAACGAATGTTAAAAAATACTCTCTATTTGCTTTATGTTGTTGTCGCTATGTATGCTATTTAGGTGGTGCGTTCGAGCTGTCATTTTTCAAACGTTGGTTTTAACTCTATTTTTCCTCCTGTAGTAGTTTCTTTTTTTTTTTTTTTGTTGTAGCACTATTTTTGGTATTTGACATCTCGCTAACTTGTTCTCAATAAATTTTTCACTCTCTGATTTTAATGTAGTTATAGTTGCCACATCAAATTATTGTAAAGACCTCTAAAAAGTTTTGGGAAAATCGTTAACGAATCGTATCATAACTTGTTAAATTTATAATAACAGTTTGTATCCCTTCTGTTTTTGTTTTATCAACACTCATTCAACAATATGCATATGATTTGTAACGTACGTTGGACTTTAATATAAAAAAGAGTATTTTTTACAGGAGGTTGAAAAATGTCGACACATCAATTTTTCAAATTGGTTTATTTTTTAAATGCGTTAATAACTGCTATGTAATTTGCATAGAAATCAAATAAGAAACCAAAACAGAAACTCTGTTATTGCAACATAATATGAGTTATGCTATTTTTTTGCAACTCTGTTTTGCTATTAATGGCCTGCAACGCACATAAGTTAAATTTCCGCACTTAACCACGGCCTGCGAACCCACGGGATCTCAATGTTACCGATAATTGTTCCGGTACAGTTTTATGGTAATTTCCTTTCGCCCTTTTTTAATTCTTTTAATAAATTTTTAAAATCTTCAAAGAGAAGATAACCGCTTTATATATTAAGGAAATATTTAAATCAATACAATTTTACCTTCAAATAATTGAATAATGAATATGAATATAAGAACTGCAAACATAAAAATCAAATAGCGGTTGAATTTAAGAAAAATATAAAATTAAATATAAATAATTTTAAGTGTAACACCCTGTGTTAGTAATATTTATACTTAATTGATTAAGCCTGTTAAAAGGTGATAAGAACATCTGATAATAACATCACAAGTAAAATATACAAACCATGATTTCAATATTAATCTGGTTGGTACAATAGTTGTCTTTGACATTTAAAACACACTTTTTTTAAGTAGTTTGGTACAAGGTGAATTAATTTTACCAGGTGGCATCGTTGCGGCAGCTGACAATTTTTTGTTTAATTTTGTAATGTGCAGAATAGCTGTCAAAAGTGAATCATTTTATATCACAAAATTTCTTTTTTTTATTATTCTTTAAAAAAGAATTGTAAGAAGAGTTTTAAATTAATTTCAAAAACGAAAATTAGTAAAAACGTTATTCAAAATTGTAAGAAAAAAGTGTAGTAATTATTTGTGCTGTAAAGTTTATCATACACTTAAGTGCTTGTTTTTCTTTTTATTGTTGTATTGTTGTAGCCGCGCTGCCACCTTATGTGAATTCGCCTTGGTTTGGTACCTGAAATGAGAACAGTCCTGTATATAAAAAATGATAGAAGCTTTAAAATACTTTTTGTTAAGCTCTACGAGAAAATATTTATGGAATATTGTTTTCTGTGCAATAAGAGACTTGGTTCAACTGATTTTGGTGAATTTAAAAGTTGTTTGTAACTATTTATTTTTTATTATTTTTATTATTTATTATGCCTGAAATAATATCTAAAACATTTATCTCATTTAACTACAAGTGCTAGAGACTATTTTGTTTGTCTATTATTGCAGTAAATTATATTTGTAATAGAAGGACTCTTATATAAGATTTTATAAAAAAAAAATAATATCTACTGAATTCTATTGAATGACATAAAAAAAAACTATTTCTGTAAAAAAATTACGTAATCAACAGGTTAAAAAAATCATCAACCAACTAAAAAAATAATAAAAACATAGTAGAAATAAAGAATACAAGCAAGAACTCACTGTCATTTTAAGACGTCTCCTTTTTATTGGTGGTACTTATAATCATTATCAAATTAGTACCTTTCGAGTTCACATTTTCAGTAATTTTATTAAGAAAAAAACTATATATTAAATCAGTCACTATCAGAATATAATCCATCTTTTGACTATCTAAAAAGTTACCAATTCATTGAAGCAAGCTTCAAAATTAAACAAAAACAAGAATCGCTAAAAACCATACAAAAAATTTAAATTTTTCAAAAAATGTTAAAATTGAACAAAAATAATTTAAATTTTATCAAAATGTTTTTAACTTATACCATGTTTCCGCTGACTTGAAATCAACTAGTTTTAAGGAAAGTGCTTTAAAGTGTTTCTATTGAACAAAACTGGTTCGTTTATTCGAATTTGTGACGTAACACTGACATTTTCTCCGTTAATGAATAACATCCACCCACTTTTTCGTTAAAAACATCCAATCTGAATAGATAACACGGAGCTAAACTTGAATATCCCAGACACAACACAGTGTTGCAAAGACAAAATCAGTTCGAAATATATATTTTCGACATGATTTGAAATAAATCAAGTGATTTAAGTGATTTTGGTAGCATGAAAAATGTATGGGAAATCTAATGGCAAAACGTTTGATTTAAGCAAATCAAGTGTTACAAAATGGCGTCGCTGGTGGCACACTATTATACAAAAAAAAATTGCGAAACAAAAATAGTTTTATTTTCTCCTCATCTTAAAAAACTCAAATCGCGTAAAGAAAAACATTTTATGAATTATTTGTGTGAACTCTGCCACACACATACTATTTTTGACAACAAATCGTAAGACTGAATATGATAGTCAATTCTGGACTTTAGTAATGACAACGTAACTTAAAAGGCATTAAGGCCTAAATGCAGAATTAGTCTTTACTTTTCGTTCCGTGACAAATCAGCTGATCAGTTTCTGTTAAATTGAAAATATGTATTTGTGGTTTGTTATTACTTTGACGTTCTGTTCTGTTCCGTTCGAATCCGTAGAAAAAATAATTCAACGTTAAGTTACTTGAAAGTTGGTTGTTAGTGTGCGTGCAAAATTGTAAACAAGCCTATTTTTGGTGTTGTAATTGTAGTTTTCGTTTCTTTGTTGTGTATTGTGTTTGATTATTATAAGCAGCTGATATGTTCTTACAGAAAAACTAATTAGAATAATTTAAAAAGCAGAACGGCACAGAACAGAACAGCAACAGAAAGTAAAGACTAATGAGGCTTAACTATAATGTGCTTAACAGTCCACCCTAAATACGAGCGTAAGACGTTATTTAACTGTCAAAAATTCTCATGCCCATACAAAATGTATGAGACCAACACAAATAGCGCGACGCTGACGTTGGACAATTGAAAAATCCAATTTTGACTGCGCGTAAAAAGAGAAGTTGGCTGCAAAAGAAGTGTTGTTAATGTTTTTTTTTTTTTGTGGTATATACAAAAGTATTTCCAACAGTAATGACATTACAGGTACTTTAAGGTCAATTTCGCGATTTTATCTCTCTTAATTATTTTAATTTTGTGGTTTTTAGCAAATAAGATAAGTAAACAATACTGTTCGTTTCACAACGTTGGCGCTCTTATTTAAGTTACTCATTACAGCGTAAAAACTAGACGCTAAATTACGTCGTGCCTAACGCCCGTATTTAGGGTGGACTGTAAGATAGCTTAAACAACTGTGCGATTACACATAATCAAATGTGTGTAACTATAATGTACTTAAGCGACTTTCCGTTAAGTTTCATTAAGTGTGCTTTTCTTAAGCAAACAACAAAGTCGACCGTACTTCGCTTAGGAAATAAGATGTCAATTGTTTAATAAATTTAAAAAAGCGAACTGCAATAAACGCTAAAAATGATTTTTTTTTTTGAAAACTTAAATTGAATTAAAAGTTCATCAAATAAGACATCTGATAATTTAAATCTTTTTTTTTATTTTAATTCACATTAATAATAAACTTTCAAACCGCTATTAACATATGGTTTTAGGGATGTACACACTGTTGCATTTTTTAGTACTTTTTTATTTATGTTATTATTTACTTAATTTTTATTAAAGGAATAATTCATAATCATTAATTGTTGGTAATATATTTTAAAATTCTAGATATTTAATAACATTTTGGATGAAAAATCGATGCATTAAAAAATTATAAAAAGAAAACAATTTCTTTCAAAGGACAAATGTTTGCAACTATGTGAAGTAAGTAGGTACGTTTATAAAGTACAATATAGCCACCAAAAAGTCTTGAATAAGTTTTTTACATATTTGACAGGCTTTTTTCGTTGACTTTTGACAGAAGCTTAAGTTAGTTTAAGCATAATTTAGTTAACCCTTCACAAATTTATTTCAGAGTCTGAAAATGTAATTTTTTTAAACTCTATTAATGTCTGTCAAAGGCCTTGGAACCAGAGACTATACACTTTTGACAACAATGAATAAAATGATAAAATTAAATATTAAAAAATGTCCTGTACTACCTACGGAATCCTTCGTGTATGAGTCTAAGGATTTGTAAGGTTTATTAATTTATATTGTTTTTCTCTTCCTTCTTTAACTTTATTATTTTCTGTATCAAGTTCTGTAATAAATTATTTTTATTCCTTTTTTAGTGTCCTGCTAATTTGTTGAATTATTCTGTTGCTAGGCCAACACTCGTGTAGTTTTATAAAAGTAAACAAAATAATCAAATGGATTCATATGTATGTAAATATGTACGTACATATGTATCCAACATTAAAATTAAATAATAACAAACAAAAAAAAATTAGTATCCTTAAGGAAACCAAACAAAACTGATTAAAAATGCGGTTACTTTTAATTTTATTTTTATTTTATTTTATATTTAACGATTGTGTGTTGCCAACAATGTTGAGAAAGATAAAAATTAATTCAAATCAAGCATTTAAAGCTTAAATTGTACACAAAATCAGTTGAACGTCAACTATCTCATAATATTTCAACTAGATTTTGTATATTTTTTTAAGAAGTGGTTTGAAGTATTAAAACAAAAAAAAAAAAAAAAAAACATTAAACACATTCATTCAAACATCTAAGAAATTTTCCTTTTAAAATATATCAAGTCCATTTGAAACACGGCGAAATTAAAACAAACCCTTATATTTTGTGTTGTGTGAGTTTGAAGGCATTTGAAAAAAAAAAACAGAAAAAATAGAACAAAAAAATTATATCAATCGTTGTGTATATTTATGTAGATGTATGTGTTTGACAAATAAACTTTTTTTTTTGTTTTTTTGAAGTTTTATAGAACTAAATGTTTCTTCTGTATATTTTATATTTATTTTTTATTTTTATTATTTAATTTGTGCAAGTGACATTCAATCATAATCACAGATTTAAAACAAATAAGACAACTTCAAAATTAAAGTGCTGCCTTAAAACTAACAAAATATCGTAAGTTAATGTGTTAAAAGAATGCAAAACATAATTTTTTGTGAATTTTATTATTTGATTTATATTTGACTTTTAAAAGAAAAATCGCTAAAAGTTACCATTTTGGTGTTGCTAAACTTTGTGGTGAAGTTTGTGAAATTATTTTTAAGCGAGAACTCTGTGCTGAATTCATATTAAATATAATAAAAATTAGAATTATATTATTAAAGTCATTGCTATGGATTAAAGGGTGTAATAAATTACACAAATTGAATAAAAAACACACTTTAATTCATTTGCAACATCACTACACAAAAATAACTCGTACAAACTTGTAAAACTATCATGTAATTTTATCTGATGTCTACACCTCTGCTTAATTATAGCTGTAAATTAATCATTCTTTTTTGATTTTAATTCGTTGCGAATTAATTAAATTTTGAATTAATTCTTTTCACAACAAAAAAGAATTGAATAAAACTTTAGTTCAGTGCATGAATGATTCGCGAATTAATTCAAAAATGAATGATTCATTTACAGCTCTGGGCTTAATCTATTTGCATAATAATAAGACTGTATAACGGGATCATTTTTGTATATGAAATATTTTTTTTTTTTGGAAAATTAGGATGTTGGTGTAGATAGTAATTGATATGGAATACAATTTTTTTGGAATCTTCGTTTGTTTGTGTCCGCATCACCTAAAAACTGCTGGATGGATTTAAATAAAACTTTGTAAGGAGGTCCCTTAGAACCTTAGTTTGAGAGCTAAATTACCGCATTCGATATCGCTCGAAATTTCAATAGGATTTAAATTGAAAATTCGTTCGATACCGAATGCCGTAATTTGCCCTCAGTTGTCAGTAAATTTTTTTTGTAAATAAAAATCTTAAACACTGTTTACAGAATTCTGCAATAAATATTATTATATTTTAGTAAATTTAAATTTTAAGAAAATTAAAAATGATACTCGTCAGCATGTGAGAAGACATATTTTTCGTTTAATTTTTTATTGACTTGCCAAGTCATTTAATTAACTTAAACAATTCTTTTCAGTTTTTTAATTAAAAATATATAGGTATATCGTGCTATTTTTTATCCCGATTAAATAAATAAATCACTTATATTGATGGTCATTTCCCTACCGCTTTCTTTTCTGTTTCTGTTGCATGAGAATCTCCAAAAATATTTGGCTTCTGTTATCATAAAAATTAAATTGTTTTTAAAATATGTTTCAAACTTTTTACGACTTCTTTACTTACAAAATTATCAATGATATTTATTCTCAATTACATGCGGTAATTGACATTTCCCATTATGATGAAATCTCTCATGAATATCATGACACTGCAATAATTCTAATTTAAGATTTACACGTAACAAAATTATTCGTAGTAATAATTTGAGTTTTGTTGAGATAAATATCGCTGATGTGTTTGCGATGAGTGCAAACATCGATTGTGTTTCGACAATTTTATTCGCCATATTTTTGTTTGCATATTTCTTCTTTACTTTTTTAAATCAAGAATCATAACCTCAATTTTTATAAGATTTAGCAATTTCCTTTTTAAAAATTATTTGCTCTTTCATTGTAATGTTTCGTAACGATCCTTCTCAAGCTGTTGTGAAAAAAACTCTCACTCTTGGAGATTAATATACTCCAGAGCTTAATGGCAATATTATTTTTTATTTATTCTTATTGTACTAAGCCATGACCCAACCATTAGAATATAACTTTCCGATAATACCACAACCGTCAGTGTATTAATCATTTGCAAAACCAATTATTTTCACTCCTTCCGAAAGATTGTGCGTCATATGGGTATCATTTAAAATCTTTTGAAGAGATCTTTAAGGATTTTTTTTTTATTCTTAACCCATTAAGACCCGAAGGCATTCATATGTATTTTTTAATTTGTTTAATTCTCTGTGACCGCCATATTTGTTTTTTTTTTTTTGATTGTAGTTACTCCACTAAACTAGATTTAGATAAATGGTGAAGGGTATATAAGATTTGGCATAGCCGAATGTAGCACTCTTACTTGTTTTTATTTTATTTTCATAAATTTATCAATCATTTTTTTATTTTTTATAAGTCACACGCATTTAGCAAAACCGAACACTGCAGAAGTTGAACTAAAGAATATTTTGTATTTGTTTACTGTTACATTAAAAAATTCACTCATAGTAGAGTTATAGTTGTGACCTAAAAGAGAAATATTCGATGCCTATGCAATTTGTTTTTGTAAATTTTTAAGCAATCATCTTATTATCATCTGGTAGTTAAGAAAAAGTTACTCTTAAAGTAAAAAATGTAGGGAAGTGTTTTTGTATAAATATAACGGGTCTTTTTGTTATATTAACTTCTATTAGAGACGAAATAGTGATTGTTAGATGATTTTAATTCGACAGTAATGCATTTTGTAAGTTTTTGATCTCAAGAAATATCGAAGAAGTTACTTTTATCGAAAAATGCTTTGCGAAACATGCAAAGAAATTACTTTATAAATCTTAGTTAGACTTTTTTACATTATTATCTTATTTAAATTCTCTTTCAATTTCCTTTAAAGTAGTATAGGTAAATAAATGTCAGGATTTAAATGTTATGTCTGTTTATATTTGTGTGGGTATTACACGATTTTTTTAACGCCCTACAAATCATATCGTTTGACATTTAAAAATGAAATTTAGTATGTGCTTCTGATTTTAGGAAATAAATAACTTGGCATAATCGAGAAAGGGAGAGGGTTAGTTTGCTTGACACCTCAAATTAAAAAAATAATTAGTTTTTCAATTTGCATATAATTTAATCTTTTAATTCGTATGATATCTATAAAAATATTTGCGTCCAGAAGTTATAGTAAAGTTGAGAGTAGACTACACCAGATTTTTAATCGACTTAAAAAAAGAAATCCTTCTATAGATTATGGATTCGACTGAATGTTGCTTCAAAAAAGAATGAGGTTTTCAATTCGACTGAGTGTCGCTTTTTTATGTTTGTGCCTGCAAAATTATTATTATTTCTGAACCGCTTTTGAAAATTTTTTATAATTTGATAGATTATGCTTACAGATTGATCCCGTTTTTAAAACAGTTTATAATCTTAAAAATTAAAGGGTGTTCCCATACAACATTTATGTTTTTTTAAGTGTATTATGAACCGTAAAACGCACTTCCTTAAAATTTAAAATAAAATGCGTACTATACCTCCAATTAATACAAAAATAAATCTAAAAACCAAAGGGTGCCCCCATAGGTGACGTAAATTGACCTATACGGGCTTATCTCTTGAACCGTTATAGACAAACGCTTGCAAATTGGATATAACGTAGTTTGCTATGACCGTTATAATATCAAGTAGGTATTAACATTCAAAACTATTAATTAAAGGATGTCCCAATAGTTAATGTAATTTGATGTAGGTGCCAAAACTTTTTAACTGTTAGAGACAGACAGCTAAAATTTACAAAGAACCTTTATTGCTAAGTCCGCTATAACAACAAGCATAAAATATGAATTTAGAAATTAAAGGGTGTTCCCATATTTGAAGTAAATTGACCTATATGGCCCTATTGTTTGAACCTTTATACACAAACACTTGAAAATTAAATGTCTGTTACATTGTCTAGTATATTACAAAGTATAAATACTTAAAATTATAAATTATAGGGTGGTACAATAGTTGCTGTTGCTTGTTGTTTATGACAAAACTGTTGAACAGTTGTAGGCAGTTGATTGAAATTTGCACAGAACCTTTATTACTAAGCCCGCTATAACAAGTAGCAAACTTGAAATTAAAAACTAAAGGGTGTCCCTATAACTGATGTTATTTAACCTATATGGCCAAATAACATCGACAGAATGTTCATTACTATATCAAGTACTAAAATTAGAAATTAAATGGTGCTCTAATGATTGTAAATTAATATTTAGTTATGGACTAAGGCTTAGAATTTAAACAAATTTTGTTTTACTGTTTTAGCAATAAAAAGTGCAAAAAATAAAGGGTGAGCACACAACTGCTTAATTTTCTTGTTTAGTCTGCATTCATATTTTGTTCTACGACATGCAAAAAATCATGACGCAATCTTTTTCGCATATAAGAGAATATAATTAATGTATAATTACCGTCCTAAAGAAATATGATTTTAAGTTTGTCTGTTTTGAAGTGGCTTTTTTTCAAACATTAATTCTTGTTGTTATGATTAAAGAATGCGTTCTTTAAAATCGTGCTTTACACCATTTCTTTTATATGCAATCCTAAAAGTATGCTTCACATATTTTGAATAAACAATTTAATTTTACACATTCGACAGCTTGAGATATTTCAATTAAAATCAAAATATATAAATTATTTCACATGCATATACACATGCATACATACATGCATATATAAATATCAACATACATATATTCATATGAATGTATTTATGTTAAGTATATGTATATGTATGTATGCATTTATGTGTGTATTTTTAGAGTCTATTTGTTTGTGACAGCTAATTTTGCAACTAGGTTGAAAATAAGTGGAGTGTTCCTTATCTTTTTCATCGATTTAACAATTTATTGCATTTAAAAAAGAAAAATTGTCCTCAAATTGCATGTACCCCAAGAGCCAACATTTTAAATTTAAATCAAGTTGTAGCGCTGTAGCACTAAATATCGAACAAAGGTCACATTGGTAACTAATCAACGTTTGCCCAGATTAATTATAACTGTTAAACATAAAACAAAATAAAGGACGACACCATGACAACAAAAGCACAGGATAAGCATAAGATGTCTGAAATAGATGAGGGTATATCGAAAATATTTGATATCAAAAAGGTAAAATCAATTAAATTTTTATTTTATAAGTAAATTATTTAAATTTATTATTATTTTATTTTATAGCGTTTGGGCAAAGGTGCGTATGGCATTGTTTGGAAAGCTTTAGATAAACGCACAAATGAAACGGTGGCAGTTAAAAAGATTTTTGATGCTTTTCGTGACGAAACAGATGCTCAGCGAACTTTTCGTGAGATTATTTTTCTTAAAGCTTTTCGTAATCATCCAAATATTGTTAAATTGCATAATATTTACAAGTAAGTCACTATTTTTTTTTTATTTTTTATAGTTTTTATATTTATAAAAGCTTTAAGCTTAAACAAAAATAAATATTTTTTCAAACTTGTAATTACTGAAGACACAATTATGAATGTTATTCTTATTACTCTCCAAATTGCTTCTTTTTGTTTTAAAACCGAAATTTCAGATAAAATTCATACTTTCAGCATTTAATCAAATTTCAAAAATTATTTAAAATTTTAGCAAAAACGAAAAAATGAAAATAAAAATAAAGAAGCAAAAATTATACGTGAACTTAAAAAAAGGAAATAAATATTCAAAAATAACGTAATGAATTTTTTATTTAAAACCAAAGATAATAAAATATTTATAATTTAGTTAAAAAGTTTTTTTTTTAAATTCAAAAAAAAAATTGTTTTTGTTTTTTGAAGAGAATCTAAATTTAAAAAAAAAATCATTAAAAGAAAAAATATTTCACAAAAAACTAAGAAAAAATATGGCAAAAAATAAATGATTTTTTACAGAATTAAATATAATTTTTCAAAAAAAAAAAAAAAATTATAAAAAGTATTAATTCCGTTAAAGAATCTGAAAAAATTAAAAAGAACCAAACAATCAAATTTCAAACTCAAATCCGAAATGTTAACAAAATTTTGAATTTTGAGAAAAAAATGGAAAAGTCAAAATATTAAAATCCAAATTTGTCAAAAAATCTAAAAAAACATTATTCACATATGTGACGAAAAAAATTAAACGATTAAAGGATTTATAATTAATAAAATTGTTTTTAAATCAAGATTGCGGCAATAGTCTGTTTTCTTTTTTCAAACTTGACGGTGCAGGGTTAGAAACGTTTAATAAATTATAAATTTTGATACGTATTTAAGAGGAATGCACATAAATTCAAGAGAGGAAATCAAATCTTCATCTGTAGATTTAATTTTTATTAGTTTTTTACAAAGTTTTCTTTCTGAAGGCCGGGGCATATAGAAATCCGTCATACATTATACTTTGACAAATTCAACTAAAGTCAAAGTAACGACGGATGAGGTTGTCACAATGAATACTTTGCTGACGGATGTTAAATAAAGTTTGCTCTCTATTTTTATTCACTTTTAGATTTAGTTTTAATTTTATTCACTTGTTAATTACATTTAATTTGTATTTTTTATTTTTTGCCACCAAAATTGTTTTGTTAAAATCACAGAACACAATTGAAACACAGCAAGAGTTAAAAGAAAACAGAGAAGAAGCAGTTGATAGTTGTCAAAGTATTTAACATACGTCAAAAGATAAAAGTCGAACAACTTTCTTCTTTTGCGTTGACGGACACGTATTGATTGTGACAACGCTCCTAAGAAAACATGTATTTTAACTGACTTGTCAGTTGAATTTGTCAAAGTTTAACGTATGACGAATTCTATGTGCCCCGGCCTTTACGCAAGGTAGGAGTGTTGTCAGTAGTTTTGAAACTGTTGTTCGATGCATTGAAATATGCGCATCATTGTCAACAGATCTCTGGAAGGAGCCTTCTGCAAAAAACTCATAAAACGTCCGCCAACTGCAGTACTACTACTTATTGATGTCTTTATATTGTTCTTTCCAATTAAATTCAAAATCATCATAAGGGTTTCCTTATTTAGTCGGTAGCATTAAATAAATGTGTATAAAAATAATATAAGAAAATCAGCTCTATTGCGAAAATCGTTGCCGACGTCGTTGTCAAATTTTAGCCACAGTCAAATGTGGTCGACGTAGACGTCAACTCTACACTCAGTTGGTATTAATTTGTGCGCATATGTTGACGTCGACGTCGACATGTTATCGATAATTTTGAAGAAAAATATCAACTCCATTTATTTTGGCAGTTATTAAAATAATTTTTGTGAACAAAATTTTGCTTATATTTAAATCAAGTGTAAGCAGTGACGAAGAAAATAAAGAAATGCTTAGGGTTCGGAGAACAGTAGTGAGACAAAGATCAGACATTTTTAGTTTTCCGGACAGCACGTAAGTAATCGAACAGCTCGCCACGTATTTGTAATAAAAAGTAAACCTTTTATTTTTGTGCATTTTGAACAGTTTTGTTGAATATTTTCGACTAAATATAACAGCATTTAAATTCGTATTAAAAAAGACTTGAGCCTTTAATGAGAAGCGCCATTCGTTCAACATAAATTTCCAACACGTTAAAGTTTACAACATTGCGGTTCTTGGCTCAAGGCTCATACCAATTGAGTGTTGGTAATGATTTTAATCCTGGATTATCGCAACCTACTGTATCCTTAATTTTAGAAGAAATGTTCGATGTTTTGGAAAGAATCATATGCGCCCTTTCTATTAAATTTGAAATAACTGAAGAAGAGAAGGCTGAATGTAAGTTTTATTTCTCTGACGGGATTTCAAGCTCCTAAGTTAGATGATCAAAATATGTACTACAATAGAAAGGGTTTTTTTAGTTTAAATGCCACGCTTGTAAGTCCCAATTCGCACGATGCAAGAAAATAAGACTGCTTATTTTCATTTTCTTCTTTGAACTTTCACTGACGTTCGCACAGTACAAGTCTGTTTGCTTAAATTGTTCAGATTTTTGCATGAATGTACACAAACACATCTGTGTTTTTTGACATTACGAATATGGAAGCAAAGCGAATTGCAAGTACAAGCAAGTCTGTACTCATTTAATTTTACCTCACCCCGTTGCCAACAACCTAATCAGCTCAGCTTAAATACTTGCATCGTGCGAATTGGGACTAAGATAGAAAAAAAACAAACAAAATTTCACTATGTTGACACTAAAAACTTTGACGACAAAAACAAAGTGAATTCCGGTCAACGTCGACGTAATATTGCCTTCATTAATATAATACAGTGAGTGTGCCGTCGACATCACTTATAACGACGTCAGCAATTGCAATGAGGGTGAATATGTATTTGAAATAACAAAAACTTGAGTTACATATCTTCAGGAAGGACCAAATGGTTCGATTTATCCCGCAGTTGTTTTCTGTGTGTGTTCTTCATCCATTACAACTAAAGCTGCTGCAACAACAAACGTCATTTTAACTTTTTTGTTTTTATTTTAAACACTTTTATTAAAAAATATTTATAAAACGTTAATTTCTATGTATTTTTCAATTTGTCGTAAACAAATGAAGAGTTGTATTTTTAGGTATTGTTGTGGCACTTTTTAAAAAATAAAATGGATTGAAACAAAAATTGGAATATGAAACCCAATCAAAATTCATCACCTCTATATCGCTTTTAGAATTAATTTGCGTTTTCAAAACGATCGTTTTTCATCACATACCTGATTATTTCAAAATAAAATCCAAAAACCATATAAATTTAAAAAACAAGAATAAAAGTTTTTCTTGTTTGAGCTTTTTTTACAGTTTTTTTATTATGACACATAAAAGAGGGCTGTAATAAAAGGTTCTTAGAAGTTCTTAAAAATTTTAGCTTATAATAAAATAGATGCTGTTTAATTGTTTCTTTAATTATATATTTGATTTCTTCTCTTTTTTAGAGCTTCAAATAATTTGGACATTTATCTAATATTTGAATATATGGAAAGTGATCTACACAATATTATAAAAAGGGGTACCATATTAAAAGATATACACAAGCGTTATGTCATGTATCAATTGATCAATGCCATCAAATATATACACTCGGGAAATGTCATTCATCGAGATTTAAAGCCCAGCAACGTCTTAATCGATAGCAAATGCAGGTAAAATTTAAATAATTCAAATTATCAAAGTGATTGTATTGTTGAAAAAAACTTATTTTATTTTTTTCAAGATGTAAATTAGCCGATTTCGGTTTAGCTCGTTCTGTGGCAAATCGTTCGTTTACCAATAGCAATTCTGACATGACAAGCGATAAACCAACAGAACTATTATTAACCGATTATGTGGCAACCAGATGGTATCGAGCTCCAGAAATACTTGTAGCTAGTAAAAGGTAATATAGATTTCCTTCATTCTCTAAATTTACAACTACGAGGGGAAGTCAATAAGTCTTTATAAAAACAAAAACAAAGAAAAATATTTTCTTATTAATTCTTATTTATTATGAAGCATGTCTTCATCTAAAAGTAACATTTGAGAAAGTCCCCTTTTTTGCCTCAAATATGTATTAGGTACCTTCCCGTACTTCAAGACCTTTTGAGAGAACAAAATTCTTCTTTCTGCACGTAACAGCCTACTTTTTCTTTGGGTAGATTGCACACGTGCACCAAAATAGCGTCAAAGAAATAGCGTCGATTTTGGGAATTTAAGAACCGGGAAGTACAAATTTCCTGGAATTGGGTATTTTTAATTAAAAAATTAAATTAGCATAAATTTTTGAATCTACAAAAAGGAAAATTCATATAAATTATAAACAAATACACAAAACATTTGCGTTTTTAGAAAATGATTATAAAAAAGCTTTTTAACTGATCACAAAAAATATGATTTTTTCCATGGAAACTGTAATAGTCACGCCCAAAATGGCCACATATTTTGAAAGAAAACAACGTTGGATACTTTGATAGCTATTATTTGCTTCTTCTTCTTTGATATTCGCCAGCAAAGTACCCAATGGCCAAACCTTAGTCGTCGTTACTTTGTTTTCAGCTGAATACATCAAAGTACAACGTATGACGGATTCTATGTTACCCGACCTTAAATTTCAGCCTGAAGCACGCTGTATTAAATATGAAACCTAAAGCTGGATTCACCCATTTTGTCCGGACAAAAATTTTGTAGTCTTCGGCAGCACGATTCACCCATTTCGAAAAATTTGCTCGGACAAACAAAGCTGCCATATGAATACATAAGTAAAGAAGTCAAATTAATTTCACTGCGTGGCAACATAGCAACAAGTCAGTAAAAATAAAATTGGCAGCGATTGGCATTCGCTTTCTTAAAAAAATATAACACAATTTCATAAACAAGACTGCAAGTCAGCAGTAATAGTTACTTTCTTTCAATTCTAGCTATTGTCGTCCCAGTTCCTTGCTTTGTATGATTATTTTTATATGAGCTATTGCCCATGTCGTACATGCATTCTCTTCCGGGCTTTTTCATTTCCATTACAAGATTTAGGGCAGCTGCTTCACTGAACTCCATTTTGTAAAAAATATTTAATTGAAAAATTATTTTTAATTGATACTCAACACAAAACAAATGGATTTAATACTATGCAAACACTATATGATGTGGCAACTCAATTAAGCTTTTTTTGAACACAGTTCAATTTGGCTCGGACAAAAATTAAAATCAAGGCTACCGACTACAAAAGTAGACTACTGACCACTAACTACAAAAAATAAACATCTGTTTTGAAATATGTATTAAAGTTAAGCAAAACAACAAAAAAAAAACCTAAAAAATGCGCCAAATAAAAAGTAAATAATTAATGTAAACAAATAAACAGGTGATTATTATATTTCAATGGTGCCATTATAATAGTTTTTCGCGTTTTTAAAAGCGATATTTAATGTATTGCGTTTTTAAAACCACCATTCCACGCATTTATTGTATTGGCAGCACTAATCTGTTTTTTGTAGTCAAGATAAATAGAAATTAGCCTAAGTTGGCTACTAGCTACAAAAGTAGTTGTGTAGTCGGTAGTCGTGTAGCGGCTAAAAGAATTATTCTCATAAGCACCCATGTATTCTATTCTATTATTAACATCTTGTAGTCGATGGTCGGTGGACTTGATTGTGTTTATAGCATAAGCCAAATCAAGCGGAGTTGTCTAAATCTCACTCTCTGAGAGAAATGTCAAACTACATATAAAAAATGAGTGAATCCAGCTTAAGCTATTTTTATTCATTCGACCTATTGTCAGAGTAAGATGCGTGCATTTTTGGAGTTGCCATACCAAAGTGTGATGAAAAAGCTCGCGATGCGTACATTCATCGGCAACTTTTTTATATGGTCTTGTTTAGCGATAATATCCAAATTAACTGTATTTACACGTCATCATTTATCATTTGTTAATGGGCGGCTAGTTTTGAAAAGTGGTGCCAATGTCCTGAGCTTTATATTACCACGTCTATGATAATTTATCACACCAGCAAAGTTTTTTGCACAGATCTCTATCAGTGATGCAGTTTGAAAGAAAAAAAATTATTTGCAGGGTTGCATTTTCAAACACAAACGAATTGTTTTGCCTTGCAAGTAGAAGTGAACTCAACCAATCTTTAATTAAAAATAAAGAAGAGAAATAAATCCATGTGAGAGTGACTCGTGCGCGAATAGTAAAGTACCAGATACGGGTAACCCTTTAGTCTTGACATCTTTTAAAAATCTTTTTTTTTTCGTTTTAAGTGTAAAACATTTTTTGACTTACTCTCGTGTTTCGCATTAGAAATTTTCAATTTTGTTTGTTTTCAGTTTTATGTGGTTTTAAATTGTTTGTTTTGTTTTTGTAACAGATACACCAAAGGAATAGATATGTGGAGTTTAGGCTGCATTTTAGCTGAAATGATAAGAGGAAAGCCGATATTTCAAGGAAGCAGTACAATAAATCAGGTATCATCGCCACTCACTCGAAAATTTTAAAGAAAATATAAATTTTTTTTTAATATTTCAAAAGATTGAAAAAATAGTTTACACTCTGCCGGATATAACGGAACATGATATTCGTTCAGTTGGTGCAGGTTTTGGATCTGTTTTGTTGAATAAACAAATTTTAAAAGATAAGTAAGTTGTAATAATTTATTGCTGTGGTTGTTGTTGCTGTTAATTTCATAACATTTTTTTATTACTGTATTTTTGTTTTTTTTTTTTTTTTTTTGCAAGAAAAACCACACTAAATGAATTGTTATGTGGTGCCACTGCAGATGCTTTAGATCTGGTCAAATCTTTGCTAGTATTGGATCCAATGGGACGTTTAACAGCCCAACAAGCATTGCAACATTCTTATGTGGAAAAGTAAACATCATTTGATAAAATAAAATAAATTTATGTTAACAAATTTTTTCTCATTAGATTTCGTAACTCAATACCTGAATTGGAACTTAATGTTGACATATTGCCACCCTTTCGTGATGACGTACGCCTAACAGTACCCGAGTACAGATCAAAATTATATGAAATTGTACAAACTCATGCGGATAAAAGTAAATTATTGGACAACAACAAAATAATGACAAATTCAATGAAAATCAGGTAATAAAAAACTATTAATTATTTAACACAAACAATATTTAATTGATAAATATTTACATTCATTCCATCTACACAGAGAGAACAGATCATTGCAAAATTTGCATGAAAGATCTGAACAGAAAAAAGTAACAAAAGTTAAGCAATATTCCATTACTAATTTAGTAGAAGATAATTCTCAATTAAATAGTTCAAATCTTAATACGATTATTGTCCATAAAGGTCTTCGGAAAACCCCAAATCCTTTAACTAAAAGTAAAAGCACCAAAAGCTTAGGTCCCACAATTGGAGACGGTGTAAATAATAATGAACAAAAATCCAATATTATTAGAGATGAAACCCAAATGCAGCGAAACAAATCACGTGGTCACAACAATCAGTCTCAATTTGCCAGGCAAAATATAGGTGATCAATTAGGTGACAATGAATTAAATGCCAAAAGATTTACGGCAAATGAAGTGGACTCTACTAAACTGCCTGCACATGTTGAAGCTCCCAGAAGAAATAACACGCCCAAAAGATTGCACAGAAGTTCAATAACAGTAAATAAAACAGAAAATGAAAGCAGCAGTAAAATGGACCAGGTGAATCAAAATACACCACCACCCGCTACAGTCAAGACTTCAATTCGACATACGAAATCTGATGTTATAGCGGTAAATAATAATACAACCAACAGTGGTGAGTCATCTTCAAAAGATCAAGAACGAATTTGTTATGAGACACGCCTTAAGAAATTGGAAGAGGAAATTGAACGTTATAAAAAAGAAGTTAAACATTTTTATCGTGAAACATTTAAAAACTCTAAACAAAAACAACAATTAAATCAACGCACAAAAGAGGAAACTACAAACAATAAAAATGTGAATATTAAAAATACACCAAAACAATCTGCCACAACTTCCAGTACTCCGATAAAAAATATTTATTTTCAACTGCTTAACAAAGGTCAACAAAATGGTTATCATAAATCAGATTTAGATTTAAATGGACAAAATGGCCACGGGAACAGTAGTGATAATTTAAGAAATTCTCTAAGTTTAAACTCCTGTTCGGGTCGAAATAAAACGCCAAAAATTAGTCATAACAATAAAATTACAAACAATCATCAAAGTAATCAGAGTCACCAACAGCAGCTACAAGATCAGCAAATACAACAAGAATGTCATATGACAAACAAAAAACATCAACCGCAGCATCGTTGTCGTCCTCTGTCAAAATTTGTTTAGCCTCACTTAAGCGAACCGCCAACCGCCATCCGCTATACATCATCATCATCAATTCGTATGCAATATATAAAAGAAAATTTTAAATACACACACACACCCACATACACACATTTATACATGCATTAATATTGTATATACATACAAACATACATACATATGCATACATATATTGTAGAAAAAGAAGACTTTTTTAAGTACATTCATACATATTTTAGAAATAATACTCCTCCACTCTTTAGTTTTGTAATATTATTGTACAAAATACGGAGAATAATAAATATATACATTTATATTTTGTGCAAGTAAAGTGAACCAATTGATTTTTTGCTCCTAGACACACATTGGACCGAACGATAAAAAAATAATTTAATTACAATTTCATATATTCATCCCTATTCTGCGTTTCGATTAAGTCTCCGCATTCAGTTCCGTTGCGATCGTAAATTGGTGTTCTGTAGAAAAACGGAATCGAAAGAAAAAGAAGAAGACAACAATGTTTACAAAATTAATAGCATCACTGTGGAATGTGGAAATTAATTAGCAAAATAAGCAAGTTTGTTATCATTTTCATAAACAAATGTCAAATTTAATATAAAAAGTTGTATGTTTACATATTTAAAAATAATTTCTTGATGAAGGTTAATAAAAAAATTGTTAAATAAAATAAAAAAAAATATATAAAAACAAAATAAAAATTAGTTGTTCATGGCAACTTATTTATGCGCTGGCATTTTTTGTTGGAGGACCTGCAACTTCCTCTCAGAACGCTGCTACTTCTTCCTCTGATCGTTGGTGGTATCCATATGTAATGTCTGCTTTAGATGCCATAACATCTGCCAGTTGTTTTTTTTTGACCAGTAATACATAAAAAACATAAAATTCGGGTACAAAAATTAAGAATTTAAAACAACAAAAATGTATTTAATTAAATAAATTAGTTAAAAATAATTTTAAGTGTTTTTTTTTAACCGTTTCTGAACATTTTATCTCATTTTATACTTACATTTTTTCAAAATTTAACTTTTTAACTGCAGTTGGTGAAATTCCGTGTTTTTCTTCCACGCCTTTTGCTTAACGTGTTCTTGATTTTTTTAATTTGGTGTTTTGCCTAAACTTGTTTTCGGGCTTTGTTAACGCGTCCATATAAATCTAAAGCTTGGTGTTTATTAATATTCTATCAAAATGAATGAACCTCCAGATGTTTCTAAAAAGAAAAATGATTTTTCTTATGGCTTAAACTTTGATTTCAGTAAAAGAATTTCAATTAACTCTACTGGACCTATTTATCTGATTATAAATCGTATAGAAAGTGAAAATGATTTTTCCAATGTTTCTCCTTTCCTCATTAAAAAAGTGATTGGATTCAACTTGTGATGGAGAAGTTTATGACTGTAAAAAACTACGCAATGGCACATTGCTAGTAAAAACCAAAAATTCCACACAAGCAAATAAGTTAATAAAACTTACAGCTATGAGCGCGAACATAAAGATCGAAGTCTCTGAACATAAAACCCTCAATTATTCAAAAGGTGTAATATATTCCACTGATTTATTCGGTGTTTCTGAAGAAGAAATTTTATCAAACATGAATAGTCAAAAAGTATCTGAAGTTAAAAAAATTCTAAGAATGGATAATGGTATCTTAAAAGAAAGTGGGCTCATAATTTTAACCTTCCCAATGATCGAATTACCTGAATTTGTTTACCTGGGTTATCAGAAATTATACTTAAGACCATACATACCCCTCCCATTCAGATGCAATAACTGTATGCATTTCGGCCACCTACAGAAATCATGCGTCAGCGAAAAATTATGCTTCAATTGCGGTAACCCGAATCATGTTAATGAAGAAGCCAATGAAAAATGTGGTAATGCTGCCAGCTGCGTTAACTGCAAAGAATATAACATCAAAGAATTTAACCACTCAGCTAAAGACAAAAACTGTCCAATTTTTCTAAAAAATAAAGAAATCCAAGCGATCAGAGTACTGGAGAAAACCTCCCTCAAAAACGCGGAGAGAATTTATAATAAAAGGCACCTAAACCGCACCAATACTTATGCTGACATTTCTAATACTAAAGCGAATTCCAGCCCTCGTACTGTACTTATTAGTTATGATGACCCTCTGCTTCTTCCTTCACAAAAAACCAATACAAGTAGACCAATTCAAATCTCTGGTTGTGCCAAAAGTCAACCTCAACAAAGCAACATCAAAGATCAGCAAACCACGATTGAGACTCACTTACAACCCAAATCTATAATTATTGACCATATTGATCAAATGCCATCCTGTTCAAGTCGACCTAGGAGCCTAGCAACCACAAAAATACTACCCAGAAATATATCCAATAGAGCTAAGGCACAACTAAAATCTAAGTATAAAACTAATAGCACTAAAATTAATCGCAGCCAAGTTATAAAATCTATGGATCTAAGTGATGAGGACTTTGGGATGATGGGAGAGTAATTTCTTACTACTCCTTCTATCCCTCTCTGATTTTTGGGGCGCTTCGGGGACTTCCACCGTGTCAAAAGCGCTGTGGCTAGTTCATGGGGTGCCCCTGATCCGTGAGTCATTCACTTATAAATTTTTCTGTTAAGCATATATTTCCTTTAATAACATTTTATTATTCCTTATCTAAACCCTTATTACAATGACATTAGACATAATTCAATGGAATATGAAAGGATATACAAATAACTATAATCAACTCCAAATAATCATAAGGAAATATAATCCGAAAATAATTTCTCTCCAAGAAATACATAATCATTCCTTTTCCAACTTGCCTATACCCTTAAATTACAAGTGTATTTATAAAAACTCTGCCCCCCATTCTTATGGCGGAGTTGCTCTTTTAATACACAACTCTCTCCAATTTACCCCCGTCTCCCTATCGAATGAAATAGATTCCGTTGGTGCAAAAATTCAATCCAAACAAAATTTTACAATAATTAACAGTTATTTACCACCTTCTAAACAATTTAATTCTAATGTTTTAAGAAATATGTACGACCTATATAACGACAGTAATATTATTATTACAGGAGACTTTAACAGTTGGCACTCAATGTGGGGCTCAACTTCTAACAATTTACGAGGACGTATCATAGCTGATTATATAACAAATTCCAATCTCGTTATTTTTAATGATGGCTCACCGACACATTTTAGTACTCGATATTCACTAACAAACATAGATCTTACTTTCGGCTCTACCAATCTAAAACTTCAATCCAACTGGATGACTATAGACGACCTCTACGGAAGTGATCACTTTCCAATCCTCATAAAGCTTTTCACTGTTCCTCCAATGTCAAACTCTTGCCCAAGAGCGAAATTTATCACTGATAAAGCGAATTGGTCAAAATTTAAGAACCTCTCACTGGTATTTGATAACATGCCCCCGATTAGTAATAATATTTATAAAGAAGCTTCAAATATCCAAAAGATTATCCTTCAAAGTGCTAATGAATCTATTCCTCAGGTTAATCCCTCTAGGAAAAATAAGGTCCCATGGTGGAACAACTATCTAAACCAGCTTAAAAGGGAAAAAAATCAATTCTGGAACATACTAAAGAGAAATATTAACACTTGCAATATTATTAATTATAAAAGAGCAGTAGCTAAATTTAAAAGAGAGATAAAAATTGCTAAAGCCAGATGCATTTCTAAATTCACCTCACAAATCAATCCACAATCGCCAACTAAGAAAATATGGCAAAATATAAGAACATTCTGTGGCCTCCGCTTGCCTCAGTCTATACATACTATTAACTCTATCACTAACCCTGACATTTTTTTAACTGACCCTCAAATTATTGCAGACGAATTTGGCAAATTTTGGTCCTCTAGTTCACATGATAGGAACTTTTCAGATGAATTTGTAGAAAATAAAACTATGTTGGATAATATGATTGCAAACATCACCCCTACAGACAAAGCTAATGTGATCGAGAATAACATCACAATTAAGGAATTAGAATGTGCTCTTAATAAATTGAAAGGCAAAACACCAGGATTTGATAGAATATCCTACCCTATGATTAGTAATCTAAACATAAAAACTAAACTTAGACTCACTAACCTATACAACTCAATTTTATCTAAATTCATTCCTAATTTTTATAAGATAAGCACCATATCCCCAATATTAAAACCAAATTCTGATAAAACTCTTATAAAATCGTACAGACCTATTTCCTTAAATACTTGTGTTTCTAAACTATTAGACAAAATAATTGCGAATCGTCTTTGGTGGTACGTGACATCAGAAAACCTTATTTGTAGCCACCAAATTGGTTTTAGGAAAGGCAAATCCGTAATTGATGCGCATCTTTACATTGATCATCTAATAACAGACTCGCTTGCCCGCAAAAATCATTCATCAATTATATCACTAGACTTTTCTAAAGCATTTGACAAAGTAGGTATACACACTATTATTCACCAATTAATGGAGTGGGGCTTAGGACCCAAAATTATCAAGTACATTAAAAATTTCTTAACAAATAGACAGATCAGAATTAAAGTTAATAATAGTTTCTCTAAATCATATCCCCTATTCAACGGTATCCCCCAAGGCTCGCCTCTTTCAGTCATATTATTCTTAATTTCCTACAATAAACTAAGTAAGCATCTCCTTTCACTAAATCAATACAAGTTTTGTGCATACGCTGATGACTTTTATATTATAAAGAATCTTTCGAGAAGTAAATCTCAAACCATCGATATTGAACCAGTGATAAACCACATTTTGCAATGGTGCAACTATTCTGGAGCAGAATTATCCCTAGATAAATCCAGACATTTACATATTTGCCGGAAAAGAGCTTGTTATACTTCTATCTCTGCTGGCCTATTTACTATTGAAAACACTACTTCTTTAAAAATATTGGGTGTAATATTCAATAAAAATTACAATTGGAAAGATCACCTTAATTATATCGAAACAGATTTAAACCAAAGACTAAATATAATAAAATGTATCGCTAATAAAAAGTATAACTGTAATATATTGTCCACAATCTCAGCTATGAAAGCATTACTTCTATCTAAAATTCAGTACGGTCTCTACCTTTACGGTTGGTCTCCCAAATCGCATTTAAAAAAAATTAAAACTATCGTCAATTCAGCGCTCAGAATAGCAACTGGTGCCTTTAGAACTACACCAATATATAACCTACTTTATGAAACAAATACTCAAACTCTTGAAGTCATGAGGGACATCTACACTTACAGACTCTTACGTAATATCATTGTGATAACTCGCCTATTTCTGAAATATATTCTGACCTTATCAAAACCTCAAATACTAGTTCAAACCAATCTGTACTTAATCGTATTCTCAAATTTGCCAATAACAATCAGCTACCCGCAGAACCTTACAAAAATCTTTTCAAGCCCTCTCGACCACCTTGGCATCTAGCTAGCGATAGCTTAAATTGTACTTTAACTCAACACCTTAAGACGAACACACCACCCGATATATATAAAAAATATTTTCTCCAAATTACTAACTCTTACAGAAACTATTCCTTGATATACACTGACGGTTCTAAAATTGACAATAATGTAGCCTATAGTATAACAACTCTAAATTCTATAATAAGAACATCTATTCTCCCACAATACACGTCTGTCTTCTCAGCTGAAATCATTGCCATATTTGAAGCTGTTAAATACACAACTAATCTAATGGACCAATTCTTGATTTGCACAGACTCTCTTTCTGCTATTCAAGCTATAAAAAACATCCATAACAACAATTATTATGCATCCTATATCAGAAACTGTTTAATTGAATTTTATCCTAGAATTTTAATTCTATGGGTCCCAGGACATTGTTCTATTCCTGGAAATGAATTCGCTGACTTGACAGCTAAGGCTGCTCTAAAATCTCCCGTTTTTTTAACCCTAAATCAGAACGCAAAAGACATTCTCAAATATATCAATACCTCTATAACGCTTCTCTCAGACAATTGGGAGCTAACATCAAACTGGTATAGGGAAATTAACCTTAACAGAAAAAACATAAATAATTATCTAAATAATGGGAGTAATAATTCACTGAATGCCAAAGATTTTCAAAAATTCATAAGACTTAGACTTGGCCACACGTTAATTACAAAAAAATCACTCATAAGTTCTGATACATCTAACTTGTGTCCATACTGCCAATCTGGAGCCATGGTGTCAATTAAACACATCCTGTTTGATTGCACCAAATTCAACACCAATCGTAATCATTTCTTTCAAACTAATCCCATCCAGTACATTTCAGACCCCAATTTAAAAAATATTAGTGTCCTCATAAATTTCCTAAAAATAACCAATATATATAAAGATATATGAAAATTTATATTTTTCCTTAACTCAATTTATTGTTTTATTTGTATATCCTCCCTAACTATAACTTCCAATATACGACCTAAATAAATATTTTAGTTTTTCACGGTGAAACTTGATCCCATATAAAATGAAAGATCTTAAATCTTCCTTCACTATATTAACTTGGGTTTTGACGCCAATATTCATACTTAAATTAATTTCCATTAAGGTAGTTTTATTTTTATTTATCATTTACCTATTGTAATAATATATGTAATATTTATCTATATCCATATATGTTTTTGTGTATATTAATAGCTGAAGGCCTTGGTAGCCATTGCTATATGGTTTTATATAAGTTATCCTATTTATTATTTAAGATAGCTTATAAATAAATAAATAAATAAATAAATAACTTTTTAACTGAAAAACACAAATAAAGAAAGCCCCTCCGTTAACAGAAAAACAACTGAGATAAACGGAGCTCCGATCGAAATGCAGAATACATACAATCGAAAGAAACTGAGTGAAATCGAAACGCAGAATACCAAAGTTGTCAGACGAAGAAAATTTCAATTCGAATCGAAACGCAGAATAGGGGTGATTGTGATGCAAAAAGATTTAATAATTTACACAACAGAAAAAAACATGCACCAGCAAGAAATGATTGAGCGAAACTAATATATATGTAAACGTTTTCCTACTAATAACGGCATTTTTAGATAGAAGTTACTTCTTCGTTACTTTTTTAAATCAAAAACTCAATTTTACAAAAACAAAATACATTATTGGCGAATAAAGATCTTCTAACAATCACTATTTCGTCTCTACCAGATGTTAACTGGACAAAAAAACCCGTTATATTTATACAATTACACTTCCCCTTAAATCTGTTATATTAAGAGTTACTTATTTTCAACTACCAGATGATAAAAAGTTGATTGCTCAAAAATTTTAAAAAACAAATTGCATGGACATCGCATATTGATCTCTTATAGGTTACAACTTCGGCTCTACTAAGAGTGAATAAATTAATGTAACATACTACGTTTATACATACCCCATTTGCAAATAAAAATTATTCCGATTATTGCACTAACTGCTTATACGGCAAGAATATTTTCGACATTTTAGTGCTACCGGATAGCTATTTTATATTTAACTAGTAAAATGTCGTTAGAAAACGGTTTAGTATTTTATAATTATATCCGTCATAATACTTTTCGCTCAATATTTTATATTTAAAAATTAATTATGAACAATTTTTTGTTTTAATTAATAATTTTCTTTCCTCAAAAAATTACTTTTCAAAATTTTTATAAGGAGTAATAGCCTAAAAGACTTAAACAAAAAATAAATGTGGTAGCACTTTACATTTTATTTGCAAAAAGTGTAGTTTTTCAGGAATTGTTTATGTGATTTTTTGCATATCATATTTTGTATTTTAGTTTTACAAATACTTAAAATTTAAATTTTAGCTTTCTAACTTTAAACCTTTCTATTATGTTAAAATTTACATTTTCTGTTTTGATAAAGCAGAACTCTGTTATATTCAATGGTGTTAAAGAAAACCTTTTTACACTTCTAACAGACACATATTCGACACTACCAGAATACTCAATTTAAATCCTTTTTAAAGAGGCTAAATAGTTTTGAATTAGTTGTATTACTGTAGTGGTACGTTTCTTCCCGACTGAGAATACTAATAAGATCAGAATTCGATATTATATGCGATACATTTCAACGCCATGAAGTAACGATGTAGTGACTTTTTCGATAAAAGTGCATTTTTTTATATTAGATTTAATTTGTTGATTAATAAGGGCCACTTTTTGACTTCGTATTTTAATTTATTTATCTTTAAGTTCTATTTAAATACGAAACTCAGTTTTCATTACACATTTAAATGCAACTTAAGGGCGGTTTACATGGTCACAGAAGTCTTACGACGTGTCAAATTTTTGTGCAGAATAGTACCAGTGGGATCGTATAAACCAAATATGTAATGAATCTGCACAAATTGAGAGAAATTACGGATGAAAATTTGACAGTCGTATGACTCTCTATGTTTTCTGAAAATTTTCAAAAGACAATTACGAATCATTAGATTAGGGATGAATTTTTCTGTAAACCGCACATAAACCTGTGTATACAAATTGTGTAAACGCAAAAAAAATCTGTCGTAAGATTTTTACTCTCATTTTTTAAAATACGGATGGATTTTTATATTATTTTTTCTTGGATTTTACGTAGGTAAAGTCGTACCGTCTAAACCCCCCTTAAGGCCAGGATTGACTATCATACTCAGTCGTACGATCTGTCAAAAATTACATGTGTGTGACAGACTTTTTGACAGATCTGAACGATTTTATAATCTTTTGAAATAATTCATAAAATGATTTTTTCTATGCGATCAGAGTTGATTTTTTTGAAGACGAGCAGAAAGCAACAACAAAATATTAAAAGCATCTGTTATTTGCATCTTTTTTGTTTAATAGTGTGGCACGTACTACACCATTTTGAAACGATTTTTAAGTAGGACAGAATTCTGTCAGATTTTTGTGTGATTAAATCGTACGATTGTGTATGATAGTGAATCCTTGCCTTTAAGAGTTATTTTGATATTTCGTAATGCTGCCATATTTTTATTATAGTTAAATAATAACGATCATCTATGACTGAAAAACTGAAACTGTATTTAAATACAACTTGAATTTAAATGCCAATAAACTAAATGCGTATTTAAATATGAAGTTAAAAACTGGGCCTAAGCTAAGTTTTGGTTTCTGCAGCTTAAAAAAGTATTGCAGCCAAATTTGTTTTAAAGATCAGGCAAGTCACTGACAACATTGTTTGCTACAAACGACACATAAAGTGCCTGTCTTATATTGACAGGCACCAGTTGCAATATTCTGATTCGGAAGAGGTAAAAATTTCACTTATTTATTATATTATTTTTTTTAGTGTAAAAAAAGTTACATTTTTTATTCTATCTAAAGTGTGTGCATGTTTTGTCAAACTCCGTAACTGTTAATCACTTATAGAATATCTTTTGTCAACACTTATCATATTGTGCAGTTATTAAAATAGCACCAGCAGGCTTTTTTAAATTTGTTTTGTAAAATTTTGTGAAAAATAAGTGAAAACGGAGAGTTTAAAAAAATTTGTAAATACTTTTTATTAAATCGTGTAACAGTTTTATAAAAATTGTATAGTTATGGGTAGCAGAAACTATTGTTCGCCGGAAGAACGTGAACTAATAAAAAATTTACGTCCGAGGGTAAATTGTATTCCCAAACAAGGGAATTGCTAGGCTGTTCCAATAAAATGATAATAAATGCTCTAAGATATGAGTAAAAAGTTATATTCCGTGGTAGGAAGTGAGTTTTGTCACTCTTTAATAGTAAAACGGTTAGTACGGACGACTTAAGCAAATCCCTTTATGACAGCTACGGAGCTTCAAAAAACATTGGTTGTGCCGGCCTGTAGTCCTCGAAAAGTGCCGCTACTTTTCTCTAAGCATGTTGCAAAACGAATATATTTTGCTAAAGCACATCTAAATTGGCCAAAAGAAAAGTGGAGAAAAGTGCTATGGACTGACGAATCCAAAATTTTTCTTTTTAGTGGAAAGGGCTCAAGATGTTTTGTTCGTAGGCCACCTAACAGCGAATATAAGCCACAATTCACATCAAAAAGTATCAAACATGGAAGTCATAGTATTATGGTATGGCGTTGCTTTTCGTATCAAGGTGTGAGTCCTATATGTTGGATCAAAACCTTCATGGATTCATCGGTTTACGTAAAAATCCTTGATGAAATTATGCTGCCGTATGCTTTTTGCGAAATGCCGCTGGTGTGAATCTTCCTGCAAGACCATGACCCCATACACACCAGCAAAATGGTTCAACGATAACTCTATCAATGTATTGGAGTGGGCTGCACAGTCCCCAGATTTGAACCCTATCGAAAATCTGTGGACGGACATAAAGAAGGGTTTATCTACAATAAAACCAACAAGCGCTGAAGGGCTCTGGGAGGCTGTGCAGAAAATTTGGAGTTGAAAGATGCCAGCATTTAGTGGATTCCATGGGAAGGCGTTGGGCCGCGTTAATCGCGCAAACAAAAGGCACACGACAAAGTATTGAAACCATACAATTAATTTATCTACAAGATATCTGAGCGAAATTTTTTATTTAATTTTAGAAAGACCACTAATTTTTGTTACAAATGAAATGAAGTGCTATTATTTTGACTTTGCGGTTTTTAAGTTTTTTTGCGTATTATAAACCGTTGAAAAAACCAAATAATTTTCTTATGATAATCTACCGTTAACATCAAAGAATTTATTATTTTCTTTTGAGTTGAATCTGCCCAACAGTTAAACAGATGTAAGCGGAGTCATTATAAATTTGTACGTGGTGCTATTATATTGACCGCAGCTGTATTTAAATCTAGTTTAGTGAAGTAACTTAAATTAAAATAAAAAAAACAAATACTGTGACAAAGAAGTAAAAAATTAAAAAAAAAAAATACATAAAAATGTCATCGGTTTTTAATGGGTTAAGCATTTTTTTTAACTTAAGAGTTGTCTGAAAGATCTCTTCAAAAGCTTTTAAATGATACCCATATTTATATCTTAAAAAGCATGACGCACAATTGTACTTTTCTATGAAAAGTTGAGAGGGTCATAACTCGGAAAATATGGGCGAACGCAAATTTTTTTCTTATTTTTTAATTCTCTATCGCCCCATACATTTGCTGCCTCGAAGGACATGGATCGATCTTACTGATTTTCAATAGCAAACTTTTCGAAATTATGTATGATCGATTGGCGTTCTTAAATTTCTCTAGCTCATCTAGTGCCTTGGCAAGTTTAATTTAAACATTAAAGCGGACAGATAGACGAAGAAACGAACATCGCTTAATCGACTTCGGTGTACTTAACTCAGAGTATATAAACTTTATGGGCTCGGAAATGGATATTGTAAAATGAAATTACAAATGAAATGACAAATCTAGATATACAGCCCGATTATGAACGACGATTCGCTGGGAATTTTTTTCCCTATTCCCTGTTCCCCTATTCCAAATGCAAACTTTCCAGGAAATTTTTCACTTTTCCTTTTTCCCTTATTCTAAATCAAGGGTTCTCATCAAATACCTGCTCACGGACCCCTAGTAAACCAATTTTTTTTCGCGGACCCCTCTGAAGCCCACGTTCAAAATAAAACTTTTATTATTTTTGACAATACTGTTTTTTCGGTTCTTCATGCGGACCCCTTGGATGGTTGCTGCGGACCCTCAGGGGTCCACGGACCCCCATTTGAGAACCGTTGTTCTAAATGAACTTCGAAAGTGGGAGTCTTTTCGTGGGTAAAAAAGTTGGTATTATGGATGTCAATTAAAGGGAGAATGCAATAAAAAATTTTGGAAAAAATTCCGGCAAAAAATAGCAGGGGAGTTGTATTTAAAAATGTAAGTATTTTAATTTATGTTGAAAAAAATATCTTAGCAGTTTTTAACACATAAATATAAATGCATTTCTTATTTTCAAGTCCAAAACAACAAATAAAAAGCAATTGAAGGGTCTCTTGAACCAAATGCAAGCCTACCCATATATTAAATGTTCAACGGAAGTAAGGGCAAATTAAACCGGTTTTGGCGCAATTTAGAGGCGAAGTTATGCTCAGCAGGGCCACCAACAAAAAACGTTTTGGAGTGGAAGAAGGTATGATTAATGAAATAATCATAATAGTATAGAAAGGTTTTAAAAGTTTAAACGTTTTTCAGGTTTAGTTTGATCAAAAAAGAACATTCGAAAAAAGGCCGCCCAGAACCTCAAATATAGTAAAGGATTTGGTGGAGAGCCGAATATGGGACAGAAGTTTTTCGCAAACGAAGAAGCCATTCATGAGTTGATTGGGATGAAAGAGTTCGTTGAAGGTATAGCCGTATTGGCTTGGTTGGACTATACTGTTCTTCTTTAAACATAAATAAGCGAACAGAAGAAAATATTGAAGCAGAATTGACACCGGAGCTTTTAGCGGACGACGATATCAACCTCAATTAAAGCTGTAAAGACACACCTCAGCCACCACCAACGAGAAAAAAAATGAAGAAGACTCCAATAGAAATGGCCGCCGATGTTTCCGCTACCAATGCACTTGCGGTGGAAATATGTATTCAAAGAAATATGTTGAAAACGATGAACGAGCAGCTTCAAGCCACAAAAAAGGTTTATCGTTCCATAGACCGGCTTTGTGACTTGAAGAAAGACGAATTAAAGGAACAAGAGCGGCATAATCCTTAAATGGAGAAGTAAAGGCTCAGGGAAGTTAAGGAGAACATAGAGAAAAAACGGAGATTTTTGGAACTGGAAAATTTAAAATATATGCAAATATTAGGCATACAACATAAATTGTGATAAAGTAGACTGAAATTGACCTGTTGCTCTGAATCAAATTAGTTTTGTTTTTCTACCTGTAGAAAAAAGTTATTTTTGTTTTTAAGTGTTCTTTTTTCAAGTTTTAATTATTTTGTTTTATTAGTATTTTTATTTTATTTCTTTTTTACTTTAATGAAATAAATAAAAAAAATATATGTTTTGTTTGTTTTTCATAAAAATGTGTTGCAAATTTTAAGTCAAAACAACACAGCTCTAAGCAAAACAGCTGACTTCAGAAATTCGAAATTCATTTCCCAAAACAGTATTCTTCCAACTTGTTTAGAATAGGGGAATTTTATTCCCGGTAGAAACTAATTCCCAGGGAATATTTAGAATTGGGGTGATACCCTTTTTTGTCTGTAGTAAAGGGTATAACAAAAATTCTGTTCGCGAATATTATATTTTTAATCGCGAATAAAATTTTTAAAGCCAACGAATAAAATAAACAATTGACACATTTTAATTAAAAAGAAAAAACGTGATTCTGTTTTGCTTTCAAATATTTATTTTATATTTTCTTTTTTTTAATAAGTTATAAAATTTGTATTTTTCTATAAATTGTAGCATCTAATTATTTTCCATTACTATTTTGGTCACGTCTAAAGCCAAAATATTTAAAATTAAATAAAGAGATAAAAATATATATTTTTTGTTTACAACATTTAAATAGTTGATGATTTGCTAAATATCATTTATTTTTATTTTATGATTGAGTTTACACAACAACACTTGAAAATGCACTTTTTTTAATTTTGCAAAAGACTAGATAGTTTCGATAAATAGTTTATATTGCATAGGAATAATTTAACTACTTATTTTGTTTCCGATAAGAAAAAGACTTGAATTTGACAATTATTATAGCGACAACATGAATTTGAATAGGATTTTTTTTTAAGATTTGCACATTTAAAAACATATTTTCTATTCTACAACATAAAATATTTTACTTAAATTACATATTTTAAATTTAAGCTTATTTTTTTTCAATACCTAATTACGAACACAGAATTCAACTTGAGGATAATAATTAAATTATTTCATGTTGTTCACATAATAATTATTTAATCAAGTAAATGTTTTATATCTATTAATACTTTTTGTTATAATTTTTGCAGAATTGATGTTTTTTAATCTTTACCTTTTTGTTGCACCTGTTGTTGGGGTAATTCTTGCTGCAATTCTAGTATATGATCAACTGGTTCTGGTTTGCCATCTTCATTGATGCGACAGGGCTTTATTATCCCACCACGATGTAGTTTATCCACTAATTGAGCCAATTTTTCAGCTTCATATTCTTTTTGTTCTTCGGACATACCTTCTAAGGGATTGGGCGTCGCTGGCATATAACAACCTAAAACTGGATTCACTGAATTCTTAACACGTTTATATTCTTCGGTATCACTGTCTTCACTGTCCGATGAAAATTCACTCGTGTCTGGCTTACGACAATCTAAAATACCAGCGTTAGCTAATAAACCAGCCATGTTACCATAACCAAAATGCTTAATCAAACGGCTGGGATTTTTCTTGCAGCAAAGAAGTAACAGTTCATACGATAAATTGCGCACCACCATATTGGGATTCATTAGCAGGCGGCAGAGATAGTTTCTTAATTCATTGCCTTCTTCGGGTCGTTTATAAACTTCCCTTAAGGGTGGCAAGACTATGCTGCGCACATAATGACGCATTACGGAATTGCTGCAAACACATTTTACTAGAACTGTCAACACTGGCTGTACAAGTTCTTTATTCGAAGAAGTATTCTTTTCCAAGTCTTCAAGCGCATAGAGTAGAAACTTGAGTATAATATCTACAGCTGTTACATTACGATTTTCAAATATACAACAATTTTCCATTGAAGAGGGCACTAAAGACGTTGAGGGACCCTCACACTTTAACATCAGCTCACTGAGACAACTACTTGAAATGTTAGTTAAGAGATCTATGGAATGAGAAATAACTTGACGTTCACGTTCATTTCGCATGGTTCCAAAACGTAACAATAAATCGCGTATAACACTGGTCAAATGTAGACTTTGTATTTCATTTTCACTGGGACTTTTATCGGTGCATGAAGTGATGTTAAACATAACTTTTAACATTTCAATCATCACATCCAATTGACCATCGGAAAATTCTTGTTTGATTTGCAGCTTTTCGTCCATTAGCTCGGTCATATAAGTCAAACCATTGAGTTCAAACAACACACGACTTCGAACAGTGGGTTCAAGTGCTGTTATTAGAAACAATAATTTCATATCAAATAGTTCTACTTTCTCGGGAATCTGTAAAGGTGAAGACAATCTATGAAATATTTGATCTGCTATATTGTGCCGTAAACAGCTGCGTCTTATTTCAGCATTTTGAAAGACCAAATTGCACAGACATTTTAAAGCCTCCACTACTCGATCCATATTGTCACCGCCCAAAACATCCAACGAGCTAATGGAACGTGGCGATTCCTGCTCCTGAGCTTGTGCACACATTATTGAACCCCCTTTGGACAAATGTGCCATTTTCAGTAGACAATTAATGTCTTCAATAATATTGTTTTTAAGAAGACTCACTTCATCACGGGATAATATGCGTATTGTATTTAAGCACAATATATGATACTCTTCCAATGCATCATCGTTTAATATATTAAAAATTGTTTTCCACAACGTTAGCCACAAATCATTCTTATGAAATTTATCAAATTTAAAAAGATTGGCATTCTAAAATAATAAATTGTTAATTTATTTGCGGTTTAAATTTTTTTTTTAGAAATTTTGTTAATCATTTATTTATCTCATCAAATACATAACATTTGTATGTATGTATGAACAATGTACTTACTTCTTTATTAAATTGTTCCAATATTTGTGGAAATTTATCAGTATTTTTCTGTTGTAATTGTTTGAGGTTTTCGGGATCCATTTTATTGGGAGTTATTAAAGTAAACGATACTATTAGGAATATTTTTTTCTTATAATTAAATTAAAATACATCCACTGATTGTATTTTGCAAATAAAAAATTGCAATAAAGTTGCCACATCATGAGAAAAAAAAATCACTACTTTACATGAATAGCAAGAGTGATTTTATAGCAAAAAATAAACGGATACGCATTGGCGAATAAGTAAACACAACAATGAAAAAATACACAATATAAATTAAATTTATTAAATATAAATCAACGTACATTCATCGTCTAGCATTCAAAGCGTTCGGTTGTTTTTTGAATTTCTTTATTAAATAATACAATTTTCATATACGGTTGAATTTTTCTGTCAGTTTGGAAAATTTCTGAATTTTTTTTTCTTTCGGGCGTTTTTTGTTCTTTGTTCTCCTCGAGTATATAGAACATTTTCATTGTTTTTTTTATTATTAATTTTTTTTATATATTTGGTCTTTGAACATACTTACGGAATTTTCTTAGTGTTTACTCGATATGAACGGGGTTCATCCCCCGAATTACAACCGGTTTCAGGAGCTTGCTTCCTTGACCAGTAAGACAAAGCCAAATAAAAACAAAAGGCCACGAGCCGAAGATTTCATTCCATTACCAGAAACATCGGATAATCAACTCAACCTTCCACGTTATCTAGTGGCGTCTACAACTGTAAATGAAAATATTCCAGCAAAACCACTGGCTTCACATAATGTGTTTCAGGTAGAAAGAGGTTTAGACTTTATCTCACGTGACCGACTAGAGGTCAAGGAAATGAGAAGTGGTGACCTATTAATTAAGGTGCCGGATAAAAAAACTGCCGATAAATTCTTGAAAGCTACCCATATTGATTGTATTCCGGTGAAAATTCAAATGCATAAAACTTTAAACACAGTACAAGGTCGCATCTATTCAAAAAAAATCATTAACATTCCACAGGAAGAACTAATAGAATTGCTCAGAGATCAAAAAGTAGTCGATGTACGTCATATTACTAAAAAAGAAGATGATAAAATTGTTGCTACAGGAGCTGCTATTATTACTTTTGATCAGATTTACCGTCCAGAATATTTGAAAATTGGCTGGGAAAGAGTTTTCGTTACAGAATACATTCCAAATCCCATGAGGTGTCTTAAATGTCAAAAACTCGGTCACACGAAAAAGTGGTGTAGAAATAATCAATTGTGCCGTGAATGTGGAGAAAAAGAAGTACATGATGCATGTAATGGCAAATTTTGTGTCAATTGTCAATTAAATAGTCATGCCTCCTACGATTCAGAATGTCCCACATTCTGGAAGCATAAATCCGTAAACTACATTAGAATTTCCAGAAGATGTACCACACGTGAAGCATGGGCTATTTTCAATGATAACCCTACCCTGAATACTCTTAAACCAACTAGAGGAAATGCCAAAAAAAGCCCAACATATGCACAAATTGCAACCACTGAAAACAAAACAAATTTGAAAAAAAAAGTAACGGAACTGTCGGACGCAACAGAAAACGGAACGCATATTACCTTTAAAAACAATAACAACAAAAACTTAATAACAGAGCCAATGCAAATACAAACTACAACAAAAATTGACAACCTAGAATATCAAAACAAATCAACAACCTCAAAAGAACAACCAAACCACAACGCACACTCAACGGTAAGTTACAAAAAGAAATTAACAAATCAAAATTCTCAAATGGAAACAGCAACAAATAGTGCTCAACTAACAGTTTTAGGCTCTTATGAAAAAATTAGAGCTCTAAACACAACTACAACAAAAACCTCTAAAAGAATAAATAAATCAAATGAAAAAGATTATTTAAAAGATTACAGTGATTTTAGTGATAGTACATCAGATGATTACTTTAAACCAAATACCGACAAGAACATCACCGAAGAAATGATTATTCAAGATATTAATGATGGTATGGGTTTAAGTACTCCTCCAAGAATGCCGAATGAAATCACTGATGGTAATGGTGAATCACCATGTACTCAGAAGTACAAAAAATTTCCACAATTAAATGTACTTATAACTCCAAATACATTGAAAAGCACTATGCAATTGCCCCCAAAGGGCAAAACTGAAAAATAACTTCATGACATTGGATCTAAACATCTCTATTCTCCAGTGGAATCTGCAAGGATTCACAAATAACAAATTTGCCTTGGAACTACTAGTCGCACGTCACAAACCCAATATCATAGTTTTACAGGAAACTCATATAGTCAAGAAAAATTTACATCTTCTACACCTTCCGGGATTTAAAATTTTTCATCACAATAATTTAGATTATGATTACGCTAAGTCTGGTATAGCTATTTTGGTTAAGAACAATTTGAATGTGACTCTACATATTAAATCCACAAATAGTTTACTTTACCAGACAATAGTAATAAAAGGAAATGAGGAACTTTACATCACAAATATATACAGAGAAAGTAATGTTGATTTATCTACCTCGATAATAAACGATTTATCTATTAACGTAAATACACACCACCTAGTGCTAGGAGATCTTAATTCTCAAAATATTTTATGGGGCTCGTCTTCAAATTCAGCCAACGGGAGGATTTTGGAAGAGTTTGCAAATGACAACAGCTTGGTAATTTTAAACGATGGTTCACCTACTCTGCTAAATACGAGAAACACTTTAACTGCTGTGGACGTTTCCATGTCCTCTGTTGATATTGCCTCAACTTTAAAATGGAATTGTTTACAAATGCCAGAGGTTGGAGATCATTTTCCCATTAAAATTACAAATGTTTTAAATACTTCAATTAATAAATTCACGCCTCGTTTTATTGACAGAAACGCTGACTGGTCTCTTTTTCAGAAAAGAGTAGATCTAGCGCTAAATCAATTTGAAAAATCATCAAATATCAACAAGGAAGCTGCTCAGATAAAGCGCATTTTAAGAAAGTCAGCAAATGAGTCCATCCCTCTCAGTCATAAACCTAAGGAAAAACACAGCCCTGTTTGGTTTAATTCCGAAATATCAAAATTAATCAGTTTGAAACAGGAGGCATGGAAGGTATTCAAAAGAACACGAAATACGGCAAATGTAATAGAATATAAAAAACTTTGCGCTAAGACAAGAAAAACTTGCAAACTCGCAAAGAGAAATACCTGGGAGAATTTCCTGAATTCCATGAATCCTTCAATGGACGTTCGGACTCTCTGGGGCAAGGTAAATAACCTTAGAACAAATCGTATGGATAATTTTCCTACGATCTATTTGGACAACGATAGTTTAAATCAGCCCTCGGACATTGCTAGAAGCTTTGCTTCTTTTTGGACATCACTTAGTTCTGACGCAGCTTTTGACCCTGATATCATTGCGACAAAAAATAATTTTAATATCGACAATTTAGAACAAACAAGCCATCAGTATGAGATTATGTCACGGAGAATCCATATCTCAGAACTGAATGAAACAATGAAGTCATTAAGAGGATCAACTCCAGCACGGGACAAAATTACGTATAATATGGTAAAAAATGCACCTGATAACTTGAAATCACGACTTTGTGAACTTTATAGTTTAGTGCTAGCTTCAGGAAATTTTCCACATGATTGGAAAACGGCAATATTGTCACCCATTCCGAAGCCGGGAAAAAGTCCCAATAGCTTAGAGGGTTACCGGCCTATTTCACTTTTGCCTGTTTTATCGAAAATTTTAGAGAAGATTTTAGCTAAGCGCTTTTGGCAGTATGCTAAAAGAAATTTTTCGGAAATACAACATGCTTTTATACCCCGGCATGGGGTTCACACCATTTGCCACCAACTTGAAGATACTTTACGGAGAAATCTCAAAAATGGTAAACACAGTCTAGTCCTTTCCGAAGACATTGAAAAGGCCTTTGACCGAGTAATATCAACATATGTTTTAATAGAGCTCAATGAATGGGGTTTCCCAGTGCAAATTTTGAGACTTTTGAAATCTTTTCTCACAAATCGTAAAATTACTGTAAAAGTAAATGGTTGCTACTCGAGCACATATGCTCTGGACAACGGAATTCCGCAAGGTTCTCCTCTATCCGTAGTGCTATTCTCTATATATGCCAATTCTTTAGCAAAGGCAATAGAAAATTTGCCTGGAATCGATTACGTTGGAATTTATGCAGACAATATTTTTGCCGTCTCATCAGGTTCTTCGGAAGCAGTTTCATTGAACATTAATTATTTGGACACCAGAATACATCAATGGGCCAAGAGCAGAGGTGCTATTATTCCGACTCATAAATCTGAAATACTTCACGTGTGCAGAAAAAGAAATTGCATTGAAAATACTGTTTGTATTGGAAACGTATGTCTACAATTTTTGGATCATATGAGAATCTTGGGTTTGTTTTTTTCTAGAAATCTGCTCTGGAATAATCATTTTAAGCAACTGACATACAAATTAAGCAAAATCAACAATCTTTTAAAACTAATCTGCTCTCGGAATAAAGGACCTCATATGGAAACAGCACTCAACATCTGCAGTTCTTTAGTAACAGGGACCATTTTACATGGCATCACAATATACGGATGGTCTTCTAAGAAAAACATCAAAAAAATCAATGGTTCCATAAACAACTGTTATAGAACCGCGTCTGGTCTACTTCGAACTACACCTTTGGAAAAATTAAGATTAGAAGCAAACTTTGCAGAATTTCAGAATATGTTAGAAAAAGCCTCTGTTAACATGGGATCTAGAGCTATTACCATTTCCTCGGACGGCCTTCATGAACACTTCTGGAAAAACCTAAACTCTTTATTTAATTGTCAGACATCTGCCACTAACAAAATTATCGCTATTTTGAGAAAATGGAATATATCTATTCCACAAAAACCATCTAGTACTACGGGATCAAAAAATTTTGTAATAGCAGATGATACCCTGAACTGTTTGAAAAAAAATAATTCTGACTCTTCATGCTTTAAGAGAATGTTTACTCAGAAAATAGCTTCCTTCTCTCCTATCGATATTTACTACACAGATGGCTCTTTTCTAAATGGTTTGACATCTTATGCCATAGTAAAACAGATCTCAAGTACACAATTTGTAACCATAAAGGAATGTAGACTACCAGATAACACAGGTATATTTACAGCAGAATTGGCTGCCATTAAAACAGCCATAGATCTCGCAACTGAACATGGAAGAAAAACTTTAATTTGCACTGATAGTTTAAGTTCAACTAAAGCTTTGATAAAAAATAAAAATGGCGTATATGATGATATACTTCGGCTGCAAAACGAAACTCAGCAAATACAAATTTTATGGATTCCATCCCATATTGGAATTCATGGAAACGAAAGGGCAGACGACGGGGCGAAAAGAGCTTTAGGCTTATCCAGTATTACGGATATACCAAGTTTACCCAAGGCCATTAGTAATCCTTTTAAAAAAATTCTTCAACAGCAGTACCCAATCACAATAAGACCGAATTACCACAAAAACTTTACGAGAGCAGAATGTGTCATGCTGGCCCGCATAAGAGTGGGCAAATGCCTTTTTAACTCCAAGCACTACTTTGATAGAACCGACCCACCAATCTGTCCAAATTGTAATGTTATCCTCAGCATTTCTCATCTGTTGGCCTCTTGCCCCATTTCAAAAGTTGACGAGCCACTGGAAGAAGTACTTGATTGTTCAAACCCTGAGAACATTAAAAAAATCAAGAGATGTCTACAGCACCACAGCATTCGAGATGTTTAGCCCACTATTTTATTACTTTTTAAGAACATCAATTCAATTTTCATTAATTTTTTTTAAACGTTAAATTTATATATCTTTTATGTTTATTTAATACTTAAAAATTTTTTGTATATACATATTTGCTTTTGTTCCTTCTTAATTTAATCTTTAATTTTTATAATACGAGCGCATATGGTCTGGTTACCGGCGCCCTTATGTATATATTTTATAAATTTATTTGTAAAATATATTGTGAATAAATAAATAATAAATAAATCAACGTACATTATTTTACTGGGTAATAGCGGCTCTACAACAAATACAACATTGCACTACCTAGTAAAATAAATGTACCTTAAAAAAAATGATAGCTATTTTGCATAATGAGAAATAACGATAGTGTGGTAACTCATGTAGCAAGAACCATAAACAGAGATGTGGTTTCATACACTGAGAGATAATATGTACGTTTTAAATCCATACATATAATAAAACTGTAACCAAGTCATTTTTTACATGATAAATTTTTTTAAAATAATAATCAATATGGAAAAACAAAACACCTATTTTTGGAATTTTTGTCTGTCTGTATTCGCAAGACGTAAAAACTGCTGGATGGATTTGAATAAAATTTTGTAAGGAGGTCTTTAAAGCCTTGATTCAAATAAAGAATACTTTTTTCCTGTTAAAATATTTTTTATTTTATTACTTCATTCTGTAATATAAAGCCAAACACGACCAAAATAATAATAATGCAAAAGAATATTCAGATAAATTTAATTACAATTTTTTGTACTTTTTCATTTAGTTCACTTTACGACATACATATATTCTGAGCCCTTATGCATAGCGAAGTCGATTGAGCGATGTCCGTCCGTGTTACGGTCGAAATCAACTTTGCCAAGGCACTACATGAGCTAAAGAAAATTTAAATACGCCAGTCATTCAGACATAGTTTCGAAAACTTTGCTATTGAAAATCAGCAAATCGGTACATGTCCCTCGAGGCAGTGGGCTAAATACACCGCCTGCCTTTAATTTTTCCATATCATTTGGAATAATGAGGAAATACTATCCTTTTATAATGCTTAACCCATTAAGAGCAGATGATAATTTTTTGTAAAATTATATATCGTACTTCATTTTGTTTTTTTATTTTTTAATTCTCGGTCACCTCATTTAAAACTTATTTTTTTTTTCTTAAATGCTTAACTCATTAAGAGCAGATGGCATTTTCTTGTAAATTATATATCGTACTTAATTTGTTTTTCTTATTTTTAATTCTGTCACCTCATTGAAAAACCTCTTTTACATTACATTACAACATTAATTTAAAAGCAAACAAAAATGTAAACTAATTCTTGGTTTCATGTAGAAAGGAGAAGATAAAAGCATACAGTAACTGTAATTATCAAAATAGAGTATGTAAAATAAAATTACTATAAAACCTACTGTTTTTTGACACTACTACACAACATTTTTGTAACGGCAAAATAAATTGGATTTTCAAAACAAAAAAAAAAAAAACATTTCGAAAAAAATGCAAATTAACAACTTTCCACGAACTTACCATGCTAACACATCTTTATGCATTCGTGTAATTTAGTTTTTTTTTGTTATTCTATATTATAAAAATATAAATAAATTATACCCAGCAAGTATTTTTCTTTCTTAAGAAAATTGATTATGAACTACAAATACTGACTAATTTTTCTTTAATCACATTCACCGGTTTGTTCCAAAGCAAATAAATTTTCAAAATCCGACAAAGATATATTTTCAAATTCCCATTTACGTTGTACATCGGTTGTACTATTAGATTTAGATGAGATAATAAAATTATAAATGTTTTCCTCAATTGTTTTGCTGACGATGAAACGATGTACTGTAGTTTGTCTGAAATTAAACATACAACAAACATAAATTTATACACATTTTTATATTCATATTTGTATCTTATACTACATTTTCTTTATACCTTTTTTGACCGAAACGATGAACTCGTCCAATAGCTTGTAATTCTTCGCCAGGATTAAGAATGGGTTCCACAAGAAAAACATGAGTTGCTTCTACTAAATTCAAGCCCTTCGAACCTCTTACAAATGGCATTAGCAGACATGTTATACCAAGTTTTGGATTCTAATATATTTTTATATTGAATTAATAAATAAATATGTAAATAAATAATTATTAATTTATCGTTAGCTAAAATAGAAAACCATGTAATTAACAAATAATTTTATTTTGATTTCTTTATTTCAGGGAACTAAGTCCACATCACATGTAAAACACTTATTTTGATAAAAAAAAAGCATTTTATTTTTTTGTTGGTTACACGATTTTTCATTTTAGCCTTATTTTTTTGTTTTATTTGTTGTACCTTAAATTCTTCAATTGTTTTGGGATTACATTGGGAACGATATTTTATATTGTTTTCTTTGAGCGCTAATGCAATTGCTTGTATTATTGGTTCCCATTGTGAAAATATTAAAATTTTTAAATTATCATCTTCTATATCAGACTTTTGAAACTCGATTTTGGATTGGTTTTCTTCATTTTGTTGTTTCTGCAACTTTAAAATTAAGCGCACTATGTATGTGATTTTTGACGAATAGTGGCCATTTATTTTTTCATTGTCGGCACTTTTAATCTTTTCCCGACTTACGTAATAGATTCTAGAAGTAAAGAAATAAATAAATAAGATTTAAATTAAAAAACTACTGTGATAAAATAAGCTTTTAGTTTTAAATTTTAATTGTTTAAATTATATTTCATGCTCCACTAGCCATGCCCGGTGTGATGCCCTAAACCGTCATCCGTAACGCCTTTTTTCCAAAGTATCCGATTTTAATTTTTCATGTACATATTAATTAATAATTTTGTAAGAGAAGTACCCTTCCCAAATCAGCATCTCTCGTTTAGTTATTTAAATAGAGAATTTAATAATTACATTGTCCTCTGCCTTCAAGCTTTTACCCAAAAACTAACGTTAGTTTTCGTGAAACCTATGTTTCTATTTCGCTTCTCTAAATTTAAGGTGCGGTCAGATTGGTCAAATATTTGATCAAAAAAGCGTAACCACTATTTTTACAAATGTTTGTTTAATCTTTCCTGACACGTATCATTACGAAGGATGATTTATAATAATAATAAATGTGATATCTTACCTTTTATATTGAGTAGGATCTTATATATCTCAAAAAATCTTTTATAATTTAGTGGTTACGTCTTTTTGGTCAAATATCTAACTAATATGACAGCAGCTTTAGCAGAAAATGATAATTGTTTTACTGAACCGCCAATAAATAACTGGAATACATACTTTACTCTTGGGAAGCCCATGTCAAATTTGTATAGTTTCAGTATTGTAGTTCGCTAGCTGTGGAATAATTATTAATGGTATGGGAAACACCTTTTATCCCAGCCCTTTTAAAATAAAATGCTTATTTAAATTTTGACAAATTTCAAAATGATTGATCTCCCCGTTTGGCTTCCTAATAAGTACAAACAAATAGACATCAGCTGCTCCGTATTCGAACAATGTGTTGTATATTGTATTGTATGCTAAACATTTTAAAATGTCGCAGACAAGTATTGGAAATGTTGCAATCGAGCAACGAGCCCATCAGTTTCTAAATTGATGCTTTGTTTCGCAACTTTGTATATGGACAAGATCTAAATACCGCAGCAAAACTGTATACAAACATTGTATAAATACATTTTGGAAGTCTCCACACACAGATTTATTTATATATACACCCATACCCTGCAAACATTTTCTATCACAAAAGTCACTACATCGACACTTCATGGCGTTAAAATGTGTCGCAAAATGCTGATCTAATTAGTATCTCTAGTCAGGAAGAAATGTGCAACCACAGTGATACATTTACGACTTATGTAGTGGTGTCGAATGTGAATGTGTTAGAAGTGTGAAATAATTGTATTTTTAAAATAGCGAATAGATGATAGGTTAGGTTAGGCAGGCAGCAGTGTTGCCACAGTCCACTTGAGTCCATTAATTAGTCCCTTTGTGTTACCTGCTGTCATGAGGGATGGTGAAAAAGAAAAACATAGGAAGATAGAAAAGTATAGTAAGGCAAGACAACGAAATGAAATATGAAAGAAAGAAAGAAGGAAACCGCGGGTATAAAAGGTTCAGAAAAGATCCGTTATAAAAGCAAATAAGGATCCCATTGACTGAGACGCAGTTTCCGGCAGTGGTCCAGTAAGCAAGTAAACTAATCCTGTCTGAACTCGATGATGATACACCAGACAGGCCCTCGTAGTACCGCGGGGAAAATACAGAGGTGTTTCACAGTCTCCTCCTCGTCCTGACAACTTCTACAGAAATCATTAAATGGAAGACCCATTTTACCAGCATGGGCTCCAAATAAGCAGTGCCCAGTAACCACAACCACCAAGTCGCGCAATCGACCTCTCGATAAATTTAGTAGCGCAGCCGCCCTGCCCCGGTCCAAAGAGGACAAGATTGTTCTAGCTGTCGAATATGTTGACTCGTTACACCATCTGACTTGGGAAAGATTGTAGAAAGCAGCATTGATACGTTGTCTGTAAGCAGAGAGGCATATGCCACAGAAGGTATCAATAGCACCTTCTTCAAGCGTTGTTCCCTTCTTTGCTAGTTCATCGGCAAAATGGTTGCCCAAGTCGGTTCCATGTCCCCTCACCCATTTTAGGGTAACTGTTGAAACCTCCGCCATCCCGTTAAGGGATTTCTGGCACTTAGAGACAAGTTTAGATGTGGTAAGCACGTCCCTATAAGGGACATAATCGCTGCTTTGCTATCGGTACAAAAAAAGTTATCCCTATTCGATATGTTATAGTAACTTAACCAGCAAGCCGTCCTTTTATTAGCAGATGTTTCCGCCTGTCAAATACTGCAGTCTCTTAGGAGTCTGAAACACATCTTGGGCACTCTGCGTGTACACGGATGGCTCCAGAAGAGGGTCGAGAGTTAGAGGTGGAGTAATAATTGAGGAATTTGGGATAAGAATGTCTTTCAGACTGGATGATAACTTCTGGTACTAACGAATTTCTTACCTTATGAAAATGAAAGGCATTTAAAAAAAACAGTAAAAAGATAGAACCTTAATTTTAAATTTTTAAAGTTTTAAAACTAGAATGCATCTACGAAATAGAAATTAAAAGAACAACATTCAAAACTTATGCAATTTGTTTTTATAAATTATCGAACTACCAACATCGAACTACCATTATCGAACTAGACATCTGCATGAATGCATTCATTTTTTTACTATTTGTTTTGTGGGCTGTTTCGTGCAATAAGAAGAAGAAATTTGTTCTCTCAAAAGCTCTCTCTTCTAGCCAAACTTGAAGTACAGGAACAGTTTTCGGTAACATTGGGATCCCGCGGGATCCCAAAATTGAGTATGGGAACGCACCTATATATGGACAGTAATAAAAACTTATCACCAAATGAGAAATGTAAAGAAAATGTGAAGAGTGTTTATTTTTGTTGTTTTTGTAGTAAATCATTAATATAATTTTACCGTAATGCTGTCTGTCTAAATTTGAAAATAACAGCTTATTTTATTTTGTTTTTGTAAAATTTTGTTTTCAATTTAAGGAAATAACGAAAAATTGACTTTTATTGAAAAATGCTCTGCAAAATGCTGGCTGGGCATTGATACAGAAATATTTTTTTAACCATTAAGAAAAAAAAAAATCCAAAAATATATTTTAAATTTGAAATGAGAAACTTTAGATAAAAGTACAGTGGCTCAATTTAATAACCGGACAGCCATTATAATTTTAATAAAACTTTTATAATACACAAACTGTCTCTTGTACAAAATCTAAAACTAGATTATTTTTTTATTATAACTCTCTATAACATTATTCGCCGTGTACGGTATAAAAATTATTTGCACAAAAAAAGTTGCAAGCAAAAACCTCAAGTAAGACAATATAAAACGACAAATTAATAATCAGACATGTGGCAACTACAGTATTTTATTGTTACTTTAACTGGGGAATTCCCATTTCTAGTGAAGCCGATTGTAATTGTTAACTTCGTAGAAATGTCAAAAGTAGAAAAGTTTTAAATATTGTGTGTTTGAAGCGTAATTTGTTGTGAAAATTTTAAAATTAGTATTAAACGTGCCCAAACATCTACAGAAAGCAGAAAGTTGATCACAAAACATTATTAGGATGGTTTGCTGTTCGTGAAATAGGTCATATTGTTGAAAGAAGTCATTCCACAGTCCACGACATTATAAAACGATTTAAAAATTGCAATTCTGTAGAAAATAAGAAAAAATCAGGACGACCCAAAAAATTTTCACCTTTAGATGAACAATGGATTTTAAATCAAATTAAAAAATCCGAAACTTAGTGCCCCAAAATTAACTAAACTAGTGTCCGAAAGTTTACAAATTAGCTTCAACCCCGAAACAATTCGGAATGTACTTCGCAGAAACAATTTCCATGGAAGAGTTGCCCGCAAAAAACCGTTTGTGAATAAGGTAAATCGTATGAAGAGGCTGAAATTCGCTAATGAGTATAGGAACCGTGATTTTTCGTACTGGAGCACTGTTTTATTCACGGACGAGAGTAAATTTAATGTTTTTCGTTCAGATGGACAAGCATATGTATGGAGAAAGCCAAATGAAGAACTAAGATCATTTAACCTTCGCCCTGCAGTAAAACACGGAGCAAGAAATGTGATGGTTTGGGGCTGTATGTCAGCCGCGGGTCCTGGTCAGCTGGTATATCTCAATTTTGAGAGAAAATTTGACAGCTAGCGTTGAAATATTGGGCATTTCCGAAACTCTTCAATTTTATCAGGACAACGACCCCAAACACAACGCACATTATACTCGAGTGTGGTTACTGTATAACTGCCCACATGTTATGAAAACACCGCCGCAGTATCCTGATATTAAAGTAATAGAAAATCTTTGGGCTCATTTGGAAAATAAATTGAATCTAGATCGATTTCTACCATCGCTAAGCTGAAACTTGGCCTTAAGGAAGAATGGAAAAATATTTATCCTGCATACTGTAAAAAATTAGTAGAATCAGTTGCAAGGAGGCTGGATGCTATTCGCAAAAGCAAGGGATATCCCACAAAATATTAATCCTAATCAAAAATTAAATAACCCGAAATTTTGTGAAGTGTCCGATTATTAATTTGATTTTATTTTCTTGTCTTACTATGAATTTGTTGTTGTTACTTTTAATGTACAGATCTTTTTTTCGTTACTGCTGAAGTTTTTTACAATACTTATTTTAATAAATAAAAAACTTAATGAATTTTTTAATTTAAAGTCAAGAAGATGTGTATTAATGGGGAAAAACTGTATAACATATAGCTGTCCGGTTATTAGATTGCGCCACTGTATAGGCCGGGGCACATAGAATCCGTCATATGTTAAACTTTGACAAATTCAACTGTCAAGTCAGTTAAAATACATGTTTTCTTATGAGCGTTGTCACAATTAGTACGTGTCCGTCAATGCAAAGTACGAAAGTTGGTCAACTTTTAATCTTTGACGTACGTTGAATACTTTGACAGCTATCAACTGCTTCTTCTTCTTCTTCTTTGTTTTCTTTTATTTCTTGTTGTGTTTCAATTGTATTCTGGGATTTTAATAAAATAATTTTGGTGGCAAAAAATAAAGTACAAACTTAATTTAAAAGTGAATAAAAATTAAGAGCAAACTTTGATTTAATATTAGTCAGCAAAGTACTCAATATTCAAAGCTCATCCGTCGTTACTTTGACTTCAGTTGAAGAAGTCAAAATACAACGTATGACAGATTCTATGTGCCCTGGCCAAGGTACATTTATTTTACTAGGTAATAGCGGCTCTGCAACAAATACAACATTTGTAAAAACAACATAGCATTTTATTGTTGTTTTGTGAGTGGAAATGTCAAAAATAGAAACAGAAAATAAAAGAAAATTGCTCTAAAAAGAAACGCTCTCTTTGTTCTGCATGTGCTTGTTGTTGGTGTTTTTTGAAATTTGTAAGCAAAAGTTGTAAAATATAAACAACTTTTGACATACTGTTGTCATACCTTTCGGTGAAGACCGTCGTCACTGGCTGTTTATTTGATACGATTGGCGAGCGCTTTCGATGTAAAGACATCATTTTTTGACATATCCAACTACAAACCAGCTGGGCGGACGACATTACTAGTAAAAAAATGTACCTTGGCCCTGGCCTTATTATATCTATAGCAAGTATAGCAAGTACATGCATGTCTACCTACACACACACACACCCTGTACACTTAAGGTGAGTAAAAACAAAGAATAAATGTTATTAAAATATTAATGAATTAAAATAAAAAAAATATTGTTATATTTACTTTTGACTCTGTTGAATATTGCGACAGATCGAACATTTAAAATTGTTGCCTTTAACGTAGATTCGTATTGACTTTAAGCAAGGAAAACATATATGATGACCACATTCCAGAACCGCATACTAAAAATATAAACACATAAAAATAAATATAAACTCAAGCTAAACTTTTAAAATGGGAATTTTTGTTTCTTACTCTATCATCCTCGGTTAAGTGACATATAGGACAAGGACCCGGATCATCATCACCTTCTAAATGTTTTATATATCTGAGTCTTGCCATTTTAATAGTAAATTGATGTTGGGCATTCATAAGTTCATTTTGTTGTTCTATTATTCGTCCTTCAATTTCATTTTGCATTATTTTAAAAATTGATTTATCATCAGCATCGTCGGTTAAAGAAATACGCATTTTGCACATATTCAATTCATCGTAGGCCTTAATCGTATATTCAATTTCGATCCAAAATTTTATTAAACGTTTACAAACGACTTGAAGATTTTCCAAATACGACCAATTCTTTTCCATTGTAGCGTGAAAAAGTCGATTTTTATTTTTTATAAAATGAAATGTTACTGCAAATTTTAAATTTAAAAAGAAAAAAAAAACTTATTAATTAAACTTTAAAATTAAAAATAAATAAATAAAAAAATAACTTACATTTACAAAGATAGATTTCAAAGGAATAATCTTCCAGACCTTCGGTTAAATTGGTATTTTTATCAATGACTTTATTAAATAAAAGACACTCGAATTCGTTGATAGCTTTTTGTATGGAACACATTATGCAGACTTTTTTCTTATCGGTTTTGATTTTTTGCTCTTGGACGACTTCTTTCTTAGATTTCTGAACATCCTAAATTATAAATATTAATTTTTTTAAATTAAACTAAATATAATATTTTAAATCTTATAGAATCGTTGAAGCAACCGAAACATATTTTTCTACTTTAACACAATTCTATGTTTCAAACAGTGCTGTGGTTTGTTTGATGGTGAAGGTCTGCTTGATACAATGAACGTAATGATTGAAAAAAAAAAAACAAAACACATACAAATTTAAACCCAAAAAGTTTCTAAGAAGGTTTATCGATTAATTCGAAATTCGATTTGATAACTCTACATATGAACGTAGTATTTGTTTAGTGTTGCTGCAAATCGAAAATAAAAAACAAAAAAATAAATCATAGCAACTTACTCGTATGACACTCAAATGACAATCGTAAACGGAATTCACCAATTTCATCATATCTCTCCAGATAGCAGGACTAACTTGACTACGTGAACGTATATTTTCATAAAAATACTTTAGTTTCTCAATGTCAGATAGCACTGTTTTCAAAATATCACTCAATTTGTCAAACCACAATTTAACAACAAATAAGAGCGAATGTTTAGACGTAATTGCAGAAAGTTTTACATTTGATTCTTCATATCTTAAAGTGCAATCTTCTTGTATTTTTTGTATTAAATTAACTTCATCACTGTGTGATATTGTTTCAAGGCCCTCCGCCATTGTCGTTATTAAATTATCTGTAATTTCTGTATCTATTTTTTGTATGGCAGCCTCATAAGCATTTTTTACCGTTGCTAAAGCACTTGCATACGTACTTAAGTATTTCCATTCCAACTGATTGCATTGATCTTCATATGATTCCAAATTTTTTATTGAAATGTCCGATTGTATGATTTTAATTTGCATTATATTGTGCAGAGCATGAATTTGCAATAAACTGTCAACCCTATAAAAATAAATAATTTATATCTGTTTAAAAATTATTCAGGATAAATTCAGGAAAAATAATGAAATGATTACTTACGTTACATTCATATTAATGTATTCGTTGGCCAGTTTCAATACAGCTTCATAATTTTGAATTGCTTCAACAAATTTTTTTTGCAAAAAATATAGAGCAGCTAATCCTTAAATTTAAATGGAATTTGAATTGGAAATACATATAAATGACTACGAGGGCTGCTATATATATTTCTGGCCTGGCAACACTGAGTGCTGCCAAGTGCAATCGGACATTTCCATTGGAAAGTTTGTCATTTTTAAGCATAATCGTACTCAAAACGTTTTGACGTACGACCATTATTTGTGTTGTTTACAGTGACTTGAAAAAATTATATTAAAAAAAATGGAATTAACTCGTGGACATTTTTGTGCCATCATTTTTCACAACTTTCGACGTGGATTATCACGACAAGAGTGCATTGATGAACTTAATTCTTTGTATGGCGATGAAGCACCATCCTGTAGCACTGTGAAAAATTGGTATAATGAATTTAATCGTACGAATCAAAGACGAATTCCGTGAAGGTCGTCCAAAAACGGCTGTTGTGCCAGAGAACATTGATGCCGTGCGTGAACTCATAATGCAAGATCGACATGCGACATACCGAGAGATAGAGACATCCTTGGACATTTCTTCCACCAGCATACATTCGATACTGCATGAACACCTGGCCGTAAAAAAGGTTTGTTCTCGTTGGATCCCGCACAATTTGAAAGTCGCTCAAAAAAAGGCTCGTGTCGATTGGTGCAAAGAAATATTGCAAAAATATGATTGCGGTGCTTCAAAAGACGTTTATAAGATCGTCATAGGTGACGAATAATGGACCTATGCGTATGAGACCGAAACGAAACAACAATCGACCGTGTGGGCCTTCAAAGACGAGCAAAATCCAACGAAAGTTGTTCGTGGAAGAAGCACTTCGAAGCAAATGGTCGCCTGTTTCTTCGGCAAAACTGGTCATGTGGCGACTGTTCCTCTTAAGCAACGTAGGACGGTCACTTCTGAGGGGTACACTACAATTTGTTTGCCTGAAGTCATCGGAGAAATTCGAAAAACCAACAAGAGAAGATGAATCATTGTTCACCATGACAATGCGAGCTCTCACACATCGGCTCAAACCAGAGCGTTTTTGACCGGCCAAAACGTCGATTTATGGGGCATCCGCCGTACAGCCCTGACTTGGCACCTAATGACTTCTTCTTGTTTCTGCACATCAAGAAAAAAATGCGTGGTCAACGATTTTCGTCGCCAGAAGAAGCTGTTGAAGTGTTCAAAAACCATGTTTTAGAGGTGTCTCAATCGGAGTGGAAAAAGTGCTTCGACAACTGGTTTGAGCGCATGCAAAAGTGTATAAATCATGCTGGAGAATACTTTGAAAAACAATAAAACCATTTTTGATTATAAATATTCGCATTTTCACTATTAGGCAAGAAATATATAGAGCAGCCCTCGTATAAAGTTAAAGTGTTTATTTAAAGTATAAAAAAAAATATTAAAATATAAACATAGTGGGAGGTATCAATACAGACAACATAGATACATGTGATTGTAGACATAAATTAGCATGGCTAGCGAGGTCTAAGTCAAGTGTAATTTGAATCGTCTTGGAGCCTAGATGCAATTTTCGTGGGAAAGAGTGTTAGGAGTACCGCATATTTACTCAATTGCAAACAAAAGTAAACAATGACTTTTGTCATATCAATCGGCGTATTTTTATTTGTTAGGAAAATTTATAAATTAAATTTGTTTGTGATCTTTCCTACACAAAATAAAATAAACACCCCTATTCTGCGTTTCGATTAAGTCTCCTCATTCAGTTCCGTTACGATCGTAAATTGGTATTCTGAAGAAAAACGGAATCGAAAGAAAAAGAAGAAGACAACAACGTTTACAAAATTAATAGCATCATTGTGGAATGTGGAAATGAAATAGCAAAATAAGCAAGTTTGTTATCATTTTCATAAACAATTGTCAAATTTAATACAAAAAGTTGTATGTTTACATAATTAAAAATAATTTCTTGATATAGTTTAATAAAAAAATTGTTAAATAAAATAAAACTATTTAAAAACAAAAATTAATTGTTCACGGCAACTAATTTTTGCACTGGCGTTTTTTGTTGAAGGACCTAGTGCATTGAGAATTCCTGCAACTTCCTCTCAGAACGCTGCTACTTCTTCCTTTGATCGCTGGTGGTATCCGCATGTAATGTCTGTTTTAGATGCCATTACATCTGCCAGTTTTTCATACTGCTCTGGTGTTGTTGTTTTTGACCCGTAATACATAAACAAAACACATCAGATTCGGGTACAAAAATTAACAATTTAAAACAATAAAAATTTATTTAATTTGTTAAAAATAATTTTAAGTGTTTTTTTTAAACGTTTCTGAACATTTTATCTCATTTTCTACCTACATTTTTCAATTTTTAACTAAAAAACACAAAAAAAGAAAACCCCTCCGTTAACAAAAAAGCAACTGAGAAAAACGGAGCTCCGATCGTAATGCAGAATACCTACAATCGAAAGAAACTGAGCGGAATCGAAACGCAGAATACCAAAGTTGTCAGACGGAGAAAATTTCAATTCGAATCGAAACGCAGAATAGGGGTGAAAAACTTTTTCAATTTATACGATAACCTTTGCAGTGTAAACGAAACGTTTAAATAATCGTTTTAGTTATCTTAAGTGCACATTTTGTTGTTGTTGTCGTAATAACGCACGAGTAACTTAATTAATGCAAAACTTACCATTATGCGAGGATGCCATTGCACGCAATTCCGATTTACAGGAAATTTCGTTTGTAGATTTCAAATAATCGTGTAATTCTTGCGGTTGCAAAAACTGTTTTTGTTGCTGCGAATTGAAATTATTGTTTGCGGTTGAAGATGCCACCACCACAGGAATGGTACAGGATTGTCGAATTTTCAAAAAGGGCTGTAAAATCTAAAAAAAAGTTAAATTCTTATAAAATTAGGATTTGAGCTTTGGATATTATAAATGAATTGAAATTAATTCTGGCTTTAGTTTTTTTATTTTAATTTCAAAAAACCTTTTTAGGAAAGAAAAATTATTTTACAAATTTATGCGGACGTTTTTCCAAAGAAAATTAAATTAATTATTAAATTTAATTATTTTATATTGAAAACGTTTAACAGTTAATAGGCCCTTTTAAGCCAACTAACAAATTACAATACAATGCAATAGATGGTTGAACAGAAGAGTAATTATTGCCTAGGCGAGATGGTATCACTGGTAGTCGTTGCCTCGACAATTTGATCTTTGCTTTGGAAAAATTATTCGATTAAAAATTTTATAAGATAAAAGAGAATTTTTGGGAAGAAATTTTAACGGCTGCAGTGCTGGAAGTACAAATGCTAAATAAACGCCACTACCTTTTTCCGTTCCCACGACAATTGGATCTTCGCTCCGGAACGACCAGTCTTGCTCGGCCAAAAATTGACAATCCAGCAACAGCTGTACAAATCAAAAGTTTTTTTCTTAGCAAAGAACTCTCGTCAACAGCAAAGCTGTTACAACAACAACAAACTTTTTCCGCAACTTTCAAATAAATTATAAATTACGCGTAGAAAAAACAACTCGCCTTTAAGACGATCAACAAATGGAATAACTGGTTAGAAAGGACAAATGGTAATAAGAAACAACAATGTTCGTAAAATACAGCTGATGGAGAGAAACTTCAATGAGTCTTTGCTGTCTGCTCACATAGACGAAGTCAAACGCATTAATTGCAATCTTTAACCATTAAAAAATCGCTTATGATTAAAAACGAATTGCAAAGTTTTCACTCGTTGTTTGTATGAAAGTCCAGTACGGTCTAACGATCCATTTTTAAGTGCCTTTGATGATGAAAGGACCAACAAAAGCAATAGATTTTATAAGAAAAAACGAAACCATAGCATAAGTACGAGATAACTTTAAACGCCAAAAATCAACTGCTAACCAGAATATCCAATTTACTTTCCGCAAAGTAAAAACAAACACTCCAAAGTAATAAGAAAGCGACAAGATGTTTAGGCCATAAACACAAATAGTTTAAAAATAACTTGAAAAATAAAAGAAATTTAAAAAGCTCTTACTTTGTTCATGACTTGTGGAGATATCGTTGCCATTCTCTGACTATATTTAAGAACGTTTTCTGAGAATTTATTACGGCACTCGGTGTGTTGTTCATTGTAAAAAAGTTTTTCCAAATTGTCAAATTGTATGCGATGTAGAATTTCATGTTGTGGCGGAATGTCTAATTCTGAAGCTATTTGTGCTTTACAGGTGCGCCACAGACACTTTTGTAAAATATTTATCATGGCAGGGCAGCTCTTATCCATATTTCCTTCATATTTTTTCTCCTGTTGCAGGACAAAATCTTTGACTATTTGATGCCAGACAGCCGGTTCACTAGCTGCTTCAAAGCCAATAAATTGTAATAATGGTTGTAAATCATTAAGAGACTTTTGTATGGGAGTACCAGTAACGGCCCAGCGATTTACAGCTTAAATATAATGATGTTTAATACTAGAACTAGTTCCGAAACCTTAGATGTATTCGATTCAACCATTTGTGCTTCGTCTAAAAGTACTCTCCACCATTCCAACATTAGAATGGGTGTATTTACTCTCATACAACGTGGCTTGTTGCGTGTCGCACGTTCACTTACGTTATCTTGAGTAAAATAGATATCTTTTCGTAATATATTATAATCTGTTAATACAATATCATAGTCAGCCAACTGATAGGGATTTATCCATTTGCCCGATAGAACACCCTCATAAAGGAAAACACGCAACGTTGGCTGTATATGACGTTTTATTTCTGAAGCCCATTGCATTTTAATAGTATTGGGTGAAACTATAAAGGTAGCTTTAGTTTTTAACAAACCATATTCTTGTATCACATGCTGCCAGCATTTGGGACATAAGTATTTCGTTTGTATTGAATTATTGTTAATTTCAGAATCATAGAAAGCGACACACTTTTGATGTTGCCAGCAGCAGCATTTTGTACATTGGATGATCATCTTAGTGGATTTTGAATTGCAAATACAGAATACAGTTTTTTCAATTCGTTTACGTTTTGCAATCACAGTGACAAAGAAATCCTCTAGCGCTGGGTTTATTTCCACGTTGGGGCGAGTATTTATTAAAATCAAAGCTAGCATTTCAACTGTTTTACCTAAACCCATTTCATCAGCTAAAATGCCACCGGGTGGTAATATAATTTCGTCTGGTGGCTGTGTTTGTATATAACGAGAGTATAAATGTTTATAAACTATTGTCTCCTTATCCTTGGAGACAAGTTTTTCAAAAAATGCTGGAGTAGATTCTTTATAAATTTCCCTTTTCAAAAGCCATAAAATGCTTTTTTTCTGAAACTCACACAAAGTGGGTAAAAAATTGTCAGGCAGTGATAATCTGTGACGCACCTCATCAGGTAAATCTTTCAAATTTTCGTTATGCTTTAGTTGTAAAATTTCAAAGAGTTTAGTGGTCACATAAGTATTTAATACTTTATCTTCAATTATTAATTCAGAAGGAGATTCCTTAAAGTTTGAAAACACTATGGCAAAAAGGCGGTCTATAATACTGCCCTGAAAAGTTATTTGGACAAAATTCCTGTAGAGTACAACTAGATGCTGCTCGTCGTCAGTTATTACAAAAGCAATTGCCTTGCTATTATGTATTTCACCTGTAAGTCAAATTATTCAAAACATTAATTTACATTTTTACAAACAACAATATTATTTCAATACTTACAAAATCTAATTATCTGAAAAATGTTTTCAGCATCGTCCTTAAATCCTTCTAAAAGTATCCATTTTTTGTTTTTATGCATAAATGTTAAATTATTGCCGTCATTGAATATTTGTTTTTCATTCGCTAGCTTAGCAACTTTTGTTAAAACAATATTATCACACATAATTAAAATTAAATAATTGGGAATGTTTGTCGTTTGATTTATATGTTTACATTTATTTAAACTTTGCAGAGAAACTCTATTTTCGTTTTTTTATTGTAAAAATACACAGAGAGAAAGAGTAACACAATCTTAAAATAACAGATTAATGATGTTAATCTATCGAATTTCCTAATATACCGTTCACACTTACATATGTATGTGCTTACAACGTTTTTAAGCGAGATATTAAATAAAGTAAATACAAGCGTTCACATTGTAATAACAGTGTTTTAGTTTGGCATTCAGTCAGCTGTTTAAAAAAACACAGTACATATGATGGCGCAATAATGATACGCCTTGGTACATATTAAATTAAAGCATCTTATACCCATAAAAGTGATAAGAGACTTTAATTGGAAATTATATAAATAATGCAGTGATAAATATTAGAGAGTTATTTAATATAGACGTTGTGCCTTAAATTAAACTGTAAAGGCAGAATTAGTGTTTACTTTTCGTTCCGTGACGAATCAGCTGTTCAGTTTCTGTAAAATCGAAAATATATGTTTATGGTTTGTTATTACTTTGACGTTTTGTTCTGTTCCGTTCGAACCAGCAAATAATAGAGTTCAACGTTAAGTTACTTGGAAGTTGTTTAGTAGTATGAGTGCAAAATTGTAAGCAAACCATTTTTTTTATTGTAATTGTTGTTGTGTTGTGTATTGTTTTTTTTTTTTTTATTATAAACAGCTGATATGCTGTAACAGAAAAATTAATTACAATAATTTAAAAAGCAGAACGGCATGGGACAGAACAGAACAGAAGGCTTTAATGGAATCGAGAACGGAGCAATTGAAATTGGTACTATCTATGGTAGTTACTATTATCAGAAAATGTTGTTATTCTAAGGACCGCACAAACTTATTTTTAGGTATTCATTTGCTAAATGCTAAGTGAAGAAGGGATTAAAAACTGTTTTGGGTCAAATCGACAAATTTATAATTTGCAATAAATTAAGATGTTTAAAAATATAACAAACTCACTTTTAGACGACAATATTACTGAAAAAAAAGAGTTTGTATCCTTCTCCATAGATGATCCTAAAGAATACACACAGTTTGTGCTTGAAAGTTATTAGGCTCACAATATTTGAATCATATTCCATTAGGCAAAAATAAAATATAACAATGTTATTCATTTTTCTAATAATAAATTAATGTCTTTAAAACTATGTTTGTATGTGTTTACTTTGTTTACGCTTTTCGATCCGACGCTTAATTTGAAGTGTTTTGTTGCGACTTGTTTAAATCAAAAACACGCCAATTACAAGTGTTTTGCAAGACAATTAAATGTAAGGGAAAACAACTTGTTTTGCACTTAAACACCTTAAACTTGCTTATTGTGCTCATGCAACCACCGTTAGTTTGTTTGCTGTATTTAAATCAATCACTAATTATTTTTTCTACTAGAGAGTTTGTAACAAAATATTTTCTGCTAAACTTACAAATATTATTGCATTCACATTTAACAGCTGATTTAAATCAATTTATTTAATCAAAATCGAACCGTGCGTGTTATACTTGTTTTAAGATAATATATGTGTTTTTATGATTACTATTTGAGATAAAAGTTTATTGTTTTGTGTCCCCGTACTTTTGGACATTTTTTTTCTTCAAATGAGAAAAATTTATGTTTACTCTCATTTTACCGAAAGTACGGGAACGGAGCTTTTATTTACGTTAACGTTTTCGGTTTACAAGCTCGCAAACAATAATAGTCCTGCCACAGCAATCAACATATCAAAATAAATACGGCAACACCTCACATAATTGTATGACAGCTGCGATTGTTTTGACAGCTCTCTTTATAAAGCACATGTATATTAAACAGTTTTTTTCTTTTATGTATTATAAAAATATTTGAGATGGAGGTGGAAAATATTAAAGTCGATGATATTTTTCCTACACGAGCTGCAAAAAAGCGTTCCCACAATGATGATACCGAAATGCATGTAGACGAAGCAACAGGTGTTGAAGGTGTACGAAAAAGCTTACCACAACCCAAGGCAAAGCGGGTTAAAAGTGAAATACGAAAAATTGCGGTACCACCTCACAGGTAAATAAAGTGTGCCTTACAAAGATTTTTTGTAACTCAAGTCTGAATTGTTTTAGATATTCTTCGCTTAAGGAACACTGGATGAAAATTTTTACTCCTATCGTGGAACATATGAAACTACAGATACGATTTAATATGAAAGCAAAGCAGGTAAATTGAAATAGAAAAAATATTATTTTGAAATGAAATATAACAGATTATTTGTTTAAACTGTTTAAAGGTGGAAATTCGCATTAGTCCAGAGACACCGGACATTTCAAATCTTCAAAAAGGTGCCGATTTTGTTAAAGCCTTTCTATGTGGCTTTGAAGTCGATGATGCATTAGCTTTATTACGTTTGGATGATCTGTTTGTCGAATCTTTTGAAATAAAGGATGTTAAGACGTTGAGAGGTGACCACATGAGTCGTGCTATAGGTCGCCTTGCAGGAAAAGGTGGTCGAACCAAATTTACCATTGAAAATGTTACAAAAACGCGTATTGTTTTGGCCGATAGTAAAATTCATATATTGGGAAGTTATCAAAATATCCAGTTGGCCCGTAGAGCAATTTGTAATTTAATCTTGGGATCACCACCTAGTAAAGTATATGGCAACCTACGTTCAGTGGCCTCGCGCCTTAGTGAAAGAATGTAAATAAAGAAAATTTAGTTTTAAGTTTGGAATTTAAAAATACATTTAATAAATATTTCTAAAATTTACATAATGAAACAAGATACGAAATCTTATGTTGACCAGCTTTGAAGGAATGGCTATTTTCTGTCTTATCTATAACTTGGTAAATATTAGTAAAATTAGCATAAACAGTGTTGTTCCAGCCAAAACGAGAATTGCACACATTTTACGATTTTTACGCTGATACATCTCAGCTCTTTGTAGTTGTCGTAGACCTTCTGTCACTCTCGTTTGTGTTTGTTCAATAGAATAATCAATGCGGTCGAGGATTGTTCCTTGTTCTTGCACCATTTGACTAAGATCCTTGAAAATATCGTTTAAGTCGTAAATAGTCTTGACTACCTTGGAAACCTCTTCGTCTCTACTCAAAGCTAAGCGAGTGTTTTCTTCTTCAAACAGTAGAAGTTGTTGTTGTGTTAAACGATTTCCCATTGGACGTTGAAAATTTTCATCCAATTCGTTCTGTTTTATTTCATCATCGTCGTAAAAGTTGTATTTATTAGCTCCAGATGTTGGCGGTTGTAAAAAGTTATCAAAAGTATCTACGTTATTATCTCTTTCTAGGGCACTAGAGTTTGTAAAATCGTCAAAGAATTTTTGCGACCTTTCTTCACGCGAATTCAGTTGACGTATATAGGAGTTTTGACTATAACGAAACTTAAGGGTCAGTTCTTGCAAGCTTAACATTAAATAAGTAACAACATTAGCTGTTAAGCGTTGTTCACATTTACCACCCACACCTAAGCTAGAACGTATGCACTGTATGTGACGGTGCGTTGACGTTATTAGTTTTGCAATTTCTTGGCTCAACGATTCCATCTCAATCTCCTCTTCTTTGCTTTCGTCAAACGTAGGACGTAACAGATGTCGGGCATGAAGAGAGCCAAGTTCATCCAGTTTTGGTTTTATTCTGAAATAAGTAAATTTGTTACTGTTCAATAGCGTTTGATACTTAATCTTACTTTGACATGGTGTATTGAGCTTCCTCTAATTTGTCTGTCCACGATGGTGGGGAGCCATATTCATCACGCAGTTCTAAACCCTCTTCGGCATCATGAATTGAATGTCTCAAAAGTAACTCTGCATCTCCATCAGCATTCTTCAGGTGGTTGTGAATAAAATCGAATAAAAAAATTAATAAATCGATACAAAAATACATACATATGTTTTTTAACTTACCCTGTCAGCAGAATATAACGTTCGATTTTTCGAAGCATTATTTCGCATTATATTAAAAACTTCCGTTAAATTTCTAGAAGACATTTTGTTTGGCCACTCAATATATTTAACTTTAACTAAGTTGATTTAAAATATTATAATAATGTCCAGACTTTCTTCAATAGATACAATTAGTAAAATCAAAATAAAAAAACAAACAATATTGCCAACTCTCAAAAATATTGAATTTTAAGCGTCTTTGTAACATATGTTTATTATTTGAAAAAGTTGCGAATAACTACACTAATAAAAATCAATATTAACTACGTTTTTTTTAACAAAGAAATTATTAAACATTAATTTATTAGGTCTGTCTGGGTACTTTTCCAGTAGCTAATACTCAGTAATTTTTTTTGGGAGAGTAAGACCAATTTTACTCTGTCGGCTGAAAATATATCAAAAAGTACGCAGACAGTATCCAGTAAAATCTTGCAAGAAAACAGCTGATTGGTGGTAAACAATTAAAATAACAAAACAAAAGAAATGCGCAAAAGTAAATTTTCGGGGTAATTTAAAAAATTATTAATTAAAGTGCGCCTAGAAAGTGTTGGAAATCTAGAAAAAAAAACTTGTTTATTACACTGTTTATTACACTTGTTTATTACACGGTTCTGCCATCTCCAATTCACTAACATCATAGTCGCACTGTATATTTGGACGTTTCTAGCATAAAATAAAATGTTTTGTTTATTATTATTTATTATAAACATTAAAAATCAACACAATTCTAACTACTTACCTCTGCGATTGTTAAATTTCAATTTTTATTTTTTCAACAAAAATTATTTCATTAAAAAAGTAAATAAAAGCAGCTGTTCAAACTAGTTGCAAAATCTTGCAAGCAGAAATTTCTCCAGCAACATTTTGCAAGTTCTCTAACTGCCAACTGTCAAAAAATTCTCTTTTTGGCTCTCTCGCTGCAAGAGATTTGGAGTACGCAGACAACATTTTGCAACATTTTGCAAAAAATGATGCAAAATATGTGTACGCAGACAGACCTATTATCAGCCATGTCAAAGAGTGAAATTTTGTACGATTTAGATTTAGTTTTCTATTTTGCTTCTCTAGAAAATGTAAAACGATCAAAAAATTCATTTTGAAAACGGTCTTGAAATCTAAAGTGAAATTGATATTTTTAACAACTTAAAGACGAAAAATGTGGAAAACTGTACTGAAAATTAATTATAAATATTGTCTATATTAATTTCGCTTAAAAAAAATTTTATTTAAATACTTCTAGTATGAAAATTTTAATATTTTTGTAAATCGTATAAAACATGGGTCACAAACTGAAAACGTAATTGATGTTCCATTGCCACCCGGGTTTCTGATAACATCCTGCCATATGTTTCACAGAAAAAAGTGAGAAGTGAAATGGATACATTTACTTACACTCCACTTGGATAGGACAAAGGATCTGACGCATCCCTCAAACTTCTGCGATTTAATTTGATTGCTAAATGCATCTTTCTGTCTTCTTCCATCACAGCAACAATTGAAACACCAGGCATACTGTTCTTTTGTTTAATTTTTTATTTATTTTTTGATTTTAGTTTGTTTGTTTACTTACTTTCTTTTAATTTGTCTGGAGCCGGACCGATATTGTTGGCGCCGGTGGCTGAACCAGCTGTTTTGATTTCAATGTAACCATATTTTTAACATAAATAATACGATTTCCTTTTTTACCGTTTTCATAAAAACGTACGAGAGCTGAAGAAGCAAAAGTAAAACGTTACGATTTGGAAATACGAATTCAAATCAATTTCGTACAAAACCTGTGACATGGCTGTATAATCGAGTTTTGAAAAGCAAGTCTGTTTAACTTTATTTTTTTAATCGTTCTAAATCAAAATGTTTTTGCAATAATAAAAATTAGCTACATATATAGGGTTATGTATATAATATAATTGACGAGTGTTATGTTTCCTCTTTTTATAGAATGAATAAATAAATAAATATTAATTATAATAATTCTTTACAACTTAATAAAGAAGTGTCATGTAGGTATAAAAATTATGATTTTATACCACTATTACGGTTTACAACTCAACTCAGTTTGGTCATCTAAAAGACAACTCAACTTTTTTGGTTGTAATTGTTACAACTGCTACCGATGAGTTGTAATTTGTTAAAACTTTTGTCAACTGTATTAACACATAGTTTTAAACAGTAATGCCACAACAAAGTTGAAATGCCATGTAGTTTCAACTTAAATTTTTTTCTTGCAGGTTGAGTTGTAAACCGTAATAGGGACATTAAACTCTTGAAATTTGCTTGCATGGCCTTATGGAAAGAAAACAAAAATTGTCGAAGAATGCGAAGAATATTTTTTTTAAAGCTATATTTGTAGTTTTTGCTTTTTACCTTACTTTTTTTTACAAAAAAAAAAAAAAAAAAATGAATACCATAATTAGCAGTGAAGTAACAAATATTTTATAATAGAAAATTTTAACATATAACGCAAAATATATTAAAATAATTTACTTTAACAAATGTTGATCTGGACTTAATATGCATAATTATATCATTCAAGCTCTTAAATTTATCAATTTAATTAGTCTTCAATCGCTAATAAATTATTAGTTTTGTCAACTAGTTCATTCATTCTTTCCACACTGATATTATTGAAGGCTTCCTTTAATTGTTGTTGAATTTTAACTTCGTCATCAATAAATGTTGAGAATTGTTTATACTGTGAATTTTCCATTTTTAGAGAAGCCAGCATAACGACATTCTAATAACATATTTCAAATTAATTAAACTATTATTTGTCCCACAAAAAAATAAATGGCTCTACTTACTTCAAGAAAATTCTTTTTTAATATGTCCAAATGTTTGTTCAATTCTAGTTCGTTTTCCTCAGTGTATGATCTAACATGATCAAAATATGGCGGCAACAGTACATGATCTGGTATTGTAAAATATTTAATATCTAAATTATTTAAAGACTCTATTTCGTCTTTCATAGACATCCACATTTTTTCAAAGACTTCTTCCTTTGCGCTCTGTAAAAGTTCGGAAGTTTTTTCACTAACATTAAACTTCTTTACCATGGAATCCAAAGCATTTCGTATTATTTTTTGCAAAAAGTACTTTCCTTTTGAATCAAAAATGTTTTTCAATTAATAAAAAAGATTTTATGTATTTATGATAAACTTACTTTCTAGAGTGGACTGTTCAGCCGTGAAACCAAAATGTTCAATTTCATATTCTCTATTCATATTGGTGTTTAAAATAAAAATTCTTTATTTATATAGCCGCGCGTTTTATTCAATGCAAATCAATTAAAAATGTCAACACAATAGGAGTCAGGAATGGAAACTTCAGTACGTTTTTCAACAGTGGTAACCAAGGTACATTTATTTTACTGGTGACAGTACTTTTTTATGATACGAGTTAGAGCCAACCTTCATGACTTGAATTTTAAAAAGACTTTTTACACTTGCTTTGTGTACGTTCGTGGTTTACGCTATACTGCTTGGGTGTTATTTTAATAACAAACAACTACAATAAGAAATTAAAGCTGAAATGCAAAAATTTTGATGGCGTCAAAATTTCAACGTTAAACACACAATGAAATCCGCTACAACTTGCGAAGAGATTTTAAACAAATTGCATAAAAAAATGGTATCATATAAATCTGATCTTAATTTTGTTATGATTTATTCATTAATTTAAAGCTACTTTAGGTAAAATAATATAAAAAGAGGAATAAATAATAAATATATTATAAACTTTTCGGAGTGTTCTTCGCATTTTTCTTTCATAGTTTAATTTTTCATTAATAATTTTTTTTAACTTTAATATAAAAATCTCATTGAATACCATGGTAAAAAAATTAACACTAAATAACAATATTCAATTGAAGTACTGAATGTGCTAATTAAAATACAAAACAAAGAAATGTGAATAAATATTTACATGGTAGTCAACTTAAAGGCTACAAGCGAGGCGCATTGAACAGGTGACTGCATTAAATCAAGTGGTCAACATATGTTTTAGCTTTCACGTGTATTTTGTTTTTGTAAAATCTTGTTAAGCTGTCAAAACGTCTGGCAAGATGTGTGTATGTATTTGTGAAAAACAAGAAAGCCACTATAAATATATTGAAATACATACACACATATTGCCAGAAGTTTTTGACAGCTTAACAAGATTTTACAATAACAAAATACACGTAAAAGCTTATGCATTCACCTGGTATTATTGCGCCATGGATACACGATTAAGTTTTGCCTTTTATGTTTTAATACATTCGTACTTTTTTGCCAATACACTTTTAAAAATGGAAACGTTCGTCACAGCTCTCGATTTAAACGAATTTTAACAGGCAGTACGTGTGAAAAACTTGATCGTGTGGCTTCAGGGAAAGAATCAGAAAGAAAAGTTATTGTTTATTTTGTTTTCATAATTTTATTCGATATCTATTCTATTCTATGTTTGGCGGAGCCGTTTGGTATAATGGAACAATTAGTAAAAATGTATTATGTTGAACGAAACGTCCCCGTAACATGTAATAACTTTCCGTATTTAATCTTAACTTCCATTTATTTAGACAATTAAAAAGTCAAGCAATGAGAAATACATTTAACAACAGGCATAAAAAATTATCAATTACTAAGAAACCCGTATTTACTTTTGTATTAAAATTTTAAAATTAAATCTGAATAAACACTGATAATTTCAACACAAAAAAGTACTATTGTTAAAACTTCAACTTTCCATACCTGCTTACATCTACAAAGTGTTGCTAATACAGTGATTCATCCTGTAACAAATTATATTAAACTAGGATTAACTTTACTATAATTAACGTAATAAGTAGGCAGCAAAAATATGACTTGTTGTTTGTACTTACAATGCTATATGGTTTCCTAAAATTGTTACAATGGAGACTGGTTTTCCTGGGATATTTGTTTGAATTTATACAAAAATATACGTATATTGTATATAGCTCGTATGTATATTTACCAACATAAGTAATTCCTTTGTATATACATGTTTGTACGTATGTATGCACATTTCTCATATTATTTTAGATAGCGCTTTTAAAGTGAACAATCAGTGATAGAAACAATATGATTTTTAGAAATTTAACGAAGATCGTAAATGTTTCAACAAAAAGAAATCTGTCCAAATACAATATTCAAAACTTGCTCGATATTCATCCTAAAGTTAAAAAAGCTTTGGAATTCAATAGACCCGTTGTAGCCTTGGAGTCTACTATTATTACACATGGCATGCCTTACCCACAAAATTTGGAAACAGCCCTTGAAGTTGAGGATGTGGTGAGATCAGTTGGTGCTACGCCTGCAACAATTGCTTGTATAGATGGTCGACTTAAGGTTGGTCTATCAAGAGATAATATCGTTCATTTAGCAAAAATGGACAAAGGAGACGGTATTAAGTCCTCACGAAGAGATCTTCCTTATGTAGTAGCTAATGCAAAATGTGGTGGAACAACAGTTGCCGCAACTATGATTGTAGCTCATATGGCGGGCATAAAAATATTTGCCACGGGAGGCGTGGGAGGAGTTCATCGTGATGGTCACATAACTATGGACGTTTCTGCCGATTTAATTGAATTGGGCCGAACGCCTGTAACAGTGGTAAGCAGTGGTGTTAAATCAATATTAGATATACCACGTACATTAGAATATTTGGAGACGCAAGGAGTCTGCGTCGCTGCATATAGAAGCGATGAAGGTAAATTTCCCGATTTCTATACCCGAGATAGTGGATGTAAAGCACCCTACAATCTGCAGAGTCCGCAACAAGCAGCTTATCTCATCAAAGCTTTACATCAGTTACAACTGCAGTCCGGAATATTAATTGGTGTGCCTATACCTCAGGAATATGCTGCTGATAAGAATATAATTGCTGCAGCAATAAATCAAGCGTATAAGGATGCGTCCACAAGTGGTGTGAGCGGAAAGGAAATCACACCATTTTTATTGGCTGCTATTGCAAAATTTACTAAAGGTTCTAGTCTTTTAGCGAATATTGCATTAATCAAAAATAATGCTAAAGTTGCAGCGGAAATTGCTTGTGAGCTAAGCAAAACTGTGAGTAATATTGGTTGTCCGAAATATAATAATTTAGAAAAGGATTTTTCTTCAGGAAAACCTTTAATAATTGGTGCTTCAATGCTAGATTTTTGTCTTACAATAAAAGATGATATAGACTTAACTTTGGATGGTGCTACATATCACACACATGTCCAAGAATCGGCAGGTGGTGTGGGGCGAAATCTTGCAGAAGCTGTGTATAAACTTTATGGTGCAGCAAATTTTATTTCCGTTGTGGGCAAAGATCACATGGGACAAAGCTTATTACAAACATTGCCCGAATCTGTACGCAGCGGTGTTTTAATCGAAAAGGACAAAACAACATCTATGTGTTCAATATTATTTGATAAGTCTGGAAACTGTAAGATATGCTTGGCAAATATGGATATTCACAAATCCATAACACCTGAGGTGATAAAACAGCAAAAACAACATTTTCAACGTACACCAATAGTGGTAATAGATGGAAATTTAAGCGTTAGTACTATAAAAACGATATTGGAATTGTCGATTAGGTATAATAAACCAGTCATTTTTGAACCCACCGATATGTTAATCGCAGGAAAACCATTTGAACTGGATGCTGCAGTTACACAGTCAATAAGAATTGTAACACCAAATGTTTTTGAACTTAAAGCAATTGTGGAAACAATCATTGGCGAAAAGATAAATTGGGATCCGAGAAGCTCACTTGCCTTTCGGGACTTGCTACTAAAAGAATGTAGGAATTTGTTGAAATTTATTGAAAACAAATTTGATTGCATTGTAGTCACTTTAGGAGCACATGGAGCCATAGTTCATTTACGTGGTGATAGTTTTGATCATAGAATGTTCGATCAAACAGGTGTCTACATAAATAACACAACACACAAATTTATAACACGTTTTTATGCTGCGCCGTCCGTTGAAAATATTGTTAATGTATCTGGTGCTGGCGATAGTTTATCAAGTGGTTTTATAACTGGTTTATTACGTGGTTTTAATATCAATGATAGCATGTTATTTGGTTTTGTTGCAGCTAGACGGTCACTGCAATCAAACTCGGCTGTACCTAAACAATATTTCGAAAACAGCACAGAAGAGCAAAAACTTTTGAATAACGAAAAGAAATCGATAAAATTCATAGATTTATAATTTTTAAATTTGCCTACATTTATCGCTATTTTTTTTTAATAATTAAGAAAGCAAGTGTTGTTTTTAAAATTTTATTAATAAGCCCATCTGTAAATAAGATAAAATATATGAAATAATTAAGATAGCGTTACCTAAAAATTTATCTTATTTACTTACAACTTTACTACTTTATCCTTTCCTCCAGATGCCACTTTAGAACCATCAGGAGCCCAATCTACGCCAAATACTTCATCAGCATGACCAGGTAGTTCTTGGGCCAGTTTTTTTGTTTGAACACTCCATACTTGAAAGATATATAAATAAATGTTTATGAAATAGTCTTTAAGGACACAGTGTAAAACAGAAATAATTGAAAGGAAAAAAGAAAAATCTGAATAGTTTAATAAATTCACAAATAAAGAATATATTTTCAAATTTTTGAGAAAAAACCCCGATGCATAAACAAACCTTTTAAAGTAGAATCTTTACTGCCACTTAAAATTAAACGCGAGTCCGCCGACCAACATATCGTATACACAGCTTGAACGTGACCTCTAAAAGTGTTAATATATTGGCCATCTTTAGCACGCCATAAACGGACTGACTTATCAAATGATGCTGATGCTATTAATTTAACATCAGGTGAATATTTAACATCATTGACAACGTTTTGATGACCGGTCATCCGTTGAATGCACTTGTTTTTATTAGCCACCCACAAGTATAATGTGAAATCATCGGAGCAGGATACTAATGATTCAATGTCGTCTGGGCAAACCTGCCTATAACGTTTTAAAGCCATTTCTTGCAATTTATCTTCTGCAACAATTTTTTATGAATTTAATGATGACAATGATAACTTGGATCATTAAAAATAAATAACTTACTGCACAATTCGATGTTTTTGTTTTTATCTTTTACTGGATGAAATGGTCCTGTGCGTAGGACATGATCAGTATTTAGTGCAATATTGTTAACCCAATGCGCATGGCCACTAAATGTTCTACAAAGTATCCCATCATCTGCTCTCCATATTTTAACTGTACGATCTTTTGAAGATGTATAAATAAGGCCTGCACCCCCCCATCGGACTGCAGTTACTGCTGCGGTATGACCTAATCAAAAATGAATTTTTTCTTGCAACACAACGCAACATGACTAAGATTATTAATTACCTGATATTACCAAAATACACAGGCCCAGTACAGTATCCCATAACCGACAATCGCCATCACTTCCTGCACTAGCTAATTTACGGCAATCTGGGTTTTTGTGATATGGCTCCCAACTTATTCCATTTACCCATTTTTTATGGCCAGTTAAAGTGCGTCCTAATTGTTTTCCTGTCTCTGGATCCCATATAATTATATTACCAGCCTTGCAGGCACTCGCTAGTTTCTTACCATCCGGAGACCAGGCAACACACATTACCCATTGTTTGTGTCCCGTACAAGTAAAATGTGGTGTTTCCGTATTTAAATCCCAAAGTCTTACCGTTGTGTCACCCGACCCACTAGCTAAATGTGCACCATCTGGACTAAAGCATAATGAAATAACCGCCTCTGCATGACCAGGCATTGAGCTGGTGCAGCGTGTAACCGGTCGAACTTTAAACACTGCTTGTGGCTGGTAAACAATATTAATTACATCTTCAATATCGACAGTTTGAAGATCTAATGTTTGATCTAAAGTTTTTTTAATTTCATTGTCTCCAACAAAAAATATGTACGGAGTTTCCTCTTCATTTTTAAGCAAAGCATTGCAGATAAGACTTAATTGCTCAACAGTCACACCAACTGGCAGATCGATGGGGGGACCGGCCTCTTCTCCCGTATCTGATACTAATCGCGCCTGAACTGTATGGGTTTTATTTGTTTTTTCGAAATCACTTTCTTCATTTTCATGTAATTTAGGACGTTTTGAAAACATGATTATTATTACAAACACAATTTGTAAAAACACGTGCAGAAAACCAAATAAACAAAACAATTACATAAAGTTGCCAGACTCGTGGTTCACTCAGCGTTTTTACAACCAAGGCGAATCAATTATTTGATTCCTTTTGTTTACAACTTTTCATATATTTTCAATAGTTTTCTTTCTTAATGACTATTTTATTTAATAAAATAAATTCTATAAAATCGTTTTAAGTTTCTTTTTTGTTTCCGGCACTATTTAATCTTGCATAATGCATCACCACCTAATTCTTATGTTTGTTATTTTTAACAATTTGTTTTGCTAACGTAATAAGATTTTGTAGCAACAAACTCGCTTTGTTTTTTGTGTTGGTGCATTGTTGTAGCCAAGGCGAATCAATTACCAGGTTGAAGCGTAGTCGAATTCAGTATTTTTTGCTGGTATACACCACTGTCAAACTCCATATATAAAAAATATGTGTATATTTTTCAATTTATAAAAATGTGTGTATGTTTTTGATAAAAGAAGTTTGACAGTCGTGTATAAAAAATACTTAATTCACCTACACTGCCACCTGGTAATCGATTCGCCGTGGTTGTATCCATACAATCATCTTTACTAATTCGCCTTGGTATAAATCAGGGCAAATTGAATACTAGGTAAAATTGATAGCCTAGGTGATCGAATTCCCTTTACAGATTTTTCCTAACCAACGTCAAAAATTGTTTACATTTTGCTGACGCGCCATTTAAAAACACGACACAAATTTTCAGTTTTAAAATCGAATAAAAATTTTTAAACTATTATTTTTTTTTTGATAAAATAGTGAATGTGTAAATAGCCGTTATGTGATAAGTAAAAAGCGTGTGTGTGCAGTTAAAATATAAATTAAAAGAAACAAGAAATAACATATATTGAAAAGAAAACGTTTCTTTGAAAAACATTTTAATAAATTTTTTTATCAAAATATGTGTGTCTATTTATGTACATTTATAAAAACTGTTTGAAGAAATATTTGAGTGGTTTGCAAAATAAGAAGTACGGGAGTGGAACGAAGGCGAGTGCCTTGAGTGCAACTTTGTTCAATATGCCGAAAGACACCAGAGGAAAAATAAAATGAATTAATTTAATTTTCTTCTTTTTTATATTATTCATCATTGCTAACTGACACGTACACGAAAATTTACACAAACAAAATGCACGCGTTTTTTGTTTTTGTCCTGATGCGGTTACCTAGTATTCAATTTGCCCTGGTACAAACCGTCCCCAACTGTCAAAATAGAAAAACTGTAGGAGACAAGGCGAATTATTTTTACCAGGTGGCATCGTTGCGGCAGCTGACTTTGCTTAATTTTGTTATGTGTAGAGTAGCTGGCAAAAGTGCTTTATTTTATATTACAAAAATTCTTTTTTTTAATATTCTTTAAAATACAATTGCAACAAAAGTTTTAAATCAATCAAAAACAAAACTTTCTTAAAATCGTTATTACAAACAAAAAAGGGTAAGCGAAAATTGCAGTTAATTTTGTTTTGAAGTTTACCATACACTTTTTTATTGTTGTAGCGGCGCTGTCTGCCTTGACAGCGGATTATAAATTTTAACATTCGAAGAAGAAAAAATCACAAGCGCAAAAAAAAAATAGTCACCTGGGCTGTGACGGCTACCTGTCATGAATTTGCCTTGCTCAAGTATTTAATGCATTCCCAATTAAACTCAAACAAGAATGAGTGTTCAAAATAAAACACCCGTAACTTTAACCAAATTGGTTGTTGAAGGCCTTAGCCATTTAGGAACTTCAATACCGTTAGATGTTGCAAAAAAAATTATATCTAATAGTGTTAAATTAACATTGCATCCCGAAGCTAGTAAGTTTTGTTTATGCCATATTCTTAGCTAAATAATTGTTGCAAGATCTATCACACCTTGAAGCTATACCACCTGTACCAGAAATATATGCAGCAAATAGCGGAAAAGCCAAACAAAGCGAATATGCTATTGTTGCACTGTACAGCTTGGCTATAAAGTACAATCTAGATGTTATGTCGCTGAGGCAACTAATGGAAGAAAAGCAAATAGATCCAGCAGCTATAGAAGAATTGGCGCGCACTTTTGAGGAACAACGTAAACAATTATATTTACGGCAATTACAAGTATGTCACTCTTTTCCGCATATCACTGATCTGCAGTGGCGCATAGTGGCCGATGTTAAATCGTCAACTTCTGATCACAGTAGCAAAGAAGTTAGTTTCAACATTAACTTGGGCCGTTATAAACAAAAAGGAGGCGAAAGAGAAACTATTGCCGAGTTCGTTTGTAACACCGAAGAATTGCAGTTGTTAATTAACAAACTTAAAGAAATAGAACGGCATTGTGATAAGGAAACATTGGAATAAAAATTCGATTTTTTTTTTGAAGAAATTGTGTTTGTTTAATTAATACATACGTTTGGTTTATAATTAAATACAAAAACAATTTAATTTGACTATAACAATATCAACAGAAAAAAATAATGAGGTGAATGATTAGCCCACATAAGGACAATTTTTAAACTTGCGTATGTAGCAAAGACTTCAACTCTGCAAGGCCTGATGGAGCGTTACTGTAGATAGATCCAGAAAATGTATTATCCGCATTATCTTCGGTTTCAGCACTTATGACAACACATTCATTGTGCTTATTTAACTTCATATTAAGACCTCGAAAGCGATTATCAATCTTGTAAAGATTTTTTCCACTGGCCCAAGAATAAAAAGGCTTACCACTAAATGGATTCATAAAATCAGCCCAATATCCGTGTAGTCTTAGGCGGGCAGTGATTTCACGGGCGGCTAATACGAACTGAAACGAATATACATTTAATTTCAATTATTATTGTTAATTATAAAAATTAAATAATTTTTCGAACAATTTAATTGCAATAAATAATCAAAAGTGCATTTTTATTATAAAGAACGAATATTTTTTTTTGTTAAGTTATTACTATTTCAATAATATTTCTAATAATTTAGTTTGTAAATAGAACATTCTTTTGACTACATAAAGTTACAAAGAATGCTTAGAAAGGATGCAGCGTGGCATTCCAGAAGGCACATTTGTTCTGATATTGTTCAGCCATTTAATAATTCAGTCATTAAAAATAATATTATAATTTTTACATATTTTAAGCACTGATCCTTTAACTATTGTAGACAAAGGTCGTTCATTATTTACATTAATTGAAAAAATTAAATAAATATCAAGTTCTTCCGTCATTAATTTAAACTTATTTAAATAAACAAGATAAATACTGCGCAAAACCTTATAGAATATTTATTTTTACTTTGTTATTTCTATACCCTTGCAAATTTATAAAAATCAATTAACAATTTGTTGCACAAACCTTTCTGGCTCCTATTTCGATTTCGCCATCATAATGTAATGTTATTAAAGTTAATTTTTCACTAGACACCACCTCTGGTGCTGGAAATATTTCGTGTAACGACTTTTTAATTAGAGCGGGGCACTCATTTACACTAAATTTTAACATCGATTCTTTCTCAAAATTCTAGAAAAAAAAATGAAAACAAAATAAAAAAAGAATTACATAACTTTATTTGTTTAACAACTTACTGCATCGTCAAATCCTACTAATGATTCTAAGGGAGCCTCAAGGTTTATAGTAGTTGTGGCACCTTGCCACGCTGGTCCAACAGCATTTGGAAAATAAAAACGATTTCCGCGAGGGGATAATAATTCCCAATTTGGTCCACATTCTCCGCCCAAAAAATCTGAATTAACTTGAAAATTTTGAGTACACAAATTTGAATGTAATTTAATTTATAATTTACATCAGCCAAAAAATTATTTGTAAACCAATTAAAAACAAACTGACGCGCACATATATTTATCACAGACAAAAACTTGTAAAAACAAATATTGTGTAAATAGCTGTGTCCGTCTGTCTGTTTGCCTACCTTCTACACGAACTTTTGATTTTACAACCTTGAAAGCGCTTTCAAGGTTTTTAGAATCACTGCGCCTGGAATATTTTGCCACAATACAACAGTTATTTAACGGTATCGCTAAAAGATACAAGGTTAAAGGCTCATTTGAATTCAGACAATATATAGTAGCGTTGCGCAAATATCTTCCACTGAGATTAAGCTTTCGTAATAAAGTATATGACATTTTAGTTTACATTTATTCGATTACAATTTCATTCGCGTTTTAAATTTTACTGATATTTTAAATAAGTTTTGCTATTTTTGGCACTATAATTTCTATTTTATAATTATTAAAAAAAAACAATTTTGAATATTTAATTTTTCCAGACGCTATTAATTTATGTTATTTTCTTAAATCGTCTTTTTTATATTAATTAGTTGTCAGAAAAAATATATGTAATGTGTATAATAGGCTAACAGCTGTTAATAGTTTTAAAAATATGTGAAACATCCTGTCGCATGTACATATGACAATTACACCATATCCACAGCTGACGAATTTAAATCATAAGTTCAAGATATGTTTTTGCTTTTACGTGTATTTTCTCTTAGTAAAATCTTGTTTAGCTGTCAATAACGTCTGGCAGTATGCGTGTATGTATTTGTGAAAAATAAGAAAGCCACTAAAAATATATTGAAATACATACACACATATTGCCAGACGTTTTTGACAGCTTAACAAGATCTAACAACAATAAAATGCACGTTAAAGCTTATGCATTCACCTGGTATTATTGCGCCATGCGCCGAACTATCAAATTTATATTAATATCAGTACAAATGGGTAGACGTTAATAATTTTTATTATGATTAATAATTTGTTATTATTACGACGAATAATCTTTTTTTATGTTATTTTCAAACAGCTAGTGTAAACAGAACGAATGTTATCAATTAGTAGCACTGAACATTTAAAATCTTATTAGTAAGAAATTATTTCTTATTACTTTATCACATTGCCAGAGAGAATAAACCACAATTAAATTTCTTGGAAATAATGATGCTATGCCAAAATATTCTCTTCACCATGAATTAAGTCTAGTGAAGTAACTCCAGTAAAAAATATTGAGGTAGCAGAGAATTAAAAACTTAAAAAAAATTTACATAAAAATTTCATCGGCTCTTAATATGTTAAGCATTTTTTAAAAATTCAAGTATTTTCTGAAGTTTTTAAATGATACCCATATTGATAGCTTAAGAAATATGATGCATAATAGTTTTATGAAAAGTTAAGTGGACCATAACTTTTAAAAATATGGGCGAGCTCAAATTCGGATTTTTGATTGGAGTTACTTCATTGTTTCAAATGATGCGGAGAAATTAGAGGCAGGTGTTTTTTTTTACCGATGCCTGGAAGAATATGGATTTTAAATAACAACTTTTTGGAAACTATGTTGGATTGATTGGCGTATTTAAATTTTGTCTAGCTTATCTAGCGCCTTAGAAAAATTAATTTTAACACTAACACGAATGGACAGAGGGATATCGCTCAATCGACTTTGCTATGAATAAGGACTCAGAATATATATACTTTTTGGGGTCGCAAAGGATATTGAAAAAATTACAAATGGAAGGGCAAACTTAGGTATACCTCTTTTTCACTTTTTGTGGTGAAGGGTATAACGATATACAAGGCGAATCAATTTCTGGGAGGTCGCAATGTCAAATTCATTAATTTTCGCCGAAACCCTAAATGTCAAACTCCATTTATAAAAAAAAGGTTTTTGGTGTTTGACATTTAGGGCTCCGGCGAAAACTAATGAATTCACCATCGTGACCACCTGGTAATTGATGCTATTAAGTTACCTGGCATCACAGCTGCTGTGCCAATTGAGGCACGTAACATATTTTTTTGATAAAAGGACGTTTAACGTCAACCAAAAATTAAAGGTCATTTTCAACTAAATTACACTTTTTTTATAATGACTTCAGAAAAGCAAACGATTTCGAAATTTAAGAAAAGAAAAGCTTTTATGTTGATTTTTTTTAATTTTCAATACATCAGAGGCGGTAGTACCAGATATAACTTCTATTGCATATAAGACCAGAGCATTAGCAGAGAGTGTGCTATTTTTACCTAAAAATATGTATGATAATAACCCATAATATTTAATAGTGAAAATTACTAAGTGATTAGTTTTAGTATCTATAGCAGGGGTTCTCATCAAATTCCTGCTCACGGACTTCTAGTAAAATAATTTTTTTTCGCGGACCCCTCGGAAGCCCAAATTCATATTAAGATTTTTATTATTTTTGAAAACACTGTTTTTTCGGTTCTTCATGCGGACCCCTTGGATGGTTGCTACGGACCCCCAGGGGTCCACGGACCCCCTATTTGAGAACCGTTGATCTATAGGTAGGTATTTTATTGGTTGCTTAAGCCAGAAGAAAGCCTTAATTACAAAAAAAAATATTTCTATAATTCCAGGTTTTATTTTCAAGTCTCCTTTTCTTTAAAAAACTTCTTCCATTATATTAAAAAAAATAAACGATATTCAATGATTGAGAGAAATAAAAAAATTCAGAACGATTTTCTTATTTAACTTATTGATTATATTATTATTTTCTTTGATAGCTCCATCTCATAGATAAGCGCCAGTTAAATGGTCATATGCATGTGCGTCTCCACAGCAATCTATTCTATTTTTTTTTTTTTTTTTTTTTTTTTGATAATAGTTATTCCATTATAAAAGTTTTGTGAATACAAATTTTTAACGCAATATCGGAAAAATTATCTTAAAAACCAAGTTAACGAAAAGCTCTACGTGCAAGAGATACGTGTGAAATATAAAATTTGAATAATATTTACTAAATTAGATTTTCAAAACCTTCGAAAGTAATTTTATTTGTAAATCCATTTCAAAAAAAAACCTTGGGTGGTGAATATACATATATTACACTCCTTTCAAAATAGATATCGTGAAAATCTCATCTCTTTAAGATGTATGTGTTGCCAACTATTTCAAGTTGAAACAAAAGTTATAAGAGATTGGTCGGAAAAATAAAAATGAATTTTTTTGTATTGTTTTAATTTGTTAATATTTATTAACAAAGTAAAAATAAATTAAGAATAATGGATTACTTTTGTAAAGTGCAAACCGTAAAAATAATAATGACTAAATATAAAACGTATAATATTTTGGCCAAGTGACAACGCCAAGAAAAATTATAGATAAAGAAATTAACATCACGAAAGATTATTACAAAAATCTTAAGACAGAGCAGTGATTCATAAAATAATTAAGCATATTAATTACAGAGCGGAAAAGATCAGAAACAAACAACAATACTGAATTATAATAAAGTGTAAAAAGTGAAACAATGTCACCTATACCAACACCTTTGTATGGATTTGCAATATTCTTTTTGGTATTTTGGTGCGGTACATGGTGTGTTCATCTAATGGCTATATGCTATGGTAAATTTAAGCTGCATAAAAAGTCGTGCATGTATCCCAATGAAACGCCATTGCCGGGTGTTTCAATTATAAAGCCTCTGATGGGCGTTGATCCAAATTTAGAGCATAATCTAGAAACTTTCTTTACCATGGACTATCCAGTGTATGAGCTTTTATTTTGCATCGAAGATAAAACTGATCCGGCTGTTAAATTGGTAGAGAACTTAATTTCAAAATATCCAACTGTTGAAGCTTCACTCTTTTTGGGTGCATCGAATGTTGGTGTGAATCCTAAAATCAATAATATGCAGCCGGGTTATGCGGCTGCCAAATATGAATTTGTCCTAATCTCCGATAGCGGCATCAAAATGAAAAACGACACACTTTTGGATATGGTTCATAACATGGGTGAAAAGTACGCTTTAGTACATCAAATGCCATTTGCTTGTGATCGAGAAGGATTTGCAGCTACATTTGAGAAGATATTCTTTGGCACGGTACAATCAAGAATTTATTTGTCTGCCGACTTTTTAGGCATTAACTGTCACACTGGTATGTCTTGTTTGCTGCGTAAATCGGTTATCGACCACTTGGGAGGTATAAAAACTTTTGGCTGTTATTTAGCCGAAGACTTCTTTATTGCCAAAGCTATTACCGAACAAGGATGGAAAATGCGTATTAGCAACCAGCCGGCAATGCAAAATAGTGGTTTCTGCGATATCAGCAGTTTCCAAGCGCGTCTTATACGTTGGGCAAAGCTGAGAGTTGCCATGGTACCAACCACTATTTTGCTGGAGCCTTTATCTGAATGTATGGTTCTCGGAGCATTAGCCTCTTGGTCGGCATCCTTGATATTTAAATGGGATCCTTTGGTGTTTTATTTGATTCATATTCTTACATGGTTTCTGTCAGACTGGGTTCTATTATCCATTGTACAGAATGGTTCGCTGCCCTTTCATAAATTTGAATTTGTTATCGGTTGGCTTTTTCGCGAAATAAGTGGTCCTTATTTATTTTTGCACGCTTTATGGAATCCAGCCATAAGATGGCGCACACGCACCTACAAATTGCAATGGGGAGGAGTTGCATACGAATTGCCCGACTCAAGCGATTTCAATTCAAATCCAAGTACCAAACGTCTCTTAATAACATCGTAGCATAACGTTTACGTTTTTGAAGATAATATTTACCTATTCCGGGGTAAAACACACACACATAACAAACAAACTAGCATTTTTCGTCAAATTTTACTTAATGTATAATTTAATTATTCGAATTAGATGGCAAGTAAAAATGTTAGATTTCAGAAGATGTTTTCTTACTTTTTTTGTACTAATTTAGTTTGAAAGTAATTAAAGTTTTATTATTATTTTTTGAAGTTAATTATTATACTAAGCACAAAAGGGTTAATTGTTCAAATTTAATTTTCCCTAAAATAGTAAAATAACTTTTGTAAATAAAATATATTTTTCAAATGTGTTTTCTATTCTGTGTCCTTAACGTTAACCTTTAATCTATCAACCGTTGTATGATTTAATTTATTTAAACTTATAGATTTACATATATTAGTTTTAAAGTAGGCTTTATTTATTGAAAGTAAAAGCAAACATATTCAAAAAGCTAGATTTAAACTAAAAACATTATTACTTAAAATATCTTTTGTTTGTAAATTTTAAGAAAAATAATTACTTTTTTGTATTAAAAAAATCATTTTACAAAAAAATTCGTTTCCATACGTTTGGATATTTAGATTGAAGGCAACAATAGAAAAAGAACTATTTTTGTTTTTATTATACTTTTTACAACGTTAAGAAGCGAGTTTTTTTTAGAATTACAGTATGAATCTCATTACATGATGCATATAAAATATTACGTTATACAAAGAATCGAATAATTGTAATACAAAACTAAAAAAATAAGGCATAAACATCATTACTCCAACATTTACTCTATTTAAGAACTAAAGCGAAATATTGAATTAATGAAACATGTAAAATACGCTATTGGTAATTATATGTAGTTATTTTTTAAGCATCCATCCTAAATTGGATAAAAATATCAATGAAGTTATGAATTCGAAATAAACAATATTTAAAAAAAACAAATTTTAAAAATTCACTTATTAGTCTGTCAAATATTTGTTCGCAAATATTTACACAAAATTTTACACTGACCCATTTACAACAATTTTATATTAAACAGTGTTGCGTTAAATCTGCTCCAAAAGCATGCAAAAATAAATTAAAAATTTGTCAGTGGCAACACTATTTGCGAACAAACATCCCAGCAAGAAATTAGTGAGGGAAACTTATACATAAACAATTATTCACTAACACATTTGCAATAATTTTATACTAAAACAGCGTTGCCGTTGTACGTCTTTTCGTCTTAAAGTTAAATGAATTTTTTGCTTGTTAATTACATTTAAGTTTTTACTCAAACTTTACTAGCAAAGTTCAAAATATAGTTTATAAAGTTTTGTAGTTAAATTTGTTTCAAAAATCAAGCTAAATTTTCATTATATTTTGTGTAAAAAAAAGTCACTGGTAACGCTGTTTGCTACGGACATCTCACGTATACAAATGTTTACATCAAGTTTTTCATTTTTCCTTTAAGAATGTGATAGAAACTTTGTTCTACGCAGTGATGGATATTTCCATCATCAGTGATTGTCATTTGATGGATCAAATGATGGTCACTGTTCTTGTAGGGATCCCTACAAGAAGAGTGACCATAATTTGATCCATCAAATGACAATCACTAATGATGGAAATATCCATCATCGCGTAGAACAAAGTTTCTATCACATTCTTAAAGGGAAAAGAAAAAATTGATGTAAATATTTGTATACGTGTATGTCTCCAGCTAACAGCGTTACTAGTGACTTTTTTTTTACAAAAAATATAAGGAAAATTTTGCCACAGATTTAATTACAAAACCTTTTATAAGCTATATTTTGAACTTTGCTAATCAAATCTGAATAAAAACAAGTAAAAACTTAGATTAAATTAACAAACGAAAATTCATTTAAATTTAATACCAAAAGCAGTATAACGGCAACGCTGTTTTAGTATAAAATTATTGCAAATGTGTTAGTAGATAATTGTGTATGCACAAGTTTTCCTCACTCCTCTTTTGCTAGGATCACATGCATACAAATGTTCTTATCGTTTTTTTTTTTTTTTGTTTCGCCTTAAAGAAATAGAAACTTTGCTATATGCAAAGACCGGTGTTTCGTTCTTTTTAACACTCGGGTTATGGCATAATAATTCACCACATATGCGCAATAGAAAATAATATTTTTTATATGTACCTTGACAACTGAAATCAAAGTTCCCATTTAAAGCCGATAACACAGGTGAATAACTTTCATATTCATATTCATCTGTGGCCGATAATCTATGTTTAAAATATAATCTGCTGTCCAACTACACATACCTGATAAGTATTCACAGCTGTAAATTTTAACTCATCACAACATGTAAATTGAAGTATGGCATCTCTTAATATTTCACGTGTATAACATTTTTAGAACAATAACAATGAAATTTTAAAACAATTGTGCTTAAGATTTTCTTTAAAAAATTTACTTTAAATAAACAAAAATGTCAAGAATTATTGTTAAACAGTTACCTAAAAACGTAAGTAATGTGTAATTTATTTTGTTTAATTGATTCAATATAAATTTTCTAGATTACAGAAGAGAAACTACATAATCTGTTTGGTGCAAAGGGGACCATCACAGACATACAGTTGAAGTATACAACCGATGGTAAATTTCGACAGTTTTGCTTCATTGGATATCAAAATGAGGATGAAGCCCAACAGGCTATTAAATTTTTCAACAACACCTGCATTCAAACCAGTCGTATACGTGTGGAAATGTGTGCCGATCTGGGTAGTGAAGATAAGCCGCTGTCGTGGAGTAAGCACGCCAAAGACAACAAAAAGGAAGTATATTTAGCGAACAAATTAAAGGCAACTTCAATAAAAGACAAACAAAAGGAAAATACACACTCAAAGTTTGATGAAATCATAGGTAAACACAAGGACGACCCTGAATTTCAAGAGTTTATGAAGGCACACGATAAAAAACGTTCGTTATGGGCCAATGATGCTGCTGAGGCAGTGCCAAGCGAAATAAAAGACAAACAAAAGGACTTGGACAAAGAAGAAAATAATAATGAGCCAGACAAAGATTTAGTAGAGGAAGATACTTATGCAGAGGAAAACGAGGTAAAGAAATTGGCTGAAAAACCCATCAGTGATTTGGAATATATGAAATCTTTAATAGCTTCTTCAGATAGCGGATTATCATCAGTTAAATCGAAGCAATCGAATATCGATTTGTTTACCATCAAAATTCATAATGTACCCTATAAAACTAAACGCCAGGAGATTATTAAATTCTTCAAACCCTTAAAACCCTACTCTGTGCGTTTACCCTCTAAGGTGCATGGATTTTGTTATGTAGGTTTTAAAACTGAAAAAGAAATGTCAAAGGCCATGTTGAAAAATAAGAGTTTTATAAAAGGGAAGCAGGTCTTTTTTGCAGATTTTACCGAGAAAAATAAAATCACAAAGAGCAAACAGACGGAAAAAGAGAATGAAAACACACAGGCCAAGTCAGGCGAAATATCGAAATGGAAAGCTCAAGAGTTGAACTTAAGAAATGAAGAAGATATATCTGAGTCGGGAATAATATTCTTTCGTAATTTAGCTTATACAGTCAGCGAAGATGAGTTGCAGAAATTATTCGAACAATATGGTCCAGTGGCAGAACTACACTTGCCTGTCGATGCTGTAACAAGACAAATAAAAGGCTTTGGTACTGTTACTTTCTTAATGCCGGAACATGCTGTTCAGGCGTTTAATAAGTTAGATGGTACAACATTTCACGGCCGCTTGCTGCACTTAATTCCCGGCAAGAGTAATAAGGCTAACGAAGAGCAAGATGATAATGATGCAGCTCTTACCTTCAAACAGAAAAAAGAATTGAAATTGAAAAAAACTGCTCAAAATTCAGTTAATTGGAATACACTATTCTTGGGTCCAAATGCGGTCGCTGAAATTTTAGCCAAAAAGTTTGACACTTCCAAACAACGTATTTTGGATACTGAGGAGGGAGGTTCCAGTGCAGCTGTACGCATTGCCTTAGGAGAAACACAAATCGTTGTCGAAATGAAAAAGTTTTTAGAAGAGAATGGAGTTCGTATTAAGGCGTTTGACACACAGAACGTTAAACGTTCAAAAACGATAATTTTAGCAAAAAATTTACCGCCTGGAACGACGATACAAGATTTGACACCTATCTTTGGTAAATTTGGACCAATAGGAAGAATTGTACTGCCGCCAAGTGGAGTAACAGCTATTATTGAATACTGTGTTCCCTCAGAAGCAAAACAGGCATTTAAAAAACTGGCCTACAGTAAATTTAAAAATGTACCCTTATATTTGGAATGGGGACCAGAAGATACATTTACTACCACCCTATCAGGCGAACCACAGATATCGAAAATTGAAACCACCGAAACAAATGAAAAATCAGAATATGAATCAATTGCCCAAGTTGAAACAAAACAGGAACAGCTTAAATATGAGATGGAACAAGAAAAAGGTAGTGATGATTTGCCAGAGCCCAATACTACACTCTTCTTGCGTAACCTTAATTTAACAACGGAAAAGCAAACTGTATATGAACACTTTAAGTCATTGGGTCCCATACACACAGTTGAAATAGCCAAACGTAAAGATCCCAAAAATCCAAAAATCTTTTCATCTCTCGGTTATGGATTTATACAATTTAAAAAATGTGCTACAGCGGATTATGCCTTAAAGAATATGCCCTTTACTACCATAGATGGCAATCAAGTAGAACTCAAGCGCAGTGATCGTATATTAAAGTAAGTAAAACTTTCTTCTTTTTTCTAGTTTATATTCGTATTTATTTATAATAAACTTTCCATTTAAAAAAAAAGATCTGCCAACGATAATCAGAATCAACGCAAAAAAGTAGAGTTAACTAAGCAAACAGGTACAAAAATTCTGGTGCGTAATATACCTTTCCAGGCTAAAGTTAAGGAAGTTCGTGATATTTTCAAGTAAGTAAAATGAAGTCGTCTCACGAGTGATTGTTTTATAAACTTAATTTATTTTTAAATTTCAAGGGCATTTGGTGAGTTGCGTTCAGTACGTTTACCCAAGAAGATGACACCAGGTGAAGATTGTCACCGTGGCTTTGGATTTGTCGATTTCTTAACAAAAAGCGATGCCAAAAAAGCATTTGAAGCTCTCAGCCAAAGTACACATTTATACGGCAGACGTATTGTTCTCGAATGGGCCTCTACAGCTGATACTGATAATGTTAATGATTTAAGAAAAAGGGCAGCTGAACAAATGGACAGTTCTAACAGGAGTAGCACTTTAAAACGTAACAAACATACGATATTTGATGTCGTTAGCAATGCAAATGAAGATGAAGAATAAAATGGATTTAAGAAAACATACTAAATAGATGGTTATTAAATAACTATTAAGAAATGTATAAAGAGATACATTATAGACATTATAGCAAATGAACATTTTAGAATAAGTCTATTTTTACAATATGTGTTGTATATTGAAATATATTTAAAGAAAAATTAATGTAAATAAAATTAAATGGATTTTTAGTACATCCCAACTTAAATGTAATAAAAATCCAGGCTAGACAGGCAATAGAAAACTGCAGATGAGAGAGAAGAAGAAAGTGAGTATTAGATTGGACAAAAAATGAGATAGTTGCCGTAGAGTTACATATCGTCGCAAGAATTAAAGAAAGCTGTAACTGACAAAACATGAAATTTTCACCAGAGCCAAAAAAATCTGTATGAAAGTAGAAAAGATTACATTTCACAAAAAATATACAACTTAGGAACATGATTTTAAAAACGTATTTGATTTTTCCTCGGTTCATATATTAGCTGTAGACATTTTCTCTCAGGTCTATTATTCCCGGTGATTCTGCGGCTTACAGCAAACGATTTTTCTTCCACAGACCTATAAAATGCTGTAACTACAATGTTTTTTTATGGAAACAAAATTTTAGAATTCTTTTTCTCTTTTTCATTATACATGTATGTGGCAGACACCAATCGAAGCAGTATTTTCTTCTGATAAAAATGATGCAAAGAAATGTGTTTTTGATTTTTTGTCAGTTACAGCGTTCTTTAATTCTTGCGACGATATCTAAAAAGTCTACATACTTATCAGTTGGGATGGAGTGAAGAGGAACCCCTTACAGAGATACCTCCCCTACAAGAACAGTGACCATCATTTGATCCACCAAATGACAATCACTGATGATGGAAATATCCATCACTTCGTAGAACAAAGTTTTTATCACATTCTTAAAGTAAAAATGAAAAACTTGATGTAAACATTTGTATACGTGTGATGTCTGTAGCAAACAGCGTTACCAGTGACTTCTTTTTTCAAAAAATATAACGAAAATTTTGCTTGATTTTTGAAACAGATTTAATTAAAAAACTCTTCACAAGCTACATTTTGAACTCTGCTAATCAAGTTTGAGTAAAAACTTAGATTTAATGTACAAAAAAAAAAAATCATTTAAATTTTATACGAAAAGCCGTACAACGGCAACGCTGTTTTAGTATAAAATTATTGCAAATGTGTTAGTAGATAATTGTGTATGTATAAGTTTCCCCCACTCATTTCTTGCTGGGTCTTTCGTTCCTGGCTAATACAATCAAACAACGCCTAATAATAATTTTCTTTAATGTCTCTTGATTAACCCAGCTGTATATGATTTTGTTGACAGCATTGTTAACCAACAACAACATTTCACTGCTACACACACAGAAGTTATGGCTGACTTTCAAAATGTATAAATACAAAGTTTGTATACAGTTGTGCTGCGGTATTTAGATTTTGTATATAAACAAGGTTGCGAAGCAATGCATCATTATAGAAACTGATGCGCTAGTTGCTCGGTTTCAACGTTTGGAATGGTATGCATTGTAAACATTTAGTAACACGGCAATATGAAATACAATAAAAAATGTTTGAATACAAAGCAACTGACGTTTTGGAAGTCAGCCTGTCTTTTAGACTGCTATTACATTCAAAATTATGTTTTCTATGTGTAGGCGAGTAAAAACGTCTTAATGTAAAAAGGTTTGCCAGCTTATTCTAGTTGTTTATTTTACACTTGAACTGCGAGTGTGCGAAATTCTCTGTTGTAAACTTTAAAAAGAATTTTTATTTAAATTTATTAAAGGGTTTTTAGCAAGTTTTTTTTTTTTTTTCGACTAACTTAAAAGCTTTGTACAAGCAGTTTGTAGAAGCCGTTTAATATGTGGCTTTCAATATAACAATTTTGATTTAATTTAATATTATTATATTTTGACGTTAATCAATATAACTGATTTAATGAAAACAATTCTATAAACAAAAAGTGTTTTAAAATGGACGATATACGATACAAGGGAAGGTTGTATATCTGATATATATATTACACATATATTTGTTAGTTTGTTCTTCAATCGCGGCAAACGACTGAACCGATATTAATGAAAATTTAAAACACGGGTAGTTATTTGTCCTCAAGGTAAAAGAGAGTATTTACGTTTTCAAATAGCGTACCGGGAGGGAAAAAATTGGAAAGCGGCAATTTTTATGCGTATAAATCAATTTTAACAAAGTCTCGACTAAGCGATTTTAATGAAATTTAAAAAAAGTTAATAGAAGAAGGAAGTGGGGCAGAGCACAATTTTATGAATCTTAACCCATCTTAACAAAATAAGATTCTAAAAATTTTTAACCGACTTCAAGAAAAGAAGGAGGCTATCAATTCGACTGAATGTTGCTTTTCTATGTTTGTGCCTGCAGAACAAAGTTATTTCTAAACCGATTTGAAATTTTTTTTGCTTTATGCTTACAGATTGGTCCCGTTTTAAAACAGTTCATAATCTTAAAAATTAAAGGGTGTCCCCATACGACATACATATTTTTTAAGTGCATTACGAACCGTAAAGCGCACTTTTTTAAAGTTTAAAAAAATGCGTGTTACTACAGCTCCTTATAGCATAAATTAATACAAAAATAAGTCTGCAAATTAAAGGGTGTCTCCATAGGTGACGTAAATTGACTTATATTCGCCTATCTTTTGAACCGTTATAGACAAGCGCTTGAATATTGGACAAGATGTCGTTGCTATGACCGTTATGATAACATGTATAAACATTAAAAATTATAAATTAAAGAGTGTACCATAGTTAATGTAATTTGAATTATGTAACTAAACTTTTGAACTTTTTTTGCTAGATAGTTGAAATTTACAAAGAATCTTTATTGCTAAGTCCGTTATTATAACAAGTATAAAATTTGAATTTATAAATTAAAGGGTGTCCCAATAGTTGATGTATGTGGCCAAACTTTTGAACCGTTAGAGACAGCTGAAATTTACAAATAACCTTTATTGCTAAGGCCGCTATAACAACAACTATAAAATTGGAATTTAGAAATGAAAGGGTGTTACCATATTTGAAGTAAATTTACGTATATGGTCCTATCGTTTGAACCGTTATATACAAACACTTGAAAATTAAACAGAACGTTCATTTACTTTGCGTGGTAAATTAAGAAGTATAAATATTTAAAATTATAGATTATAGGGTGTTACAATAGTTGCTGTTTTTTAATGTATATGAACAAACTGTTAAACATTTGTAGACAGTTGATTGAAATTTGCACAGAACCAAGGCGAATTAACTTTACCAGGTGGCATCGTTGCGGCAGCTGACAATTTTTTATTTAATTTTGTAATGTGTAGAATAGCTGTCAAAAGTGAATCATTTTATATCACAAAACTTCTTTTTTTTGTTATTCTTTAAAAAAGAATTGTAAGAAGAGTTTTAAATCCATTTAAAAAACGAATCTTAGTAAAAACGTTATTGAAAAGGGTAAGAAAAGTGTAGTAATTATTTGTGTTCTAAAGTTTATCATACACTTAAGTGCCTGTTTTTCTTTTTATTGTTGTATGCTTGTAGCCGCGCTGCCACCTTATGTGAATTCGCCTTGGCACAGAACCTTTATTGCTAAGTCCGCTATAACAAGTAACAAACTTGAAATTAGAAATTAAAGGGTGTCCCTAAAACTGTTTTTAATTTGACTTATATGGCCCTATTTTTAAAACCGTTACAGACAAACGCTTTAAACTACTACTGTATTAACACGTTAAGTGCCACGAGGTTTTATAGGGACTTCCCCGTCAGGACGCGCGTGCAGCAATGCGGAGCGCAATACTGGCAAATTAGAATTTACTCGATGGAAATTTTAAAACGTATTAGGGCCATTGTGTTTTTAGCATAGTGGAACAACCTAAAATTCATTAAAGTTTTCTGAAAAAAAAAAAAATGTTCAATTTTTACCTTTATTATTATATTTTATACTGTCAGTCACCGGTGACTGACGCGGACTGAACGGAAAGGTCGGTGTCAGTCACTGGTGACTGACGTGGGAATCAACGTGTTATGGTCTGCCTTGAAGTCGGTTTTTTTTTTTTTTGCAAAAATTATTGAAATATAGATTTCTCCTGATCTATAAGAACCACACTGATTTGATAGATTGATTTCTCACATGTTCAGAGCAAATTTTAATATCAAATTAGGCTATAATATATTATATAGTTCCTAGAAAGACCCTTAAATTATACCCAAGCAACGTCGAGTGCAATAAGGTAGTAAAAAAATAGTAGATATAAAAGTACAAAATAAAATGTATAAATAAGAAAAAACTTTGTTTATTAAATTTAAATTGTTTTTAAATTCCGATTAGAATTATTTAACTTATTAATATTCATTATTGAATGTTTGTTTTTGCTTTAACAATTTTGAATAAATTGTGCGTACAAACCTATTGATTCATTTCTGGTTCGGCAACATGGAAATTGTTTAAGCTTTTACGACAAATAAATATTATTCACTTATTTTTTATTTTGTTTAATTAAATGTATATCATTTTACAAATGTTTATACAGCTTTTTTTAATTTTTATAATATTTTATTATTATTTGTTGTTGTTTTTTGTTGTTTTTGCAACCGTTCAACTATTATTGCTCTTCTTATTCATAATTTAAATACATGTGTTTGCGAATGCATATTTGTCTCTGTTAATAAAATGTATTTTTTTTTATTATCCTGATGCTGAGATGATGGATTAGATTTTTGCATAAAAATTATTCAAATTTTACAAATAATAAAATTGAATTTTCGAAATAAGTGCAATGAAGTTGTAATTAAGTGTTTCAATATTTTTATATTTTTTATTATTATTTTATAATTTATATTTTGCTTAGGTTTTTTTTTTCTTTAAGCATTCTTGTTTTATGTTGTTGTTGTTGCTGGTATTTTGTTAAATTCAATCAGCATGAACAAACGAACGAACAAGCGAACGAGTATTAGATTTATGTATCAATCATAAATCACCCAGTGTAATATTTTATATCATAAAGTAATACTAATAATATTATTGAATAATAATAATAAAATTTATAATTTAAATATATAGAATATAGAATATATAATAATATATTAATTAAAGGGCGTTGTTACATTATAATAATAATAATAATGATAATAATATAAGATTAATTATAACTTGCAAGTTCAGGAAACAAAAAGCAGGAAACTACATATTTATTGTGTTTTTGATTTCTTCAAAATTATGTTTCGTTTCGTTTCTTAAATTTAAATATTTGATTTTGTTTTGTTGTATGTTTTTTTCTTTTGCTTTTGATTTGATTTTAGGAGTGATCATCGGTTTTAAAGCATTTTTTTTTAGAATTAAATTAATACTTTAAGTTGAACCATCATTTAAAATGATTAAAATGATTAATGTGTTGTGTATGTGTATGTGTATATGTATATAAATGTGTTAGTTATATTTACATAAAATGCATAAAATATAGTTATAAATATATATATATGTATAAACTATATACTATGTAAGTTATTGTTGTTGTTGTATATAAAAAATATCGCATTTTCTATAATTATGAACCTGTTAAATTTACTTGAGCTATGGAATAATTAATTTTTTTTTTCTTTTTGTAATAAATATTACCCAATAACCATTTACCCCCTCCCTTTTATAAGCCAAAACGTTAATCCCTCACTTAGTTAAACATGTGATTGATTAGTGTATTGGCCTTGGAGTAAACTTGAACAGTCGTACACTATACAACGCATTACAATTTTACATATTTCCGGCATCTCTCTCATGTTGCATGCGGGCCTGTAGAAAACAATACAAAATACCGGCCTGTGCCATAACATCCACTGTACCAGAGGCCAGTAAATCTTTTTGTTTCGTTTGTGTAGCGCCCGGCCGTAATAGTGTGGGACCAAATACCATCGCCAAATTGTGCAGAGACATTTTATTATCGACTTCTCGGTTGTGCACTCTGTAAAGATTTTTTAAAGGAAAATAGTTTACAAATTTACTGAAGCGTAAAATATTTTTAGCAATATAATATTTAAATATTATTAAAGTGGAATTAGAATAGGAGCAGCATATTGATATTGTCATTACTTTACTATTTTTATTGCTCATTATATTTTAAATCTGAAAAATTAATTAAGAATTATTGTCATTCAATAGTCTAAAAAATTGACTAAATGAGAATTATTAATTAATCAAGAAAGACAATTAATAAACGACTGTTACAAAATTTAATATTAGTCAAGTTTTCTCCTTTAACGTAAACAGTGTTAAATAACAAAAAGAAGATTATTTTCAGAACTTTACTATTCCACTTTTGTCATTTTTCCATAATTTAACAAAATATTTTTTTTTTTTGGATAATGTTTTTTTAAATGCAGTAAACTATTTTAGATAAAATCGTGCAGTTTATTCTTTCTGGTGAAATTAAAAAATTTTTGTTTCAATTTTATAGTTGCTGAGTTTTAATGTCAATGTTGTCGCAAAAAAAATAAATAAATAAAAAAATAAAATAAATTTATACAAATCAGTGGAATATTTAAGTCTAAAAAAATCTAAAAATCTAAATAATAAATTTTCATGCAATTTTCAGTAATCACATGAAACGAGTTCATAATCGAAAAAAAAAAAAATTTGGCGACTTCAAATCGCAAAAATAAAAATTGTTTTTTAATTCGTTCGTTTTTTAATTGCAATTTTTCAAGTTAAACTAAGCAAGAAAACTGCTAGCATCATGTGTTTTCATTTTTCGAACATAAGTTCGAAAAAAAAGCAAAACATGTAAAACAAAATTTGGAGTTTTTTTTTTTAATCAGATGCGAATCAAAAACTTGCGATATCAGAACATGCCTGTTTGTATTTTGAAATAAATTTTTTTTTTAATTATATGGGGTTACTCCGTGCCTCTCCAACGATTAGAGAATGGGAGAATTACTTGGCAGAACCATTAGGTCAAAAAAAAAATATATATAAATAAATAAATAATAAAAAATTTGAAGTCAAGTTCATATTTTTTTTTTATTTTAAATTTTATAAAAATTTATTTTTAAATAATGCTACTGACAAATGCGGCGACATTCTGCTAGTGTTTTAATATTAACAGTTTTCTTTAAAAATAATTTTCTTTCTGAATAAATTCAGAACTAAAATACACACAAACTTAAGTGTGACTAGAATTTAATCATTTGTTTATATTTATTGTTCAACTAATAAATTAATTAATTTTAAAAATATCAATATATTTTTTACTTTATAAGCGCGCTTAAAAAAAATAAATATAAAATCAAATTTACCTTATTAAATGATCTAAAATGTGATTAATGGAAGCTTTGTTGGCTTGTGGCAACTCTTCGAATACTTGTAAAAGTTCATTTATTCGTTCTACTTCATTGTTGTTGCTAAAGCGACTAAATGTTTCAAAAAATTTCGGATACAAGACATCTGTGAATAAGGCTTCGGGTAATTCGCGTAAATAAGATTTTAAAATGCCAGTAACCGAATGAATATCAACATCCTTAAGTAATTGTTCAGCTTCGTAGGCATCTTTGGAAGCAAAAAACCAAAAAAGAAAAAAAAAAAGAAAAACAATAATTATAAAACGAAATGAAAAATATAAATATTTAAGATTAGAATTACTTGTTTCAAAAGATTTCTTTAGTTTAGCCAAATCGGAAGCTGAGCCACTGACACGATAAATTCCCACTTCAGACATGCCACGTTTTTCTACTTCTCGTATGCAGGCACTTATTATAAATGGAATGTCACGTTTTTCTCGTCTAAATGCAAATTATATTTTTATTAATAAAAAAAGGAATAAATAAATGCATTTCAAATAAATAATTACTTTAAAACTTGTTGCATTTTGGCACCAAATAAAGCTCCCGGTTTCGAGGTAGGTACTCGCCGTAACGTCACTTCGCCAGGTACAAAATGTAAAGTGATATTTAAAATTAAACTATCACCCAATTTAAGGATGCGTGCTTGTGGTGTTTCCTTTAACCAACTGCGGCTCAACTACAATAAAATCATTTCAATGTTTCATTAAAAAGAAGAAGAAAAAAAAACAAGGAAATAATTAATTAAAATCGTAATCTACCTTTAAGACATGTTTAGCTCTTAATATTGGTCGTTCTTGTAGAGCATACAATAATATGCGTACATTTTGACTGCCCTCCAGTTCCACTACAAAACTTTCATTCCATATGGGATTCATGGAACGACATATCATTTTGGTGGCCGCCTTGCGGAAATAATGACCATATGAATCAACTTCAATGGAAATATATAAATCCGCAGGCTGATCTAAACCACTCAGATTGTTGACAGTCATGTGTAGATCTCCCACCAAAAGACTTTCATCATTTGTGTTGCGCATAAGATATGAACCCATTTCGGTTTTCATGCTCTTTTGCATGGCCACTATAAAGGCATGAATTTCAAGAGCATTTATAGTACTTGTGCCTGGTATTTTACATTGTTGCTAACGATATTTGAAATTAAAAAAAAAATAATTTCGTTTCAAACAAAATATTTAATTTAAATTTGAAAATAAATTCACCTGCAAACTTAAAATGGAATCTATCCATTGTGTACGCTCGAAATCTGAACTTAAAAAGAATGTTACCGTCTTGTTGGTGGCCTTATTGCCAATGCGAAAAACTAAATTGGGAGAGGCTAAAACTAATTGTGATTCCAGATCTGCTAATTTTCGACGATATTTTTCACCGCCCCTTAAACCATTTGGTTTGCGGGCTTTGTCATCCTTCTCCTCCATTAGCAATTGATCACGTACCGTACACGCCTGTGTCTTTAGCTGCAAAATATTGGGTGGACTAGATTCTTTAAGCTCGGCACTAGCATCTGTTTCCTCGAAAACGGCAACATCCTTTAATGGTATAAACCATTTCAGTTCATAATCTATGCGATCACGACCGGAAGCCTTATATTTGGCACATGCAATAACATCATTGAACAAAAACAAATGGCGCAATTTACGATGACCATCGACCAGCTCAACAATAAATGAATTTTTCACCATGCGACGCAAATTTTTATTAGACTCTGTTGGCAGTTTTTGATTAACCACATTAAACTGCTTAAGGAATTTGTGGATAGTGTCGTGCGACTGTTTTAGAGGATGATGATCCGGATGATTTTGGGGCGTACAGTCAAGCAAATCGTTAAACACTAAAGCATTGATTTGTACCCTTGCTACAGGCTTGTGCAGCAGATCTTCGAGAGTAAGCGATTGCTCAGTCTGCAAATTCAAAACAATTGTGGATACAATCTTTTTGAATTGCGGATTATTGGCACTGCATTTCTTCACTGTTTCAATCGCCTGATTATAGTTGTGGAGAAATGCACTGTACAGGTCAAACATTTCGGCCAGACGTTTAAATGTTTCACCAATAAGCACATCGCCACCCTCATGAGCTACCAAAGACTTTAAATCACTCAAAAACATTGAGTGCGCATCGTAAAGCTCATCGATCTTAAAAAATATTGTATTCTCTTCGTCCTCTTTAATGACTGGCTGTGATGTGCCCAGTGTAGCATGTATGGCTTTTTTATACTAAAATAAATATTTTGTTTTTTAATTGATTAAAATAATAACAATAACAAAAAGAGAAAAAGAAAGCTTACTTGTATCATGGTATTTAAACAAGCAACATAAATTGTTTCGCTTTGTATGATTGTGCTCAAGATAGAACGTATTTTATTTCCACGCTGATTACCCGAGACCTGCAAAATATCACAAATATTAAATACGAATAATAACGACTCTATACATGACAACTGATTAATTATCAAAATCAAAACTCAAACATGTACTAATTTAAACTTGATGACATGGAATTACAGTTTTAAATATTTAATTTCAATTTAAGAAAATTTTTATAAATAAAAAAAAAAAGCACCAGCACCCCAGGCACCCATTTATTTACAAATGAAAAGCCAAAACATTAAACAAGAACAAACACTAAACAGAGAAAAGTTGTTAAATAATTTATTTGTTTAATATTTCTTTTTTATATGTATTTTATTACTTAATTGTTTGATGATAAGTTGGTACTCACAAGTATTGCTGAAACTAGATTCTGTTTTGATTCAGGTGTTTGTATGATTTTTTTCAAAGTATTCAAAGTATTAGAAAAAATAAAGGGAATTTAAAAAAGAATTATTGTTAGTTAAGTTTAAAAATAAATGTGTTAAAAAAATTCGAATTTATTCAAAACCGTTAATGAATGTTTGTTAAATTTGTTGTTGCGTAGAAAAAAGTTTGCAAGCGGATCAGATCCAATTTTTTAAATATTATTCATTTTTTTTTTTTGAGGGGTCAGATAAAAAGTCAAGGCTTAAGGCGGAGTTTAATCGGGAAAATATAAATTAAAAAAAAAATTAAATATAAATCAGGGTATGAATATGAACAAACCGAAACGTTTGTTGTTTTTTCTTTGACAAGTACAACAAAAAAATATGAAGGATTGTGCTAATTATAGCCTGTTTAATGAACAAATAAAAACTTAAACGAAATCCTAAGGAACATTAACGACAATGTACAATTAGCGATTTTAGAACACGTCTCGGTTTTTTGTATGACTTTAGATCAGGGTACAAGAATAAACAAAACGAAACGTTTGCTTTAGTTTTGTTTTTTCCTTTGTGGCGAGTAAGACACATTTACATTTACAGCCTGTTTATAGAACACATAAAAACTTAAATGAAATCGTACGGCATATTGGCGACTATGTAACAATTAGCGTTCTTAGAACACGTTTCGGTTTTTTGTTTCACTCTAGTTGCTTCCCCGATTCTTCAGAGTCGTGTTTACTCATAGAACTGCCAAGTGGTTTTTGTTTCAAGACGGAGTTTAATGGGATTTTTAGTATGAAAAATATAAATTAAAGAGAAATTAAAAAATCAGGGTACGAAGATAAACAAAACGAAACGTTTGTTGTTTTTCTGTCACAAGTAAAGCAAAAATACTGTGCCATTTACAGCCTGTTTATAGAACACAAAAATAAAATTAAACGAAATCCTACGGCACATTAACGACTACGTAAGAATTGGCGTTTTTAGAGCACGTTTCGTTTTTTTTTGTTTCACTCTAGTTGCTTCCTTAATACTTCAGAGTTGTGTAACTCCATAATACTGCTAAGTATTTTTTGTTTCATTGCAGAGTTTAATCGGATTTTCATTCTGAAATATATAAATTAAAGAGGAATTAAATAAGCCAGGATAGGAAGATAAGCAAAACGAAACGTTGGCCTTAATTTTCTTTTTTCCTTTATGGCGAGTAATACAAGAAACTATAAGAAGAGTTGTGCCATTTACAGCCTGTTTATAGAACACAAAAAAAAAGCGAAATCCTGCGGCACATTAACGACTACATAAGAATTGGCGTTTTCAGAAAACGTTTCGGTTCGGTTGTGTTTACCCAGAATACTTCCAAGTATTTTTTTTTTTCATAGCAGAGTTTAATCGGATTTTCATTGTGAAAAATATAAATTAAAGAGAAATTAAATAAACCAGGGTACGAAAATAAACAAAACGAAACGTTTGCTTTAGTTTTGTGTTTTCTTTCTTTGGGGGAGCAAAACAAAAGAAAAAACACAAAAATACAAAGGATTGTGCCATTTACAGCCGGTTTTAAGACACATAAAAATTAAAGCGAAATCCTACGGCACATTAACGACTTTAACAATTAGCGTTTTCAGAAAACGTTTCAGGTTTTTATTTGACTGTAGTTTCTTTCCCTATACTTCAGCGTTGTGTTAACCCAGAATACTGCCAAGTGTTTTTGGTTTTATGGCGGAGTGTAACGGACTTTTCAATGTAAAAAATATTAATTAAAGAGAAATTTAAAAATCAGGGTGCGAAAATAAACAAAACGACACGTTGCTTTAGTTTTTTTTTTTTTTTTTTTTTTTTTTTGTTATGGCCGGTTTAAAAAAATCTTGTTAAACAAAGAATAAATCAATTAAACTTTAATTAAATCGTGTTAATATCCCGATCAAAGTTATTAAATTAACCGATAACATATTTTGCCTCCTTTTTAAATCCTTTAAATAGAGATTTAATTTAGTGAATTTAAAATCTGCTTACAAACCTTTTCGCATACATTTTTTTTTTGCTTGTGTCAATTTTTTTTTTAATTTAAGAAAATTATTAATTTTTCTAATAAAATTTTTTAATAATTTAGAGCATAGAAACTTTTGTCAATAAAACATACTTTTCTTAATGCTCCGGGTGTTGGTATATTGTGATCATCTTGGGATATTGTACGCATTATTGGCATACCGCTTTCATACTCTCCATCGCTGTCCACTGAACTCGAACGTGTCTCATTATTTTTCCTAATTTAATCGACAACAAATAAAAATCGTAAACTTTAATTTAAATACTTAGAACTTCGAAAAAAAAGAGAAACATACTGTATAAAATAATTAATGTTGGCATAATTGGAAGATCGACCTGGGGATTCAGGATCTGTAACGCTAGTTTGACTGCTTAAGTGACCATGAGAACTCATGGGTATGATACTGCCCGGTGTTGATAAATCGTCTCGACTAGAAGAGGAGCCTGTGCGGCCAGGTTTTATATAGACATATTCATCATCACCATTGTCTAGGGGCACCGTATCATACAGATGTTCCTGTTCATTATCAGCCATTTGATTGGCTCTAGCACTATCTGAACTGAGAGAGGAAACTGATTCATAGCTTTTTATCTAAAAAGAAAAAGAAAAAAGTGAATATCGATAGAGGTTTTAGAGAGTTAAAAAAACAAACAAAAAATTACAATTTCGGATATGCCTTGTGAAGATAAAGACTCTTTAGAACCAATTGTACGTCCTTGCTGTCCAACAAGTTCAGCATCAGCTGGTTGTAAAGATGTTCTTAACTTTTTATCCAAACTACCAGTTGATGAACTATCGGCTGCTGTTAGTTTGACAGTTTTACTTAAGCTGCTGGTTGGTGAAGAGCCAGTCATTGAATTTCCAACTGCTGGCCTGGACTGTGAAAGTTGATGCGAGCGATTGGTTGCGTTTGCTGTTGTTCCACTGGCCGCTGCCTGTTGTTGTGTTCGACTCAAACTGCCAGTCGGGCTGTGTGTGTAGTTAAGATCAGGTCGTTTTGCTTTCTCCATGCTCTCCGTTTTATTGATTTTGTGACCCAATTCTTCTAAGAATTCTGAATTGTTTAAAAACTTGTTAAACTCTGGTGTGGTTTTGCGATTTTGAGCAAATGATTTTCCCTCCAAAGATTCGGAGGATTTTTGCCGCAAAATATCTGAAGGTTTAATATTTCTTTCGAGTGAATTTGCGGGACTTTCGGATGACGATAGACTGCCGGAGCTAGATGGCAAAGGAATTGTGCTACCAGCAAATGGTGAATCACGTTTTGGTGATGATGAAAGTATAGAACCTGGTATAGTGGGAGGCTCAACACGCCGCATATTTTTGGGGGGTGGTCTAGAGAAAATATAAAAAGAAAAATTATTATTTTGAAATTTGTTTGCGAGTATTAGATTAAGAGGAGGAGCGAGCAACTTGCCTTGGGGGCATTTTTTTCTTTGCATCTAATAAAGCATGTGAAGCAGTAGCTGTAAGTGAAGGTGAAGCCAATGATGGTGATAATGGTGGTGCTGATGGTTTTCTTTCAAAACTACTAAATGTGGATGGTGTCATCATAGTGGCATTATCGCCTCCATTATTATCTTGATTCTTTTCTAATGACACAGACGAATTATTACCCTGATCTGTTTTGCTCTCTTTAACCTCTATAACTGTCACGAAATGGGAAGTTGAAGATTTTGGTGGCCTTTCAGGCAACGATTTTGTTTTAGCACTTTGATCTGTATTATCTTCGTTAGAGGCTATCGATGCAGCCAATTCACTGATACATTGATGTAAGGCGCCATTCTTGTCACTGTTACGTTTATCCTTTTCTGTACCAACATCTTTGTCTTCTTTATCGCTGTTTCTTTCCTCTGAGGAGGCTGTAATTGGAAGATTATGTTTTGTCCCACTTGATTTATTGCCATTATTATTACCATATTGACTACTCGCTGTTGTTGTTGTTGTTGATGTTGTAATGGCAGCCGCGTATTTGTTATCAGTATTCAATGACAATCTATTTGCCTGTTGTTCTTTATTTACATTTTTAGATTCTCTTAAATTTAAGCTTGATTTCTGTAAAAGCAAAAGAAAACAAAAGCAAAATTTTAGAAAATTTTTCTTTCTTTCGTTTTCGAAAGAAATTGTAGAATCATACATTTTTATTTTCCTGCAAGAATTTTATAGTGGTTATAACAACCTTCGCACAAGAATTCATATTGAAAATTAATGTAAAATTTTTATTTATTTATTTATTTCAAATTAATGTAATAGAATCTTTCCATTTTTATTTTTGTTTCACAAAAGTGAGTTGCTGATATTAAATTTAAATTGTGGTTTTTATGAGATTCATAGATATTTTAAGTTGATTGTAGTCATAAGCGTCTCAAATAAGAGAATGAAAGGAAAAGAAATTGAAATAATACAAGTTAGAGCGCTATATTCGGCTATGCCGAATCTTATATACCGTTAACCATATGTGTAAATCTAGTTTAGTGAAGTAACTCCAATCAAAAACACAAGTATTGGGGTTAACATAGAATTAAAAAATAAGAAAAAAAATTTTAAATAAAAATGACACTGGCAGTGAATGGGTTAAGAACTTTTAAAAAATTTTATCACTTCCTGAAAGATTCCCTCAAAGCTTTTAAATGATATCTTTAAAAATATGGTGCAGAATCGTGCTTTTTTATGAAAAGTTTAAAGGCCCATAACTTGGGATATATGGGCGAGCGCCAATTTTTTCACTTGATGTTTTTTTTCCTATTTTTTAATTCTCTATCATCCCTTATATTTATTTTTTGATTCGAGTTACTTCATTGCTTCAAATGATATGGAAAAATTAGAGGCAGGGGTAGTGTTTTGCCCGCTACCTGGAGAGACATGGATCGATCTTGTTGATTTTCAATATGAACTCTTTCGACACGATGTCTGATTGATTGGCGTATTTAAATTTTCTTTAGCTGATCTAGTGCCTTGGCAACCTTGATTTCAACACTGACACGGACGGACGTTTCTCAATCGACTTCGCTAAGAAGATGTGTGTGATAACAGAACTCTGTTAATCACTTAACATAACCAATGTTAATATTAAAAATTAAATATAAGCGTTTCCGGACGTTATTAAAATATAATTTAAATTTGATAGAAAAAAAAAAAACTATTGTAGACCATTTCTAGTAGCGTCTTTATTAAACCCAAATAGTCAAATATATGAACATTTTATAGAGGTTTTTCCAAAAACTTGAAGTGATCTACAAAAGTGTTTTTTCTTTCCACTTTAAATTATATTTAAATATCGTCTGGAAACTCTTATATTAAATTTTTAATAATAACATTGGTTATGTTAAGTGATTAACAGTTGTTATGTTAAGTGGTTAACAGAGCTCTGTTATCGTAACAGAATGTTGCTAAGGTTATAAATTTTAAAATTTATTTACACGCACATGCAAAGAAGTGAAAATATAATTACTTCATGGGATCGGAAGTGCATAATGTAAAAATTACAAACGGAATGACAAACTTAAATATGGCCATTTTTCTCTTTTTTACTAAAGGATATAACAATGACGGTATTAAGTATTTAATTGATTCTGGCTTTATTTTGAAATTATATTTATGTAATTTTATATGAAATATCAAATTCTTAGATATACTTTCAAGTTTGCTGGCAGCGTATAAGGCATTTCGTCCTATTTTTTATGATTCAGTCCATATGTAAAGCGTTACTCTTGCAGTTGATTGAGTTAGATTGCACATATCGCCAGTCCCGTATTTACGAGACCGACTCACTTGTGTCCTAATGGTCCTGTTATAATGTCTGACCTGAAGAAGGCCCCATAGGACTCCAGAACAACTCAAAAGGAAAAAAAGAATAAACCTTCTGGACTGAATAAAAATGGCACAGTGCCCTAGATGCCCATCTGTCCTCTAGAAGTTTTTTGCAGATTTGCAGTTTTCCTAAAGTCATGCGGAGACCAAGAAAAATTTCATATTTTGCAGGTAGCCTTCTGACACCTTCTAGTCTACGCCGTTCCTAAGAATTTCTGCTGAAAATATGCCTTATGCCTTAGAGAAAGTTAGCGAGACATCTTTCTCTCGTTTTTAAATCTAGCAAGTTCTTTCGTGATTGTGTTCCTAGAGTTCCAGTCTCGAATGTCTTGCCATTTCGTTAATAATTGTCAAGCATTTACAAATTAATTTATAGGTCGCATATTTACAAAATAAGGACTTTGTGGCAGCTAAGCTCTCGCCATTTTTTGGATAGCTTTACATTACACGTTAGGGTAACTCAGCCACGCTGCCAATCATTTTGTTTAAATATCAGGCTGAATCTAGAAATTAAGGTGACATCCGTCTTAATTCTGTGTCTGACTTTTTCCGTTTGTATAAGCAGCGGGTACGTCACACTAATAGCCTAAATGTATAGTCAAGGTTGACGTACCCGACATTTATATCTAGAGTTTTCTATCGAGCAATATTATTTGGAATAGCTAATACATCTCCCAAAGTGGGAGCAAGGCCGTAGTCCATTGATCATTGCAACACTGCAGGTTGCTTGACCATACAGTCGACCGGGAGCCAGTGTAATTAAGAGTGAATTAAGAGGTGCCTTTAATGTGGTAGTGCAAATTGCTTTCGCAATCATCCAAGCTGAAAAGCTTTGTATTTTGACATCAGCATCTAAAATGTTTCCCTAGAGCTCATTGCTAGTCGAACCTATTTCTTATTACCTAAATGATGGTTGACGACATATTTTCCATTTTTTTAAATTAAAATTGGTGTAACAAAAGCATCTAGAATGCTGTCCTCGAACTAGCATAACTTGGCCTAAGTTCTTTGTTTGAAAATGTTAACTTCTGGCCACTGTAACTTTATCGTTCTACACCGATATTACTATTACTAACAGCTGTGTCTTATGTATCATTTAATTAATTAACATCAATTATTTGCCAACAGAAATAGCCAATCCCGGTTAATGTTTTATTGGGCACTTTTCTCTCATGCCATGAACTGCATGCATACTCTGAAGCCATATTGACTGTCAACCTTCCAACGAACTTCATTTCACGTATTAACAAGTGAAAAAGCATTTCGTTAATATTTTCATAGTCTCGGCAAGCATAAGACACGTTACGTTGCGTAATAAAATGGCAAGCCTTAACATGTGTGTGAAGATAAATTTAAAAATTTTGAGCTTTGCCACAAATCTTTTTATTTAACAGAGCTCTGTTAGAAAGTTAACATACCCCTGTTAAGGGAATAAAAATTAGGTTTTTGCATTCAAACTAAAATTTTCAGGAAAACAAGGAAAGATGGCAATAACAAAATGAATAGAATTTGTTTGAAAGGTGTCCCTTTATAGTTCTCCATACATGGAACTTTTATTAGTGCGTGTTGGAACGGGTTTTTGGGCATTTTAACATTTTTAAAAATACACTGTCTTAAAGTCTTTGATTTAATAGAGTTCTGTTACAATGATAACATAGCCCTGTTAAGAGCATAAAATATTCGGTTTATACATCTTAACTGTAATTTTTATGAAAATGCAACAGCCAAAGAAATATATAAGAAAGAGTTGTTCTTATTAGAAATAGTTCGAAATCCAAATACGGCAGTTTATCAAATATTTTTTTATTTGTTTTTATTAAAACGTTTTCTTTAGCGATTTATCTCCATGTTTTAAAACGAATTTATTTCAGTTTTTGGCGATTTTTTTAATGTAAAATTCAGCGGGTTTTAATGAAAAAACATATACCATCACTAGTGATAGATAACATAACTTTAAAAGGTAAACAGCAAAAGAGACTTAAAGCATAAAGTAGCAGGTTTTTTTTAAAAGAGCACATCTAGAGGTAAATTTCTTTTATGATCTTTAAACTAAAAATGATTTATCTCAAGTAAATTTTATACCTTTCTAATTTTTTACTTATTCATAATTTAATCAGAAGCTTTAACTTAAGCTACTGGTTACAACAAACTACTTTTACTAACATTTCTGAAAATTAAAGAGCATTTAACCGTATAAACCTATGATGACCCATTCACATAGAATAACAATAACAATAACAATAATAAATCATAAATAAAATAATATTTATTCCACTCACACGAATACAATTTATTTTTTGTTTGTTAAATAAATCAAGAAAATTGTTTTTTTTCGCTTTACATTTAGTTTATTGAAATAGAAACAAAAAAGAAAAAACAAAACCAAGTTAAGTTAATTAACAACAACTAAAGGGCAACAACCAATAAAATCATGATTAAAATCCCGGCTTTCAAGTTGTCAATGAATAAGAAATAAAATGAAAAAAAAAATTAAAATAAAAGAAGGAGGCCTTAAAGAGTTGCAATTGTGTGGCAAACATTAAAATATTGTTTGTTGCTTTTTTTTCTTGTTGTCTTTGTTGTTATAATGACTCATTCATACATTTAACTAAACATTTTTATAATTTGTTTTTACGAAATGAATGAAATGAAAAACAAATAATAAAATTAATAAAAAAAAAACACAAATAAATAATAATCTCTTTCCTTTATCACAGCAACTGTCATACAATTATTATTATACAGTGGGGCAAATAGCAAAATAGATCACTTCTAAACTACAGCTTAAAAATAAAATAATTAATATATTTTTTTTAATTTTGAGAGAGTGGCGACCAAACATGAAATGAATTGTGCCGAAAAAAAGAATGCAAGTGCTGTGGAGGAGGTTGAGGGCAGTATTCTATGCTAACACTCGATTTGAGCCTCTCCACATTGAGAGTAATGTTTATTTCACAAACGAGCTCTCCAGCGATTCACTTGCTAATCAACTAAATGTTAATACGTTCTTACGGCAAAACGTGTTAGATATTATCGTGTTAAAAATTATAAAACAACGAAGCCCATCCGGCATTGCATTGATTCTCCAATCATTCACTAATGTTGGGTATCCTATTGTCTACGATGAGTTTCTTCGCCGTCTCCTTTACGTGGTCGTATAACTCCAAAAAAGACTTATTGGTCATTCCGTTTGTAATTTTTATAATGTCCATTTTCAAGGCACTAGATAAGTTAAAAAAAATTAAAAACGTCAATCGATCAGATATAGTTTCGAAAATATTCCTTTTGAAAATTAGCAAATTCGATCCATGTCTTTTGAGACCGCGGGCAAAGCACTAGCCTGCCTCTAGTTGGAGCGATAGAGAATTAAAAATTAAGAAAAAAACAGTAGGTAAAAAAATCTGCTCTCGCCCATATTTTCCGAGTTATGGGCATCTGAAATTTTAATAAAAAAGTTGGATTATCAATATAGTCAATATAATACCCATATTTTGAAGAGATCTTTTAGGAAATGCTAAATTTTTTTTTAACGCTTAACCCATTAAGAGCCGGTGAAATTTTTATGTAAAAATTGTGATTCTTATTTTTTGATTCTCTGTTAACCCCAATACTTGTGCTTTTATTTGGAGTTACTTTACTAAACTAAATTTTTATACATGGTGAAGGGTATATAAGATTCGGCATAGCCGAATATAGCACTCTTACTTGTTGTTACGACTACTGGAGAAATTGATAACACAATTTTTTAAATAAAAGTAGTCACGTTTGATACAAAACATTGGAGATATCAGAAACAGCGCCACCTATATGTTCCAAGCTATTAAGTATACAACCAATTATTATACAAACTACGTAACTTTGTATTGAATAGGCATTTAAAAAAGCTGCAAATTTTCTTATTTAATGTTGGTCTTTAAATATACCAGGCTTTATATTTTGTTCTTATCAATCTTATCAATTTAAAAAAAAAAAAACTAAGACAATTTTTTTATATTAAAGAATCCTTTACCAAGTTAAATATAAAAAAAATTTTCCCCTGTCGCAAATTGTTTTTTTCCATAAAGCTACTTTTTGATTTTCTTTTTTAAATAATTTCCATGACACATTTTTTGGAAATGTTTACTCACGGGAATTATCTTGCAAAATAATTTTACAGCACGCAACTGTGGTAACGAAAAGGGACTCTTATTTAATTTTTTTCTTTTATTTAAGGATCGTAAGTATTAATAAACAAAAATTCCATTTATTGCTAGAAATGATGTGAAATCTGTTAAAAAATTAAATAAGATCTTTTTATTATTATTTTTTTACTCTGTTTTTGTAAGAGACAGGGAGTCTGATACATTGCGTAAGGTGTTTCACTGCAGCCTTTTTATCTCTCTGGATATCTTTTCCAGCATCAAAAAACGCACATAAATACTATTTAATTTCTTTAAAAAACTGCATTCTCTGACCGTAATAAAGCTGTGATAATCACTTAACATAACATTAGACATATTCTGTTACGATAACAGAGATATGTTAATCAGTTAACATAACCAATGTTAAGACAAAAAAAATAAAATACGTGTATTTCCAGACGATACTCAAATATAACTAAAGTGGAAAAACAAAAAAAAAAAACAAAACGAAAACAAAAACAAAAACAAAAAAACAATTGGAGAAGATTTCTGTTAGTGTTCCTGCTAAACTCCAAAAGTAAAATATATTAACATTAGATTTTTTATAACCCTCACTGCAGGTAAAAAAGTTTATATTTCTAAGTTTGTCATTCCGTTTGTAATTTCTAAAATATCTATTTTCGACTCCACATTAATTATATATATTCTGTGCTCTTATGCATATCGGAGCCTATTGAGCGATGTGCGCCTGTCTGTCAGTCTAGTACCAAGGCACTGGATGAGCTAAAAGAAATTTAAACACACCAATCGAATAGACAAAGTTTCGAAAATTTTGTTATTAAAAATAATCAAGATCGCTTAATGTCTGTCAAAGCAGCGGGCAAAACACACCACGTCTACCTTTAATTTTTCCATATAATTTAGAACAAAATTAGCTGAGGGGAAAAAACAAATATATGGGGCGATAGAGAGTTCAAAAATAAGAAACATCAAGTAAAAAAAATGTCACTCGCCCATATTATGCGAGTTATGGGCCTCTGAATTTTTCATAGAATATGGGTATCATTTAAAAGCTTTTAAAGAGATCTTTGTGGAAATGCTAACACATTAAGAGCCGATGACATTTTTATGAAAGATTTTATATAGAACTAAATTTTGTTATATTTTTATTTTTTAATTGTCTGGTTTTTTGGTTAAGAATTACTTCATTAAACTAGATACACATACATATATGGTGAAGGGTATAAAAGATTCGGCATAGCCGAATATAGCACTCTTACTTGTTGTTTAATAAGAGATTTTTCTAAAAACATTACTTATGCTATAAACACAATCAAAGGCTACCGGCCATCGACTACCGACTACAAAAGTAGCTGGCTACAAAAATAGCCAAGTCGCCAGCTACTTTATTCTTTTAACGACTACCGACCACTAACTACAAAAAATAAACATCTGTTTTGACATATGAAAAATGTAAACAAATGAACAGATGATTATTATTTTTCAATGGTGCCACTATAATAGTTTTTCGCGTTTTAAATGGCGATATGTAATGTATTGCGTTTTTAAAACCACCATTTCATGCATTTACTGTATTTGCAGCACTAATCTGTTTTTTGTAGTCAAGAAAAATAGAAATTAGCTTAAGTTGGCTACGGGCTACAAAAGTAGCCGTGTAGTCGGTAGTCGTGTAGCGGTTAAAAGAATTATTCTCATAAGCACACATGTATTCTATTTTTGACATCTTGGTCGGTGGACTTGATTGTGTTTATAGCATTAAGTGTCACTACTAGATGTTACTTTCTCTCCTTCACTTTCGAGAAAAGGGCCAAAGCCCTTTCTCAGATTTCAAAAGTGTTTTTTTTAGAAAAATCTCTAAAAATTTTTAGTTTCTTATTGGATTTTATTAAAGACACAACTTGTTTTTTTGTGCCATTCCACTTTAATTTTATTTAAATATCGGTTTCCAATTTGTGTGTTAACATTGGTTATGTTAAGTGATTAACATAGCTCTGTTATGGTAACAGAATGCGGTTAGGATTTTTAATTTTAAAATTTAATTTTAAACACACAAGGGCTGACAAATGATTCAAAATAGAAACTTTTAATCCCAAGATATTTGTGATACTGATTTGTTTCAAATGGAAATATATAGAAGTTTTCCTTCTACAATATTCGTCATAAGGCTGATTACGGTGTATGAGATTTCTTTGGCTCTATTCTTTCCTTTTTTAACTGAATGTATATAAATATTTAGAATGACTTAAATTATTATTTTTTATTATTATTTATTTTTTGCGAACGGTCCCACAGTGGTTAAATTACTTGTTGGAACATAGAAAATTGATAGCAAAATATTATACATTGAAATAATGTTGATTAAATTTGCTTTATAGGATATTTTTTTTATAATATTTTTATTATTGTTAGACTTTACCCCACGCCACAGTTTAAATTTTTCCTTAAACGATGACATTTTTCATCCGACAACAAATTGTGTTGAGTTAATATTTTTCGGTCACTCTGTGTTTGATATGTTAATTATTATAGCTGATGTTTTTTACGAAGATAATAAAAAGAGTTATAAGTAAATTGTTCATTAAGCGCTAAACAATACTTTGTGAAATTCAATTAAAGGCGATTGATTAAATTTAAAAGGAAAATTTGCAATGTTCGATTAGATTAAGATATTTAAATAGTTAACTGTTTAATGAAATATTATTTTAAGTTGTTATTATAGTTGTTGTTGTAGTCACTAAATATGGAATACAATGTTGGTTTTGTTGGGTTAATAATTCTTGATTGTTGTAGGGAAATCGTTACTGATGCTGGTTTTATAGAGCGTGTTAGTCATATGAGAAGGTTTGTCACCTTTTCGTGTGTAGAATTTTTGTACGATTTATGAACTTTTTCAAATATCACATTTGTATTTTCTATGTGCACCGAGTAGTTCACTGAGAAAGTTTTTCTGTCCGAACTGTTAATTATCTGTCAGTGTCATAATTTTGCTTATAAAAATGAGTTGCAAATGTGTTACCCAAACTATAATTTTTTTTAAAGAATTTTTGACCGACACGGATCCCCACCACACCCTTCTGTTCGCAAGTTTGTGCAAAAGGTTCGTGAAACTTTATTGTTAGTGTACAAAACTTATTATTCCCAAAGAAAATGTGACTGCTGCGGCTAAAAGTGTGCAACTCAATTTAAGTACATCGACTCGCTATCGATATCAACTACACGGCATTTCATGCACCAACATGATGAGAATTTTGCACACAGATCTCGTATTATTTAGTTACAAGGTCCCATCGACTTAGCAATTGAAGGCAAACGGCCATTTGCTTCTTTGCAATATAACAGTCCTTGTCCACAAAAAAATTTACGTATTTGCGGGTTGTAAAAACTACTAGTCATTTTTGAGAAAGTGACAAGTTGGTGTGAATTTTGAAATGATGGCATATTGTCCCCTTTTGCTAAAATTTTGTTAGAATCTAAATTTCAGAGTGCTACACAAAGCCATCAGTATTGAAATGGAAAATATGAACCTGTATAATCTATGTGTGCAGTTAACAGACCACTGTTAATCACTTAACAGTCGTTGGAATTTTGACCTTTAATAATTAAAGTACATATCCCGAAAATTTGGGCCCTGGTCCATGTTTTTGCGATATGGAAAAATTGTGCTAGAGTGCACTTAGTGAGAATTTAAAAGTTAAATGTGCAAAATAATTTTCAAAGAACAATAAACACAGAGTTTTCTGACAGAGTCATTTTTGAACATTTCTTGAGATGATTTGTGGTCACTATGGAAAAATGGAGAATGGCTGGTATAACACACCCTATACAAATAGAAAAAAAAAGAAATTCGGCACTTGTATTACAAGCCGTCTTGGAGATGTGTGAATGGCCGCCTCAAAGCTAAAATTTTACCGATTTAGAATTTTTCTTGTAGGATGCTGTAAATGATCGATACTATAAAACTATCTGCACCTTTAAAGCCAATATTGGTCGAAAACTTTAAAAATCCGAATTATCAAAAACGGAATTTCACTTAAAAATCAAAATTTTATTTAAATATTACATTTCCAGCATATTTTAAAATAAAAAAAATAAATAAATAAATAATAACAATAAGAAATTAAATTAAAAAATGCCAAAAATTAGAATTAAAAAAAAAACGAATTCCGCATATTTTCATCCAAAAAAATATTTAACGAGGAGATTAAATTTTTCTTTAATTTATATTTTTTACTTAATAAATCCCTTATTGAAAAATTAACAAACAAAAAATATAAACAATTTAATATTTAAAAATTCTCTTAAAAATCGGGGTTCCGTAAAAAATCACAGTTTAACAAAAAAAAAAAAAAAAAAAAAAATAAATACTCAAGTTCGATCCCTGTCTGCGCTATACAAAATAAATAAAAAGTTTTTTCTTTAATAAATCACTTTTTTTTAATTTGATTGTATCATTTTTAATTATCCGTTCTCAAAGAATAAAAACGTCACTTTATTGTTTTCGCTAAAATGTCTGTCCGTTTGTCCGTCTATTACAGCCCTCTATCTCTGAAATCAATGTAGACCCTTGAAATATTTAACGAAGGCATATTTCCAAGGCTACGTTAAAAATTAATTCTAAAAATCAAAAGGGTGTTGCGAAAGTGAGGTGATATTCATAAAAATGTTGTCATTATTTCAACTGTAGTAGGCAGACTCGTCAAATTTACACAGTTTATGTAGAACTATGTCCGCCATAGCAACAAGTAAAAAAAATTTTTTTTAAACTAAAGGGTGTTGCAATAGTGATGTAATTTTATGGTATTATGTTACCTTATTTTTGTAACTTGATAGGTAAAAGACACTTTATATTGCCAACAGCAACTTATAAAACTAAGAAATTTAAAATTGAAGGATGGCCCATAAATGATACGAAACCCTTCGAGTGTAAGTCCAGCCTGGACTTGGCCTATTTATTTTGTATTATATTTGTTCAAAAGAAGTTATAAGCTGTAAGAATAAAAACTACTGTGCAATCAAGGCAAAGCAACAAAGGCAATTTCTAACATCTTTATGCTGAAGGATATATGAAAATCGGCGCTATCGATTTTAACTTTCTTTCTTGTTTTATTTAATTTAAAAAAAGTAATTGTTTTTTGACCACCCGTTACAGCCACATTTGCTGGAGAGAGTGTGCAAGTTTAATAAACAGCTGGTGGTTGAACAAAAAAAAAAAATTAAATTTATTTGTTTTTGTTGTTTGCAACACCATCTGCCCATGATGTTTTTAAAACTTATAATTGCATGGAGTAACAACTTATTAGGATCTGTTAACTTCACTTGCTTTAAATGAGCGCTTTTAAACGAACACAACGAGAAAACATGTTCGTATTTGTTTCAAAAGTTTTTATTTGATTTTTTTCTTAGAGATTGCAGCAGCACTTGAAATAAAAACCAACAGCAACAATAAAAAAAAACTTTTTGAAAATTATTTGTTTTTGTTTTTATAAATTGTGTTAAGTTGCTGTTGTTGTTTTTTTTTAAACATTTTGTGTAAAATTATAAATTGCACGGTGAACAAAAAGCAGCCTTTAATTGAATTTCTTTAAGTGTGTTTGAGTGTATTAAAAGAGAGTAGAATGTACGTCAATACAAAATACACACACACACAAACACACATGAAAACTACTCCACCCTGATGATGAGATGGTTAACATTTCATGTGTTTAATATTTTATTTTTATTTTTTGCACTTTTGATAATTTTTCTTTTTATAAAAACTTTAAATTCATTGGAAGGCGAATAAAAAAAAGTCATAAATAACTTTTTTTAATTTCAAAGAATTAAATAATTTTCGTTTTATTTAAAATTTTTTTTTATTTTCAATATGAAAATTTTTTTCCAGTTGCTTAAAACAAATAAGTAAGTTTGACTGTATGTAAATTGTTAATATTATTTATTAGTTTTTTTTTTTTTTTTTGGTAAACGTTTTTATTATACGGGTTAACCCGACGGAGTAAAAATATGAACTGGAGAATTTTTTTTTCGATTCTGTGTTGTGGCGCTGTGGTGTGAGGAAAACACAAAATGCAGATAACGTGCAACAACAAAAACAACAACAAAAGCAACATCAATAAAAAAAAATTATAAAAAAGCTATTAAAAAAGAAAGTATAGACAATAGCGAGGAGCACCAGGCACAAGCACGCATACAAATTGCAAGGAAAATGTGCATTTTCAAATGTTAAAAAGGGACAACCAAGAGAGTAACTTTGTTCCAATGCCTGTCATTTAGCTGATGTTTAAATTGTAAAAAACCCCAATTTAGCATAGAAAGAGATTGTTATTGGGAGCACATGATACCTTTAGTAATTCTGCTCTTTTTATTATTTTTTTATTTTTTTAATAAACAAAATGTTTAAAAATACTTGCTCTACAATAGCAGTCATATCTTGTGGTGTTAATAACTGTCCAAGTTTAATTAAAAAAAAATAACAACAACACTTCATACTCACACACACACACACACAAATCGTGATAAGATAAATATTACATACATTTTATTTGTAAATATGTACATATGTTTGTACATACAATGAAATAGTGAATTGTATATGAAAAATATTTAATTTTTTCTGTTGCTTTTTTTAGCATATTGTTATTGTTGTTGCTTACACTTGTCATTATATTTTTTTTCTATTTAAATTTTCTTTTAATTTTTATTATCACTCCTACTCCTCCCACATTCCCAACCGTTTCTTTCAGTCGCTACGTTTGAAAACTTGTTAAGAACAATGAAGTTGAAAATGTTATTAATATATTTTATGATTTTAATATATCAATTATAATGTTAAAAGGTAAAGAGATTAATAAGGAGACTATCGGGTAGGGTGAAAAAAGAATACGGAAGAAAACAAAAAAAAAAAAAAAAATAAAATATAAAAAAGTAATTTTTGAACTTCTCTCGTTGTTAAATAAAAAGGAACACTGCTCCTATCGCCGTAGATAACTTTATAATGTTGTTAAGTGAACTTTTTTATAAAATTTGTGTTCGATAAGTGAGTGAAATATGTTTAGTGATGAAGAAAAAAAAATTAATATCTCCTGAATACGAAAAATGTGTCTCTCTAAATATAATCGAAGTAATGGCATGACACACTAAACATATGTATAATTAATGGGCTACACGTTTCTTATACCCTTCACTACAGATGGAAATATGTTAAGTTTATCATTTCGTTTGTAACCTCCACAATATTCATTACCGAACTCAAAAATTATAAAAAAATATTCTAGATTTTAATACTTTAAAAATTTAATTTTGGAATTGGAAAGGAGTTTGCCAAAAATTTCTAACCTCATAAATCTGCAAACAACACTTTCGAGAAATGGTTGCCATGGAAAATAAGAAAATAAAAATTAACAAAAAAATTAATGTTTCACTAAACTATCGAAACTTCAAAAAAAATTTTAAGAAAAAAATTTAATTATTCCAAAATTTAAATTTCATTAACAAACTAAAATTCAGAAAAAATAAATTTAATAAAAAAATAAATAAAGTAAAACATTGTCACCAAATTTTCACGAAAGAAATTAAATTATCTAGACCAAAAATAAATTTTATAAAAATTCAGAAAAAATTTTAATTTCGCCTAAATTTTTATAACAAATGAGGGAAATGAAATGAAAAAAAACAAGGATTAATTCGCCTTGGAAAAAAATTTACTTTTATCGTTTAAAACAGCAAATTCACAAAAAATATTTTAAACCAAGGCGAATCAATTACCAGGACGACACGATAACAAATGAAACTTTAAATGTTAAACTTTATTCATAAAAAAATATGTATAATTTTTTAATAGCATAAAAGCATATCCACATGGCCGTTTTGCTACTGCTCACATAGCTCATCAGTGGATTCTACCCAAATTTTGTAAAGAAACCTCAAGAGTAGAAACCAGTAAAAAGCTATATGAGCAGTAACGAAGTGGTCATATAGCTATGCTTTTCCTGCAGCAATACATTTGATATTGAAGACTTTAATAATCAAATCAAATCAGAAATCAAGCTCAATTAAAGTAAGTCCAAATTTACACTGTGCAATTTTTTGAGGCATTTTTTTCTCAATTCCTTATTTAAGTTGCCGCGATATGCGTTATTTAAAAATAAACATAAGCAAAAATAATATACCCTCAAAATCCCAGTAATACCATATTGCTTACTCCTCTTGCTTCACCAACAAGCAAAAATTTCATGCAAGTTTCATGAAAAATTGCCTAGTCTAAATGCGGTATAAATTAATATAAAAAAGATTCCAAATAAAAATGAAATAGATATACAAATTATATATAAATAAAAGAAAAAATATTTTAATTTATAAAACACAATTTTGCTTGAGAGAATCTTTTGATTTCATAAAATAATTTTTTTTTCATATAGACAGCAGGCCGACACCCATTATGCTGCAAAATATTGTTCGCACACTGTTATATATTCGTTGCTGTAGTTAGTTATCTTTCACCAGCAAGTAGTTAGGTGTTTGGTTATTTCAATGCAAATTGATAAGACCACGACCATCCTTTCGAAAAGCTTAACGCCTGGTAATTGAAGTTGCGCAGAAGAAAAAAATCAATATTATATATTCAACCTCAATGGGTGTGCAACATATGCGCTCTAACAAATACATGTGTATAAACGTAAGTTATCAATAAATTAAAAACTAATATTTCATAAAAGACAATAGCGGATGTTTGTTAAATCTGTTTACAAGGCATACAAAAATATATGTATGTGAAGTTAAATTTAAAAATTTATAACCACAGCCACATTATGTTATGATAACAGAGCTATGTTAATCACTTAACATAAACATGTTAATATTAAAAAATCTAATAAAATAGTTTCCGGACGATTTTTAAATAAAATTTAAGTGGAAAGGAAATAAAACTATTTGAAAAGACTTCTAGCCTCATTATGTTATGATAACAGAGCTATGTTAATTACTTAACATAACCATGTTAATATTGAATAAACTTAAAATGGAAAGGAAAAAAATTTGTAGAAGACTTCTAGTAGTTTTTTTTATTAAACTCCAATAGTCAAATATATTAACATTATGTTTTTTAAGAAATTATAGATTCTTTTCGCCCACACTCATTTACGAGAAAAGGACCAAATTACTTTTTCAAATTTCAAAAGTGGTGTTTGTGGAAAAACCTCTATAATTTCTTTAAAAACGAAATGTTCATATATTTGACTATTGGAGTTTAATAAAAACACTACTAGAAGTTTTCTACAATAGTTTTTTTTCTATCCACTTTAAATTATATTTTAATATCGCAAGGAAACTCTTATATTAAATTTTTAATATTAACATTGGTTGTGTTAAGTGATTAACAGAGCTCGTTATCATAACAGAATGTGGCTAAAGTTATAAATTTTAAAATTTAACTTCACACACATAAAAAATATAAAATTGCTAACAGTTTTAATGGTCAGTAAATTATAAGGCAGATTACTGATGCTAAAGGAATACTCAATTATTAAAAAAAACTGTAATTTTTATGATTTTTTTACATGTAAAATGAATAATAGGTAACAAATAATGTTATTTCCGTAGGCTATAAATAAATTAAAGCATTAAATATGTAAATTACAGTTTAGAATGTTTTCAACAAAAGTATTCAGGGCTCAATTCACTTTTTTGTTTATTCAGTGGGGTACTTATGTAAACACAGTTAGATAGATGTCCTTTATTACCTTGAACACATCAAACATTAGTGTGTTAATACATACGTATACACATACTTATCTATGTACAAGATTTTTATTGCGATTCCTATTTTAACAGTATTAATTTGCGTTCTTAGAAATCTACTTTTCGTACAAGTGGAAAAATAAATTTAAAGAAATATTTTTAAAGGCAAATGGGTATTTACATTATTGGTACTATACAAATATACATTGATAGCAAACCAGTAGATATTTTAGTTAAAAAAGTAACTGTTTAAATAAAGATGCAAATAAAAACTACAACTTACCGAGTTGCGGTCAGCTACTATATGACCTTCATCATTTTCCTCATCCATCGCATGCATTTCTGTGAAATCTGCTGATATATTACATGATTTGGCACCTTCAGAATTTGTAGCTGCTTCAAAGAGTGAAGTTGGATCACCACCAGATGCACGATATTTTTCTACATCGGACAGCAAACGTTCCAAGTATTCTACATATAATGTTTCCTGTTCAAGTTCTTTGGTAAGTTCAGCAATTTTCAACTTATGACGTTGCAGACTAGCACGAACATCCTGTTCCCAAGCATCCGATAAGGAGCTTTGGGGAAAACGTTCCATCCACAAACGTTGAAAATCATTAAAGACACTCATTTTTATAGATTCTTCTTTAAAAGCTGCTTTTAATTAATATTCGAGATTCGTTTTTTTTTTAATTTTACTTAGAAGAATTTATTTATAAATATAAACAATGAAAAGTGAAAATAAAAGCTGTCATGTACTGTTTTTGATTTGTGGTTTTTCTCTCTTACTCTCTTTCTCTCTGTCACTGTGTTGCATTTATATTCTCTCTTTTCAGCCCTTTTTCATGATTTGTTTACCTATTTTTATCAGACATAATTAATGCATCATATTTTTTTCACCGTTTACTTTTTCACTTATATAAATTGCATGAAAATGCTTTATTTCCTGAATTTTTTTTGTTGCTTTTAGTTATCGGTAACGCGAGAAGTAAAAATAATAGCACGAGCCACTTTTAGTTTTATTCATACACACTTTCACACATTAATTTTAGCTATTGTTGTTGTATTAATGTGTATGATATGCGCAATTACAAGGTCATCAAACAATACATTTAATATATGTATGTACTTATATATGCATTTTTAAAACTTTCAAAAGATTATTATATTTTTCTTTACTTAAAAAAACCCTATCAAAAACTATTTTAGTTTTTTAACGAAAAACGTATAAATATAAATATCATACATATATTTTCTTGTGTTCGTTAAACGCCCACTTGCAATACTAATACAGCATCTAAAGTGTTGCTGTATTTTGCCTATGAAAATACAATAACAAATCAGTGCGTGTGGTCAAATGTCGCAAAAAATTTTGTTCGATTTTAAATTATTTGCGAAGACAAATGAATGCAGCCATTAAACCCAACCGCTCGAGAATTGCTGCTTGCCTATTATTGCAAATTCATATTATGATGATAGATAGACAGACATGTTTATTTTAAATTCACATATTTTTCGTTTTACGCCAACTAGACAAGAATACTTAATTTACACAAAAAACACAACACTTTCCAATTCGATTTTTGTTTTTTTTTTGTAGTGGAAAGCAGACACTGGCACACCTTTCTTTTAAAATTTTCTTTCTAGTTAACTTAGTTGTTGTGAGATTATTTTTTTGTTTCTTGATTTTGTTCCTTATTTTTATATTTTGGTTTTTAATAATCTTTATTAAATTGAAAAAAAAATTGTTTTTATTGGCAATTACATTATTTTTATTGACAAACGACACAACACAAGCTCACGCAAATCTTTTTTTTAATAAAATGCATTTATTAGTGTTGGTAAGTTATTATTGCCTGCTACCGATAACAAAGTAAGTTTTCAGCCTATGTGTTGTATTTAGATAATAAGTACTTTAATACTTTATTTTACAACGTTGTCAAGTGTAAATATATGCGGCAGTAATAAAAAAACATATAGCATGTCTTTATTTATTTGCAAGTTTATTTAAATAAATATAAATCGTATTGAGAAAATTTAAAGCAACATCGCATTCTTGAGCAAAACTGACACATCTAGAATAACCTACACGACATAATAACGGAATATTTGCTGCAGCTTTATGGGCACAAAAACTAATAAGCGAGCAAAAAGATGAAGTTAGTGAAATAATTAAATTTGTGTTATATATTCCAAACTTATAAGCTTGTAAGTGCAGTCGGTACAGGCCAAGGCTAAAAATAAGCTATGCCATTACCAAGACCAGGTGTGTTTAAATTGCATTATTGCATAAACAAAGTTTGACATCAGTAAGCCATAGTAAACAAAGTCAGCTGATCTAACGCGTTTGACAAACTAAGCCAAAACAATATTGTATCCACCACAGGTGGAAAATGGTATATCTAAGTTTGCCATTCCATTTGTTATTTCTACGATATCCATTTCCGATACCATAAAGTATATACATTCTGCATATGCTTAGCGAAATCAATTGAGTGATGTCCGACGCGTTCGCTTTGAAATCAACTTTCCGAAGGCACTAGATAAACTAGAAAAAATTTAAATATGCCCATCGATCATACCCGGCTCCGAAAAGATAGGTCCATGTGCTTTAAGGCAGCGGGTAAAACACCACACCTGCCTCTAATCTTTCAATATCTTTTTTTCAACTTTTGTTTCTATTCATGCAGGTGGTTGCGTCTTAGTATAAAAAATAAGAAAAGTAAACTTTTCATTTACTATGCTGGGCCAACAACTTGAAGCTAAACTTACAATTTTCGAAAAAAAAAAACAGAAAAACTTATGGTAGAAAAGAATTCTTAAGGCCATTTTTATTTTGAATATAAAATTGCAATTAAATTTAATTGTTTTAAATTAGGTTTTTAATTCTTAAATCTTATTTAGATTAAATTTATATAAAAAATATGTTTGTGTTTAAATAACCTGCAAGAAAAAATTTGTAACTCTGGCTTTAAAGATTTGTTTGATTGTTTGTTTCTTAATTTTTTACGTTTCTTGTCTGGGAAATTATAATTAAGTCGTTGTTCAAATCAAAAAACTTCTGGGAAAAAAAGAATCCTCCTTGTTGTGAAAATAAGATCTGGCAACATTTTCATTTCCTTTAACAACGAAATATTATGTCAAAATAAGAAGAAGAAAAATTATGTTGAATGTTAAAAATGTTGGGTTGTGTCTTAGCTAATAAAGGACACGGCGAAATTAATGTTTTTTCACCACTTACAAGCCTGCTAATTGTAAAGCGGCTATTAGACGATCAAACATTGCATGCGAGAGCGGTTTGATGAGAGAGGATTTCAATATCAAAATTTTTGAAAACCGTCCAACCAAGTTGACAAACACGCATTTTTCACTATTTCACGAGTGTGATAGTATGCCATCACACCATGTTCACAATTTTGACCATATAATTGCCGCTTGAGAAAAATAAAAGAAAAATTAAGCTAATCCATGCTTAGCCGCCGCGATGGGTTGCGATGGCAGAGGTGTCTTCTTGTTGTAAAACAGAAGAACATGTATAACGTTCGTTTGAAGTGTGAATAATAAAAGAAAACAACAGTTCAAACGTACTCCTAAATTGAAAGAAGAAAAATATATACATATAACTGAATCAAGAAAATTGTGGTCCACCACAACAATAGGTGGCCATTTTGGAAGGATAGCAGATCGTGAGTTTGAATCTCATCACAGTGGGTGAGCTGGATATAGGTACATGTTTAATAAGCAAGACATGAAATATTTAGAATCTTCCCTAAGTCACCAAATGTTGGGATGTGGATGGCTACGTAGTAAAATTGTTTAAGCGATGTCTAAAAAAAACTTTGAAGTAGAAATCTAGCCGGAGCCACAGAGTAACAAACAGAAAAAATAAATAAATAATAAAAGTAAAAAAGTGTTACAGAAGAATAAAAATTGACGTGCGCCTACGTTCGAGAAGTGAATTAACGTAACAATAATTTTTAGTCGCATGCTAAACTTTCATGTCACTGTCTAACCCACTTCTCGAGTTGACTGTATTAAAATAAATTATAAAGTTTTATGAATATTAAGAAATTGTTTTTGTTGCTGTATTTTTGAATATAATGTAAATATGTAATACAATTTAATAAAAAAAAGTAGGCTAATGTTTATTAATTGACATAAGTTCAATAGGTTATGCGATTAAATGTGTGTTTAATTATGCAAGATCATTAGGTTGAACCCAAAAAATGTGAATTTATTTTGGTATACAATCAAGTCTAGTTAATAGTGCGTTTCCATTTACGTGATTTTGTCTAAAACACTTGATTTTCTCAAATCAAGCGTTTTGCTACTTGATTTCCCATACATTTTTCATGCTACCAAAACCACTTAAATCACTTGATTTCTTTCAAATCATGTCGAAAATGTATTTTTTCGAACTGATTTTGTCTTTGCAACACTGTGTTGTGTCTGGGATATTCAAGTCTAGCTCCGTGTTATCTATTCATATTGGATGTTTTTATCGAAAAAGTGACATTTATTTTAAAGTTTCTTAAAATTATATACTACTTAGTACAAGAATTGTGTTTAAAAGAACATATAATTAAATATTTGTAAAAGCAAAAACAAACAAAAGCACGAACTCGATTTTTTACAAAAATAAAATGAGGGATGTTTTTCAATAACGGAGAAAAGTGTCAGTGTTGTGTCATTAATTCGAATATACAAAACAGTTTTGCTCAATGGAAACACTTCGAAGAGTTTTCCTCAAAACTAGTTGATTTCAAGTCAATGGAAACATAGTATAAACTTATAAGCTGAGGATAAGTCCTTGTTTTAAATTTAATAATTTTTTGTTAAGCTATTATGATTTAATTTGGAAATTTTATGTAGCGTTATTTGTTATTGTATTGTTTATTTTTTTAATATCACAAACAAATTTGAAATCGTCTTGTTATTATTACTTTTAGCACAAAAAGTAGAAGAAGAGTATATCTTAGTTTGTCATTCCGTTTGTAATTTTTACAATATCCATTTTCGAAGCCATAAAGTATATATATTTTGAATCCTTATGCAAGGTCGGTTGAGCAATAGCCGTCTGTACGTCCGTGTTAGCGTTGAAATCAACTTTGCCAGGGCACTAAGTGAGCTAAGGACAATTTAAATACGCCAATCGATCAGACATAGTTTCGAAATAGACTTGTGCCATATAGTTTAATTTAGTGATCGCTATTTTTAGTTCAAAGTTTGCAAATGAGCTAGTAGAAAATTTAGTTCAAAGGCTCTCTTTACTTCAAAATCTCTCTTAGTTCAACTTTCAACTTCTAGTTCAAACGCTTTCGTTCGTTCAAAGCTCTTTTAGTTCAAATATTCTTTTTAAAGCATGATGGCAACAATACTGTAGCATTGCCATAACGAATGTTAAATTAAATGTCGGAAATAGTCAACAAGAAAAAAAAGACATGGTAGTTCAAATACAAAGTATAGTTCAAAAATGAACTAGGTGTACTTAAAAGTATGAACTAGTTTACTTAGTTCAATCGATGGAATCGTTTACATAAACTAGTTTGTTAATGAACTACACAAATAGACTATTTCGAAACGTTCGCTATTGAAGATCAACAAGATCTAGACTTGTGTAGTTAATAAACAAACTAGTTCATTTAAACTGTTCAATCGATTAAGTGAACTAGTTAATACTTTTAAGTATACCTAGTTCATTTTTGAACTATATTTTGAATTTGAACTACCAGACAAGATGAACTAGAATCCATGTCTGTGTTTCCGTTTGGACTATTTCGGACATGAAATTAGTGCTGCCACACATTTTACTAAACATTTGTTATTGCAGTGCTACGGTGTTGTTGCCATCATATTTTGAAAAGAACATTTAACTAAAAGAGCTTTTGAAGAAAGCGTTTGAACTAAAAGTTAAAAGTACGAACAATATGTCAACAGAACTTTTGACCTCGTGCATATTACCCGAGTTATGGGTCTCTGAAATTTTTATAAAAAAAGGTCGATTGTCAATATGGTCAATATGGGTATCATTTAAAAGCTTTTGAAGAGATCTTTCAGGAAACACTAATGTTTAACCCATTAAGAGGCGATGCAATTTTAATGTAAAATTATGTTTAGTACTTAATTATTTTCTTATTATTTAATTATCACTAGATTTACAAACAAGTTGAAGGTTGTATAAGATTTGGCATAGACAAATATAGCACTCTAATTATTTTTAACTTGAAATCAAACATTTTGTTAGTTTTAACATAGAATTTCTTGTATATTTTTTTACACTCCGATAGCGTCCATTGAAAACTGCGGCCGATAACATTTCTAAACTAAAAAATGATTTTCAAAATTAATTTTTACATTTTGCAACACTTAGTTAAATTTGAAACCGAACTGAGCTTAAATATTAACGGAGATGTTAGTTCTGACAATCATTTGACAACTTTTGTTCCCAGTCGTAAAACGAAACCGTTATATGAGGGTACATTTTTATTTTAAGCGTTTGCATTTGATTTTAAATTAATTTGAAAACAGTAGTCGCATTCTTAACAACAACAGGAGATATTTCCCAAATGTAAAAATGTTTTTATTATTAAATCGTTTTAAAACTATTTTCTTATAATTTCTGATTTAGTCAATGAAATTTTTAACTCTCTAATGTGTGTGTAAATTTATTAAAATGTTTAATAAAGCATTTTACGAAATAATCTCTATACATTTTATTTCATTTTTACATACGGTTGAACCCTAATGTTTGTACGTAAAAATGTATAAAAGCCTGCAATCAGCTGATTGCGCATTTTTACTAAAAGTCATCTATAAGGGCATTTAAAATGTTTTATTACTATTCCGGTTTTAAGCCATCTGATTTAATGTAACAATTTCTTATCAGTTGTAAATGTTTACAACATGTGAATTTACAATCGGACTTAAATATATAAAACAAAGCAAGCGGTTTATTGATAATTTTAATCGCTTTGTTATTAGATTACATTTTTATCAGCTTTTAATTTTCGTAACAAGTTACAAATCAGCTCTTGCTTGACAGGCAACTCACGCGTCGGTGTCTAAAGGGCAGCCAGGCCTATTTATGTTTCTCTTTGTTTCGTCGTTAACTGTACGTGCTGTGTTTTTTTTTTTCAATAATTGCTTCATGCTGTAACTAACAAAATTCAAATAACAGGGTTTCGAAAACTGTTTATCTAATGTCAGATAGTGAACAATTAACAAAGAAGAATAACAGCATATTTTAGCCTAAAGGAGAAAGTAAACAAATAAGAGTGATATATTCGGCTATGCGAAAGCTATATACCCTTCAAAAAAAAAAAAAAAAAGAAAAAAAAAAATATTGGGGTGACAGAATAAAAAATTAAACTTTTTTTATAAAAATGTCATCGGTTCTAAATGGGTTAAAAGTTTTAGTATTTTCTGAAAGATCTATTTAAAAGCTTTTAAATGAGACCCATATTGATATCTTGAAAAATATGGTGCACAATTGTACTTTTCTATAAAAAGTTCAGAGGCCCATAACTCGTAAAATATGGGCGAGCACCAATCTTTTTACTTAAGATTCTTTCATTGTTCAAAATGATTTAAAAAGATTAGAAGCAGGCGTGGTGTTTGGTCCACTGCCTCGAACGGCATGGACCGATCTTGCTGATTTTCAGTAGCAACATTTTTATTTAAGTTTTCTCTAGTTCATGTAATGCCATGGCAAAGTTAATTTCAACACTAACACGAACGGACAGACGGACATCGCTCAATCGACTTCGACATGCATAAGGACCTAAAATATACATATATACTTTATGGGTTCGGAAATGGATATTCTAGATAGCGAATCAAAAATTAAGAAAAAACATCAAGTGAAAAAATTTTCGCTCGCCCATATTTTTGAAGTTATGGGCCTCTGAAATTTTTATAGAAAAGTACGATTGTAAACCATATTTTGAAGAAATTAATATCGCTATCACTTAAAAGCTTTTGTAGAAATCTTTCAGAAAATACTAAAATATTTGTAAAAATGTTTAACCCATTAAGATCCGGTGACCCTTTTTGTAAAAATAAATTATTTTTTAATTATCTGTCACCTTAATATTTGTTTTTTTTAGGATTTTAAAGAAATCTCTCAGAAAATACTTAAATTTTTGTGAAAAGGCTTAACCCATTAAGAGCCGATGACATTTTTATGTATTTTTTTTTTAATTCTCTGTCACCTCAATATTTATTTTTTAAAGCTTTTGAAGAGATTTTTTTAGAAAATACAAAATTTTTGTAAAAAAGCTTAACCCATTAAGAGCCGATAACATTTTTATGTAGAAGTAAATTATGTTTTATATCTCGGTCACCTTAATATTTGTTTTTAAGCTTTTAAAGAGATATTTTTTATAAAATACTAAAATTTTTGTAAAAATGCTTAACCCATTAAGAGCCAGTAACATTTTTTTTTGCAAAATAAAATATTTTTTAATTATCTGTCACCACAATATTTTTTTAAAGCTTTTAAAGAGATTTTTTGTTAGAAAATACTAAAATTTTTGTGAAAATGCTTAACCCATTAAGAGCCGACGAAATTTTTATGTATTATTTTTAAATTCTCTGTCACCTCAACATTTATTTTTTAAAGCTTTTAAAGATATTTATTGTTAGAAAATATTAAAATTTTTTGTAAAAATGCTTAACCCATTAAGAGCCGGTGAAATTTTTTGCAAAATAAATTATTTTTTAATTATCTGTCACCACAATAATTATTTTTTTAAGCTTTTAAAGAGATTTTTTGTTAGAAAATACTAAAATTTTTGTAAAAATGCTTAACCCATTAAGAGCCGGTGAAATTTTTTGCAAAATAAATTATTTTTTAATTCTCGGTCACCTCAATATTTGTTTTTTAGGCTTTTAAAGAGATTTTTTGTTAGAAAATACTAAAATTTTTGTAAAAATGCTTAACCCATTAAGAGCCGGTGAAATTTTTTGCAAAATAAATTATTTTTTAATTCTCGGTCACCTCAATATTTGTTTTTTAGGCTTTTAAAGAGATTTTTTGTTAGAAAATACTAAAATTTTTGTAAAAATGCTTAACCCATTAAGAGCCGATGACATTTTTATTTATTATTTTTTAATTCTCAGTCACCTCAACAATTTTTTTTAAAGCTTTTGAAGAGATTTTTTAAGAAATACTCAAATTTTTATAAAAATGCTAAACCCATTAAAAGCCGGTGACGTTTTTTGTAAAAATAAATTATTTTTTAATTATCTGTCAACTCAATATTTTTTTTTTTTGAAAAATTTTGAAATGATCTTTTAGAAAATACTAAAATTTTTATAAAAATACTTGACCCATTAAGAGCCGATGACATTTTTATGTATTTTTTTTAATTCTCGGTCACCTCAATATTTGTTTTTTAAGCTTTTGAAAAGATATTTTTTATAAAATACTAAAATTTTTGTAAAAATGCTTAACCCATTAAGAGTTGGTAACATTTTTTTGCAAAATAAATATTTTTTAATTATCTGTCACCACAATATTTATTTTTTAAAGCTTTTAAAGAGATTTTTTGTTAAAAAATACAAAAATGTTTGTAAAAATGTTTAACCCATTAAGAGCCGGTGAAATTTTTTGCAAAATAAATTATTTTTTAATTATCTGTCACCTCAATATTTATTTTTTTAAAGCTTTTAAAGATATTTTTTTTTAGAAAATACTAAAAGTTTTGCAAAAATGCTTAACCCATTAAGAGCCGATGACATTTTTATGTATTATTTTTTTAATTCTCTGTCTAATTTTAAGTCTCAACATTTGTTTTTTGGTTAGAGTTACTTCACTTAACAACGTTTACATTAATGGTGAAAGATGTATAAGATTCGTTTTTATTTAAAAAACTTTCTCCGTTAATAATTCTAAATTATCAGCTGTTTAATGTTTCCATTTGCATTTTATTGAAATAATAAAGTAAATAAAATTGCTTGGATTCATATAAAAATTCTGTAATTTAGCGCGATTGTATGAACATGCTCTCGATTTTTTCTTTTTGGTAGAAATTTTGCAAATATTTGTAAACGTATTCAAAATTATTGCATTGTCATTCACTGCATTTTTTTTAATTTTAAGCCAATAGGAAGTTAGTGAAAATCAAATGCAAACAGACGACAACAAACAATTAAATAAACGTGGTTTAAAATTATAAAAAAAAAACGAGAGAAAATATCTGACTTTTACGGGTTTGAGATCAAATGAATTGTCTGTCTGTTATCTATATTTTGTTGTTTTTTTCATATTAAAAAAAAAAAATACATTCCTTTAGAGATAAGAACAAACACAAGCTGTTGTCTCACCAAATGTTTTCGGATCATTTAGTGAAAACTTAGCATTTACTTAAAGAACATACTGACAACCAGTTGCGTTGTTTTTTCTTGTGGTTTTATTGGTTTGAAGAACTTGGCGATAAGACTATTTCAAAAACTTATTTACCACCATTTTTCCCAGCATATAAATACTTGATATTTTAGTGAACACTTTTCATTTCATTTCGTTTGATTTAAAACAACTTGACTTGAATTTCGATTTTGTTTAAATTTAAAATTTAATTGTGCAGAATTTCTATAAGAAAAAAAAAAAGAAAAGAAAATTCGATATCAAAAGAAATTAAAATGGAAGTTCCACCACCTTTAGCTTTAAAACGGTCAATGTATGTTCCCAATAAAACTTTAATGGGACCCGGACCCTCCAATTGTTCACAAAGAGTTTTGTCCGCCTTAAGTAACCCGGTTTTAGGACATTTACATCCAGAATGTTTACAGGTGAGCTAAAAGAAAAACTTTTAAAAGCTTTTACTGAAATGTGAAATAAACGCAAATGGAAGTTAATGTGTTGAATAAAATTAAGAGGATTTTAAAGAAGTAATAAAAATTTAAATTAAATAAGTTCTCGCTCTATATATTCACAAATGTATGTATGTATGTGTGTGTATGTGTGTGTGTGTTGTGTGTTTTTTGTACATTGCATTGTAGCTTTTAACATTTCTTAACCGATGGATCGCTAAAAATAGTTTTGGCAGATAAAACTTTGCACTCAAAGTTTGATAAAGAACACCACAGATTTCTTAGTGCAATTCTCACAATTAAATGCTTAACATTTGCATGTTAAAATTTCTTAAAAAACGTAACAGAATTCCTAACACTTGAACAAATAAACTGATAACTTAACCTGAAATCTGAAACCACCAAACCACCACTTCACCACCAATTCAACTCAGGGTAAATAAATAACTTTTATACTCTTAGGGTTCTTACAATTTTAATTTTGAGTTACCTTACTGCTTAAAGGAAAGAGTAAGAAAGCTCAATGGTGACTCTATAGACTCACTGGGGCATCTATGCAATGTGTTAAAAAAAGGAATCTCATTTCCTAAAGCCGTACCTCTTTGTCTACAATACGTTTTTTACTACGGGCTCATTCAGTTATAGTCGATTGACAAAAAAAAAAAAAAAAACACAACGAATTACAGAGAGCATTCGTTTTTCAGCGGAATAGTTCGATTGTAGAAGAAACTGCAGAATATTTTTCTGTTACTTTTATTGTGTAAATGATCAGATTGAATATCCTCTTCGGCTTAACCTTTCTTTTTTTCTAGTTCCGTTGCATTGCAACATATTAGTAGTCATTTCCTGAGTGCTAGTTCAACGACACACAAAAGAAAAATAATAATCAAATGCACCTTTATTTAATTTAATTATTTTTTACAATGGCAACCCAAATGACCACTACAAATATTTTTTTATTTTTAACCGACTTAAAAAAAGGAGGTAACCAACTCGAATGAATGTTGCTTCAAAAAAAGAAGGAGGTTATCAATTCAGACTGAATGTTGCTTTTTTATGTTTGTGCCTGCAGAGCTCAGTCATTTCTGAACCGATTTTGAAAACTTTTTCCAATTTGATAGATTATGCTTACAAATTGGTCTTGTTTTCGAAACAGTTCATAATCTTAAAAATTAAAGGGTGTCCCCATACAACATACATGTTTTTTAAATCTATTATGAACCGTAAAGCGCACTTCTTTAAAACTCAAAAAATGTGTATTACTATAGCTCCTTATAGCAAAAAGTAATACAAAAATAAATCTAAAAATTAAAGGGTGTTCCCATAGGTAACGTAAATTAACTTATATGCGCCTATCTTTTGAACCGTTATAGACAAACGCTTGAAAATAAGATAGGATGTCGATTACTATGTCCGTTATAATAACAAGTATAAACATTCAAAATTATAAATTAAAGGGTGTCCCACTAGTTAATGTAATTTTATGTATATGGCCAAAGTTTTGAACTGTTAAATTTACAAAGAACCTTTATTGCTATAACAACAAATATAAAATTTGAATTTGAAATTAAAGGGTGTTCCCATATTTGAAGTAAATGAACGAACTTATATGGCCTTACCGTTTGAACTTTATATACAAACACTTGAAAATTAAATAAAATTTCCCTTTGCTTTGTCTGGTATATTGAGAAGTGTAAATATTTAAAATTATAAATTATAGGGTGTTACAATAGTTGCTGTTATTTGATTTATATGACCAAACTGTTGAACAGTTGTAGGCAGTAGATTGAAATTTGCACAGAACTTTAATTGCTAACAGACCACCCTAAGTACGGGCGTTAGGCAAGACGTAATTTAGCGTCTACTTTTTACGCTGTAATGAGTAACTTAAATACGAGCGCCAACGTTGTGAAACGAACAGTATTGTTTACTTATCTTATTTGCTAAAAACCACAAAATTAAAATAATTAAGAGAGATAAAATCGCGAAATTGACCTTAAAGTAGCTGTAATGTCATTACTGTTGGAAATACTTTTGTATATACCACAAAAAGAACAATAACAACACTTCTTTTGCAGCCAACTTCACTTTTTACGCGCGTCAAAATTAGATTTTTCAATTGTTCAACGTTAGCGTCGCGCTATTTGGGTTGGTCTCATACATTTTGCATGGGCATGAGAATTTTTGACAGTTAAATAACGTCTTACGCTCGTATTTAGGGTGGACTGTAAGTCCGCTTTAACAAGTAACAAACTTGAAATTAGAAATTAAAGGGTGTCCCTATAACTAAAGTAATTTGACCTATATGGCCCTATTTTTGAAATCGTTACAGACAAACTTTTGAAAATTAGACAGAATGTCCATTATTTTATCAATTACAAAAACAATTATAAATATACAAAATTATAAATTAAAGGGTGCCCTAATGGTTGTAATATGATGTTTAGGGCCAATCTTTTGAACAGTTAAAATTTAAACAATTTTTTTTACTGTGTCAGCATTAAAAAGTTAAAAAATAAAGGTCACCATAACAGCTACATTCATATTTAGTTCTACGACATACAAAAAATCCTGACGCAATCTTTTGATGTTTTGAAGTTGGATTTTTTTTTTTGCAAGAACTTTTAATTCATTTGTTTTATTTTTAATTTATGTCTTCTTTTATTTTCAGATAATGGATGACATTAAACAGGGCATTAAATATATTTTTCAGACATTTAATGAAGCCACCATGTGCATTAGTGGCTCTGGACATGCTGGCATGGAAGCTGCACTTTGCAATCTAATCGAAGATGGCGATGTAGTTTTATTAGCCACTACTGGCATTTGGGGTCATCGTGCTGCTGACATGGCCAAACGTTATGGTGGCGATGTTCGTTTTGTTGAAGCTCGCTTTGGTCGTTCGTTAGCTGTTGATGAGATAGAGTTCGCTATGGAAGGTCATAAGCCGCAGATATTATTTTTAGCACAAGGTGATTCATCGACCGGTATTTTACAATCGCATTTAAGAGAAATTGGTGAATTGTGTCGCAAATATAATTGTTTGTTTGTTGTTGATACGGTGGCTTCATTGGGCGGCACTGAATTTTTAATGGACGAGTGGTTAATTGATGTGGCCTATACGGGCTCGCAAAAAGTACTCGGTGCTCCGCCTGGCATAACACCCATTTCATTTAGTAAAAATGCCATAAGGCGTGTGGTAGAACGTAAAACGAAAGTGAAAGTCTACTATTTTGATGTACTGTTATTGGGTCAATATTGGAATTGTTTTGGTTCGTCACGCATTTATCATCATACCATCTCCTCAACACTTCTATATGGCCTGAGGGAAGCCTTGAGTCAGTTTTGTGCTCAAGGTCTAAAAGAAATCATACATCGTCATCAAGAGTGTTCGTATCGTTTGCAACAGGGCATTAAGGATTTGGGTTTGGAATTGTTTGTTACAAATCCCAGCGATAGATTATCGACTGTAAACACCATTAAAGTGCCAGTGGGTATTGATTGGCGCAAAGTGGCTGACTACACCATGAAAAAGTTAGTTTGAAATTGTTAATTTTATTTTAAATGATTTTTTAAATATTTTTTTCACCAATCAGATACAATTTGGAAATAAGTGGTGGTCTGGGTCCAACTGTTGAGCGTGTCTTTCGTATTGGTCTTATGGGTGAAAATGCAACTATTGAACGTGTCGATTTAGTGCTAAATGTCTTGCACGAAGCCATACAGAGCACAAAACTTAATTCTATAAATGAAATTTCGAAAATTTAAAAATTAAATTTATTTCAAGAAATGTAAAAGTTCCAAAAAAGAAAATTTTATAATTCTTATTTGCAATTTTTTATAATATAAATACATAAGATAAACTAGTTTTTTAAGATAAATAATAAAAATAAAATTTTAAGTTTTGTATTTTTTTTAACAATAGTATCTATGCAACAACAAAAACGTGTTAAAATAATCACTTTATTTACTTCGAAAAACTTCAAACTTTTAATATTTCTAGACTCAAAATAGCTGAACTATTCAAATTTTTACAGAAGTTATATTATGGCTGCTACAGTAGCAAACAATTAATTGAGGTTAAAAATGAAAGCGTACATAACCTAGTTTTTTAAAAACACTGTAGACAAAAACTTAAAAATTACACAGAGTATGTAGCTTTATGTAAAGTATATGGCCTTTTAAATTTCTATAGGCAGAATTTTGAAATTTACAAACACTTTTTATTCTTATAAATATAAAAACAAGTAAGAATGTTATATTCGGCTATGCCGATTTTTATACACCTTTCACCATTTAAGTAAATGTAGTTTAGTGAAGTTACTTCAATCAAAAAACAAATTTTGGGGTGACAGCGAATTAAAAAAAAATTAAGTACATATAAATGTCATCGGCTCTTAATGGGTTAAGCATTTTTAAAAAATTTTAGTATTTCCTGAAATATTTTATCAAAAGCTCTTAATAACGTCCATATTGACAATAGAATTTGTTGATGAAAATTTCAGAGGCCCATAACTTAGAAAATATGGGCGAGCGCTAAATTTTTCACTTGATATTTTTTTTTTTATTTTTTTAATTCTCTATTGGAAAATTTAGAGGCTAATTTTCAATAGGAAAACTTTTCGAAACTATTGATTAATTCACAAAACCCCTTGTATCCGTATATACTGTGTATTGTTCAATTAAAATGCAATACTGTATGCTTGTTGTTGCAAATTTTCATATAAAATTTTAATACACCAATACACTTTTATTTTGCATGTTTTTGAAAAGTTGTATTGGTAATCGTGTTGTCAACTACATGTGAATTCCATATCACATTGAGAAGAAGAATATAACAAGACATTTGTATTGTTGATGTTAAAAATTTGTTAACAAAAAAAAAAAAAAAAAAAAAAAAAAAAAAAAAAAAGAATAAATGGATAGATAGCATATCAAAAGTATACTTTTCGCATAAAAAATTTAAAATTTAGCTTTTTCCAGTCTTATTGTCCATTTTACTTCCTGAAAACCTTCTTCTGAATACTTATTTTCTTCTTCTTATTTGCTTTTTGAAGTTTAATATACAAAATAAATTGATACAATAATACACTGCGTGTTCACAAGCATATAAACAGAAAGTGTATTCCGTACAAAATACACCATACAAGATTTTGTGAATTAAGCATGTCTTATCGATTGGCGTATTTAAATTTTCTCTAGGTCATCTAGTTCTCTGGCAAAGTTTATAAGATTCGGCATGGCCAAATAAACATTTGAACTTTATGCGAAAATCTTTAAGAACATACTTGAATAAGGCAAGCGTTTTTAAGAGCTATTTCACCCAAATTCCTATTTCCTTATGAAACCATTCGATGCAACATGTTTGTTAATGCCTACAAAAAAAAAACCTTCCGCTCCTAATGTTTTACTAGCAATAAAAAAATCATAACTTTCCCAAACTTAAGTAGACTCGACCCTATGGCTGACATCCAAAATGTATTTATACAAAGTTTATATACAGTTTTGCTGCGGTATTTACATCTTGTTCATATACAAAGTTGCGAAACAAAGCATTATTTTAGAAACTGATGCTTTAGTTGCTCGGTTGCAACGTTTCTAATACTTGTCTGCAACATGTTGAAATGGTATGCATTGTAAACATTTAGTAACACGGCAATATGGAATACAATAAAAAGTTGTTTGAATACAAAGCAACTGACGTTTTGGAAGTCAGCCTATTTAACTGTTTTAGGCGAAGCAAAAATTACCAGAGTAACAAACCGGGTATAGTTTCAGTTGTATACCAACCAATTTAAGCTTGAAATTGCAGATTGCCGGCATCAAATGCAAAGCATTTCCATTAATTTGTTTAAAAAAAAGATAGTTGCCAGATAAAGTTTATATCAAACTAAGTTTAAGTTTTATTTATTATAATCAAACTTTAAAACAGTTCTTTCTTAAATGATTACAGTTTGATTTAAACGGTGAAAATAAAAAAAAATGTTTTATTAAAACAACACAAAAATCCTTAACCTTGTTTCTGTGCAAGTTCACGGGCCTTGGCGCGTTCCAATTTAGCGATGCGAGCCAAACTCTTTGATCCCAAAATACCACCACCCCAGTGTCTGCGTATTTCATCATGACGATCGTTATAGTTCGTTTTAATGGCTTCAACGACCTTGCTGAAATTCGCCTTATCGTTGGGTTCTACATGGGTCAATGCCAAAGCAGTGCAGGTCTTGCGACGAACTAGCAGACCGAGACGAGCTTTACCCTTAACAATGCAGTATGGGACACCCATTTTGCGACACAAAGCAGGCAAAAATAAAACCAACTAAAAAGAAAAGTTTTCAATTAATTTAAAAATCATTTAAATAAAAGAAAAAAATGTTAAGCAGATATTTAATCAGATTGTCAAGCTTCCACAAAACTGCCATTTATTATTCCCTCAAGAGGGACTAAATAAATACACAAATTCAGTTGAAGAAATTCAATTTTCACATCATTAAATAAATGCTCCTTTACATTATAACAGCAAGGCCCACTACTTCCTTCGCCTGCGTGACATTTCTATAATTTTCCAAAAAAATATTTCATGTAAGTAAACTCACCTCAAGGGGATCAACATCATGAGCAATCACGACCAATTGCGCTTTTTTCTGTTCAACCAATTTTGTGACGGTGTTAGTACCAGCACGAATGAAAGTAGGCTTCTTCTTGGGTTGGACATCCTTACCCTTAGCTTTGGCCTCGGCAATCTTCTTCAAGCGCTGCTTCTTGGCAATGGCCGATTCGGGACGGTATTTCTCCAACAATTTGAACATTTTGACAGCAGTAGTCTTGTCCAAAGTTTGGCTAAACTGATGTATTGGTGGTGGTACCTTCAAACGTTTTTGCAAAACAGCCTTTTGCCGTTGAACGCGAATGTATTTGGGCCATCTTACAAAGCGCGACAAATCGCGTTTAGGTTGAATATTCTGACCTAAAATAAACAAATACAAAAATTCAATTTCTCCACTTTTGCTTTATCAAGTTTGAAAAACAACACTTACCGATACCAAAATTTTTGGGACGCTTTTCAAAAAGTTGATTAACAACTTTCTTCACGACCGGCTTTTTTACGGCCAAAGGAGCTGGGGCAACCTTCTTAGTCACGGGCTTCTTCTTTGGTCTGGGCTAAAATAAACAAAGCAACTGTATGAATTTGTACACAATCAATTTTTTCGTAGAATGTCTAATTTCACAAAAACACTTTATTCTTTCATTATTTTTACTTTATTTACCTTCTTAACAACCATTACGAATTATGTTTTTTACAAGATGTAAATGAAAAAAGCAGATTTTCACACAGGTCAAATAAAGACCAGCTTTTATGTCTGCTTGTCAAAAAAGAAAGGAGTTGAGCAAAACGGAAATATTTGTAATGTCAAACATTTTACAGAGTTGTTTTTTTATGCATTACAAGTGACACCTGGTGTTAGTTTTGTAACACAGTAAGAAAAATTTAGCTATGCACAACAAAATAGCAGTACAGTCCTTTTCAGTTTATATAATCTTTAATATTATAATTATGTTGTCGATTCTTTTCATTACAAAAATTTAATAAACGCGAGAATTTTGCATGAGGAGCTTAGTCTTTCAAAACGGTATATTTTGTATTAAAAACACAAGCAAATGTAGACATTTTTTTAACATTTGCTTTTGTTTTTCATGTAAAGTTTCACTTCACCAGCGCGTTTTTTAGAATTGACACCAATATTTAGTTAACTTTTATTGAAAATTTGTTATTATTTAAAGTTTTGAAGACCAAGAGATTGTTAATTACTATCACGAAAATTTATGTTGGCTTTTAAAAATAGTGAAACACTAACGTGAGGGAAACGTTATATCTATATCATAAAAGGCAAAGTATTGCTTCTCGAAAGGTGGTAAAGGAAATGTCAAAATACTTTTTCTAAGCCTGAGGAGACAGCAGGAGACAACTTAGCAAATGCTGGTAGTTCTGAAGGAGCCTTTAGGCAGGTGGTACTTTCATGTTACATAATATGGTAACTATAAATATCATCTAGCTAAAATGATGATCGAGGAAAATTAAATTTGCAGCACGAAAGAAAGAGAGCCATAGCCTGTGAATGTTGCGTGCAACTTCAATCTTAAATTACTTGCGACTCAATTATAAGAAATTTCACCAATTCTTAGTCAAATTAAATAAAACAGAAATCAATACTAAGTATATTACTAGATAGCTACTAAAAAAAAAGAGTTGTCTCCACAAAATATAAATGAATACGATTAAACGCAAATGAAAAAAAGTTAAAGCTAGACAAACAATCATTTGCAGCGTTGAATCTTATCTAAATTGTGTGAAACCTATGCATAGTCCGTATTCACACTTTGAAAATTTCGTTGCGAAACTCTTCAGTTTGTTAGAGAGAGAAAAGACGAATAGAAACGTGTACACTGTTTCATGTACTTGCGATTCTCTTTTGTTTTGTTATTCGTAATTTTAGCAAGAAAAAATCTAAGCAATCAGGGCCAAAATTGCTGAAAGAAAATTTGAATGTGTGGACACAAATGCAATATCAAAAGAGAATTTCAGAAAATTGCAGGAACAAAAATTTCATGTGTGGACGAGAACTTACTGAAAATCCAAATGCAGATCGCCTTTAATTTTAATATAGATTTAAAGTGTTGCTGTATTCGTTCGCATTCTAAAAGAAAGAAACCTGATTTTGTTGTTTATTTTGTTTCTTTATGTACACCTAAGTTTTCTTTCGCTTAGAATGCGAACAAACATATTTATTTACTATAATAAAATAGGACATAAGGTTTTATGTTAGAAGAATCAATTAATTTTTTTATTGCCTTCTCTACGAATTCTTTAAGAATTTATAATTGACCTAGATTAAAGAAGTGAGGTTATACTGAAAATAAATGATTATATAATTACCTCTGCTTTTTCCATTTATTGCTTCTTTAGTCTCCTAAAAAATAATATTTATTATGCAGTTAATTTAAAATAAAAATAATTTATAAAATAAACCTCAAAGAAGACACCTAATTTTAATAAATTACTTGATTTTTACAGTGAAAATTGTTAAAAAAAAATTCTTTTAACATTTAGGTAAAAAGAAATTTGTTATTTGTAATATTTTGTTTCTAGCTATAAAAATGTTTGTTGGGTTGCTAATTTAAAATTCAACTCTGAAACTATGAACTGATTATTTGACTTTTTCCTTATATTTACATTCCATTCTCCCTAGTTTTTTTTAATTTTCTTTTCATACTGGTTTAATTAGATTGATTTGGTTTGTCTTTCCTTCAGTCATTCGTCTTTTTTTTGGAAAGAATTTTTTATCGGGAAACAAAAGTGCGTGAATAGAAGAGTAATTTTTCAATTAAACAAATTGGCAATAATAAATTAGTTAAAAGTTCATTAAACTGCTTGAATCAATTTGCAGTATCTGTGTTTAAAAGTGTTCATATGTAAATATCCAATAAAAGAAAAGAAATTGAAGTAAAATAAATGTAAAAATTTAATCAAAAGTGATAATTCATAGATACATCCACCATTTTTTATTTTCATTATATTTTTGTTTACTTTTTTTTGTTGGACATTCGTGGTAAAAATAAAAACGTTAAAAGAGAAGGAAAAACGAAAATGCTTTATTGCATTCTGTAAATGGAACAAAATCAAAAGAATATAAAATTAATTTAGAATTCAAACAAAAAATCTGGAAGTATTTTTTTTTACCTCCTTCAGTTTTAATAATAAAACAAATTGGAATAGTGAAACATGAATCAGGCAGTAAAATGAAAAGCAAATAATGATGATGTTGTGAATGTATTAAATTGTCTTTGCAAAGCTTTTCTGTAGATCCTTTTATGGTCTATGGCTAAAATATGGCACATGCTAACAATGCTGCTATGGCCACAGGTGGCGGTGGTGGCAGTGGCTTAGGAGTTACTGTTGGTTGCAGCAGTGGTACAGGTATTACGGCAAATGTTAACACTCATGCTGTTGTTGTTTGGGAATATGAATCACGCAGCTGTAAATGGTTGCCATATTCTCCTGCCGTCTCTCAACATTTGGAACGTGCTCATGCCAAGAAATTGACGCGTGTTTTACTTAGTGATGCTGATCCGGAATTAGATAAATACTATGTCAACGTAAGGACCATGACTCAAGAGACTGAAGACGGTTCAATCCGTTCTGTAGCGGGGGTGCGACGTATGTTTTATACTCCTACATCACCTGCCGGCAAGGGCACAAAATGGGAATGGGCCGGATCATCATCGGACGATTGGCATCCCTATAATATGCATGTTCAATGTATTATAGAGGATGCCTGGTCAAAGGTTGGTTTATAAATTGTCTCTATAATTAATTAATTATTTTTAAATGTTTGCAAAAAATCATTTAAAATACAAAATCATATTTAGGAATATACTTTTTGTATTTGTTAAAAAAAATAGTTATTTTTATTAATTGTTCGGTTATTGATGCGGCTTTGGCAAATTTAAATTATTATTTTTTTAATATTTTTTGTTAAAATGTAAGTACGTGATAGAAATCGGTCGACTTGAAACAGTCGTTTAAAAGAATGTAATGAATTACGACTGAATTTTTAACACAAACTAAATTTTAAACATTTTAAAAATTTAGAAAGGGAGCTTCCATAAAAAATATTGATTGATATTGTTGATTATTTAAAGCTGCTCAGTTTCTGGAATACCTTTCTTTTCTAAATGTAATTCGGCCTCGGCGGCTAGTTTGGGGACGCTTAAATGCGGCTTTTTTTTATTTGCCTTACTAGCGATCGTTCATCAATGTCTGAAAAAATCTTACGTTTGCTTGGTTTTGCAACATTTTCTGCATCTGAATAACGCTTAAAAATATTAAAAACCGTAGATTTGAGTTTATTTAATATTTCTGCAATATTTCGGTCGGTTTTTCCTGTTTTAAAATGTTCCATTATTAGTTGCCTTATTTCTGGAAATGTCTGCGAACCACGAGGCGCCATATTTAATAAATTGATGTTTAAATAATTGGATATTTGTTCAATAAACTCACGCGACTATTTATTATTTTTTTTGCAAAATATTCCGTTACCAATATGTTAAGAAAACGAAGTTGCCATATGTCCTACTATTACTTTGACGACGTAAAGTTTACAAGTTGTTTGAATTTTGTGTTATTGTTTTTATTTTGCAATATTTTAATTTTTTTTTTAATATTTCTAATAAACTATAACAGTAGTAGTAAAACTAAAGTAAAAGTTTTCTTTAGAAATAAATGTTTTCAATAAAATATTAAAAGTTTACAAACTACAGTATTTGTCCCAATATAACTTTGAGCCACTGTATTTATTAAAAAAATTGAATTTATTAAAAAAAAAAACAAATTAAAAAATAATGAAAAAATATAATTAAAAATGAAAAAACTAAAATTACTAAAAAAAACTTTAAATATCATCGAAAATTGAAAATATGAAAAAAATTGTTTAGTTATTGCTTCTTAATTATGCAAATGGAATTAAATAAACTTAAAATAAAACCTGAAAATATATTTTTTTATGCGTAAAAATCTTTTAAATATTTCATTTTAGGGAGAACAAATACTAGACCTGTATGGCACCTCCAGTCTTCCCTACACCATTAACTTTTGCAATTTAACACAAACACGACAGCCCAGTGGACCGATACGAAGTATAAGACGTACACAACAGGCTCCATATCCACTTGTAAAACTAACACCTCAGCAGGCTCAACAATTAAATGGTAAATTAAATCAATACAAAAAAAGAACGTTTTATTCTAATTTTTAATTTCATTTTTCCAACAGTTCAAATAAATTACTCCGAATATAATCATAAAAGAAACAATACTTTACCCAAATTAGCAGCTAAGAATCATATTGACAACAACAATAAGCAGCAACATTTACAACGTGTAAATAATAATGGAACATTTGCTGTCAATAATACCAGCAACAGTCGTCAGCCCCAATCTTTACCACCATCTCATAGCCATGCACATGGCCATCAACAGCATAATACCTTGCATTCAGCATCTATACAATTACAACAACAACAACAACAACAGCAGCAGCAACATAATAATCGTAAAACGACTAAACGTAATGGTGAATTATCTACGGCGAATTTAAGGCAAATTTTAAACAATCTCAACATCTTTGGTAGCAGTAGTTCAAAACATCATCATCATCAACAGCAGCAGCAGCATCAACAACAACACCACCAACACAATAACCATAAGAGTGTAAACGGTTCCGCTACGAATCATTTGCACTCTTTTACGCATTCCAGCAATGTTTTGACTTCTTCGATGAGCAGCCATCACAGTCGCTGTTCCGAGGGCTCATTACAATCGAAAAACAGCAGTCGCATGAGTATGCATCGGTCACGTTCTCGCACCCGCGCCTCAGATACGGATACGAATAGTATGAAATCTCACCGTAGACCCAGTGTTGATACAGTCTCAACGTATCTCAGTCACGAGAGTAAAGAGAGTTTACGTAGTCGTAATTTTGCCATATCAGTCAATGATCTGTTAGACTGTTCCTTGGGTAGTGATGAAGTTTTTGTGCCTTCCTTACCCGCTTCCACCACTATGTCTTCTTTATCGTCGTCTTCTTCGATGATGACTGCAGAAAGGGCTCCTGCGCCGCCACCTATACCCTCAGCAGGTTCCATTTCTGTGGCGGCGTCTGGTACGTCGTCATCTCAACACTCCCTATCATCTTCTTCGTCTCAGCAACAGCAGCAGCAATTGCAACAACAACAACAACCAATTGCTGGTTCAATTGTTGGTGTAGATCCTGCCAGTGATATGATCTCACGTTTTGTTAAAGTCGTTGAGCCGCCAGTATGGCCCAATGCCCAACCCTGTCCAATGTGTATGGAAGAGTTGATACACAATGGCCAAAATCCAGCCATCGCTTTAAGTCGTTGCCAACATTTAATGCATTTGCAGTGTTTGAATGGCATGATTATAGCACAACAAAATGATTTGAATAAGGTAGGTTCAGCAGGCAGCTGTGTCGCCACAGCCCCCACTTGGGACCACTTGTTGGTTCCTTTAAGTTGGGTTAAGGTAAGTAGCCAAATGTCCGTAGAACTATGTACTACAAAGTTTGAATAAAGAGTTTGCATTTAGTTACATCTTAAGTTGCGCAGGCTGTGGGTCCTGTCGATCCTAATGGTGTCTTTGTGATGCCTGAAGATGGGAGGGTGGGTCCTTAGGTCCCCCTTAGCTTCGCTTGTTGTAGTGCCAAATCACCCCAAAGCCCGCTAAAAGAGTTTATTATAGTGACATCATAACTCGAGATCTTTGCAAGATTCTACAGCTTTGAATTGCCCAGAAAATCAGCCATATCCTCAGAGACGGGTGGACGATGGAAGGGTAAATGTTTCAAAATCTCCTCCTCATCCCGGCAACTTTTACAAAAATAGTTGAACAAAAGATTCAAACGTTTAGTGAGAACATCAGTGGTGCAGCATGGCCACAAACATGCATATTTGTCCCCGAGGAGTCCGCAGTAAATCAGCAGTCTTTTCCCGGTCATATTGCGGCCACAAAAGCCCGGATACCGACAAGTAACCTTATTCGGCCGTTTATTCTGTGCATGCCTACTAGCCGATTTATTTCCCTGTCTCTAAGAAAGCTTCATGATCTGGCAAGTTCATTTACAACTTAATCCAAGGCACCCAAAAGAGTTGCATTTAGTCATTTCATTATAAATAGTTTAGGACAATGCTTATATATTTGTATTTTCATAACGACCAGGGTCTCACCTTGTCAAAGGCTGTATGTCAACTTATCATATATTTCTTCCTCTTTTTCCGCTTTGCTCATCTATGTAGATGTCACAAAGGGAACGAAAATGACAGACCTAAGAGAGTTGGGCTGCAGATGCCTGCCTAATCCAATCTAAACTAAAAATTATTTACTGATAATTGGTAATCTTTATCTTTGGTAATCTTCATCTCCGTTGGTAATCTTCATTTGTTTTCAGTTTTTTACCGAAAAAATCTTAATGTAATAAATAAGTGTTGAGACAAAAGGTGTCATAATCGAACGTATCCAGGATGAGCGAATCGAATCGAATTTTTCATTAACAAAAATTTATGCATAACGGTACGGTCAACCAACGCGATGCGGCAACGGATGTGATACATCTTCGGGGTCCATTTGGTATCCACGTTCTGTGAAATATCTAACATGTGTGATGAACTGACGATCTGTGATATAAAGGCTGGCATGACGAAGCTGCAAGTAGTCGTGTATTTATAATGGCGTTTGTGGGCTTACCCTTGACCAAATCTCGGAGTCTATTGCCTTCCCAATCAAGTAGTGTTGTGGTCTTATGCTGGGATATAGAGTTGGGTCTTGTTCGTGCTTGATGATGTCGGCACCGGTTTGATTCATTGTTTTTTAATTATTTCAATAGTCTTTCATTTGAATTTTTTGTTTAGAAACCAATTTTTTAAACATATTTCTTTTAAACCGACTTCAAAAAAAGAAGGTTACCAACTCGAATGAATGTTGCTTCAAAAAAAGAAGGAGGTTATCAATTCAGACTGAATGTTGCTTTTTTATGTTTGTGCCAGCAGAATTCTAGTTGTTTCTGAAGCGATTTTAAAATTTTTTCATAGATTATGCTTACAGATTGTTATTGTTTTAAAAACAGTTCATAAACTTAAAAATTAAAGGGTGTCCCCATACAACATACATGTTTTTTAAGTGTATTATGAACCGTAAAGTGCACTCCTTTAAAATTAAAAAAAAATTGTGGTAATATAGCTCCTTATAGCAAAAAGTAATACAAAAATAAGTCTAAAAATTAAAGGGTGCCCCCATAGGTGACGTAAATTGACCTATATGCGCCTCTCTTTTGAACAGTTATAGATAAACGTTTGAAAAATGGAAAGGATGTCGATTACTATGACCGTTATAATAACAAGTATAAACATACAAGATTATAAATTAAAGGGTGTCCCAATAGTTAATGTAATTTGATGTATGTGGCCAAACTTTTACAAAAAGCCTTTATTGCTAAGTTCGCTATAATAAGAATAAAAATTGAATTTAGAAATTAAAGGGTGTTCCTTTGTTTGAAATAAATTGACATATATGGCCCTATCGTTTGAATCGTTATATACAAACACTTTAAATTAAACAGAATGTCCACTACTTTGTCTGGTTTATTAAGAAGTATAAATATTTAAAATTATAGGGTGTTACAATAGTTGCTGTTATTTGATGTACGTGACCAAACTGTTGAACAGTTGTAAGCAGTTGATTGAAATTTGCACAGAACCTTTATTGCTAAGTCCGCAATAACAAGTATCAAACTTGAAATTAGAAATTAAAGGGTGCCCTATAAGTGATGTTATTTGACCTATAAGTCCCTATCTTTGAAACCTTGAAGTATAATAAAGTATAAAAAAAAGTATAAATATTTAAGATCAGAAATTTAAAGGTGGCCCAATGGTTGTAATTTGATGTAAAAAAAAGTGTAAAAAATAAAGGGTCGCCACATACCAACTGAATTTTATTGTTTAATCTGCATTTATATTTTGTTCCACTACATATAAAAAATCCCGACGCAATCTTTTTCAAAAATTAGAATAAATTTAATGTATAACTACCGTTATAAAGACATATAATTTAAAGTTTGTCTGTTTTAAAGCCTGTTTTTTTTTTTTTTGCAAGAATTATTCCTCTTTTTCTTAATAAAATAATTCGTCAATTAAATTAATCGAAATGACAATTCTTTGTCGCTTTGTCGTCACTCATGTTAATTTTTTTCTTCTTCTTCTTCTGCTTATTTGTTTAATGCTTAAAGTTTAGACAGATTTGATGTTTCTTTAAATGTTTATTGTTTAGTTGCCTCGTCTGTATTGAAAAATAGTTTTTCGGGTCATTATATTTTTATTTAAATTTATTACAAATTTTGGTTGAATGAATACAAATTTACAATTTTAAACTGAATCATAAAACTTGGTCCATGTTTTCAGGCCCTGAAATCAATTTATTTTTTCTGCGGAGAGTTCCAAACAAGATTACTTTTTCGCTATGAATATATTGAAATGATTTGGATCACATCTCACAATATTAAAGAGTCTACGTGTATTTTTATTTTCAGGACGAATAAAGCTTATCACTAAGCAGCTTCAATTCTCTGTGACAGTTTGATTCTTCGCAGTCAAACGCTCCTTTAAGAGCTCCTTTAAGATCTTGAATTGAGGTTAATGTCTCAATGATGGGTTCTAAAGAACTTGCGAGGAGTTTCCATAAATCGTTGGGAGATAAATGGCATTTAAGGCATCAACTTTTTTCTATATCATTAATTTTTGTTCGATTTTCCCTTTAAGGAAATTTGATTTTTTAATAAATGATTTTTAAGGAGCCTCAATTTTCTTTTCTTGAAAACAATTCCTTTCATATTCTGTTGCCCTACGTCTAGACGAGCCATTGAGTTTTTGGAAGAAGAATAAAAGAAAGTTGAAATAACGATTAATAATTAAAGCAGAAGTTCATTTATACGTTTGAGCAACTTTTATCGATTTTCGGAAATGAAACGATCAAGCAGAAAATTATATTTTGAACTCAAACACATAAATACTCTAAAATGACATTGATAATTTTCGAAAATTGTTCGCTGGCTGATGGCCATTTACAAAAAAAAAAAAAAAAAATTGTCACACGAAATTATTTTTCTACATAAAAGTTTTTTGTTTTTTTTTTTTAATTTAAATGAATTTCAAAAAGTTTTTAAATGATTTTTATTTTCTTTTTCATATCAACAGAATCTCTTTATTGAATGTCCTGTTTGTGGAATTGTTTATGGAGAGAAGATTGGCAATCAACCGAATGGTACAATGTCATGGACCATTTTAAGTAAAAGTCTGCCGGGCCATGAAGGGCAAAACACCATACAAATTGTTTACGAGTAAGTTTTTAAAGAACATTAATCACAACACAATAAATCAATATTAATTATTAATATTTTTTTTTAATTTACAGCATTGCATCTGGTATACAAAATCAAGAACATCCACATCCAGGGCGGGCTTTCTTTGCTGTGGGATTTCCCCGCGTATGCTATTTGCCCGACTGTCCATTGGGTCGTAAGGTTTTGCGATTTCTAAAAATTGCCTTTGATCGCCGACTATTGTTTTCGATTGGACGTTCGGTGACAACGGGGCGGGAAGATGTTGTTATATGGAATAGTGTTGATCACAAAACGCAGTTTAATATGTTTCCAGATCCCACATACTTGCAACGTTGCATGCAACAGCTGGTGCATTTGGGTGTTACCGATTAAAACTTTTTATTCATTCATTCATTTATTCTAGTTTAATGACATTCATTCATTCATTATTTTTATATTTTCATTTTATATAAATTTTAACTATTCTAACATTAATCTATTTATGAGTGCAATGTCTCGATTCATTAAATCAAACTTGAAAAATAAACAAAACATTATGAACACACAAATACATTCACACACAGACAGATACAGATATGTAAACACCCACCAGTTTGAGCAACTCAAACTTTAAAATGATGAACTGAATTGAAAAAAAAAAACACAAAAGCATAATAATAATATTGTAGAGTAATAAGACTAGATTTAAAGCATAATAGTTTGTTCTATTTTAGGTTTTAAAACAATCAAACAAATTTAAAAAAAGTAAAACAAAAAAAAAAAAACACAAAATCACTGGGGGCCTTTTTAAAATTAAGAAAAAAATTTTTTATAAAAATTTATAAACTGCATTTCTTGGTCCTTAAATTCCAGTTTATTAATTGTAATTTATTATTCATACAGATATATTTTATTTAAATTAAAAAAATTAAACAATGTTAAACATTTTATATTGCGAGTTTTATTTTTTTTTTTAACTAAACACTTTTTTTTTTAATAATTTTTGTTGTGATTTATGTTCTTCCATTTTATTTACGGCTTTTATAGTGAAATGTAGTTTAGAGACTTTTAAACGTATAAATATTTCATTTATATATTTTATGTTAAATTTACTTTTACTTTCACTTCACTCATTAATTACAGAAATATTTAAAAATATATAAAGTTTTTGTATTTTAAGATTTTTATTTTTAAGTAAAATCTATTTAAAACATAATTTTAAACAATTTATTAGTTAAAAAATGAGCATTTTTGTAATAATAATGCGAGCATTAAGTTTTAATGTCTTTTTAAATTTTAAGAAAATAAAATAATGAAAATGATATCATAAACACAACTGCTCTTATAAGACTATTAATTTTTAAACTGCCAGTTTTATTTTAATTTTTTTTTCAATCTCATTTCAAAAATTCGATAATTTTGAACGAAACTTAAGAGTTCATCTAGTAATTGAGAAATGTTGGATAAACTATCGTTGAGAAAATTAGCGCCAAAAAGTATTTGGGACAAACAAATTGTAAGAACTACTAAGAGCCCGTTTACTTTAAACAACTGCACTTTTTACCTTGCAGACGATAGGGATGTATTCCTGAAATTTGTTTTGTTTACTTAAATGTGGATTCGTGAAGCCTGCAATTAACTTAGATAAAGTTCTGTGTCTTCTTCCTTTCTGTGGTAAAATAATTTTGCAGATGTTCCACAAGGATTATTGACAAGAGTTAAGAGGTTATTTTAGCATTTTAAAGTCCCGCCTTCTTTTTACCAGGGACCAAAGTGTTTTGATGATTTGTTTCTTGCAGGAATATTTTTCGATTCAAACTAAAAAAAAAGAGTTTCAAAGGGAGCATTTTTATTTTTTTTCTAAAAAAAAAACAAAAATATCCTGAATCCATTGAACTTACAGACAAGTACAACTCGAATTTTATTGAAAAACTCATTATTTGTATATTTTTCTTAGTCCTCGTCCTCACATGCAACTTTTGTTTCTGCAATTTTGTGAAATTCTCTCCTGAAATTTTATTTGTGTCCCCACACATTAAAAAACTTGTTTTTGCAATTTTGGCCTTGATTGCTTAAATTTTGTTTTTGCTTTATCTTCGAAAAAGACAACAAAAGAGAATTGCAAGTACATGAAAACAGTGTACCCGCGTCTATTCGTCTTTCTTCTCTCAACCGCAAACTAAAGAGTTGCGCAACAAAAGTTGCAAAGTTTGGACAGGGACTTAAGCAATATATTTTTTTGCCATGCTGAAAGACTGTTGTATAAAAGAATTATTGAAGATATAATAATTATATAAAAAAAAATCCTTAAAACATTTAAAACTTTCTCAAAAAATCAAAAATTTTTTCAACCCCATTTCGTAACAAAAATCTCCATTTTGGGATAACCCTTCTAAAACCACGTATACATACATTGATATCTATACACATATGTATAAACATAGTTCTTACAACAAAAAAAAAAAAAAAAAAAAACCGACTTCAAAACAGATAAACGTAAAATCATATTTCCTTAGGACGGATATTATACATTAATTTTATTCTATTATAATTGAGAAAGATCGCGTCAGAATTTTTTATATGTCGTAGAACAAAATATGAACGCACATTAAATAAGAAAATTTAGCAGTTATATGATCACCCTTTATTTTTTACACTTTTTATTGGTGACACAGGAAAACAAAATTTGTTTAAATTCTAAGCGATAGTCTATAACTGTTCAAAAGATTGGTCATATGCATCATATTAAAACCATTAGGGCACCCTTTAATTTCTACTCTTAAATCTTTATACTTGTTATAATATTTGATATGGTAATAGACATTCTGTCTAATTTGCAAGAGTTTGTCTGTAACGTTTTCAAAGATACATCCATATAGGTTAAATTACATTAGTTATAGGAACACCCTTTAATTTCTAATTTCAAGTTTGTTACTTGTTCTGGCGGACTTAGCAATTAAGGTTCTGTGCAAATTTCAATCAACTGTCTACAACTGTTTAACACTTTGGTCATATACATCAAATAACAGCAACTGTTGTAACACCCTATAATTTATAATTTTAAATATTTACACTTTTTGTACCAGACAAAGTAGTGGACATTCAGTTTAATTTTCAAGTGTTTGTATATAACGGTTTAAACGATAGGGCCATATAGGTCAATTTACTTCAAATATGGGAACACCCTTTAATTCCTAAATTCAAATTTTATACCCGTTATTATAACGAACTTAGCAATAAAGGTTCTTTGTAAATTTCAACTATCTGGCTATAACAGTTCAAAAGTTTGACCACATACATCAACTTACATTAACTAGCGAGACACCCTTTAATTGAAAATTTCGAGTGTTTATGCTTGTTATTATAACGGTCATAGTTATCGACATCCTGCCCAATTTTCAAGCGTTTATCTATAAGTGTTCAAAATATAGGCGCAAATAAGTCATTCTACGTCAACAATGGGGGTACCCTTTAATTTTTAGATTTATTTTTGTATTACTTTATGCTATTGGGAGCTATAATAATACGCATTTAATTTAAAAAAGTGCGCTTTACGGTTCATAATACACTTAAAAAACACGTATGTTGTAAGGGGATACCCTTTAATTTTTAAGATTATGTACTGTTTTTAAAACGGCACCAATCTGTAAGCATAATCTTTCAAATTGAAAAAAATTTTTTAAATCGGTTCAGAAATGACTGAGTTCTGAAGGCACAAGCATAAAAAAGCAACATTCAGCCGAATTGATAACCTCATTTTTTTTAAGTCGGTTGAAAACACCAAACTTCATTGTTTTTTTCACTAGGAAAAGTAATATTCCTACGTTGGCCACAGTTCCGAGTAGACGGCGTCAGTATAGATCATACATCGGCGGTCATAAAAAAATATGGAAGTTCTATTAAATACAAAGTTTATATGAAGGCAAATGTAATAAAATAATAATTAACGTGAAAAATTTTTCATGTAAACAAAAAATTCCTTTATTGTGAATTGATTTATCCCTTGAACTTTTTCACTTTTCCTCTTGATTTGTTCAATTAATGTATACCCTTCACCTCAAAAAGTGGAAAAAGGTTATAACCAAGTTTGTCATTCCGTTTGTAATTTCTAAAATATCCATTTTCGACCCCATAAAGTATAAATATTCTGAGTCATTATGCATAGTGAAGTCGATTAAAAGGTGTCCGTCTGTCCGTTCGTGTTACTTGTTAAAATCAATTTTTTCAAGGCACTAGATGGGCTAGAGAAAATTTAAATACGCTGATCGATCAGAAATAGTTTCGAAAATTTTACTACTGATTTTCAGCAAGACCGGTCCATGTCCTTCGAGGCAATGCCTGTCTCTAATTTTTCCACATAATTTCGAATGATGAAACAACTCCAATAAATATAAAAAACAAATATATGGGACAATAGAGAATTAAAAAATACGAATAAGACATTAAGTAAAAAAATTGGCGTTCGCCTATGTTTTCCAAATTATGGGCCTATGAACTTTTATTAGAAAAGGACGATTTTGCACCATATTTTTAAAGATATCAATATGGGTATCATTTCAAAGCTTTTGAACAGATCTTTTAGCAAATGCTAAATTTTTTTCAAAAATGCTTAACTCATTAAAAGCTGGTTACATTTTAATATAAAAATTTTTTCTTACTTTTTTATTTTCCGTCACCCGAATATTTGTTTTTTCTTTAGTAGAGTGACTTCACTTTTCTAGATTTTGATGTTTGCTGAAGGGTATATAAGATTCAGCAAAGCTGAATTTAGCATTTTATCTTGTTTTTTTAGAATTTGTCCCATAAATTAAACATAGAAAATCGTTTTATTGAAATAAATCAGTAGCAGTGTCTCGGGTAACTTTAAAGCGTTAGATGCGTCTTGCAAACCAATAATTGGATTATCCCTAAGTCAATTTCTTGTAATTAATGATTTTCTAACAATTTTATTTTTATATTTTTAAAGTACAATTTAGCAATTTTACAGAGCTTCTTCTTCTTACTTACTCTCAAGTTGCAGTGATAGCTTATATATTTTGAACATTGAAGGCAACAAATATTTCATGATACCAATTTTCACTTTGAGGGGAATGAAAATTTCATAGCAACATAAATTTCACCTCTTATTCACGATAGGGGTGATTAGGTAACGGCGTCAATAGAGCTACAAAAGGGCTTATTGAGTGCAGGTCTGGGCTTGAACATTGAAAATCCAGTGATGGATGTATGTTGAACATAATGGCAGGGCAAACTACAGAGTTGTATCTGTATAACAGAACCTATGAAAACTTATTCTCCATGTCAACTGGCGACAACGTCGTAATGTTAGTATTGCTAAAATCTGGATTCTTCTTCTTTATCGTCAATGTTCTAACAAATATAAATGTCGCTTAAAATTGGCGATTACGATTTGCAATGCAAAAATAGATGTCTGTAAATCTTAATCACTGAAAATATAACGGTTTTTAACTAATCGACGAACTGATGAAATTTCATACAAATGAATTATAAGGCGTTTATCTTCGAGAACATGTTTAAACAAGTTTAGCGTTTTGCGATTTGTAAAAAGCTAATTTTTCAGAACTTGGACGTACAGCGGCCAAAAAAAGTATTCGACATTGGGGTCGTTTTATTAAATTTATTTGAAAATGCTAGTATTTTTTTACATTTATAGGTTTTTAAGTGAAATTATGTTGTACAGTAAGTTTTTTTAAATATATCGTTATGAATTTAAAAAAGCTTTGCTCGTTTCAACACTCATCCATCTTTTTTGATAAAATCACAAAATTCATAAGCAAATAAGTATTCGACAAGCATTGTTTTTTTATTGTGATGTATATGTATTTTAAATTCCTTTATGACGTTGTTCGTAAAAATACCGCTATTATTCTTGTTATTCATTTACAAGAATTTTTTAATCATAATTGTGCAAGTGATCGCGAAAATGGGCCGTAAAGGCAAAGAAACTTCTCTTGATGTAAGAAATTTAGTAATACATCATTATAAATTAGGAAAAACTGGAAAAACATAGCAGAAATTGTTCAGAGATCAAGAACTACTATCCATTACATTATTAAAAAATTTAAGGCAAAAAACACTGTGATAAACAAGGTAAGGACAGGCCGACCTTGCAAGCTTACACAATTAGATGAACGTCGAATCGTGCGGGAAGTAAGAAAGGACCCTAAAGTTAATGCTACTACTTTAGCAAAAAGTACTGAGGAGCACATAGGCGTTTCTGTTACACCCCAAACAATAAGAAATGTATTAAAAAAATACGACTTCCATGCACGATCAGCCAGGAAGAAGCCGCACATTTCAAAGAAAAATAGAAGGATTAGGTTAGAATTTGCCAAACAACATGTAAATAAGCCCACAAATTTTTGGATAGATGTTATTTTCGCGGACGAAAGTAAATATAACCTTTTTGGATGTGATGGCAAAGTTCTGGTGTATCGTAAGCCCAACACAGAAATGGAAGAAAGAAACATGGTACCAACTGTGAAACATGGTGGCGGTGGTGTAACGGTATGGGGATGTATGGCGGCATCAGGCGTAGGCAATTTAGCATTTATTGATGGAATTATGGACCACCGACAATACATCGATCTCCTAAAGCAAAATTTACAGGCAAGCGCAGAAAAATTGGGTCTGTCAAATAGATTTAAGTTTTATCAGGACAATGATCCCAAACACTGTGCGATTAATACAAAGCTTTGGCTATTGTATAATTGTCCAAAGGTAATAAAAACGCCGCCCCAGTCCCCAGATCTTAACCCCATTGAACATCTTTGGGGTCATTTGGAAAAAAAAATTAGAAATCGACAATTTTCTAACAAATATCAGATGAAAGTCATCCTGCAGCAGGAATGGAGCCAAATTGATCCAGAATATACCAAAACCTTGGTAAAATCTATGCCAGATCGTTTACGAGAGGTCATACGCCGCAAAGGAAAAGCAACACGCTACTAAAGTTTTTTTTTGTAATTTTTTATTAAAAATATTACAAATGTCGAATACTTATTTTCTTGTTTTTCTATTAATTATTTTTTAAGTTATGAATTTTTTGTACTTTTTGTTATGTGATCTTATTTTTTGTATTAAATATAATTATTTTATTCCTTAGTAAATCGCTATGTAAGTTACTTTTGTTCAATTTAACATTTTACAGTTTTTTATTGATAAAATTATAAGGTTTATAGTTTATGTCGAATACTTTTTTTGGCCACTGTATGTAAATTTGTACCAAATATAAATTACAAGTCTCTTTTATTGATGTCACAAAATAAATACGCGCAATTATTAACACGAGCCACTTGAAAAAGGAAAACCCAACAAGAGGAGGATATTATTTTAAAATGACCATTTTAAGATAAAGAAAAATAATGGGTTTTCCACGAGCGTTTTTACATAAGCAGTTTTGATTACAAAAACGTAGGATTTGAGTTTCAGTTATTATCACATTTGGTTTATTTTTTAGAACTATAACGACTTTTTTCCACTGGAATATATTGTTACGATTTATTTCTTTAAGATTAAACGTACCGGATTCTTTTGATTGCAAATACCACTGTGGTTCATTATAAGTTCGCTGTTTTCTTAACTTCTTATGACTCTATCCCTCCTACCCGTCTTTAGGATCCTATGGTCTCGTATTTACTAAACATGCGTTATTACAAACGCAGCCATCCACGCTACACTACTGTGTTACTTCGGTGAGACATGAACTACCTGATGATGTGCCTTGACAATTACCTGCTACTCTTGTATTAAATAGACGTCTTCATTTATCTATCTGGCCATTACTTTAGACAATAATTGTCTTCCTCTTTCTGGGAGATTTGTACTTCAGTTTCTTAATTTTTAAAATTCCTAACACAATTAAAATTCTTCCTTTGTACGCATGTCTGAAAATGGGCTCGAACTCATGATCTTCTATTTCATGCAGCCATTGAGGTTGCTCAACTTGTGTTAGCTAATTTTCGTATTATTCTATTCACACACCCAATGGTGGTGGAAGTAACTTATTCACCTTCTGTTTTTACCACGCGAATACGGACAACAACAAGAGGGGTTGCCAGATCTTATGTTCGTAACAATATAAATGGAAGAAAATAATTATTCAAAGAAAAATGATCCCCCTTAAGGATTTATTAATTACTGTTGGTAAAACAACAACAACAACAAATAAAACTCAAGTACATGCAAAATGTTGACATCATCCAAGTACATGTGACCTGCATTATAACTTTTTTTAAACCTTCAAACTGCAAATATTTTTTTTTTTGTAATAAAATAAATTATTCCAGCTGACTGGTTGTCACATTTAGTTTAAATAATTGCATTTAAAATAATAGTGGGTGCCCTTAAGTCATTTAAACATTAAAGGGAATAATTTTCTCAAGGATTTCCTTGGGACTCTCAACAGTGATTTTTTTTTAAACGAATTGTTGCAAAAATAAGTAAAAATAAAAACGTAAAACACCAAAACAAAAAATGTTTTCCTAGAAATCGACATTCAAAAAGCATCACCAACAGACATGTCAAAAATGCAACAACAATAAAATTTATTTTAATTTTAAATGGATAAAAAAAAAGCAATTTAGTTTTATTTTATTTCGATAATTTTTTTTTTTTGTAAAATATTTATTTAATTTTCATTTTTCATTGTTGCCTAAATAAACACATAAAACAAGAACAACTAAATAAATAAATAAAAAACAAAAAATGAAATGTAACCTGGTTTTCGCCAAATTTGAAAATTTGGAAGATGACCCTGTATCAAAAAAAAACAACAAAAAATTGCTTACGCACAATGATGATGATGATGTTGATAAAGTTGACAACACTTTTTTTGTGTGTAAAATGTGCTAAAATTGCGTAAACAATTTCAAGTCAGAACAAATAAAACAAAATATTTAATTTAGTGTTTCGTTTTGTTGTTATAAAAGTGCAACAAGTGAAAAAACAAGTTTGGAAACATTTTCCGATTATGAAAATAAAGTTTTTATTATGAAAAACATCCCAACAATAACGACAATCCAAAAAAAAATTAACATTCGTAAGGCTTACATTTGCACAATGGGTTAAGGTTTTCTTTTTACAAATTCAAAAATAAAATACACTGTTTTAAAATTTCGAAACTTCATACGAAGCTAATCAAACTTGTGAATCGAAATGTAATCCCTTCTGTTTCTTGTTTCTGTAATAAAAGTGAGAAATTTCTCACTTAAAAATATAATCCTCCTATTTTAAATAGAGTGGGTTAGATGTTATTTGATCCATTTTCTTTACTAATTTTTAGGGTCCCGTAAAGAAAGTGTGAGAACGTAACCCTATAGTTTTCGTTGCAATGTCTGTCCATTTGACTGCCCACCCGCCTGTCACAAACCTCTATCTTTGGAATCAAAAAGATGGAACATTAAAATTTTACAGCGGCTATAGTTTCTGCTCTAACAAAGAATACTACAACTTAAAGGGTGCCCTAAAAATGACGTGGTATTTATAAAAATATTGTTATTTTTTAAATCTTTATAATCATAGACTTCAAACTTGCACAGTGTCAATAAAACAGTGTGCGCTATAGCAACAAGTATAAAAAATTAAACTTTAAATTAAAGGGTTTCCCATTAGTTGCGTAATTTTCACATACGTGGTATTGCTTTTCAAGCGCAATAGATAGATTTTAATATTTTATGACCACTTTCAGAACAAGTAAAAAAAATTAGTATAAAACTTAAGTCTAAAGGGTGTTCCTATAGTAACCTGATTTTTACGTATATGGCTTTAGTTTTTCAACCGTAACAATAGGAATTTTAAACAAAATGTAAACAAATATTTCCACTATAAAAAATTGTAAACAATAAATTTAAAAATAAAAGGGTGCTTTCATAAAGGACGTGATTTTGACAAATATGGCCTTAAATTTTAAACCGTTTTAGGCAGACGCTTGAAATTTACACAAAGGTTCTGCTACTATGTTTGCTCTAATGACAATTACAAAAATTAAAAAAGTGTGATAAAGGGTATTCCGATAGTAACGTGATTTTCACATACATGGTCTTACTTTTTCAACCGTAATAGGCTGCGACTATAAACTTAAGCAGAATGTGTATTGAAAGTTCCTTATATAACAATAATAAATTTAAAATTAAAGGATGTTCCAATAGTAACGTTATTTTTCCAAGGTTTTATTTTAAATTTACACAAAAAATGTAATACCATGTCCGCTGCAACAAATATAAAAGTGAAAAATAAATGTTGATCCAACTCGCACTCATGGCGAAATAATTTACCAGGTGGTGGCAGTGGCGAATTTATTCATTTTCGCCGTTGCAGAAAATGTCAAACTCCATATATAAAAAATCAGCGAACATTTTTTTTATATGAAGTTTGAAATTTTCTGCAACGGCGAAAATGAATGAAATTCGCCACTGCCATCACCTGGTAAATTATTTTGCCATGCTCGCACTTGTCAAATTTTTTTACAAATATTCCATGAAAACCAAGGCTAATACGATTTCATATTCGGCCATGCCGAATCTTATATACCCTTAACCATGAATGTTTAACCACATGTACCTTGCTGCCGATTTCCAATTAAATATTTTAAATAAAAATCAACAAAAAAACCTCTTTCCCACTTAAAGTTTTTCTGTTTTTGTCCCAGCGTAGTAAATGAGAAGCTCGCAAATTTTCCTTACCTGCAGGAATACAAACGAAAGTTGAAAATAAATAAAATAAATAAAATACGGAAAAATTAGAGGCAGCGTGGTTTTTTTTTTCCGCTGCTTCAAAGGAAATGGACCGAACTTGCTGATTTTCAATAGCGAAATTTACGAAACTATGACTGGTCTATTGGCGTATTTGAATTTTCTCTAGCTCATCTAGTGCCCTGGCAAAGGTTATTTCAAAACGAACACAGGCAGATTTCGCTATACATAAGTAGTCAGAAAATATATATTCTTTATGGATCCTGAAATGGATATTGTAAAAATTACAAATGAAATGACAAACTTAGATATACCCTTATTTCCTGCTGTGGTGAAGGGTATAAAAATATTTTCCGGAAAAAAATCAATATTTTCGCCTTTTTTGATTCGCTTCAAAACATCTTTAAGTTTGTCTTTGTAAACATTTTGTCATATGCTTTACATTATCACAACTTCCATTGAATTTAATTTTCTTTTTGGTAGATAAAATATGGCAACTCCCAACAAATACACCATACGTTAAAAATTTAATAGGGTAGACATACCACAGCGAAAATTTGCATTAGCAGTCTAAATTCAAATTAACTTTTGAATTATCCTTATACCATTTTCACATTACAGCGTTTTTTCGTAATTCGCTCTTACATTCGTAATTGAGCCCCTAATTACCAGAAGAATAACGTAATTCCCCATACAAATTTTTGAGAGCGAATCACCAGTTTTGTAGGTACATGAGTTTGAATTTCCACGCCAATTAGTGTCATCTTTAATTTTTATCGAAGTTTTACCTGAACAACTTTCAAAATAATAAAAAGTAAACAAAGAAAAAAGTGAAAAGTTATATAGGACATTAAAAATTTAAATAAATATGGAAAAGAAAAATATAATAAAAAAAAATTATAATGTCAAGGCATCTACAAGCTACGGCTAGAGTACTGGAAGAGACGAAATTCAATTTAGAGAAAATTCTGTGCATTCAGGAGAAGTGTTTGGAACTTTCGAAGCAGCTCCAACTCTTGGTAATGATGGAAATGCTAATCACACCAGGGAGAATGTCTTGGAAAAAAGTAAGTGTTGAAGTAAAATAATCTACACTTCTGTATAGGTATATCCCTGGGCTTTAAGTGCTATCGCCATTTTCTGAAGTATGTGGCTATTTTTTCTACAGCCCCGCACATCATCCATTCGATCACTCCATATTTCTAATAACGCGCGCTCGCTGCATTGCTTTCATTTGCTAGCATTTTTTCTGCATTCTGTAGTAAAAAACTTATGATTGCATATCTTCTTCAAATAAAACTATACTTTCTTAATATTTACTTACGTTTTATGGTATCCATGGGTGAAGTTGTATAAAAAGTAAACAAAATAGTTGTTTAAAATAAAATGGCAAAACTTTTTTACAGTCCAACGTGTTTTCCACGAAATAAACAAACAACTGCCAAACCCAATTAATTAGATGCAATATGAACACTCAAAATAGTACAAGTCATTCAGAGAGCGAATAACGTCATTCGAATTGTAATGTGAACATGGTATTATTCCAATGTGAATTAGATTTATGAATTTATACTGAATTTAAGTATTTCAATATGGCAACACCGTCGATAATCAACAAGCGGTTGCTTACTTTTGAAAATTAAAATGGAAAACTAAATATTGAAATCAGCATATGTAGCCGCTAACCGCACTTTCTGTCTTCTATTCGTTTAATCGTAATGTAAATGATTACTAAATGCAAAAACTGACGTCTGTCAGAGTAAAATTTTAATTCACATTAACTCTGTCATCTTTCTACGCTTTAAGGCAAGATTAAATGTTCGATATTTTATTGGACGGACAGTGATAGACATATACACATACTAAGGAAAAGGTGTGGATTAAACCGATCCCATATGGATTAGTTTTGGCCTGAATGTTATTTTCGACCTGTTAATTAAGGGCAGAAATATTTAGGATGCTGCATGCGCTGGATCATCATTTAAGGCCGGGGCACATAGAATCCGTCATACGCTGTACTTTGACAAATTCACCTTAAGTCAAAGTAACCACGGATGAGTTTGGCACAATGAATACTTTGCTGACGGATGTTAAATCAAACTTTGCTTTCTACTTTTATTCACTTGTTAAGTTAATTAAATTTGTATTTTATTGTTTGCCACCAAAATTGTTGTATTAAAATCACAAAACACAATTGAAACACAGCAAGAGTAAAAAAACAGAGAAGAAGAAGCAGTTGATAGTTGTCAAAGTATTCAACATATGTCAAAAGTTAAAAGTTGACCAGCTTTCGTACTTTGCATTGACGGACACGTATTGATTGTGACAAAAACCTCATAAGAAAACATGTATTTTAACTGACTCGCCAGCTGAATACGTCAAGTTTAACATATGACGGATTCTATGTGCCCGGCCTTTAGAAAGTCAGGTATATGGAAGAAGAAAGGTTCTCATTGCACTTGACAATCAGTCGGTTTGTATTCCAAACTGGTGCGAAAATTTGTTTCAAAATTAAACAGATGTGCCTCTGTAACTGAGGTAGCGTTGATGTGGGTTAAAGGTCCCATAGGCATAGCTGGGAATGAAGCATCGAAAAAGCGGGCAAAAGAGGAATCTGCTGTTATGAGCTTAGAGTTTTACTTGTGAATGACTCACTAAACTTGACAAGGTGATGGCAGCCGCATATAGACAGGCCGAAATACCGTTCAAGGAGCCTGTAGGAAGAAAGGGTCGTAATGTACCTCTGCATTATGGCAGGACATGGAAACGTTAAGTGTCATGTGGCTAAAGTGAAAAGCGAAAATGAGACTTGTGGACTGTGCCTGCAAGAGACGGAGACGTTAGCGAACGTGGTGTGTAAATATCCAGCACTGACTATCTAACGGTTAGATACTTTTTAAATGTGAATGTTAAGGCGGATTAGAGCCTTAAATAAATAATTTTAATTACAAGAGACTCCGCGATGAGAAGGAAGGAAAACAGTCACCAGTCGACAGGCAAGAATTAAAGCTGGTGGTAGCATCTGACTCCATGAGATTGAGGTTGCCTTTGATCATTGGAAACGAAAAAGGGTCAAAGAGGGTTCCATTAAGAAAGCTGTTAGCTTTGCTATCTACCATACATTTACAAAAATAAAGTCCAGTCGACTGTCTGAAACAACTGCAGAAAAAAATTAAGGTGACTGTAAGCACGAGAAAAGATGAAAGAAAGTTAAACTTGTGGATTTTGAATCAGTGAAATTCTTTAGTGAAGCAGATCGAAAAGGAAGCCATAGAGAAACAGCTGTGCTTTGATATCCTCCCTTTATAAATAAAATACATTTTAATTTTGTGAAAACAGATTTAAGATTTTAACGCAAGTACTTTACTTGAATTCAATTCTTTGCGTGCTTAAACATGTTCAGAGTAAAAAGAAAATTATAAAATTTCTTTTCATTCAAGCCATAGTGCAATATTTTTTGCATAAACAATTGAAGGTTAAATTTTAGGTGACATTATTTATAGTAGTAGTTGCTGTTGTTGTACTTGCTGTTGTTGTTTATTGCATTGATCCTACCTGAGAATAACAGAGACTTAAGTTTGTCAATCAAATCACTGTGGTTACTTTTGGGGGGAAATAAACAATAAAAACAATTTAGTATTTTGTTTTATTTATTTTTTTTTTTTAATTTCAAGCATAAAATTACAATAATAAAATAAATAAAATTTAAAAGGTACAAAACCGAGTCTAAATGCGTTTAAGATTTTTATTAAAATATCAGTTTATCGTAACGATTCGATAGCGCCGGTTGTGTTTTATTTCTTTGACTTTTGAAACATTTAAACAAATGTAATAAATAGAACCTTAAATTAATTGAAAAGATCAACTACAAATTTTGGAAAAAAAAATCTTTAAACTTCAACATAATTTAAGTGAAAAGTTCAGTAATTTTTTTTTACAATAAAAAATATGAAAAGTATTTTTTATTAAAAACTGTATTTAATGCATCATTTTTTTAAATAAACAAATGCATAATTATGTATAACAACAATAAATAAGAAAAAAATAAATTTTATAATAATTAAATTTGATCAATTGAATGAAGTTTTTTTCGGTGCGTTTCTTAACCACAAACCACAAACCCAACAAAGTTGAACAACAAGAAGCAGAAAAAAATCAATTAAAAAATAAATATTATTTTATTTATTTATTTACTATCAACTGTCAACATATTCGTGTACTCACATCAAATTAATAAAATAAAAGTTACGAAAAAAAATTAATAATAAAAATTATATCAACTTGAGTTTGTTTGAAATTCAAATTTTTTCGTCATCCATTTTTTCTTTATTTTGGTTTTTTTTTTGTATTAAACTCAAGTATGCTTAATATCATGTTTTTAAATATCTAAATATTTGATTGTAATTGTTTTTGACATTTATTAAGTATTTTTTTTCTCTTGGTATTGATATTGACTTGAATTCTAAGTGAACTTTGGAGTTTTTAAATATTTAATATTAATTGTATTGAAATTGAAACGAATGTTTAAAATTTGAAGAAAAAATGGTTATGATATCATTTCACATTGAATGTTTGAGAAAAATACATTGTTGAAGTTTAAATAAATTATAAAGGATATTTTTTAATAAAGACTGGAGTTTAAAAAGTTTTTATTTTATTTTAAAATATGACAACGTTTAAATGGCCATCAAGGATCGCTTAGAGACTTGAATTTTAGATTTATATTTTAATTATGTTCTTTGCGGCTCATTAACAGAGACCTGCGATTTAAAAAATCCCTTTTGAAAAATACTCAAATGGGCCAAATGCCATCTCTTCAAACCTATTGTGAACCATTAAGGCCTGAGATGAAAGGGTTAAAAGGCAGTGCCTGTTTGCTATCACACATTGCTGACTTCCATTTCATTGAATCTTAGTCAAGAGAAAAAAGCTTTCAGCTGTCGCTAGTTCCTCTGCGCTACAAAGATTATCAAATAGTGATGTTTGAAAGCATCTTTAAATGCTCTCCTGAAATCGCGTTCAGATCGTTTTACCTAATTTAGAAACTATTCAGCGAGGTCATAGTCAGGTCCATGATGTGTTGCCTTCAGTTTTTAACACCTTACCTCTCAGAATATTGACTGCTTCTGGTTCTAATAACCATAAATGTAACCCATTGAAATTAACTCAAATTGTCTGGGGGAAAATACGGCATTCGATATCGATCGAAATTTCTGTAGAATTTAAATGTAAATTTCGATGGATATCAAATGCCATAATTTGTCCTCTGATTTTATTAGAAAATTATTAAGAAATAAATTATTTGGTGGTCTGGAGGTGAAACAAAATACTTCTGGGATTTGCTTGGCTCTTCTAAGATAGATTTTTCTTACACACAGATCTTGGATTTTTTCTACCAAATTAAATTAATAAAAAATCAAAATACGAGGGGGAGTCAATACGTTTATATAGAAAAAAGAATTGGAAACAGGATATTTTTTTGGATTTATTTATTTTTTATAGTCCTGTTCCATTGGTTCGATAAAGGAAAACTGTTTTAAGTACTAAATTAACAAAATTATCAATCAATCACTCTTACGTCAGATCCCCAAATACCTTTAACTTCGGCGAAAAAAGCATCTCTGAAATTTCCTTGAACTCAATCCTTTCAGCATCAAAATTTAGGTTAGAAATTGTCATATAAAAAGCTACACAACACATCATAAGCTGTAAAAACTGTTGCGGAAATTTAAGAAAGTGTTGCAAATTTCGAGGAAAGTTCAAAAAATGTTTTAAGGCCGGGGCATATAGAATCCGTCCTACGTCATACTTTGACAAATTCAACTAAAAAGTCAGTTAAAACACATGTTTTCTTATGTGCGATGTCTCAATCAGTATGTGTCTGTCAACGCAAAGTACGAAGGTAGGTCAACTTATAACTTTTGACGTACGTTGAATACTTTGACAGCTATCAATTGCTTCTTCTTCTTCTTCTTCTTCTTTGCATTCTTTTAACTCTTGCTGTGTTTCAATTGTATTCTGTGATTTTAATAAAATAATTTTGATGGCAAACAATAAAATACAAATTAAATTTAAAAATAAATAAAAATAGAGAGTAAGCTTTGATTTAATATCCGTACGCAAACCTCATCTGTCGTTACTTTGACTTCAGTTAAATACGTCAAAGTACAACGTATGACGGATTCTATGTGTCCCTGTCTTAACTCTTTAATAATTGAAAGGTTTTAGTTTTTCCTAATAAGAAGAAGATCAATCTTAGCTGTTTTGATTAGTTTAGAAACGAATTTAATGGTTTAACGTTGCACAGTGGAAATAAATCAAGTCTACAGAAGAGGTGTAATGGCACATAAGTTTTAAATTTGAATATTTTATTATCAAGAGAAGCGACGACCAAATTTGTTAAAGTTGGTAACCTTGTTTTTTGAAGAAAATAATACCGTTGCCAGACTCTTCTTTGTAATGAAATTTTCAAAATTCAAGCAGGGTTGACAGACAACAGTGCATTACTGTCTTGAAGAAAATGTATATTTTCAGTGTATTTAATTGATTTTTTCATAAAAGGAAACTATATACGTTACTTTATTTAAATACACAGAGACCATATTTCTACCGTCTGTCGCAGTTTGTATAGAAACTGAATATTACTCCCTGGTTGACATAATTTTCTGAGTATCCGTCAGACAAACTATCTTGGTAGCTATACGACTACACTGCCCCCTTGGTCGGGCATGATTGGAGCTACCTGCGATAGAACGTCCAGAGTTCGTGCCCAAGAACTCACAGCCGGTTTACACCCATCGGGAATGGCGCCGTCATTTATTAATCTATTTAGTCTTGTATTATTAAAAAAAAAACTCATTTTTTATTGATTAAAAAATTCTGAATTTGCCTTTGTCGTTTGTAATAATTATTTTTAAGTTACAAAGCTGTAAAAGTATTTTCTGATTGCATTAAAATAAATCTGTCTTTTCTTTTTCTTTCTATAATATAAGCGATTTTTTGTAAACAATACGTTTTTATTTGGCGATTAAAATATTTAAAATTTTATTTTTTATATTTGTTTTGCGTTCAAAACTTTGCTCATACAAAACCGTCACACAAAAAAAAAGCCACAATGTTTATTAACATTTAACAAGTACATACGTGTATTAATGTATTGTTGTAGACAATGCGAGTTTACACGACGTATTGAAGTTTAATGACATGTTTTCTTAACATAAGAAATTTTTCTGTTTATGTCAGCATTGACGTTTTACAAACAACATTTTTTAGGTTGTTCATTTGTTTGTATGTCATTGCGTTTGACATACCTCTCAGTCACAGATTCTACCAACTGATTTCGTTTTTTTAATAATTTTTATTTAATTTATATTTAAATATTATTTATAATTTTGTTACCCTTTTTTGTGACCTGTAAAAAAAAAATAAACACAGTGGCTCAAAAACAAAAAATTTAATTACCGTATAAACTTTACATCAAAGTAATAATAGGACATCATTATGAGATAAATTGAAAAAAACGAGAAAATACAAATCTTTAGACATTATATTTAACACCGCAACACCGCATTTCGTCTACTTGGCATCGGCGCAACGATTTTTTGGCAAAAATCAGGTGATATGCTTGCCCATTCCTCCTTCAAGGCCACAATCAGTTCATGTTTGTTAGTTATCTGTCGAAATTACAATCTTTGCTCCAAATGACTTCATACGTGCTCTATCGGATTAAGAACAGGAGACTGTGGTGGCGTTTAATGCACATGTGGGCAGTTGTAAAGCAAACAGCTCCGAACATTATAAGCTTTGTGCTTGGGATCATTATCTTGATAAGAGTAAAAATCATTTGCTAGGCCCAACTTTTCCGTTGTTTCAGATTGGTTTGCCCTGTGGTCTATAATGCCTTCGATAATGTGAAGATTACCTGGCCCGGATGCTGAAATCTCACCTGATACCCTAACTGATCCATGAACCATGTTTTACTGTTGGTTTTAAATTTTGCCCTAGGAGCTCCGTTTTGGCTTTTCTTCACACATATGAACGTCCCTCCGACCGGAATAAATTAAATTTACTTTCAGTAAATATTACTTTTATCCAAAATGAAATATCTTTTTGTTTGTACTCTCTTGCGAGATTTATTCGTTTTTGCTTATTTATTTTATTAATGAAGAGTTTTTTCTAGCTACTCGTCTATTAAAACTATGCTTTCTTAACACATTTCTCACAGTTTCTGGAATAGTTTTCTTTCCTAAATGTAATTCGGCCTCGGCGGCTAGTTTGGAGGCGCTTAAATGCGGTTTGTTTTATTTGCTTTACTAACCATCATTCGTCCATATCTGAAAAAAAATTTTTTTGAAATTTTCTGCATCTGAATAACGCTTAAAAATATTAAATACCGTAGATTTGAGTTTATTTAATATTTCTGCAATATTTCGGTCGTTTTTTCCTGTTTTAAAATGTTCCATTATTAGTTGCCTTATTTCTGGAAATGTCTGCGAACCACGAGGCGCCATATTCAATAAATTTAAGTTTAAACAGATGAAAATTTGTTCAATAAACTCACGCGACTTTTTGTTAAAAGTTTTTTTTTGCAAGATATTCCGTTACAATGTTAAGAAAACGGAGTTACCATATGTCCTATTATTACTTTGACGACGTAAAGTTTACAAGTTGTTTGAATTTTTTGTTATTGTTTTGATTTTGCAATAATATTTTAATTTTTTTCAATATTTCTAATAAACTATAACAGTAGTAGTCAAACTAAAGTAAAAGTTTTCTGTATTAATATATGGTTTCAATAAAATACTAAAAATCTACAAACTGCAGTATTTAAGCCACTGTAAGTATGAGCAATAAAGAAAGAACCTTTTATAATTATGAAAGATGTCAAGGTCAGTCGTAAGTCTTAAACAGTTTTCTTTCACATTTATCACACGTGTTACAGGGATGTTTAATTCCGATTTTCATGATTTTCTATTATTCGCAATCATAATTCTATAACGTTTTTTTTAATACTTAATCAAGTGGCAGTGTTGTCACAGCAAAAAATATTTTCCATTCAAAATTTTCTAAAAAAGTTATCAAATGAGAAAAATCTAAATAAGCCCATAACTTAAATATATCAATTAGCGATTTTAATTAAATTAGAAATTAGGTGGTTCCTTATCTGAAGGTCATGTAATTTTTTTCAAAACTGGGTGTCACAGAATAGAAACTGTCCGTTATTTTTATAAAACCAAGCCAATTTTCATTAAATGAAACAAATAAAAAAACGTAAAAAACACGTTTTATATACATTTTTGGTACCTTTGGTCACATAATTATAACATTAAAATCGATAATTGGCGATTTTTTCTTAGATCTTTTAATTTTTTCTCCGAAATTACTCTTTTGATTTTGCATTATTTTGTAATTGGTAAAAGTTACGATTTTAAGAAGGCTAAGACGAATTATAAAAAAAAAAGAAAAAAATTAAGTGAAAAAATTGGCGCTCGCCCATATTTTCCGAGTTTTTGGGCTTCTGAACTCTTCATAGAAAAATACGATTGTGCACCATATTTTAAAAAAGATATCAATATCAGATTCATTTAAAAGTTTTTGAAGAGATCTTTCAGGAAATGCTAAAATTTTTAAAAAATGCTTAACCCATTAAGAGCCGGTGGCATTGTTGTGCAAATTTATAAATCGTAATTAATTTTTTCTTATTTTTTAATTCTGCCACCTAATTATTTGTTTTTTTTTTTGAGTTACTTCCCTAGATTTACACACATGCTGAAGGGTATATAAGATTCGGCATAACCGAATATAGACTCTTAATTGTTATTCAGTAAAATGGAAATGCATGTGTATTTATTTGTGCTTGAGTCTCAGCAATCTTCTTAAATTAACTTCGATTCCTTTTTTATTTCTTTTACTTATATTTTATTTTTTACTTTTAGATATTTAAGTATTAAGTTGAAGTTTTAAAGCGCATAGAAGGTGATTACTCGGAAAGAGTAGGAGGTAAGATTTTTTTTTCTAAATCAATTAAAATTTACTTTTTCGGTTTTGGTTCATTTTTTAATTTAACTTTTATTAAGAAAAATTATTTTTCAAATGTACGCGAACGTTTGCTAAAGAAAACAACCTTCAACTTATAACTGCTAATAGTTTTTTCTTCTTCTGGCGGCGAATTTAAATCTTGTGTGAATTGAGAGAAATCCTTAATAAATGAATAATTTCTTAAACGTTTTTTTCCTTTGATTTTAAATCAGTTTGTTAGGTTGAGATTTATGACAAAGATTGAGTTACGAGTTGTGCATTTAATGAAGGACATTGTTAAATAAAATTTATTGCCAGATCAAAAACACAAGACGAATATAGACGTTGAATGTGTAAATCGAACGCATTTAAACTTGTCTGTCTATTTAACTATTAACTGCCTGTCTGTCTGTTTGAGATTGTATTAAATATTTCTCTGTGCTGCTGTTGTCGCCTGTCAAATTCATTCACTTATATTTACAATCGTTATGGTCATAATACCAACAATAATGGGGAGGGGGGTTAGAAGATCATTTCCTATTATGGTGGTGGCTCAGAGAAAACTTGTTACAAAAATGAACGTTAACTTTTTTATTGATTATTTATTTTATTTTTTTATGATTAATTTTTATTTAGTTTTTTTTTTTTTTTTGTTTATACTTTGTTTAGTTGATGTTGTTTTTTTTACATTAACGAAATATTAAAAAAATAAAACGTACAAAGTGCAAAATGCAATTACATCATTTTTGCGATTTAAGGAGTTTTTCTTAAATAACAAAATTTTATAAATTTCGCTTGTAAAAGTTGGTTCAGTTTGTGTTTTGAATATAATTCAGTTATTTTTTTAATATGTATATGAATATTTTTAATTTACAAATAATTTTTTTTTAATCAAAACGTGCCTTAAATCGTTTATTTTTACATAGCAGCTTAATTGTTAAACAAAACAATACATTTATTATTGAATGTGAAAAAGTTATTAATTATTTTGCTCTACATTAAAAATCATTTTAGAAAAAATTAACACAATAAAAAGCATTTCATTAAATTTTGCTGTAGGTGTTACAAAGCATTATTTTAATTGTTTTTCTGCTAATAAATCTTGACTTTAATCTATTTCAAATGTATTTATTGTTATATTTCTAATATTTCAATTGATAAAATCTTTTAATAACAAAAAGAAAGAAAAAAGAACCGTAATCAAACGCAAAATAAATTAATTTCGTAAATGAATTGCAAAAGCGTAATATTGTCGTTTTCTTTTAAATAACAATTGGGTAACTTTTATACCTTTTACCGTTGTTTTGTTGCTCGCCTATGTTGAGGAATACGGCAGCATTGTTAGCCTACATATTTAACATTAACATGTAGACGTAAGTTAATTAATAATAAATCAAATGTTTATTAGGCAAAATCTATGAACAGATGAAAATATGATTTGAAATTTACATTTGAAAATAACTCTAACGGCTTCTGTGTTAGGTAAATCTGAAAAAAAAACACAAATTATTATGTTAAAAAAAAATATTTGCTTAATTCTTAAGAAATATTTTATTGACATGCCGAACGTGACCATTGTCGTATTTTCAATAAATTTAATTCTATCTCCTCATCAGCCTTTTTAGAAAGCAAATCGCTTGGAATATTTGCATTTTTAGCTCTTTTTCTAAACTTAAAATTTTTATTAGAAAATAAAATATTCGGCCCTATTCTTGTTGGCGTGGTAGTTTGAAAATGAAAAAAAAAACGATAATGTGGCAACACAGTTGTCATAAACATAGCGTTAATATCCATTTTGAGTCGAAGATAGGAACGACAATAAAACACTCTTTCTCTGTCGCCATAATTATTAGCAACGAAATTGAAAAGACCACAGTAAAATAAATTTAAAATGAAAATATGAACATTAAGGAAATTCAAAGTTTTAATTTCTGAAATAGAAAAAAATCTCCAGTGTTTACGAGAGGGCATGCAATAGTTTTCGGAGTTAAACTGCAGAAAAGAATTATACGTTAGGACCTTCAGTTCGTGACGTAGAAGGTTAGCAAATTGTAAGTAAAACTGATTGGCATTAAATAGTTTTATGGAAGGAATTAATATTAAAGGTAAAAAATAAAACTGAATCCAGAGTAACAAGGGGAGGCTGCTATCATACGCGCACTGGGCAGCACATGCAGTTTTTGACAGGCCATACGACTAACAGCCAAACCTAAATTAGCGCGTAAGGCGCAATTTATTCTCATCTACATGCAAAATATATGAATCAAACCTTAAGGCCGGGGCACATAGAATCCGTCATACGTAAAACATACGTCACAATCAATACGTGTCCATCAATGCAAAGTACAAAAGTTAGTCAACTTTTGGCGTATGTTGAATACTTTGACAGCTATCAATTGATTTTCTTCTTATTTTTTGCTTTCTTTTAACTCTTGCTGTGTTTCAATTGTATTCGGTATAAAATAATTTTGGTGGCAAAAAATAAAATACAAGTTTTATTAAATTAACAAGTGAATAAAATACAAATTAAATTTTAAAATGAATAAAAATAGATAGCAAACTTTGATTTAACATCCGTCAGCAAAGTATTCATTGTGCCAACCTCATCCGTTGTTACTTTGACTTTAGTTGAATTTGTCAAAGTACAACGTATGACGGATTCTATGAGCCCCGGCCTTTAATAGCGCTGCGTCAAAGCTTAACAATTGGAAAATCCGATTTTGACAGTGCGTTAGGAAGTGAAGTTAGCTGCTGCTTAGTTTGTTTTGTTGAAAAGTGATGACAATTTAGTTATTTTCAGGGCTATTTTTGTTTCTGTACAGAGAGTTTGATAAAATAAAATGAGTTAAAATAACTATTTAAGACACAAAGTGAACGCTTTTATTTAGGTATGACATTCCAGCGTAATTTAAATTGCTTTGAGCTTTACACGTTGATTTAGGTTTGGCTGTAAGTATGATAGTGTAACATACACTTGATTGCTATGCACAGTAAACTAATCTGTCCAACTTTGAGCTTTATACTGCCCCACAAATCATAAGTGCGATTTTTATAAATAGGCGAGTTAACACGTCTAATATTTTTTTAGTTCATGAAGCTGTAAAAAAAACTAAAATAGATTTTGATGATTTAGTTTTCTGTTTTATGAAATTTATATGTGTTAGTAAATTTTCTCCGCTTTTAGCGTTTTTTTGAGTAATTTCGATGTTTTCTTCATTAGTTTTATAAAACAAATACTTTAAATATTTTCTATTTAATTTTAACATTTGCATTACTTTTTTAATTTTATTTAACTATTAAAAAAAAAAAATTTTATTTTTAGGACGGCAACATGGAGGTGGAGAGCGATTTGAGTAAAATTACCAATGAGGAATTGCTGAGGAAAATGGTAAGTTCTGCTTTTTAACAATAAATAAACATTTATATTTTATATTAAAAAAAAAACAAATAAATCAAATTTTAATTAAAGCTTTACGTAAAAAAAGAAATGTCTAATAAAAAATTGTTCAATCAATATTTATGGAAAGTAGCAATAAGTGAAATTTTCTGCCCTAAATAAAACCTTTTATGGACAAGACAAGATAAGATCATCAATAATAATCACAACCACCATCGACAATAGCCACCGCCAACAAAATCTTTAGATTATTCATTCAATTTAAACGACAGCGCGTCTACAGACGTTATACGTCTGTGTCACCACGGTCGTTCTAAAAATAACTGAAAGTGGAGTGTGGGTTAAATGTCTGATGGCTGTTAGTGACGGTGATGATGGTGGAGGTGGCAGATGGATGAATAAACTCATATTTTATGTCTCATCTCATCTCATCTTAATTTAGATCAATAAAGTTTTATATTAAAAAAATGATAATAATAATTTTTGTATTAAAATTTTATTAAAAAATTTATTCGTTCGAGTCTGTTAAGATTTTATTTTTAAATTGATTTAAAATCATAAATTGTTCAAGTTCACAATTGAAATTTATATTCATTTGTAAGTAAGTTTATGACTGCAAGCAAATTAATTTTAATTTAATATTTTTTCTCAATAAACTAAAAAAAAAGATTTAAAAGAGAAATACTTCCATTAAAGATGACATCATAAATATTCGAGAGTTTTTGTCATTTAGGGAAATTACTAATACAAATTTGAATTTAAATTAATTTTGCCTTAAATAGTAAAACCTTTAAAAGAAAATAGAATGAAGACCAAATAAAAAAAATTAAAAAAAAAATAAATTAAATCAAATTCACTAACTGAGGAGTTTACGTTGATATGGAGTACCAACGAAATTTTATTATGTTTTCTTAAATCACAATATGTTAGCAGAACTACATCGTTCAGTTAGATGCCAAGATGCTAGGATTATATTGACGCAAAAGCCTATGGGGCTTTGTGGCTTAACCCTACGTCTCCACGGACCATCAACTCGGTGTGCACATTATGACGCACATGAATTTGGCCAATCTAGACATCCAATGTTCATGTTTCGTTCATGTGCAACCATCGTCGGCCGAACATTTGTCTGAGCAAAGATGTTCGCCATCAAATATGACTTTTAGTATGATTTCTCTACTTCGAATTAACGCCATCTATTGATCAACAATGCGAATACTCTCTTTCTTATTAAAAACATTGAAACAACCCTGACGACAAACAGAAAATTATGCTCAAGCAGACCATAAACATCGACACGTTTTCGCCACATACAACAACATCAACAAATTAATACCGTTGTTTTGTCGGCGTTATGTGCATGCCTTGTTCAATTTGATCCGCTAGTGGAGGCGTGGAGTAATGCCTTGCCGTTGTACAGTGGGGTAGAAACGTAATGTTGTGGAAAAAATTTAAAAATTTTTATACAGCTGGACTATAACAGAAAAATGTTCGAGCTTAAGATCTAAGTTTACGCTTTGATAGGGCCATGAAGTCCGAGATGGACTTTGAAGTCCTGAAAACATTTTAACAGTTTCTAGCCGTGAAGTTGTCATCGTAAATTGTTTGTGTATAAAAATTTTAAATTCTGTAAATTTTTGAAAAAATAATTTTTAGAGTTTTTCAACTTGCTTCCCAGCATTTTTGAAAAGCTTAAAAAATATTTTAGACCAATAACTTCATTTAATTAGTAAATATGTGATTTTCAGGTTGTAGTTGTACAAAAAAAGAACACTTTTTAGGTAAACAAAAATCACTATTATTTCAAACTTAAAACGAAAATTTTCTCATTTACTTTTGGAATTCTCTTTCCACTTTTTTTGAAAGGCACCATTATAGTGATGACTGCTGCATAGAAAACTTACCCACAGGGGCAGAGCCCTTAACCTCCATAAATTTACTTATTTTCTTACGAAACTAGATTTTAGGGAATTTTAGAAATTAAGATTTAGCTGGGATCCAAAAAATGCAATCAGTTTGAAAAAACTTTAGTTAATCCTAAAAATAAATAAATATGTAAAAATACCTTTTCATGATTCTTCGTCCAAATGTACAGTTTATAAGCCAACGTCTTTAAAAAGTTAATTTTGAGATTTTTGTTGCAAAATTTGGGAATATCGTGATTAAGATTGTCTAACTTGTCTTCATTTGCCTTATTTAATTGGTTAAGTACAGATGCGTAGAAAATTTTCTTTACAAAAATTTACTGTTACAGATTTTGTTCAAAAACAGTAAAAATAACCTCTAAAAAATCTTTATTTTAATCGGTGCAAACAACTCATTCCCAAACTCGACGAGATAAAGCTAAAGAAACAACATTTATTTCAATACGGCTACACCATTCAATCAGGCCTGCCATATTTGCCGATTTTTGGCTTTAAAGTTATCAAATTGCCGATTTGCCGATTTTTGCTCTAAAAATGCCGTATTTTTCAATGGACTTTTAAAAGACGGTAACTTTTTTTTCGTTTAAAATACTACTTTGGGCATCATTAGAATACTTCTGCAATAAAAAATATCGTTAATAAGTTCGTTGTATCCTTAATAATGAAAGCGATGTAAGTCAAAATAAAAAACTAGCTGATCAATTCCTTAACACCACATTTTTTAAAACTTGATTAGTTTAATGTGTATTTCATGAGATTATCAAAACTGCTTAGAGCTAAGAAAATTTAAAAATTTAATTTATAAGTTATTAAAAATCGTTAAATAATATTGTAATGGTAGATCACAAGTTTATTGCATTTAGTTACTATCTGTTGCTGTGCTGTTCCGTATCGTTCTGCTTTTTTTTAAATTATTTTGCTTAGTTTTTTTGTAACAACATATCACTTGTTTATAATAAACAAAGAAAGCTTTAAATTTATGTAAATTGTACCAAAGAATAAAATCGTCATCTGTTTTTTAATACCTTTTTTTATTCAAATTAAAAAAAATTTAATTTAATATTTTAAAAAATGAGCTTGTTCACATTTTTGCACTCTAAACTACCATAAAACTTTTACTTAACGTCGAATTCTATTTTCAACTGTTTCGAACGGAACAGAATAGAACATCAGCTGATTCATCACGGAACGGAACTAATTCTGCCTTAAGTTAATAGAAATGAAAACAGTAGAGTTAATGACGTCCATTATATGATTGATTGAATAGTACAACACATGTGGCAGCAGAATTTCATTTCAATCCAATGAAAGGCATTTCAGAAATATTATTTTCATGAGATGTCTAACGAGGCTGCTTTAAGCGACTTTTATGACAAAAATAAATAGAAATATTGGATTATTTCCACTATGTACAACCATTAGATCAATAATGGAAGCAATTTAATAGTAATTTTTATTTATTTCGTGTTATTTTATATGTTTTTAACATTATTTAGGATTGAATTGTTCTGTTTTGTTAATAAAAATATTTTTATTTGTATTTAATATGGGTATTTCACTTTTGCCGTTTTTTTTTAAATTATAGCGCCGTTTAACCCGATTTTCGTTTGCAAATATGCCGATATCAAAATCATCTGGCACCCCTGCATAAAATTTTAATAGTTTTGAAAGAACGAAAATCTAAAAACTGACTCAAGTTCTTCTTACAGATAGCGGTTGTATTGTCCTTGCGGGTTGTTCCAACTTGCAAAAATTGTTAAAAGAAAACTGCGGTTTTTATTGCCTTCAAGTATACAACATTGTTTGCTGTTGGTTGCAATCACGCGCGAAATACATAAGTGCAACTCATATTATTTCACTGTTAGAAAAATATTATTACCAGAAACATTTTGCAGTTGGAAAACATGCTGGAAGAAACATTTCTTGACTTTTCACAAAATGAATAGAGAACACAAGCATCATTATTTTTATTTCATTTAGAACTTTTGGTATAGGCTTCTGATAAAATTTTGCACGAATTGATTCAAAGAATACGTTTCTTTAGTTAAAATGAAGAACGTGGAAGGACGATTATGAGAAACGGGTCCTTTAAGGCTAATTTTTTCAGACAGCAAAAGAAAAGCTTTAAAAGAACATCTTTTTATAATTTTTCATTTAAATATTCGGTATCCTACGTTTTCGAATTTCTAACAGAGCAAACTTTGTTAATTTACACTCAAAAAAATTTTTTTTAAATGAATGTAAAATATTTTTACTAAATTTTTCATTTTTTATCCTAGAAAATATTCTAATTCGATATTATTCTAGCAGATGGTCATTAATTAATGAATCCTTTGTAATTGATTTTATTGTTGGACGGTCACATATTAAAATGTCGTCATTTGTCTTTTTTGGCAAAATGTGCATTCGTGATTACATAATGCGAGCTACACAAAAAGAAACTGAATTTTCAAGTACAAAAAAATTAATAAAATTAAAAAAAAAAAAAACAAATAAAAAGATTGAACATGAAATAAAAGCAGCATAAATAAAACGAAAAAATATAAATTTATTGTATCACCTCCAGTTAAGAGAGTCAACAATAACCGACAGCCAATTCCAGTAGACACAACGCAACATTTGAATCACTGCTGCCGAAGCGGCGTCGCAGATAAAAGATGTTGTCATCTCTCAGCAAAGTTTAGTTGTATTTGTGTAAAAAGTAGCAGCACACAGTAGAAAAGTGACGTCATTATTTAATTGAAGATAACGAGACACGTAAATAATAAAATCAAAACATTATAGAAACACAGTCAAATACGCACACGCATACGTGCTCAGCGTTGCCAGAAACTTGAAATGAACAAAATCATATTCTTTGCACATTATTTATGAATTTTTTGTAAGAGGGAAAAAAGAGATTAAAGGCGATTTCAATTTAGTAACTTTTTTAAAATAATTTTTTACGTTTTAAAAAAAATAAATATTAAGATTTTTCTTGAAAAATATCAAAACGCAAACTTTCACATGTTAATTCTCAAAGATGATTACCTCCTCAGGGTCTGATATCTTTTGTTAAAATTTGTTTAGAAGGCGTTTTTTTCTTATTGATTTTCCATATCCGAGTCAATGTCGCCAAAGCTTAAAATCTAATTTCATTTTCTTTCCTTTTATGGGGGCAGATTAACTTGCAATATCCATTAAGTTAACAGTTCTGGTTATGGTAATAAATCTATGTTTCGATAGCTGTGCGTCAATGAAAAAATCTTTAACTTAAATAAAGTTAAAGACTTTAGTAGTAAGCAATTTGCAAATAAAAGCATATTCCATTATTTTAAACTCCTTTTCTTATTTTAACCTTTTTAAGAAAAGCAAAACAAAAATAATTCTTTGGTTACCTCAATCAATAAATCAAAAAAAAGCGATAAAAAGTGATTCATATTCTGGCAGTTTGTGACCATAACAAACGATATTCTCTAGTTTCCAAAAGTCAAATGAGGGTATCATCTCAGCATATTTTCTAAAAATGTTTCAAAGGATATAAATAGTTTTTGTTTCCGCTGGAAAATTTTGGCCGAAACGAAAAATTCTTTTGTGCGTTTTGAGCCGATTACTATTAAAAATCTGTACGAAGTTTTAAAATCGAAGCTATCTAACCTCTACAAGTACGTGGGATGTGTTCTTTAGTTCATACAGAAATTATAAAACACAACAAGTAACACAATCATGAATATCCTCACAGAGTTTCTTTCTCGCGAAAAAAAATCTCGAGAGAAGATTTATCCAATTATGAATTCCCTGAGAAAAAAAATAAACAAGTGGCATTGCCATAAGTTAGAGACACCTATTTTCCTTTTTTACATAAAATCTCCTTTTATTAATTCATAATATTTAATTTTTCCTTAAAATTTTTTTTCACTTTCCGCAGTGAGTAAGAAAGGGAGCAAATATTAGCTGAGAGAAAGATAAAGCAAAAATAATTTGCACGAAATTTTTGTTTAAAATTGTGGTAAAGTCTTTTATTTGCTTCTTTTTCTTAAAAACTTAGTGGGCATTTGAAAAATAATTCTGAATAAATCCAATTATTCTCAAGTACAGCCTTAACAATCCATATATTTTTGATGTAAAAACCCATCCATTAAGTATGAATTCTTTTGACATGAAAATCTTTAGAAAAATTGCAAATGTTGCGTTGAAATGTTTTACTTGAAAAATCGTCAGTATGAAGACAAGTGTGGCAACTCGAAATATACCTACTCTTTACTTAAAAGAAGATCACCATTCTACATTTTGTTCTTGCTGGAAATATCGATTGTTTAGGTAGCTTTCTAAGCTGTTAGTTGTTGTTGTTTTTTAGCACGATTTGTCTGCCTTTTTTTAACATGACATATGTACATATGTATTTACGTACATGGTACGTTTTTTGGCCATGATGTCCATTATTACAAATTTTTTCGTTAGATATTTTATTACAATTTGTTTCTTCCAAAGTGACACATAGTCATGTTGTACTAATTCAACAACCGGCGTACCTGTCTGTTGTATTGTCTGCGTGGGAATTAATATTGCGCATGCGTATCAAAACTTTACTAAATTTGCATTTTGGTAACATTAGAACCAAGGCGCATCAAACAGGTGACTGCATCAGATCATGTGTTCATCATATGTTTTAGCTTTTGCGTGTATTTTGTTTTTGTAAACACTAATTCGAACTGTCAAAAACGTCTAGTAATGTGTGTATGTATTTGTGAAAAATAAGAAAGCCACTAAAATTATATTGGAATACATACACACGTATTGCCAGACGTTTTGACAACTGGAATTAGTTTTTACAAAAACAAAATACACGTAAAAGGTAATGCATTCACCTGGTATTATTGCGCCATGATTAGAACTTTGTTTGATTAAGTGTAAATTGTTTTACTACAAGTTGAAATTGCAAATTATATTGAGAAATATATATGTATGTACATATGTACATGATCGTACGTACGTAAGTAAGTATTTCTAAAAAAAGAAATAGAAGTATAAAAAATTCATTCGAAAATATTTTTAAAACTTAATAATTAAGTCAAGGTGAGATGACGAAATCAGCTTACATAAATATAAATCAAATAAGAATTATCATCTGTGTTTTTACCCCCTGAATAATAATACCTGTCAATTATATCACTAATGAGTCGTGAGCAACCGTTATATTTACATTCGGCTTAAGTGAGTTATTTATTTATTTATTTATAGTAACACTATAAAGGCTAAAGTCTTGGTCTTTCACAAACAAGTCGCGTATCATTCTTAGACACCTACTGACAGAGCCGACAAAACATTATACACCCCAGTCTGGCGTTGCCAACTCTGTTTATGCGTTTGGTTTTCTCTTTTCTTTTGGATAGCTCAGTGCAATAGCGGATTGCCAATGTGCAGCGACTTCCTTACGGCTTAGTCTCTTGCAGTTTCTAGATCTTCACTGCCACCATTCTTAAACTCATTTGCTGTGTTTCTGCAGCATCAGCCTACCGCGAGAAAATTACGCCTTCTTCATACTTTGATCAGAATCGAGTTTCCAAGATTGTAAGACCTCAACCTAATTTTATTTTACTTGTTTCAGCAAAAATCTCCTCAGACGTTGTCCTTAACTCTTCACCCTTTGTAAAATTCAAAAATCCTTCTTATTTGCTGCTCTGTCCGCAACACAAAAAAAATTTTTTTTTTGTGATTGAACTGGTTTGAAGTATTGCATAGCCTTGAGACTACAACCTTCTTCCCGATTACCCTATTTATGTAGCGGTGTCTTCGCATTTGGAGTTACCACAGAAATTAATTCCTTTTCAAGGTTTCATAAGCTATCCCGTGAGGTTCACTCCGATTCACTTGGAACCATATGCTAATTACTTTGTGTTCATTGCAGAGTAGAAAAGAGGAAGTCAAGATGTAAATAAAAGAAGATTTAAGTGCTAGTAAGGGGGCTCAGAGTAAAGAGAGGAAGAAAAAAAAGTAGAATAAGGGAGCGAAAGATGCAGAGGAGAATTACTGCGTCTGGGTGTAAAAGAACAAAACCACAAAAGGGAACCTCCTAACCGCTCTCAATGATAAGACATTAGATAGGCTGGAAAAATACAATTAACCGAGGTGCCTTAGTCACCGGAACTTATTCATTCATTTTATTTCTGGTTTTCTCACCCACAAAATTCAGAATTGCTGCAAGAAAAATTGACGTGTGTGAACTTGTTAAAGCGGAGATGTTACTCTTTCTCGTCTTGAAAGCAGCTGCAAAAATTATTGTGTGGGGAACCCACCTTTCTCGCAGGCAGTGCCCAGTTAATTGCAACCTCGGCAATCGTAAAAGTGCAGCCGCTTTCTCTCGTTTTAATGATTGTCCTTGCAGATGAACAAGTCAACTCGTTGGACAGAGTATAAAAGTCAGCATTAATACGCTACCCGCAGAGAGGGGATGTCATAATAAGTATCAACGGAACTATCATAAAGCATCACCTTGTACTTTTCTACTACATCTGAGGACAGTTTCATGTCTTTTTGACCATTTAACGATGACTATTGAATTTTGTGCCATCACACACCTTTAAAAGATATCGTTGCGGCTTTGCTATCGGTAAACAGATATCTCTATTAGAAGATATTTCTGCCTGCAAGACACTGTAGGGTGAGCTTCCGACATATCAAAAATAATTCTTCTTATGAAGGAAAGTTTTGGGGGTGCAATAATATTCGTAACTCCTTTAAGCGCTAGCATACCCCCCCCTCATAATCAGTGATTGCATTTACATATAACATTTCGTCTAACTGCCGTCCTCGGTACCAGCGCCCTGATCATTAGATCTACTGGCAACCAGTTAAATATAGCAAACCGTAGATATACTGCAATCCAGTATCTGTATATTGTGACCAAGCATCTTTTATCAATGTGTCCTTTGGCATATTCAAATTATATTCCACCTTGGAATATGATAATTAAAAAAAATTTCTTTTCTCTACTCAAATAGGACCTTATTTCTTTTAGTTGATTTTTGTTTACAGAAGGAATATGTAGCACATTGCGTTTGGATTTTAAAAGAACACCTTTTTTAATTTAAGTGTTCACATTAAATTTTTTCTTTTTTATAAAGAAAAAATTAATTTAAAAATTTGCATTTCGTGTAATTACAACCTTAAATTCGTACTCAAGGTTGTTAATTAACGCTACTGTGTGAAGCAGTTATCAAAAAAGAGTAATTGATGCCTCTCAAAACAAATGGTTGTCACTATTCAATGGCAACCTAAATTGTCAGAAAGATTTGTTTTATTTTGTTTTTTTGTTAAGAAATTTATATATTTTTTTTGCACTAGACAGTTAATAATAAATAAATAATTGTTCCAAGTAACATGCATGTTTTAATATTTCCTTTAAAATAAATAAGCAAATTGGTCAAGTCTGTCTCAGTTAGTCAGCCAGTTCAGTGCAGCCCAGTCAGCGCCTACATTAATTATTTACAATCAATTGTTATAAATCATTAATTTTGTTTAAAAAACTAGCTGTATTGAATGAAAAATTAAACCGTTGCTTGTTGGCTTTGTTGTTATTGTTTTACTTTTTTGTTTTTCACCACCCTCTTTATTTTTAAACAACACTTTACATTACGTTTGTGTGTGCGTGTGTGTTTGATTTGCCTATACTGTTATTGTTGTTACATTTGTTTTTTGCATTCGTGCATGGGAGTATTTTTGGTTGCATTACGTTTCACTCATTTCACTAGAATTAACGATTAGCAGTAGCAGTAACGAATATATTAGTTAAAAAATAACAAGATTTTTGTTGTTGTTATTAAAATCGTAATACAGTAATAATGACGATGAGTAAAGTTGTTGCCACTTATTTTTTTTTCTTTTTGCAAATGTAGGCGAGAGAGTTATTTGGTGGTTTTTGTATGACTGTATTTTGCTTAATAACAAACAAGTTAGGCGAATTTACACAGGGGGAAAAAGATGAAGAAAATAAAGCAAAACCTCTTCACAATATTTTTTCGCATAAATGTATTGAATGAATTCAAGTATTAAAATTGTTAATTTTTAAAAGCTTTATTAGCTTAACGAGAATGAAAAAAGTTGCAAAAAATTATTGTGTGTTTTTACCTACAGTAAAGAGAAGTTTATTTAACGCCTTATGTCACAAATATTAGGTTTGTGTTAGTAGTTGTACGTTAAGTATTGATAAAGAATTCAAGAGGTTCTACAACTTTATTGTTTGAGGCCATTAAGAGAGTAATATATACTAACGATTTCAATACCTATAGAACGTTATAAAGTAATCACAACTGAAATTTGAAGACGAAATGATATTTTTAAAATTTTTTTAGCTCACGTTACTGTTTATGATTTGGTTGTGTACTAAGAGAGACGTATATGATTCCTTTAGGGCTGTTGTGATAACTTATCATTAGCTAGAGATACGATTTTATTGGAATGATAAATACTTTATGGTTATTACAAATACGTGTTTAGTTAAACGTATCTAATAAAAACAGATAATTTTACCTTTAAATTTTAACGTAAGGTTGAGTTGTGTAAGGTTGCCATATTTCCCCGCTTTAAAAGAAAATAAATTCAAAAGAAATAAATAAAATAAAAAGTTATAATAGAAAGTAAACAACAAATATTTTACATTAGCAAGTAAAAAGATGTTTTTTTCTTTTTTTAATATTCCCAGCTTCTAAAAAAGACTAATTTAAAAGACTGCCTTATTTATTTTGATGAAACTGAAATTACACAAAAATTCGGTTGTCAAAAAACACGCATGGCTTTTCCTTATTTCTTGAAGTTGCCACTATGTTCAGTACTAAATTAGCAAAAAGTGATCGGTTTTACTGTGGCATTGCCATCATTTATAATTAGAAATTTATTTTAAAGGAAGGTTGTGAAATAATAATGAGATAAATCTCACTTTAACTTTTCATAATAAAATCATTTTTCTTTTTTTTTTTTTTTGTAATTGACATACAATTTTAAATATTAAGGTTTTTGAAAACAAATTAATCAAAATTTATTTTTCGCCTTAAGATTAGTTTTTCAAAATTTAATTTATAATTTTTTGTAAGAAAGAAAAATTATTTAAAAATGTATGCGGACGTTTTTTTTTATAGAAAACAAGAAAAATAAGACTCTAGTTTTGGGAAATTATTGTATTTTTAATTAAATTTTCGTACAGTTGTATGGGACTCTAAAAATCCATATAAAACGTTAATTTCTGTACAGTTAGCATCACTGGTTTCATTTCAAATGTTTCACCGCACTTTAACAAAATCAGAAAAAGCATTAAAATGAAATTTTTTCCTGCAATTTTCTCAAAATTCTTTTTTAAAATTGCATTCGAGTCCATTTATTAAAATTTTGCTGCTGCAGTTTTTGCCTTTATTCCTTTCATCAGGTGTTTTAATTTGTGCCTTCTAATCGTGTTTTCTTTTTCTCCTAAAAATTCAGGAATTTCACCTCAAAAATATTTCTTAAAAAAAAATTATTTTTTATTAAATACTTAAGAACCACTGGCTCTTAATAGAATATTTGTTTTTAAGTTGAAACAGACTTTAACACAAATACAAAAATAGAACTTAACGTTTTTTGTTTAATTTTTTTCAATTTTATACAACTTGTTGTGGGCTAAAACTCACAAATAATAACAAATAAAACAGAAATCTCACAAATAACCTTTTTTTTTAATAAAAAAAAAAGTAGATAAATAATAAACATGTTTGCTGTCGCTTCGTATACGGTCACATCAGCCAAAATTAAAAAAAAAATTAATAAACGACCAAAACAGCCAACGTATCACATCATTCAACTTCATTTTACACGACGAGTTCAATAAAAATTTTCAGTTTCAATTTCAGTTTATGCGGGGTTTTTTAAATATCAGTTTGATTTTGGTGCTCGATCGAAACGTACGTCTTTGTATTTAAACAAAAATAAGAGAAAAAAAAAATAACTAAACATTTTTAACGCGAATTTATACAATATTTTTTGGAAGAACAATAAGATTGAAAATAATTTTTATTTAACAAAAAATAAAAAAAGTTAATAAATAAATCTGAACTAATTCAAGGTTTAATAAAAACAAAACAAGCTGTGATTAAAAATAAAATATAAAACGAAATTATCTGCGAAAAAAAATACAACAAAACAATTAATTTATTACCTTTTTATTGTTAATGAAAACAATCAATAATTCAATTAAGAATTGTTATTTGGTGCAAGCAATAAATTTTTGAAAGCTATTTTTTGTTTATTTTTATACAAAAATAAGTTTAACTAACATTTGTTGTTAAAGGCTGTGACAATAAAAAACCCTTAAAAAAGGTAAAAACGAATTAAAATCAGACAACTCAAAATTTTAATAAATTTTTTTCTCCTAATAAAAAACATTTTATATTTAAGAAATTTTATTTAAATTTAAAAATAAAAGGATTCTTAAGTCTCTACTTTATATTAAAACCATCACAACTCTGTGAGTCTTCTTCTTTGTAAAGCAGTTATTCTTTCGCCTACGACGAATAAAAATAGAAAAATATCCTTGTTGAGCCGGATGAATTTAGTGCAGCCAATATGGCAGCTCTATAAATGTATTTGCTCTTGTAAAATAAACGCATGAATTAAAAGGAATTTCAAATAAGTAAATTTATTATTGGGAGCTGTTAATTATTCAACTGATTTATTTTTTGAAGTATTAAAAAAATATATAAAAATATAATTCTTGTGGGCGATATATCAATAAAAAAAAATAATTAATTTTTTTATTTGTTTTCATCTTCTATCGTGTCATCATTTGATGATTCATGTTAAAGATTTTTAAAATCATTCTAAAACTTTTAATTTTTTTTTAATAATTCAAATACTGGTAATAAATACTCTTTATTTGAAATTTACTTAAAGTACATATGAATAGCAAACTAAATATTTTCCTTATATTGAATTCATAATTCTCATTAAGTAAAAAGATTTTTAATTTATTTTTTTATATTTAAAAATAATATAAAACAATTACAAAAGAATAAAATTACACAAAAACCAAAAGTTTATTTACTCCAAATTTTAATTTTAATAAAAATGTAAATTTTCTCTTTAAAGAAAAATACAAAAAAATGCATTTGAAAAAATAGTAAAATTCAAAATTTGCAAAAAAAATTATAGAAAAACCAAAAATTCTCAATTTTTTATAATAAACATAAGAATGCATATTTTTTAAAAATAATTTTACAAAAATTAAGGTACTGCAAAAAATGTCATTTAAAAAAATAATTTGAAAATTTATTACAAGCAGACCCAAAATATTTGATTCTGCTTAAAAAAAATTGCCAAAACAAAACCTACAGTTATTTATTTTGTTTTAAGACAAACTCATAATAGACGAGCGGCTGCATTTAGCTCTTGCAAATTCCAGATCCGTTGCACTGTCGTAGGAAGACCTGACTGTGGAGGGCTAATGTACCCCCCAAAAAAATTTAATCCACCTAAACACCATTATTCCTTACTTTTTATTTATAAGGCCGTAGTCAAGATACGTTAAAGGTCAAACACAGCACAAAAAGAACCCATTTTTTTTGTGTCCAAATTTAAGAAAGGAGATGAGTTTATGCGGCGAATATTTATCAGGTGATTGTATTAGATTTAAAATCAATTCGCCTTTGAAAAATTCGATCGATTCGCTTTAGTTGTCAAATAGTACAGATGCAAAAAATAAGCAATTTTGACATTTGCAAATTAAACAAGTAAAAGTGCGATACTCGGCTGTGCCGAATCTTTTATTTCCTTCACCGTGTATGTAAATCTAGTTTAGTAATCAAAAAAAAAAAAAAATCAATAACAAATACTGAGGTGACAGGGAATCAAAAAATAAGAAAAAAAAATAACATAAAAATGTCATCAGCTCTTAATGGGTTTAGTAAAAAAAAAACTTGTTTTTTTTCTGAAAGAAAATCATTGAAATGATACCCATATTGATACTTTAAAAAAAATGGTGCAAAATCGTATTTTTCTATAAAAAGATCACAAGCCGATAACTCGGAAAATATGGGCGAGCGCAAATTTTATCCCTTAATATTTTTTTCTTTATTTTAAATTCCCTATCGCCCTTTATATTTATTTTTTTGATTCATACATATGTTATCGATTTGCTTTAAGTTTATGCATTCATCTGTTATGAATTCGCCTTGGTTTAATGGCGCTCAGCAAAGTATTTTTAACAGGGTTGATTGTTTCTTGCTGCACTGAGCGTGTCTAAAAAGGCTTAAAGTAAGTTTCCACGTTTTCAGACAAAAAATTAAATAAATAAATAAAATAAAAAGCTGAGTTAATTGCTACACCTGCAGCTTTATTCTGTAATTCCTGTAGCTACATAAATCTAAATTTTTATCTCTAAAAATCTTTAAAAAAAACTACGGCAAAAAGTGTTGCATAAAAGCGTTGGTAGCCAAAAATCGCTGAATAGATTTTTTTTTAGATTTTTATCGATAGAGATTTCGCTTTAGCGATTTACAGAATAAGACTGATGTCTTAATTTGGCCGTGGCTTTAAGCATATAAATTTAGATTAACAGAAATAGGAAATTGCAATAAATTGTTCATGAAATTTTACAAATTTTTCAGTTGAGGACAACAAAAAAGCAATTCGGATAATAAAACAAATTAACAATTTATACTCCCAACGATTGTCTTTCCTTTTTTGTCTATAAACTTAAGGCTTTGTCTAGATGATCGCTTACCAATCACATACTAAGCAATCGAATTGATCGCACTGATAGGTGTCTGCATATTCACTAAAAAGAGTAGCTTAAGTTCAATTCCCATCGGCTATGTGAATATAGAAAAAAGTGTGATTAGATACGACGTTTAAAAGCAGGCGAATAAATATAAAACAGCAAAAGAAACCTGCCAAAGGGCAGATTAGAAAATGAAACGACGCCGTCATAAAGTAAACGCAATATGTGGCAGTCGTATGAGCAGAGCAGGGAAGTTGGATTCTGTCGAAGTCGCAGAGTAGTCTGGTTTACGTGCGTTAAAGACGCATCAATTCTCGGCGGATAATCCCAGTGGTTAATAAGCGTAGATGGCTGCCCAGGCTTGAAAGAGCAAATGTTTAGAAAATAAAAGATTGTGGAAACAAATCTAACCAGAGCCACAAAAGAAATGGGGAATAAAGTGTCGCAGTAGAGTAAAAAAAGAGCTGACGCAAGGGTATTTGCAAAAGAACCCTACTCTTTAAGAAGAAAAAACGTAAAAACTCATTTAATTCAAGAGTGAAATTACAAAACATGAAATTTAAATTTAGTTTTTTATATTAAAAAAATTTCTATTTAAACTTTTATCATGATGCATAAGCTTTTTTTGGTCAAAAATGAACGCTTTTTAAAATAGTTTAATAAATCCAATTTGTGATCTTGTTATCGATAATTGTTTGGAGCAATATTTCACTTTGTATTGGTGCGATTTTCAATGCATGTGTGTGCTGCGAAATTTAATTTTTAAATCGGCTGCAAAGTATGATTTTTTTCGTTTTCTGAATAAGTGCTATTGTTTGAAGAGATCTTAGGATAAATTACGGCATTTAATCAATATCAAAAAAATAAACAGAAAAGATTTGAGGGACTTACTCTATTGGTGTCCTAAAGTCTTATTATGATAACGGACTGTTTTCATCTTAAAAGCCCAACTATAATGCGCATAAGCTTCCTTGATCTCATGTTAAAAACCCAATCAAAAGCCCGTCAAATGTTAAGGTAGCCCATTAAAGAATTTTAGGTGACTACAATGTACTTACAAAAATTTAGTAGAGGTGTCTTTAGACGAAATGTTTTTTACATATGACTTGTCAGATTTTTCATAATAAAATGCATATGTATCGTGTAAATACATGTGTAAAAAACATATGACAAATTTCTATTTGAAGTGCATTCTATTTTTATATGACAAAGCATCAACTTTCAGTGGTGCCACTTTTTCTTTCTTCACTTATACCGTTTTTAAATTACCAAAAAGTGCAAAAAGCACTAAAATCGTTAAAAGCAGAATAGAGTTGTTAACATTATTAGCACTAACAGAGCCGCTCACAAAAACAACTGTTGTAAAAACGTGATTCACTTTGAAAGTTATGTCAGACGAAATTTGCATGTACGTTTAAACGCAAAATTTGAAGCCATATGTTAAAATGACTACTTTAACATACTTAAGGAATTACAAGCGGATTTTCAAACTGACAAGTCATATGTAAAAAATATTTCGCCAGAACGCACCTCAGAAGTTTTCACCAAAAATAATTTCTTTATAAATAAACAAAATGTTAAAACAAAAAGGTATTTATAAAACATATTTTAAATATTTAATAACATTCACATAAATATTTTCATTTTTAGTTCATGTCATAAAATAAATTCAATAAAAAATATTAAAAGTGTTTTTGTATTTGTTGCCAACCATAGTAAAAATTGCAACGGTGTGCAAGAAGTAAAAAATCTCATTTTTTTTAAGTTAAAAACTAAAAATTAAACAGACTGGTCTTCATTGCAATTTTTCTTTATAAATGTATCACAAAATCACAATCAGCTTTTACCGTGCGGAAAGTGCGTTTAGTTTCGTACTTTGCTTAAAGAAATGAAGTTTGACGAAACTTGACGTAAATATCTTTTTTAAGTACATTATAGTTTGCCACATAAAATTGAATGTATTTAAACGATTGCTTAAGTTACCCTGCAAGAAAAGTAAACATCATTTGATTTATCAAATGACAATCACTTATGATGGAAATATCACTACGTAGAACAAAGTTTCTATCACATTTTTAATGGGAGAATAAAAAAAATATGTAAACATTTGCATACGTGTGATGTCTGTAGCAAGCAGCGTTGCCAGTGACTTTTTTTTACAAAAAATGTAATGAAAATTTTGCCTGATCATGGAACAGATTGATTTACAAAACTTTTTATAGGCTGCAGTTTGTATAAAAACAAATTGAAACTTAAATTTAATTAACAAAAAAAAAAAAAAAAAAAATCATACAACGGCAACGCTGTTTCAGTATAAAATTATTACTAATGTGTTATTAGATACTTTTTAATGTATAAGTTTCCCTCACTCATTTCTTGCTGGATATTTTAAGCACATTATAGTAAGTCCTTAAGCCAGCTGCTAACCAAATCGTAATAATAAATGTGAGTACTGCTTTCACCACTTCTCTAAGAAGGTGGTAGCAGAAAAAAGATCGGTAGCTTCTAGTGTTCGGTTGTCCGCCGGCTAAAAGTATATAAATAACATTTTTGCATTCACCTTAAGAATAATTCCAATTTTTAATTTTTTCCTTTAATTTTTTAAAATTTATTAATAATCAACACAAAAATGCTTTTATTTAAAAACTTTTAACCGCAATCACAAATATTACTGGCGGCTAGAAATCGTCAATACAATCTTTCGACACAAGTTTTTTCTATTTGTGTTTGACAAAATAATAAACATAAGAAAAACCGTTTTATAACTTTGAAAAACAACAACAACAATACTTTGAAACCATCTTAATATTCTAGTAATTTATGACAATAAGACATGATAAGATACCTTGTGAATTACCCAAATAATAAAGAAAAAAAATTCCATTTGGGTTTGCAAATATGATTGATGAATCATTTAACAAAGTATTACAAAAATGGCTGAAAAGATTAGAAAATGCTATAGATTTTTGTTGCTTTAAAAGAAGATAAAAAAGAAACGAAATATTCAACTTTTTTTAAAGGTTGGATCGTCATGAAATTATTCTTCTTTTGTTTTTGTTTTTTTTTTTTTTTTTGCAAAAGCTTTATTAATTAAAAACGAAAAATAAAAATAAACTGCTTATCAATAACAATATTAAATAAATTTAATAAAAAAACACTTTCAAATATTATTGCTTTTCGTTTTCAATTAGCATATCAATTAAAGAACCAAATAAACGAGCAACATTTAGAATTTTTAAAGGCACCACTCTCAGGTAAAGAGTGTCCGGTCAGACTGGTTTCTTTTTTGTTTGTTGTTTCAGTTTAAGATTTGAAAAAGAAATTATGTATTTGTTTAATGACTAAAAATGATTAGATTATTAATTATTTTTATTTAATAATTTTTTTCTATTATTATTTGCGAAAATATTCTATTTATTACACGCAAATATAAAATTAAAAATATAATTTAATTAAAAAAAACGCAAATATTGACGAATTTTTGCACCGCATGCATGACGTAATTTCTAAATGTATTTTTAAGTTAAGCTCTTGATTTTTTTTTTCTTTTTTCATTAATTTTTATATTTTGTTGATTTGTGTTTTTAGCATCGAGGTAAATAAATAACTTGGTCTTAAATTAATTAACCACTGACAAACCGGAAAGTTTCTGAAATTAAACTCATATTTTTTTGTGTTTTTTTTTTTTTAATTAATTCACTGCAGAAAAAAAAAAGATTTAAAAATTTTATTAATTTTTTTTTATTAAAATATTATAAAAAACGTGTGAGATGATGTCTAATGTAATGCTTTTCTCAAAAAAATGCAGTAGTGGACAAACTTAAAATTATAGCGAAATCGCATTTTACAAAGTTTTTGAAGTTTGTCTAACTTTCAACCTGTGCAATATCGAACGCCAGTGCGCCCTTAGTAAGATACGCCTTTTATTCATTTGACATTTGATAGAGTATGGCAGAGAGTACGTGTGTTCAACGGTATTTTTTATGGTGCCAGTGAAAATATTATCCGATTTTTATTTTCATTTATTTATTTTTTATTGTTTAAATTTGCATTTCATAATAAACTTTGTAAATAAAGCAACAGGCTCTTCTTAATTTTTATACATCTGGCATCCTAAAATTTTTTTAAAATTCTTTTGTGATTTAATTTCAATAATAATGATTTTTAAGTTATTAATCAAAAAAAGACCTGTCATGTCGAGGTCATAATCATTTTTTGTTAATGCGGAAACTATTTTGTTTTGCTTAATAACATTAAATTTTAATAATTATTTGCGTTACAAACTGCACACTTTACACACAGCAACGTGTGAAAACACGCAAACAAGAGAGCGCGCCAAAAAACAACTTCTCAATAAGACTGACAACAGCAACAAATAATCATCTGCTAAACAGGCGCAGTTACAGACAGGGGTGCCAGATGATTTTGATAAGAAATCGGCATATTTGCTGAAAAAAATCGCTGTTATCGGTAATTTATGTGCTGTTTCTGTATTACAGGCGCTCAACTTGTCTGGAAAATTGATATGAAAATAACTCAAAAAACTGAATGCTTTTCCTACAAATTTTTCAGACGAGTTGATCGCCTGCAAAGCACATTAATTTTTAAAAATCAGCAAATTAAAAATACCCATTTTATATAAAATTAAAAATATTTTTACTAACAAAAATAACAAAACAGAACAATGTTTAGTACAAGATTACAAAATAATGTTTAATCGTACATAAAATAACACAAAATAAAAAAAAATAACCGTTTTACAAATAAATTGCTTTGGTTATTATTATATTGGTCGTATATGGTGGAAATAATTCAATACTTCTGTTTATTATTGGTGATTAAGGCCACTTGAAGCGGTTTTATAAAATATCACATAAGATTAATTTTTTTTGCAATCTCTTCCATTGGATTTGGAGCCAAGAGACAGATTCACCAGTGGTATTTTTCACTCTTCTTGTTATTAAATCTTCTGTTGAAATAAATTCTGCTGCGAAATTCGTTGTATGAAAAAATATATCTGTCGCTGCACTGTTAAATGAATTCATAATAATGTTCAGGATTGCATAAGTAGTTCTACCTTTTCCCTTTTTAATATCTATCAATTCAAAATCAGTCATTTTTTAGAATTTTTTTTTTAATTTCGGTATTTTAAAGGATTTTCATAAGTGGTTAATTTCTGATATAGAAATCACATTAAACTTTCTTGATAAAAAGCGATGTGGTGAAAAGGAATTTATCAGCTTATTTTTTTTTATTTATTTCGACTTACATCACTTTTATTATTAAGGGAACAATTTTACAGGGAACAATAAAGTTATTTATGATATTTTATCAATAAAACCAGTGATGACCAAAAGTAATATTTTTTACTAAAACAAGCAAAGTTACCGTGATATATGAGTTAATCAAAAAGAGCAAAAATCGGCAAATCGGCACTTTGATAATTTTGAGGCCAAATATCGGCAAATATGGCAGGCCTGGTTACAGAAGATCTCATTATTATTAAGCGCTGCCAGAAATTTTCGGTAAAAATCGTCAATTGTCAAATTTTAAAGTTATTCAAAATTGAGTAAAAGCTAAAAGCAACAGTACTGAAGGCAGTTTTTAGGAGTTTTTAAAGCATAAATTTTGAAAAAAAAAAACAATTTAATTAATCCTTTGATCCGAATATGTTCAAAGTTTCTTTGACCTAAATTTACTTTAAAAAAAACCTTTTAAGAGGGGTCTTTAAGAAATATTTTGCTGCAAAAAAGTATTTTTTTGATAAAATGTACAACCTTTTTCGAATAAATGAGCAGCTTAGTTTTTTCTTTAAAGCACTAAACAATAAATTAAGAATAAAAGAAAAACGTAAAAACAGAACACAAGCTAAAAGCATTTTTTTTTTTTTTATTTTATTTTAATTTTTTAAGAATTTATAGCCATAACAGATTGTTAATATTTATGATCGCTTAAAAAAAAGATAAAACATTATTTTAAAATAATGTTGTCATACCTTTTTGAATTTTAAAAGAATAAGTGTTAACTTTTTTTTCCATTGGAAGAGGGAGAACACAAAACCATTTTTGCTTGGCTTCATGTTTTTCATTATAATAATTAAATTGTTTACGTTTCGTTTGTCATAAAAAAGTGTTTTTAACAAATTAACCACTTGAATTTTAAAACAAATAAAAGTAAAGCAAATAAAAAACAACAAAAGAAAACAAAAAAAAAAAATGGAAAATTAGGTTGTCTCTCAATCTCAAGTATATGCTTAGTTGATGATATCGCTCTTTAAAAATATTTCAAGTGTTTTTTTATAATTATCTTGCAATTTGTCATAAAATTGTGATAAAGTTATATTGTTCTAAAAAACAAAACAAAACCAACAGTTGCGAACTCAAAATAATGCAACGCAAGTTAACTTTTTCATCTCTTCTTGAAGCTGTTTTAACTTTTCTGTTTACTTTTCTTCGACACAAAGTTAAATAAAACAAAATTAGTCATAAGAGTTGGATCCGTTATAGACCAGACTTAGAGTTGAATAATTCTTGCAAAAGAAAAAAAAAAAACCGACTTCAAAACAGACAAACTTAAAATCATATTTCTTTAAGACGGTAATTATACATTAATTATGTTATATTCAAAAAAACATTACGTCAGGATTTTTTGTATGTCGTAGAACAAAATATAAATGCAGATTAAACAAGAAAATTTAGCGGTTGTGTGGTCACCCTTTTTATTGCTGAACCAGTAAAACAAAATTTGTTTAAATTCTAAGCTTTAGTCTATAACTGTTCAAGAGGTTGGTCACATACATCATATTAAAGCCATTAGGGCACCCTTTAATTTCTAATTTTAAATATTTGTAGTTGATATTATACTCGATACAGTAAAGGACATTTTGACTAATTTTCAAGAGTTTGTCTGTAGCGGTTTCAAAGATATGGCCATATAGGTTAAATAATATCAGTTAAAGGGACACCCTTTAATTTCTAATTCCAAATTTCCTTCTTGTTATAGCGGACTTAGCAATAAAGATTCGGTGCAAATTTCAATCAACTGTCTACAACTGCTTGGTCATATACATCAAATAACTGCAACTATTTTAATACCCTATAATTTTTAATTTTAAATATTTATACTTCTTAAGATAACAGACACAGCAGTGGACATTCTGTTTAATTTTTAGGGGTTTGTTCAAACGACAGAGCCATATAGGTCAATTAACTTCTAATATGGGAACACCCTTTAATTCCTAAATTCAAATTTTTAACTTAGCAATATAGGTTCTTTGTAAATTTCAGCTATCTGGCTATAACAATTCAAAAGTTTGTCTTCATACATTAAATTACATAAACTATTGGAACACCCTTTACTTTATAATTTTGAATGTTTATGCTTGTTAGAATAAAAGTCATAGTAATAGACGTTCTGTCCAATTTTCAAGCGTTTGTCTCAAAAGATAGGCGCATATAAATCAATTTACGTCACCTATGAGGACACCCTTTAATTTTTAGATTTGTTTTTGTATTACTTTTTGCTATTAGGAGCTATAGTAATACGCATTGTTTTAAAATTTTAAAGTATTGCCCTCTATGGTTCATAATATCTTTAAAAAACATGTATGTTGTATGGGGATACCCTTTAATTTTTAAAATTATGAACTGTTTTTAAAATGGGACCAATCTGTAAGCATAATTAATGTATCAAATTACAAACAATTTTCAAAATCGGTTCAGAAATGACTGAGTTCTGCAAGTTCAAACATAAAAAAGCAACATTCAGTCGAATTGATAACCTCCTTCTTTTTTTGAAGCAACATTCAGTCGAATTGATAACCTCCTTCTTTTTTGAAGTCGGTAAAAGAAACATTTTTTAAAAGATGTTGCTTGTTTCTCCGATAAAAAAGCTTCTTTTAGACTGCTCTTTTTAATTAAAATAACGGAAATGTAATTTTTTGATTTGAACAATAAATTTCGTACCCAGGCCACCATATCACTGACTTAAATTCAGTTCGGAAACAGAGCTCAGTAAGTATTTTAGTGGTTTCACTAACGAAAAGCGGCAAAAATTTCTTAAAATTAATTTTTTGTTTTTTGTGAAAGAAATTATCATTTACTGTTTCTTAAAGTAAAAAAAAAACTATTTAAAACCACTTTTACATTTATTAATTTAAATTTAGTTTGCCATCAATTAAGTTATTCTTCCTTTACTGTGTAAATTCGTTGAGGTAATAAAATGTACGGTATTAGTTTCTTTAGTGCTACCATATCTTTTCTTCGGTTTATTGGCAGCACACAAAGAAAAGTAATACCAATTAAAAGGCAGAATTTCAAAAAACCTAAAAGTATGCTACATTATCTTTGCCTTAAAAATATATTGCCACTTGTTACCTTAAAACACGTTAAAAACCTTTTTTCGGAATGACATATACAAAAAAGAAAATCTAATGGAGACTTTAGCGCGACTTATATATTCTGGAGAATTGATTGATCATTAATGTTTTGTTGATTTATTAACTAAAATCAATACACATTATTTTTCTTCCTGGAAATAATAAGCAACTGATACTGAATTTTAACTAGGAAATGATTATAAGCCCTTATGTCGCTTGTAGTCCGTAGCCTTATTAACAATAAAGAAGTGCACGTTTTGAAATGGTTGCCACAATATCATTTTCCTTAACCTATAGAAAATCTATGGGAACTTATAAAGAAGAAGAATCTAAGTTAATTCATAAGGACCCATTTTAAAATTAGAGTTGTATGTGTCGCATAGAGGAGTCACGCTTCCTTTATGCGACGAAATGATACCGAAGAGTAATAAAAAGTAATAATTTTCAAAAACAGTTCGCCTTTACGTGTTAAGTAGGCGCATTCGTTTGAAGGAGGCTTAGCAATTTTATTTAAATTTGAGGTTATGTTTGGAAGGGTTTTAAGGGTACTAATCCTAAGTCACATTGTTTGTGTCCTGATACCTATCACTAAGCCACAAGAGTCCACAGAGAAAGTCTTCATCTTCTTGTTCGCACTTAGCGCTGTTGCTTAGAATGTCATTTTGCCTGTCCAACTAAGTCTGGCTTAGACTTGTTTTGTTTTGTACGGTTTGATGCCCCGCGTAATTTTTCTCACCACTCTATTAGCTAGTATTGGTTAGCAGTGACTTAGAGATAACGTCACTGGCTCTACTTCATCTAAGTTATTCCCCTCAAGCCCAGTCTAGTGAGTTCGTCGAAAATCTCATTGACCTTGACATTACGGTGGTACGGAGCACAAAACGCTCTAGTTATCCATTGAACATTTAAAGCCTTCTTGCATTTACCTGTAACGTTTAAGAGCTCAAAAGGCCGTTTAACTATCACGTAGTGCCCTACATGAACTGAACTTTTATCATGCACCCAGACAAAGATTACCAGAACCCTTTGGGAGCTTCTACCAAAAATCACGGCATATTCAAGAAGAATCTATTTTAACTGTAAAATTTTTAAAATGAAAGCAATAACTTTTTTTAAAATATTTCCCTTCTTTAATATTTCAACTTTTTACAGTGGCAGCAATCTGAGGATTCTAATCGCAAAAAAGAGATACGTTCGCAGTTGTACAAGTTACGAGATTCGCGTTTAAGAAATCTATATCAAGGTGATATAATGGCTGACAATTCTTTAGCTGGTTTTGGTAAAGATCCCTTGGTTACCAGTCATGGTGATGCCTTGGCCGATCAAAGTTTCCAAAGTTTGAAATCTAAGGAAATAAGAGATTCATTGTCGCCCACGGAAATGAAGTTTCAGTCGATGGCTCTTAATAATCCCAATACCACGGGATGGAATGTGCAATCAGCGAAGGAAATAAGTCCAGATGGAAGAGGCTTTCGTGCCGAAACTGTAGCTACGACTGATGGTAAGTGTGCTGCATTTAATAATTTAATGTAATCAAAAATAAAATTTATTGTCTGTATAAAAAAATAGGAGTGGAAAACATTAACGGTGGCACAGCTGAGTTTAGGGGACGTAACGAAGAACGTTCTAGTGCCCATCACCAAGGAGATGATAAGAATTTCGTTAAGAAGGCCATGGAAAGTTCTAACTCTCATTTACAGGAGAAAGTAGTTATTGGGGATGAAAATTCTGGACGTACTGAAGTGCGTACCAGTTCTTCAACTTCCACTTCTTCCTCTCAAATAATCCAATCTTCCACAAATGTGGAATATGATGATGGTTATCCAATACAACAACAACCCCATGCTCAAAAATATTTAATAGACTCTAAAGGCCTTAATCAACATCAACAGCAAGAGCAACAACGTTTACTAGAAGAACAACGTATTTACGAACAACAATTCGAACAACAGCGCCAACAACATTTGATGCAGCAAGAACGTCACGCTACTGAACAGGTATCGACTAAACGCCAGAATATTGAACAGAAAAACATTTCGCAAAACATTGAAACAGAAGAGACGCACGAACAGAATAAACGTTATGTTGATATGGATAAAGCATCACCGGAATACCAACAACATGTGCAATATTTAATGCAGCAACCAGGTGAAATCATTTCCAGTACAGTGGAATATCCTAAGCCTAATGTGAAAATGATTACCACAGTTAAACGTTTACCTGATGGCACTATTGTACGTAATAAACGGTACGAGACCGAAGAACTAACACCCAATACGAACTATAATCGCCCAACATCGACTACTACAAATCAAACCCATCCCAGACGTGATTCTCAACATCAACAACCTAAAATAAACTATCAACCGCATTCGTCTGCTCATTCCACACCCAGCCAGAATATGGTAGACAGTAGTAATTCACGTTACGTTCAGGATACGCATTCCGAAGATTTGGAAACGAAATTTTCCTCAATCAAAAAGTCCAGCAATAAATTCTCTACTGAAACCACGTCTGAAACTATACAGGAAGAGTTTGATGAACATCATCCCCAAGGTAAAACAACATCTCGACCAAAACCTAAGTCTAATGATTTTAGTACCCATGGTTTTCCTTCAGTTAGGGCCAATAAGCCTACACAAGAATATCCTAGCGAGCGTCCACGTACAACTCACCCTACACAAGGCCATCCTACTCAAGCATCCCCTTCTAGACCTACAGAATTCGATACATTCCATAATACCGACGACACTGACAACATTACTGAGCGCCGTATAAATACTAAAGATGGCGAAGTGATAATTATCAGTTCGGAAAAGAAACAAAACTTTAAAACATCTACCAATTCCGAGCGCATTGTAGAAACCGAACATGTTATTCATGAGGATCAACCATATCAGCAAATTCCTGACAAGAGGACACAGGATTTTACGACTCATGGCTTTCCCTCGGTAAGAGAACCTAGCAGCCATCAAACGAAAAACTATCCTAATGAAAAACAAATGCAACCACAAGAGCAGGATTTTCCCTTGGATAAATCAGCACCCGGCAAGCGAATAATAAAAGGTGTTCACGCACCTCATGGCGATGAAGAGGTTGTCATAGTGAGTTCACAGAAATCTCACACTGCTAAGCATAGCACCAATACTGAGCGTGTTCTTGCACATGAGATAGTAAGAGATGGTCAGCCAGTTGGTTATCCGCACACCGATAATAATGGTCCGTATAATTATACAGTGACTACACCCGGGGATCAAACTCCTCAGGTTGAAATTTTAGGATCTCCTAGAAAGCCAAGCAATGCTGATTATTCTACTCAAGGATTTCCTTCGGTAAGAAACCCCAACTATGTTAAGCCTGGTGAACGGGAACCTCTTGAAGACCATCCTGCGGAAACTTCAAGACGTCCAAATAACGAATACTCTCCAGAGAAAATTCCTTCAAGACCAGCTGCTGGTTTGCCATCATCTCACAATCAACATCCAAACTCTCCTAGAAAATCACCAGGTCAGGATTATTCCCCACAGGGATATCCTTCAGTTAGATCTCCCACCAGGGGAACACCAACTCAGACTTATCCAACTAATGTGGATGGACGACGAACACCTGGCACGGTTGAGCAACCTAAAACCGCAACAAGTGGTAAAGTCCAAGCTAGGGCTCCATCTCCTAACAAATATAAAGCTTCTAATACAACAGTACGTGAAACCACAGAACGTGTTATTAAGAAGGAAAAAGAAGTCGATTCTGCACATCGTGCCTTTGCCGCATCCTTGCGCAGTTCTTCACCTATTGATCACATCAGACGCGACAGTTATATAACCGATTCTCATACACGACACACACCACGCTCAAGCGTTTCTTCGACCAGGACATTTAGGCGCGATATGCGCGAAGGTTCCCATGATAGTGCACCCTCGGAAACCAGCCGCATAAGTACAACCACAATAACACGCAATACTCCACCTCGCACTGTAGGCGGCAGAACTGTAACAAGCAAAGTCGTTACCACTAAAACCGGACCAGGTTCAAAGGAATCACTCAATGTGACTACGCCTCGTGCCACCAAGTCACCTTCTCCAAGTAAAAATGTTACATCATCAACAACAACCACAACAACAACCACTAGAACTTTGAACCGAGAGGTGCCGAAAGTCACAGGTACGCATACAATTTCTAAGCAAATGTAAAATTAAAAAAAGTGGAAACTACATATGTTCTCCAGATAACCAGCATATTCGTAATACTAGCAACAAAAACGATACTCTATTTCCTATTAACGAATCACCACCACAACCACCACCACAACTAACTTCTATTACAAAAATCAAGTTTTCCGATAATGACAGGCAACAACGACTACCCAAGAAAACAAAAATCAACAACAGTAAAAAGAATATGCCAGTGGTAAATGGTTTTAATGCTTCCGCTTCTGCAGAGGTAGAAGAGGTTATTGAAGCGCATTGCCTTAAGAAAAATTATTATAAGCTTGGTCCGTCCGATCAAACACAAAAGCAGTTGAGTTCTAAAATATCACATTCATTAAAAAGTCCCCCAATTAATGGTAAGACAAGAAGTTTGCTACTTTAAACATGATGGCCCAGCCTACACAAATACCTAAAACTGCATCATTTATTTGTTTTTTTTATTTTTGGAATAAAACGAAAAAAAAACTTTAAAAGTAACACACTTCTTATCAATGACACCACATTTGAAAGAATAACATTTCTAATGCGCATTGCTTGGTCATGATAATTGCACCATCCTTGCTAATTTGTTAAAATGGAAAAATAAATGAAACTTGAAAAACACAGTACATACAAAAACACTCTCATGCCACTTTTAATAACGCTCCTTAACTCTTTGTATAAATAATTTATGTATTTTTGTTATCTATCAATCTATCTCTGTTTCTTTTAAAATGCCTCTGACTAAGTTATTTCTGCTGTCTTTTTTTTTACTTTTACTATAAGAATCTCTTAAATGTATCTATAGAAATTTAAAAATCTTATGTAAAAATTTTGGATTTTTCTCTTAAACAAAAAAGAATAAAACTGCCTTAAGCATGGTGGCATGAATAAATATTTACTTCTTTTCTGTAATAAAACTTTTCGTAATTATTTAATTAAAATTGTAAAATATTCAGCTGTATCACAGATTCCCTTGGGATTCGATTATTTTCTTTACTATCCATTCTAAAAGAAATCATTTTTGATGCTTTTAATTCCGTTTATTTTTATTAATAAATCCGTTCAAAAATTGTTTAAACGTTTTTTTACGTTGAAAATATGGTTATAACAAAAATTATGTAGCATACTTTTAGGGATTTCCGTTTTCATATTATGCATACAATTGGTGCTGCCAATAATATAAAGAATTTGACAAAATGCATATGAATTTAACATACGGCAATGCTAAAGAAGTAATTTCTTTATATTTTGTTAAAATGACTTTATTGTTGTAAAGACTTTAAGCAAAATACACAGTAAAAAAAAAAATGAACTTAATTTAAATAAATATATGAAATAAAGTATTCTCTTGAAAAAACATTTAAAAATATATTTTTTTCTCTTAAAGTTTCGAAATTTTTTTATTTCTTTCTTAAAGCAATCAAATATGTATTAAATTCCATTTCCTATCGGAATTGAACTCTATGACATGGCTGAATAATTAAAAATTATTTTAAAACTAACTTCTTCTTTTATTGTAGCGTATTTAATCTGAAATAAAAAAACAAAATAATTATCTAATATTTTTAAAATGTATTTTAAAGATTAAAAAATTTATATTATTTTAAGTAAATAACTCAAATAAATATAAAATAACCCCAATAAAAAAAAAAAAACAAAAAAACCAAATCTATTGTAGTTGTAATTATTTATTTGCTATCCAACTAATGATTAATGATTAACTCTAATTGAATGATTTAACAAAGTATAAATTGTGGTGGCGAATTGTAATTGTGTGATTGAATTGTGTCCAACAGAAAAAACACCAGTAAGGAAACAATCATCACAACCAGCACCCAATAGTAGAAGTAGTACACCTTCATTTAATAGTAGTAGAAAACCACCACCAAAATCTGTGATGGCAAATGATTATGATGATGATGATGATAACTTAAATACAACATCACCATTCTCACAACCATCATCCAGATCTAGAACACCGCAAAATGCTTCTAGTGGTAACGATAAGCCACAAGATGATTGGCAAATGCCTTCTCGTCAACCAGATAGCGATGAGCGTAGAACTGTGAATAGAGAAATAACATTTGAGAAAACTACAAATGAATCCACGCAACCACGTAAACCAAACTTTGAACAGCCCAATGTAGAGTGGGTTCTAGCTGATGATGACGATGACTACCACCACGACCACGATCACGATCACGACTATGACGGTTATGATAACGATAATTTTACTCCTGAGGTAGTTGATGCTAATTTAAATATCAAAAAGACTACAACAAAATTAATAACACAAGAGAAAAAATCCCCTGTAGTGTCGCACAGAGTTCCAAAGCCCACAACTTCCACAACAAGAACGACAATAACTAGCAAGCATTTCGCTAACATTCCATCGAAATCACCAATTAAAACGAATGAAAAGAGCCCTTTAAAAACAAAACCAAATGACAGTAAAACATCGCAACCAACTAAAACTCCTAAACCCCTAACGGATGCTAAAAGCCCAATACAGACATCCTCAAAATTCCCAACAAAAGTTATGGATGGCAAGACGTTACCGAAAAGTCCAAAATCCAATGCAACATCTAATACTTCACCTCTTAGAAAACCCTTGGCGAAGACGACTACTGAAGAAACTACCTTAAGGAAAACTCTGAAAACCTCTCAGGTTTTAAAGGAGAAGACTAACAAACTAATAGAGGCAGAAAAGCCAAAACCTAAGCCCCAAAGTCCACAGCGTATAACGAAACCTCAAACACCAAACAAACGCAAACCGAATAAAGTAGAGAACGATGAAACAATTGTTGTAACTGAAATAACTGAAAGACGTCTGACAGACAGGAAATCTCCACAACCTGGTCACGTAACAGCCAGACCGCATGATAATGAGAGTGAACCTATTCAAGATAAACCAATGTATAAACAGGAACACACTCCTCAAGCTTTACCAGACAAAATGCAGATTCCAACTGCTGACAGAAAATCCCCTGAAGTGTCTCCAGATTTCAGGAAACCTCAAGATAACGATTTAGAACCACAAAAAATCTCTCCAACTTATATGAAACCTCAAGATGATAATAATGAACCAAAACCTATTTCCAGGAAGCCTGAAGATATTTCATTTGAACCAAAACCAGGCTCACCTAACTTCAAAAGTGATGTCTACACCAACAATGAAACAGTTTATTATTCTGAGGATACACAAATTCCTCTAGATGCTGATAAAAAGCCTAAAATTAAATCACCAGTTTTTCGAAAGCCTCCTTCATCTGGTTTCCAAAAACTTCAAAGTACATTTGATGAACGCTCTTCCCAATATAGAAAACCATATCCTGTTGATGATGAACCCTATCAAAATTCACCAGTCGTAAGTAATCCTCCACATACTTACATGAAACCAGAGGACACTAATGAAAAACCGGGAAGAGTAGCACCCGAACGTCCAGATAGTGAACCAATCCAACAACAAAATCCACAAGATGATATTCCCGGTTACAGGAGGCCAAAAGCTTCAAACGAACCTAATCATGATTTGCCAAGTTATGAAAATTCTACAGCTTTTAAACCAAATCAAAATAAGAAATATCCTCAGAAAATATTCGAAGATGAAATCACAACTGTAGAAAAATATGAAAATGGAGTTCCGGAAAATAGAGTTCCTCAAAGAAGGCAACATAGTCCGGAAAATATAACTGTTCACCTAACTTCTAGAACGGAAAAACAATACGAAATTGATGAGAAACGTAAGGAAAGTAAAATTCGTTTAGATTATCGTGGCAAACCAGTTGAAAGTGATGAGGAGTATGGATCTCCTAAACCAGAATTTGAACCTTCGAAGTCATATGATGATGACGACGATGACGTTTGCCCTACAGATAGTGAGAATATCGTTATAAGCTCCCAAAGGACAGTGGCTAAGAATATACAGAAATTTGAAACAAACTTTCTAAAAAATAAATCTCCTAAACCAGAAAATGCAACGAAATTCTCTACCAAACAACCAAAAACTCCGGTAGTAAAAGAAACAACAGGATCCAAGTCTCCCAAACGTGTCATATCACCATCAAGAGCTCCGAAGGAACCAGAGGAAATTAAACATATTTCGCCGAGTAGACCTCAAAAACGTCCTGAACAAAAGTCACCAACGGAACTGGCAAACAAGCGTCCTAAGGCACCCAGCAAACAAGCAGGTAAGAAACCCCATGAGGAAATGCAACTGGATGATGAATACATAACAATTAACTCTAAAATAACAAAAGAAATTACGGAGAAGGAAATCGAGAATCTCGATGACGAAGAATATCACGAACACCAACCTAAAGATCATAAACCTAAAACTAAGAAACCTTTAAAAATGGATGATGATGATGACGATAATGAAGTTCTAACGACCTCTACACAAAAAATATTTAAGGAGCCATTATATCCTGAAAGAAAGTCTCCCGAGAATAAACCTGACCAAAAACCAAATGAAAAGCTTCCTGGTAGGAGAGCACAATCTCCTAATAAACCAGTATCGCCTTTGCGTACTTCCGTTGATAATCAAACTTTCCGAAAAACCCTTAACACCGCAGCAGATAAAACCACAAGAAAAGTTGTTGATAAAAATTATCCAACAGATAAATATCCTTCAAAGAAAGAATATCAACCTCAAACTACAAATACTGAAGAAGAAGAAGAAACATTTACTGAGACCAATGAATTCATCATAAAGTCGACACAAAAAGAATTTGTTACGGAACAGCAAACTCAAGAATTTAAGGAATCTTCCAAGTCTCCTACTCGGAGACAAAGTAAACCGAATGAAAAATTGCCTGAGGAGAAATTAAAGCAACCCATAAGCAAAAGGCCACAATCTCCGAACAAACATGTTTCGCCTACACGAATTCTGAAAAAATCAGAAAAAGAAATAACCTTAGAAGACGATAAAACTACGAAAATTGTTAAGGAACAAATTATAAGAATAGGAGATGACCAAAAGTTTCCAAAACCTGGCCATAAATCACCTACCCGAGAGACACTGAAAACAAGACCACAATCTCCTAATAAATCTCCGTCTCCCACACGAAATCAAATGCGAGATGTTAACACCAGGAATTATGTAACCGAAAACACAACTAAGGATGCCGAGTGTAAGCCTAAAGACAAACCTAAAGACGCTAATCCTTTGGATAATGAAGATGAAGATTCATTAACCCTTAGCAGTGAACGTTTTGTTAGTTCAAAGACTTGCCAAATAACTGACAGGACTCTAGAGCCTCAATATCCTAACAGAGATGAGTTATCTACTCAAAATATAAGGGAACGCAAATTTCCTCAAGAACCTGAAGGAAAATATCCGACTGGTAAAAAAGCTAACACTGAAATTTTCAAAATCTCGTTGAAGGCTACAAAAACTGTAACTGAAAACACAGCTCAGAATGTGGATCAGGAACAATATCCAAATGATAATAAACCAAGTGATCGCAAGCGTGTTAATTTAGAAGATAGAACTTCAACCTCTTTACCTCAACCTCTTCAACCTGGCTTTATGAAACCAAAAGAAAAACGTCCCCAATCTCCACCAAATGAAGCTTTTATTGAGAGCACCCAAAAGTTTAAGAAAGAAGATCAGACGGTTAGAAAAACAACAAAAATTGTCGTGGAAAAATCTACTGAAGATACTACAGAGTATGAAGAAAAACCTAAATCAAACGAACCTACAGAAACCGACAAAAATGAATCCTTTATAGAGACAGCAGAGTTTGTTTTAAAATCGACCAAAAAGCCAAAAAATCCTGCCTTACAAGAACCCGTAGAAAAGCCACAACAATTAAGACCGGGTTTCGAACAAACAAATGATGATGAAACTTTTGATCACACCAATGAATTTATACGTAATACTACGAAACAATTAATTACAAATGAACAAAGTCTCGAAACAGAACAAGACCTTTACTATGCAAATAAAACAAGACAACCGAACAAGGACAGTTCACCCAAACGTAGTTACAGTCCTCAGGGTAAAAAAATTCCTAAAATAACAACTGATACTTCAAAATATCCTAAAGATCGTAAACAATCACCAACACGTGAACCCAAATCTGTAACAGTAGATGATGAAACTTTTAAAAAATCTTTAAGAAATGAAAAAGTCAAGGCCAAGGAACAACAACAACAACAAATTGATCTTTTAAAACACTCAGATAGAGATAAAGAAGAAAGTGATAATGAAACTGAGGACTTACTTATCGAAACGTGTGAAAAGAATTACGTTATTGAAAGAAATTTTACTTCAGAAAAAGAACAGGAACCTAAAGTTCAAAAGCCAAAAGATAAGAAACCGAAAGACACCAAAATAGAAATCCCATTGAATAAATCTTTTGACAATATTTGTGTTGAAACTATCGAAGGTCAAACCTATCCTGAAGATACAGAACTGTTTCCCATTACAAATAAACAACCGAAAAATAAAATGCCATTAAAGGAGAAACAAAAACCACAAAAACCCACACAGACTACCAAATACTCAATCAATGTCAATGAACAATTTATTGAAACGGAACGGCTACAGAAAGAAACTCCAGATGGTGGATTTATTTCGAAAACACTTGAGCCCTCACCACCTACTTCGCCAACCTACAAAAAGAAGGGAGCTGGACGAAGTGATACTTTTGAAGAACGCTGTCGTCAAATTTTGGGTATGGAAACTTATGGCGATACACCAGGTGTTTACAAGAAACAACCACTCGCTGAAAATGAAGAAAAAGAGGAAGGGAACGATAGCAAAGAAATTCCAGAAAAGACCACCATATTCCAGGTTAAAGTAGAAGATTGTGATGAAGATGATGAAGTCTTGTCCATAAGCAGCGTCCAAAAAACTTTACACAAACAGATTCATACTACAGAACAACCTTTGAAAGAAGAAACTGAAGATGTAAGAAAACCAGTCGAAACACCACAATTAAAGACCCCCAAAAATAAAATTCAACCTGATGAAAAATTCACAAACACTTTGGAAAAAGAGGCAGATAAACCTCAGGATAAAACTACTGAACCGAACTTCAACGAAGCCTCAGAACCAATTAAGCCCATTTATCAGCAGGGCGAAGAAAATGAATTTGTTCAAATTACGACAGAGACAACTACTGTTCACGGAAAAACCACTCAAAATAAATCCGACGATGAAATAGAAACAGATTTTTCAGAACCAGAATTTGTAGAGAAAGAATTCGTTAAGGAGACAAAAATAATAAAGAAACCTTCTCCCACATCTTCACCTCGTTCAAGTTCACCAAACAAAATCATGTCATCTCCCCGTTCCCTATCGCCTAATAAGAAAACTTCGTCACCTAAAAACGAAACACACAAACGAAAACCCAAAACTGATTCATTAGAAACTAAATCATTAAAAAAAATCACGAAAAATATTGATGACACAACCACCATAAAAGATCGATTACGATCATCGACCCGTAAAACAAAATCCCCTACAAAACTTGATCAGATAGATGGTTCAGAATCTGAGTCTCCCGAACACAGTCCAACTCGTTTTACCGAACGACGAAGATCTAGCAATATATCGGTGACTACTGAAATCATTATAGAACACACCGATTCAGATACGGCCAACAAAAAAGAAAAGTCTCCACCACCGATTATTACGAAATCTCAAGAAGGTTCTTCTATTTACAAGGCCATTATTGATTCTACTGTAATGCCCGAAAAATTAACACGCCGCTTGCCTGTTACCGAACGTAAAGAATCAGCTCCCGTACACAGAGTCACCAGCAAAGATAAGGACTCGAAAATGTCACGTTCTACAAGTGAAAATTTAATTAAAATAAAAAAATCAGAGCCTCATTCTATTTCGCCTAAAACGCCAACTAAAATCACTGATCATCGACGTCCCAATAAATGCTTTGCCACCAAAAGCATTAATTTAAGTGCCATCGATCGTTTAGAGAACATGGCAAATGTGGTAATCGACATACAGCACGCTAAGAGTTCACGTGAGCCCTCACCAGATAAAATTGTACCCACTCCAGTGCCAGCAAACTTGGATACTGGTAAGCCGAGATATCCCGATGTGGTGCAAGAACCCGAAGATGAACAACCCAAAAGAAAACCTCAAGTAAAAAATATTCCCATTTTCGAAGAGGAAAATAATTCCTTCATAGGCTGTCACATTACAGAGGTTAATGTGGATAAAAGTTACAAAACCACATACGATTCTTTGGATTATGAAAAAGAGATTTTAAAAAATCCTGTCGTGGAGGCGCCTTCAAGTCTGGACTACATCAGTTTGGATAAGACCTCGGAAGATGAAAGCTTGTTGACCGTTCAAGAAAAAGTAACCAAATTTCAAAATATAACCAGAGAGGATATTAATAAAAAATCAAAGGCGGAAGAACCCATCCATCCCCAAACACAAGACATCAACTTAAAGTCACAATATGATGAATATTTAGTGACTGATAAAATAGAAAAAGTAAAAGAGGAAAATTATGAAGATGATTACGAATTTTCAAGAAATGATTATGACTTAACTACGACAAAGTTGGCACCAACAGCTCCTCAAAAATCACCAGAACTAGTGCGCACCATATCAAGACACATTTCAAGACAAACTGAACCCGATGCAAACAATGAAGCCAATGAGGCCAATGAAGATTATCCCTTAACAACTCAAAATGTTGATTCTATGGAATGTTTGATAAATAACAAACAAACGACTAAAGAATTTAAGGTGAGTCATCATCAGCATCATCTTAATCAGACAACAACTGAAATTGAAACAGCAAATACAGCTGGAAAATACCAACAACCTCAAGAGTATAACGATCATGACGATGACAATGAATTAATACCTCATACAGCAACACATACAACAATAATTGAAGAGCGTCGCCAAAAAGATATTTTAAACAGACCATCAGTTTTCGAAAACAGAAATAATAAAAATCCAACAGCAACAAACAAAACTCCACTGAAATGCAACAAGTCACCCGTCAAAGAAACAGAGAAATTACGACCAGACATTAAGTCACGCACAAAGCAAACATACGCTGACAACAATAACTTGGCAGAACAGAATACACAAACAACAACAACAAAACAGACGACAAAAACAGTAACAGAATTAGCAAACAAACCTAAACAACGTTCGCCTCAACGTAAAAACTCTGACTTTGATTATGAACTGAGCGATTGTAACGATGAAATGGGTACAAAAAATTTTATCTCAAAGCAAACAAAGGTTTATAACAGCAACAACAACAACGACAACAACGACGACAATGGCAGCGACAGCAAAGTAAACGACTTTAAAAAATTAACAACCAGCAATAAGAAACCAGAGAAACACATGTCAGTACGTTTAACAGCAGCAAAGAATTCAGACGCACACGAGTCGAGCGCGGACAACGAAATGATTATAACTTTGGAGGAAGAAAGAAACGATACTGACATAGAAACGCAGGTAATAAATGAAGAAACAAACAGACAAACTTCCAATAAAAAACATTCTATAGAAGAAAAACACAGTTCTACCAACTCATCGCCAACTGAACAGTCAGTTAAAACGAATTTAAAAAAAGTGCACGTAGATAAATTAACTGACAAAAATCCATTTAAAAAATCTAACACACCACCAGTCACTACCACCAGCACAAATATTAAAATAAACGAAACAATTAAAAGGGCTGACCATATTGATGAAACTGTTCTAGAGCCAACGACAAAGAAATCTCCAGTTGCTCATCCTTCTATAAAACACACTAAAATGTCGACAACAGCTACGGATTCGGTGGCTGCCAGAAGAAGTCTATTTGAGAGCAACAATGTCAACAATGGAACCTCATCAGCAACTCCCACAAAACGTACACCTTTGACCAGTCCAATGAGCGGCCGAAGACCTTCCTATATGGATCACACTAAAAGTTCTTTAGAACATACAAGACGTGACTCGTTGGAAATTAATAAGACCAACTATTTGCGCAAGCCCTCCCATCCCGAACAAGAAGGAGAAGAAGTAACTGGTAATGAACGTAATTCTACGGTTAAGTTTGTTGATGTGCCTCATGGCAAGCGAGCTACAACTCCTAGAGCTACTTCCGTTAGCGAGGACATCAATATTGAGGAGATTTTCGATTTAGAGGTGCTGGAAAAATTGTTAGAAACCGTACAGTCATATGAAATTAGACGTAGAATAAGAGCTCAAATAAGATTGATAAAGAAAAATCAAAGGAATGAAATGATAAGCAGCAGCACTACCGAGGTTACCACAAGCAGTGTAAGGACCTCAAAGGTGGATAATGAAGAACCAGACACTTTAACCGTTAATAAAAGAAAACCAAAATTAGAAAATAAAACAAATGACGAGATAACTGAAGCTAAAGAAGTCACAAGCCATAAAAGCAGCAAAAAGGAATACATTTTCGAGGAGGCCTATCATCCAACAACAAGAAGATCACCCAAACCAAAACATTATCCATACGAGGAGGAGGAGGAGCAGGAAAAAGAACCGGTTCGAAAACCTGTACGCAACCAAAGTCCTCAGTCTCCAGAGCGACAAAGAAGTGCTGCTGAGCGTGAACGTCATATTAGTCGTGATCAACAACGACAGCATCATACTTCACGAACAACTAAGCAACTCCACCACTATCACAGCGAGCAGGAACAGGATGAGGTCAATGAAATAAGACACGAAACTTCACCAACTAGAAAATCGCCATCACCCAGCAGAAAAGTGCATTCGTCAAGCACTTCACCAGAAAGGCGCTACACTAGCCCCGAAACAAAGACCAACGAACGCAATCGTAGCCCTCAAACCAGCAGAATAACTAACAGTCGTAGTCCTGATAACAAAACTTTAGCAACGGCAGTGCGCAAAACTTCAGCCAGTTATGAACAGCAGGAGACAGTGAAAAGTTCAAACAACAAAATCCAAACTAAACGAATAACACCAACTACAACAACAGCAACAACAACAAAAGCAAAGCCAGAAGATAAAACACCCGTTTGGGCAGATCGTAAAAATATATTGAAAGCACCAAGTATTTCCACAGCGCCTAAAAAGCCAAGCGTCTCTACTTTGGATAACAGAACGGGTTACACAAAGACCATGAAATCTACAACCAGTCAGAAAATGATGACCAGCAGCCATCAAACATCATTTGTAGATGATGATTGCGTCACTTCCAGTTATGGCATTGGACCCACAGATGAAAATGGTCTGCCACTCTTTGGCATAAGGGCGTTGAAAAAGAAAAAGTCACCAGTGGAACCCAGTGAAACAACAGAAGGTAAAAGAACTTTAAATAAAAAAAATATTCGAATAAAATTATTAAATATTTTTCTCACTTCTAGAAGTCACCGGTTATGTAGTCGAAGAGAAATACTATTCAGATAATAAAACTAAACCCACAATAGAGCGCAAAGAATTCATTTATTCAACAAATCCGGAAGAGTTGCAAAAGCTAAAACAGGAAGTAGAAGTGAAAAACAATAGAAAATCTTTGAAAGATGTGGAATTAAAGGAATCCCGGCAGTCGACTTTAATTGTAAATATAAATCAATAATTTTTTAAATAAAAAAATAATATTTTTTTCATGCTTTTTTTAACAGTCTAAAACTACTCCGGCTTTAAGATCAAGTCCTGAAGATGATTTTCTTGATTCTACAACAAAATATGTGCGCCGTGGTTCTGTTAAGGAAATGAGCGAAAAATTTATACAGAAAGAAGCCTCTTCAACTGTAACGGAAAAAACGAATAATTATCCAAAAGCTGGTTTAATTTTGAGAACAAACTCGCGTAAAAGTAGCCGAGATATGGACAGTGAAAATAATGAACATTTCGGTTAGTTATTTAAACACAAATTATAGGGTTCTGAAAATGGTCCAATTTTTGCAAAAGTATATTCAGTTATTAAAAATGTACTTTTTTGGTACTTTTTTCAATAATCCTTGTTTTAAACACCCGTTAAAAAGTACCTTTTTTATAAGTAATTTTTAAAGTACTATTTTCCAAAAAGGGCTCCACTTTTATGCCTTTTACGCCTTCTTAAAAAAGGTACAATTTTCAAGTTATGTTTTATTGTTTTTAAAAAGTACCTCTTAAAAATATATCATTAAAAAGTACTCTCTTTTTGGATCACACAAAAATATTTTTTGTCGCAGTTGTTACTTATAAAAAATATTCCTTGTTTTTAATACTCTGTTCATACTTTTCTTTAAATCCCTTAAAAAGTACTTTTTATATAAGTACTTTTTTAATCACAATTTTCCAAATGCCTTTTATAACTCCTTAGATAAGAAACAATTTTCGAGTAATGGTATTTTCAGGTATTGTTTTTAAATAGTACCTTTTTAAAAAGTACCTCTTAAAAATATATCATTAAAAAGTACTTTCTTTTTGGATCACACAAAAATATTTTTTTGTCACAGTGTTTATTTATAAAAAATATTCCTTGTTTTTAATACCCTGTTCAGTACTTTTTTTTTAAATCCCTTAAAAAGTACTTTTTACATAAGTACTTTTTTAATCACAATTTTCCAAATACCTTTTATATCTTCTTAGATAAGAAACAATTTTCGAGTAATGGTATTTTCAGGTATTGTTTTTAAAAAGTACCTTTTTAAAAAGTACCTTTTAAAAAAGTATCATCAAGAACAACTTTCTGTTTGGATGACATAAAAGTCTTCTTGTAAAAGTTCTTATATATAAAAAAGGTTTAATTTTATTACATATAATTGGCTTTTTACATTTCATTTAATTAAAAAGTTACTTTTTTTAAAAAAGTACCACATATTTGATTTAAACCATTTCAAAAAAATTTTTTTAGGTCTTAATAAAACTTTTAAAAATATTTTTTAAATATTATTTTTAATGTTTATAAAGTTTTTTTCTAAAGCAGCTTTTCTCAAAAAGTACCTTTTAGAAGTGAACTCTTTTTGGATAATTTAAAAATTACCCTTTAAAAAAATTATAATAAGTATCCCATTGTAGAAGTACATTTTCCTATTAGAGTTTTGGAAACATTTTTGAAATTAATTTTTTAAAAAAAATTTAAAATTAATGTTTCTTTTTTATAAAAGTACTTTTTTAATAACTTTTTTAATAATTTTTATTAAAAAACTGCATCAAAATAACTTATTTTAAAAATAACATTACTTGAAAAGTAAAGTTCGTTTTTTTAAAAAGCATCTTTTTAAAAAGAAACTTTTGTACCAAAAAGTACTTTTTTGAAAAAAATATTTTTTCGCATTTTAATTTTACAAAAATTAGTTTCTGTTCAAAAGTATGTTTAGGATAGAAATTTTTTAATGAAACTTTTTCAAAAAAGTTATTATTTTCAAAAAGTACATTTCAAAGACCTCATTTTTCGAAAGTACATTTTATTAAAAAAATACTATTTGAAAAGAATTTTTTTTTGTAATAAATATTGGCAATTACTTTTAAAGGAGTAACATTACTGTTAAAAAAAAGTACATTTTTATAAATGTCCTTTAAAATCCGATTTGCTTTTGGATTAAAAGGGTCCTTTAAAAATTTAAAATATTGAAAAAATCTCTTTTTTCAAAAGATCTCTTTAAAGAAGCTATTTCAAAATAGTACACTTTTAAAAAATAAAAGTTGTCAAAAAATGTTTTAAACTTTTATGAAAACAGCACAGAAACTTTTAAAATTCTAAAAAAGTTCTTTTGAAAAAAAAATAAATTTTTTAGAATTGGTGCGTTTTAAAATATATTTTTTATGAAATACAAAAGAATCTTTTTTTAAAATTAAATAAAATTTCTTTATTAAGCTATTTAATAAATCGCTTTATTAAAAAGTACTTTTTTAAAGTACCTTTTTAACAAACATGTGTTTCCAAAACATATTTGGTACTTTTAATGAAAGTTGCCTAGAAAATCTAATCCCTTTTTATTTTAGAATCGTATAAAACTACACGGGTGCAACAACAACAACAACATCATACCAGCTCTGCTCTAGCTGATTCTGATGATGCCGAACAAGAATATCAAGTTGAGGAATTTGCCAGTCGCCACCACTCAGGACATTTTATAACTGAAAGCGAAAGTGAATGTGATTCGATTAAGACTCAAAGGGAGTTTAAAAAAGTAACCTCCTCTTGCTCCTCTTCAATGGCTACACGTTCCTTCCTTAACAGTCAGGGTGAGGAAAAAGTTGTTACAAATGTTTCCGATTGCTTGGAACGCATGCGTAATGCAGATAACGGTAAGAAAATTTTTTTATTTTGTATTTTTTTAATTCATTAAAAAAAACAGCAGTGATTTCAAAGAAATGAATCATTTCCTTTTTATATTTTTTTGTGTGTAATTCTTATGCAGTTGTTGAAGCGGGTGATACGGCTGATGATCAAGAGGCCAGAGCTTTGCTTAATAAATTCTTGGGTGCCAGTATTATAATGAAGGGCGTTGAGTCATCCCTACCGGCGGCAACAAATCGTCAAACAAAAATCATAACTACAACAACGACCAGCAGCAATTTAAGTGATAATAACGACAAAGACGATGACGATGACGATGCCGATAATAATGCAAAACACGAGGTATTAAATTAAATTTAAGCATTAAAAAAACACAACAAGAACAAAAACAAAGAGAAAAGAAAACATTATTCTTGAACCCAATAAAATAAACTCGTTTACACAGTCATTCACACAAATGTTTTTAAAAAGGAGATATAAAAAAAAATAAATAAAATAAAAATTAACGCCTGTTGGATATTTGATATCGGTCAGTAACAACAGTCAGTCAGTCAGCAGTCGATTAATTACATCACGTTTACAGAGGATGTTTTGCTTTTTTTGTGTTGTTGTAAAAAGGGAAATTCAATTGATTATTTTACTCAAGACTTTGATGAAGTCTAAAGCAAATGGAAATAAAAAAAGGTTTCGGAAGACAGATGACGAATAGAGATTTTATAATTGAATAAAAATAACTTGAATGTGAAATGTGAAATGTCAAGGAGTTCAGTTTTGTTTTATTTGAAAGCCATCGAAGATGTTTGATTTTCTATGACTCTGCTTTGGGGTTTTCTTATCCCCCTTTTTTTAATTTGTTTAAGAAACTTTTTCATTTATTCCTTTTTTGAAATAATTGAAAAAACACTGTTTGCAAACAACTCTGTTTTCAACGTTTGTTTTGTTGAGGTTCCGTGACAAAAGGGGAGACACACTACCCTTTTAATATGTTGATTCTTTTCTGTAGGTCCGCCTCTTATGGGACTCTATTTCTGACACCGTTATACATTTTTACGGTTGTCTTTTTATTATGGTCCTTAAAAACTAATAAAAAGTAATTGACAAATTAAAGGGTGTCCCTCTAGAGATTTAATATCCACCTTTAAAGTCTTAACTTTAAAATTATCAGGGAAAAGCATTTTAAATTTACACAGGGCATAAAGTACTCAGTCCGTTATAGGGATAAGCTTTAAAACTAATTTTAAAAATTAAAGGGTGTCACCATAACGACGTAATTTTCAAATATATGGCCTCATCTTTTAAGCTGTAAGAGTCAGACTTTTAAAGTTGTACGCACCCTGTAGTAAAATGTATAAAACGCAGAATCGAAACTTATAGGGTGTCCCCCTAAGAAGACATGTTTTTCATTTTAAATCGTTATACTTACACTAAGTTTATAGTACCACGCGGGCTATACTGGCAAATACTAAAAATTAAATTAAAAATTAAAGGGTGTCCCGCAGAGAAAAATTTTTCCCGCATGTGGTGGATTACTTTTAACACGTTGAAGCCTGACATTTACACAATGTTCGCTAAACGACAAGTATAAAAACATAGTATAAGAAATAAAGGGTTCCCCATATGTGTATGTATAAAATCTCAAATTTTAAATCGCAGAAGGCACACCTTTGATAATTACACAGATGTGTACGGACTTTAATCAAAGTATGAAAAATAATAATTAAAGGGTGTCTCCATAGAAGACCTAAATTTGAAATAAATATTTTTAAGGCTCTTTTCTTAAGCCCGACAGAACTTTAAATTGTAAAAAATAACACAAAAATTTTAATAAAGAATTATTTTTTAATGAGATCGGCCATATGGCTACAGTGTCTGATCATGACGAGGTGCATTCTGGACGTCCAGTTTTGGGTCCCTTTTCAAGTCTTCATGGCCGTATGTCACCAATAACAAAAACAATGTTGGCCTCTAAAGCCTCAATTGTTGCTGGTTTATCAGCATAAACCAGTGACTTCACGTTTCCCAACTTCTCGATTATAAGTGTCAAATCGCACAACCTTAAAGGCCAATTGACATCCATTTCTCGAAATCAGCTTATTAACACGATGGTTGCGGTCGCCGTATGGCACGTAGCGCCATCATGTTGAAACCACATTGCGTACGGATCAATGTAATCCATCATTATTCAAGCAAATAATCATTAATCATGGTGCGGTACCGATCTCCATTGACCGTAACGTGAGATCCTGCCTCATTTCTGAAGAAATAAGGTACGATGATGCCACCATCGTGTAAACCACACCAAACGGTAAATTTTTCTGGATGCAATGGAGTCTGTAGGGTATGTTGTGGATTAGTCTCACTTCATATGCGGCATCGCTGAACACAATTTGGCGAAAAAACAACGGGTCAGTTACTAACTGCTCTAGAGCCTAATCAGCGAAAGAACGGCGCATATAATGGTCTCGTGGCTTTAATTCCTGCACTAGCTAGATCTTATACGGGTGTAGGCCTAGATCTTTGCGCAAATTTTCCACATAGTGGACGGACAGAGCACCAATTCCTGCAACCGACGACGAATCGACAAGTTTGGATCTTTCACCGCACTTTCGTTTACAGCAGCGATATTCTCTTTAGTACGCACATTCCTTTGACGTGTTGGTGTTATTGCATCCACTAGAGAGTATGTGGTACGAAATATATCCACAGTTCAAGGGATAGCTTGCTCAGACGGACGATTATAGGCACCATAAAATTCACGAAGTCGTCTATAAGTTGTTGGAATTGATGACTGATTTTCAAAGTAAACTTGGATGATTTGATAGCGTTGTTCAAGCGTGAGTCTATTCATAATGATTTGCCAGAGTTAACTGAAAATAATAAGAAAAAGGTTTTCATCAAAATTTAATTTTTAAAATTAATTTTTTTTTATAATTTAAATTTTTATCAGGCTTAAAAAATACCCGTTATTTAAAGCGTTAAAAGCAATACCACAACCCTTTAACAGCAAAAATATAAAAGATAAAAAAATAATGATAATAAAGGGTGGTTCATAGATGTGAGATCGCAGCACTTTGCCTATGAGTTTATGTGCCTGTGTTGTGTCAGCAATAAAATTGTAATCACACTTAAAAGATATAAGAAATTAAAAAGAAAAAAAACCGCTAGATTGACTTGAAAATAATTAAATTGTCATTACTTTTCAACAAAAACTAAAGCAATTTTTTTTAGCAGCCAACTTCACTGCCGAACAATCTGGCTAAATTGTATGTTCCAAGTGCAAAGAATTAAAATTATAATGCAAGATTTAGTTTGAATATATTTGTTATGTCCTGGAAAAGTTGGCCATGCCCTTTAATTAGTTGTTTTTAATATTTTAATAAAACGGCTGTTTTGCAGTTGTTTTAGTTTTTTTTTATAATTCGCTGGCGCTGCAACACTTAACAATAAAAAAAAGAAAACTTTTTACACTGACAAAAATGGAAAACAAAAACTAATGAACAGGTTCCGTTTGAGTGATTGTGTTTGATAGAGAAAATATACAAGAAAAAAAAAAAAACAAAGTAAAGTGTGTGAGAAAAATTTGTTTAATAATTGATTTCAATTTAAAACGTCATTTTTCTTTGTAAATAAAATACATATTTTTTAAATTTAATTTAATAGGCCTTTTCGTTAAACAAAAAAAAAAAAATATAACACCAGGATTTTAACACACAGCAATTTTCACAAAGAGACCTTGTTCGGAAAACTCATTTAATATTTTATTTAATTTCTCTCGCTCTGTGTTTTCTTTATATTTTAACCAAACAATCATAAAAAGTTTTCTCTCTTTTTGATAATTAAAAATAAAAAAGAAAATTTATTTGAAAGCAGCTAACACAAAATTCGAATAGATATTCATGTGTGATTTTTTTTAGAAACAACAAACTTTTCAATTCAGTGCACACCTAGACTTGCTAAAGATCACTTGTCATTTTGTATTCAACCTTAAAACTTAAAAGAAAAATTAAATACAGTGCGGCTACTTAAAAAAAATTAAAAATAAAATAAAATAAAAATAAATAAATTTAAATACTTTGCGCTCTACTTTTGCTTCTTTATTAAAGATAAAAATAAATTTATATATAAAAAAAATTATAGCGGAAAATTCCAAAATATTTTTAAATAAAATAAAAATAAATTAAAAAGCAGCAGTTTTAAATTTATAAATAAAACGAAATTTATAAAAAACGCTAAAAGAAAATTTTGAAATTTAATGGTTTCAAGTTTTTGGTGTCTACTCAAATAATTAAAAGAATATAAATTTAAATAAAAAATATTTAAACTTTTTATATATTTAAAGTATATAAAATTGAAAAAAAAAAGAAGTCCATTAGATAATATTTAATATTTTGCGTTTTTATATACCTGCACACACACACACATACACATACGCACACTCATCGTTTTAAAAACCAACAAACCAAAGCAGCCGAGTAAAAAAGTGTAAGCAGCATTTTTCTTTATTCACACAAGAAAATTATTTTTATCCATACAGTGGCGGGAAAAACAAATGGGACAGCTAAATTTTTTTATTATTTATTTATTATTTTCCGACTAAAGTTAAATTTTAATTTAATTAATAAAAATTATTTACAAATGTATGAGGACGTTTTTCAAAGAAAACAAAAAAAATTAAGACACAAGCAGCACGAAATGCCTTATTTTCTACATTCTTCATCAGCATTATTCGCATCCATTTACCTATTTTTTCTTTACTTTTTAAAAAATAACGTTATTAAAATAAAATAAAGTAGAACAGTTTGGTTCCGAAACTTTTTTAAAAAATATACTTGTAAGCAGTTTTCCCGACAAAAAAAGCAATACTTTTATAATTTTTTTTATGAGCTTCAGGAAAAAAATTTCAAGAAAGTTTAGAAAAAAAGGAACCATCTTAAAAATCTATTTGGTTGTAAAATGGCTTTAATTTAACGAATTCTAATTCCATTTTTATATGAAAAAAATCTTAGTTCTCTATTAAAACCTGTCATTTGAAGTGATTTTTATACCCTTCACCACAAGATGTGGAAAACTTGGTAATTCCTTTTGTAATTTCTACAATATCCATTTCGGATCAAGTATAAATATTCGGACTTCTTATGCATAGCAAAGTCGATTGAGCGATGTCCGTTAGTGCGTCCGTGTTAGACTTGTGCCATATAGTTCAATTTAGTGACCGCTCTTTTTAGTTTAAAGTTTGAAAATGAACTAGTTCAAATTTTAGTTCAAGGGCTCTCTCAAGTTCAAAATTTCTTTTAGTTCTGTTGACGTATTGTTGGTACTTTCCAGCTTTTAGTTCAAACGCTTTCTTTAGTTCAAGAGGCTGCAGTAGTCAAAGTGGTAAGCACGCTGACTACAAACCTGGTTGTTTCAGGGTTCAAATCCTGTGGCAATCAAAATACAAAAAAATGTTTTTTTCTGTTTAATGGTATAAATACATATTCAGAATGAACAAAAAACGTGCAGTCTCCTTCGTCGGTACTTTCTCATAGCAGATTCGCCGGCGAAGTAAAATAAATAACTCTCTCTCTCTCTCCTTTCACCACCTGTCTTATCTCTCATCTATCCCTTTCCTAAAGAATGTAGCACGGTTACGAAAAATAACTAAATAGGTTTTAATGCCTGAAGTGCTACTTCTCTTTTTTTAAAAAAAAAAAAAAAAAAAGAGCCCTTTTAGTTCAAATGTTCCTTTCAAAATATGATGGCAACAACATCGTAGCATTGCCAAAACGAACGTTTAATAAAATGCGTGGCAGCACTAATTTCATGTCCGAAATAGTCAACAAGGAAACACAGACATGGATTCTAGTTCATCTTGTCGGGTAGTTCAAATTCAAAATATAGTTCCAAAATGAACTAGGTATACTTAAAAGTATGAACTAGTTCACTTAGTTCAAATTATGGAATGGTTTAAATGAACTAGTTCGTTTATGAACTACACAAGTCTGGTCCGTGTTAGAGTTGAAATCAAGTTTGCCGAGGCACTAGATCAGCTAGAAAAAATTTAAATACGAGCGATCAGACACAGTGTCGAAAGAGGTGCTATTGGAAATCAGCTGGAACGGACCATATACTTCGACGCAGCGGGCAAAAAACCTCGCCTATTTCTAATTTTTTCATACCTTTTCGAACAATGAAGTAACTTCAGTTGAAAAAAAAAACAAATATATGGGGCGATAGAGAATTAAAAATTAAGAAAAAAAAACATCAAGTAAAATAATTAGCGCTCGCCCTTATTTTCTGAGTTATGGGCCTCTGAAATTTTTAATATATCAATGTGGGTATCATTTTAAAGCTTTTGAAGAGATCGTTAAGGAAATGCTAAAATTTTTTAAAAAGTCTTAATCCATTAAGAGCCAATGACATTTTTATTTTATTTATTTATTTTTTTTTTTTAATTCTATGTCACCTCTCTATTTTTTATTTTTTTGTTTTTGATTAGAGTTACTTTAATAAATTAGATTTATATAATGATGAAAGGTATTTAAGATTTAGCATATTTAAATTTCCTCTCTCAAAGCTTCTTCAGATCTATTGAACTCAGTCTAGAGGAGCTTTTCCTTAACTCTTTTTCATTTTAGGCTGCAACCACGAAATAAAATTAGATTCTATTTAACCTTTTCCTAATTTAATTTAAAGTTAAGGCCTTATGAAAGTCATGGCAAATTTATCTGGTGCTTGGCCTCTCTATACGAACGAGGACTTTTTCCTTTTTATTATCTGACCGTATAGGAATTTCATGAGTTTTCACTCTTAAAACTTTTCATCCATTCTAATGCTTCTACATTAGAGTTTTCATTGTAGGAACTGATCTCAGTGCATTGTTTTTACCAGATTTGTCGTCTTCGTTAATAACCTCACATTTTTTTAAATACCCAACTCTTTTAAATGCCTAAAGTTGACAATACCGGAGAAGGGAAATTCCCCAGCACAAGAAAACTCATTACGACTAAGACCTGATTTACACTATGCAATTATTTGTGACATTTCTTATTAGTTCTCTATTTAAGTAGCAGCGATATGCGTTATTGAAAAAAAAAAAACATAAGTAACATTAACATTTACTCAAAAATTCAAGCAGTACCATATTGTTTACTCCTCTTGCTTCACCAACAAACAAATATTTTATGCTAATTTCATGAAAAATTGCATAGTGTAAATGCCGTATAAGCTTCTCTTAATCATTCACATTTTTGTAAAAGAAATTCCATCCAGGATGAGGCATATTTTTAAAAGAGTTTGGTGATTTTCTTTTCTTTTACATTTTCACTGCTTAAATGAACTCGCCAGATGAAGAGCAAAGTAAGGGACTTAGTTCTCTGCAAATTCAAATTTTAATAGTTTCGATAATTTATATCTTGTACACTGCGGAACGCTTTCTGTCTTTTATTTTATTGTCCAATTTTATTCAAGCTTGGAAAGAAGAAAATACAAGGGTCGAATTATGCTTTAAAAGCGATAAAAAAGTATGCAAAAATTAAAATTAAACTGATTAATTCCTTTTTTAAACTATTCTTCACTTTGTTAATTTCAAAGAATTAGAAAACTTGAACTCTGGTAATTTAAAATCATTTTGTCCCATTTGTTAGATGCCTTTAGTAGCTCGTTACACTTAACGCTTTTTAGCGTACCTTTTAATCTGGAAAGTAGTACCATTTTTTATAAAATCCCAGTTTACGTTTTAACGTCTGTGGGATCGACCGTTTTAGTTTTTAACATTCATCTGAAACTCACATATTTACCATGATCTCAATAGGTTACCAAATTTGTGTTTTAAATTTTTTAAGAATTAAGAACTTTCAAGTCTTAAAAGCAAATAACTTTTTAATTATAAAAAAACCTTACGGTTTATAGCTGGGGTGGTACCGTTATTACATCCGTGATCGTATCGACAATCGTACAAACAAAATTACGTGACACATTAATCGTATGAACTTAATGCAGGGGTGCCAGATGACTTTGATAAGAAATCGGCAATTTAATTTTAAAAAATCGGCAAATTAAAAATAACAATTTTATATAAAATTTAAAATATTTTTATTAACAAAAGATAACAAAACAGAACAATTCATTGTTGTAAACAATTATGTTTACTACAATATTGAAAAATAATGTTTACATAAAATAACAAAAAATAAAGAAAAAAAACCGTTTTACAAAAAAAAAAAATAGCTTCAGTTATTATTCTATTGGTCGTATATGGTGGAAATAATCCAATATAATTTTCCTGGAATCTCTTCCATTGGATTTGGAGCCAAAAGATAGATGCACCAGTGGATCTTGTTATTAAATCTCCTGTTAAAATAAAATTCTGCTGCGAAATTCGTTGTATGAAAAAATATATCTTTCGCTGTACTGTTTAATCAATTGAAAATAATGTTCAGGGTTGAATAAGTAGTTCTACCTTTTTCCTTTTTAATTTTTCTATTCAAAATCAGTCATTTGCTAGAAAAAATTTGTTATCTATCATTTTAATATTATTTGACGATTTAAAATAACTCATAAAATCATTTTTTTTGTTATCCTGAGGCAATTTTAAAAGTTGTTCATTTTTGATAACATAAAACGATGTGGTCTGAAGAAATTGATTAGCACATTTACATCCCAATTTTCCAAAAATCGGCAAACCGGCACTTTAATAATTTTGAAGTCAAAAATCGGCAAAATACCGGCAAATACGGCAGGCCTAACTAAATAGCATAATGACGTACGATTGCAAACGAATCGTAATTTTTTCATTGATGCGAATTAATAATTTCTAGAGCTACAAATTTCGTTGTTTGCAAACGTCAAACCCGATTTTTTGCATATAAAGCTTGATTCAAGGACGCCTGCTTTAATTAACAGTTCTTCATTTGTTATCAGCAGCTTTTTTTTATAAGGGTCTCCTCCAGTCTGCTTTTTCAAAATTAAAAAAAAAAGTTTTTTCTTCGCTTAAAATTTTTAATCAGCCTCAAGCTGATATATATAAATTGCTTATTCCCTTCTTTTTAAACTTTACAGTTATTAACTGATGGTAATAGTGCGTTCATGTGCTTAGAAAGCTCATCACAAAGTCTGCTAGTGGCATAAAAAATTAATTTTATTCCTCTCCTATCCCAAAACTTTTAAGATATAAAAAATTTGCCTAAAAAATGATAGAATTTTCTAAAACTTTAATAAAACATTTAATTTGAATAAAGAACGATATTTTTTAAAAGTGGTTAAATGGGCTGTTTTAAATATTCCTGGAATAAAAACAAAGAAAAAACCATAATCCCTTACACGTGTTGCATTTACATATAAACAAAAAAAATATATTTTTTTAAATAAGCAATGATTCCTCAGAATTTTGTTTACTAATCAGTTCAACGTTCATCAATTGAAGACGCAATGGGAGTTAGTAGACACAAAAGCTTTGACGACGTATAAAAACCAAAACAAAGACGCATTTGGATTAACGGCAATTTGCCAAATCCGATTAATAAGTCGAAGCGTATATAAGTAGTGGCGGGTTGCCAGATCCATTTAAAATATTATTAAGAAAATTTAAAATCTAATGGGTGCAAGCGCAAGTTTTTTCTTTTATAAAATTTAAAATTAAATTTAAATCATTAAGAAAAGATAATGAAAATATTCTCTATATGCAAAAATTGCAAATTGTTAACGAAGTAATTTTTGCCCATTTCATTGTAAAAATGTTTCAAATTGTTGGTCTATTAAAGGCCAAAGAAGGGTTTTACTTAAACATATTTCCTCTACATAAATGTGGGCTTTGAAATATTGAAAGATAAATATTTAATAAAATAAAGTTCATTTTTTGCCACTTTATGTTGCGCCTTTTAATTAAGTCAGGTATTTATATAAACTTAAGAAATCAATTTTGTTCCACATCATATGGGATGTTGAAAAAAAATTACATTTCTACTATTCCAGAGTCTTCGCTTCTGTTACAAAAAAAATCATTTGTAGTGATATGGAGTGGTGGCCCGCCCATTCGTCACCCAAATACGTTTTTCATCTTTTCAAACATTTAAATTATTATGGTGGCAAATGGCTGAATTTCTTAATTTTGTCTTCTATTTCTTGTCTTGTGTTTTTTACTCTGCGGCTTTGAGGTCTTATTTAGAAAACATAAGTCTTTAACCCGCTTAGCCATAGAGCGAATTAGTTCATTCAAACGATTCCATCGATTGAACTAAGTGAACTAGTTCATACTTTTAAGTATACCTAGTTAATTTTTGAACTATAATTTGTACTTGAACTACCAGACAAGATGAACTAGAATCAATGTCTGTGTTTTCTTGTTGACTATTTCGGACATGAAATTAGTGCTGCCACGCATTTTATTAAACATTCGTTTTGGCAATGCTACGGTGTTGTTGCCATCATATTTTAAAAGAACATTTGAACTAAAAGAGCCTTTGAACTAAAGAAAGCGTTTACACTAAAAGTTGAAAGTACGAACAAAACGTCAACAGAACATTTGAACTAAGAGAGATTTTGAACTAAAGAGAGCCTTTGAACTAAATTTTGAACTAGTTCATTTTCAAACTTTGAGCTGAAAAAGAGCGATGACTAAATTGAACTATATGGCATAAGCCTATTAGTCAGCCAGGCTGCATTAGTCTGAAGTTTTATTGAATTTGGAACTATCAAACTAAACCCTTTAATCATCTCAGCCACAATAATTACACAATGTTATTTTGTTAATTTTCTCTCTAGCAAATTTTCCATAGCAGTTTAATTTGCAATACAGATGTCTTTCTTATTCGTCTGATATTTTTATATACAGACGTCTTTATCAACTTTTAAGTTGCGGCACGACAACAGTTGTTTTACTTTCTAATCAAGACTTTAGGAGAATTAAACTGTTGTTTTATTTTTATTCGTCTTTAAGCGATACATCTACCGCCGTTATTACTGAATTGTTTTTCTTTCTGTGCTGGGACTTGAACCTATGATCTTTTGTTCGACAAACCAGCAGACACCTTTAGCAAACCAATAACGTATGAAAGATTTTTTCTGTTTAGCCACACACACCACACTTGTTAGTGGTAGATAGTAATATCTTTTTCAACACTGTTTACTGCAAACATAAACATAATGGACGAAAATAACTTAATATAAAGGCTTCAAAGCAACAAATATAACAATAAAGAGAAAAATCTTTTCAAAATTAAAATTATTAACTTCTTAAAATCAAATTTTTCAATCACATTTCTTAATACATTACAAATATGCAAGAAATTGTATAAATATTTTCGTCCAACACTGTAAACACTTCCACTCATTATACACACAGAAGGAAACATATACATACATATGTACACATACATACGTTTCTTTTAAAAACGACCAATAAAAATATTATTCCATTTTCTTTTACTATATTTGGTGAAATTTTGAATTTTCCGATTTTTCTATTTTTTTTTGCAATTTTCTTTGTTGTTGCTTTTGTTGCTGTAGCAAAAGAAACTAATAATAGTAAAAAAAAAACAAACAAAGTAAAATAAACAAGATAAATGATTTAAAATAAATTAATGTGCAAATTTACTCACTACACCTGATTTCTTTCATGTTAAAAGCGTTTTTTTTTTTTGCTTTGTGTGTTTCTTCCGATATCTTTTTTTTTTCTTTTTCTTATTTTATAGGTAGTAAATTTTTTTGTGCTATTTTAATTTAAAACATTTAAACATTTTTAAAATGCATGTAAATAAATAAATAAATAAATAAGCAAAAAATCATAATAAAAACACCAGTCAAAAAATAAGAACATCAAACAAACACATTTCTAATACAGTGTCCAAGAAACTTTTGTTAAAAATAGAATATTCGTTCATTATTTTTATATAGAAATGAAAGAGAAAAAATGATTCCAATACAAATATTTAAATTTCGAGAAAAATATACATTTTTTGTTTTAGTTCTATGAAAAAATGTAAATATTTGATTAAAGTAATGACCATTTTGCGATTTTTTAAGCGAAAAAGTATGTTAAGAAAAAAATAATGTTTTGGAAAACTGATTTCTTTTTCAATTCTTGTTAATTATTTGTTTAATGTTACTTCATAACTCTATTATTTCAAAGCAGATTATGTAATTTTTTATTGGAAAGATTATCGTTACAGATTGTCGTCATTTAAATATTTTAATAAATATCCGATCCTCGTCTAATATTACTTTTTCAGTCTTAAATTTTTTTGCAGAAATATTTCTTTATATTTATTAGTTTATAAATAAATAAATGATTTTAAAGGGCAAAACACGGTGCTGTTTTAAGGTCTGAAGCGTAGGTTGAATTGCGTAAATGATCGTTTCCCTCTACTTGAACTAATAATGCTTGGAGACAATGTAACAGCTGCAAAAAATGTTCAGCTCCTAAAAAAATTAGGCAGTTGTTTGCTCATATCACATGGATTTTCCATATAAATTTGTTAATAAGAAAAAAAAAAAAAAACACGGAAAATGTATGTATGGATCATTCGAAAATTGTAGACTTCATGTTTTTTAACCGACTTAAAAAAAAAGAAGGAGGTTGTCATTTCAGACTGAATGTTTCTTTTTTATATTTGTGCCTGCAGAACTCAGTCATTTCTAAGCCTATTTTGAAAATTTTTCGTAATTTGATAGATTATGCTTACACATTGGTCCCGTTTTAAAAACAGTTCATAATCTTACAAATTAAAGGGTGTCCCCGTACAACATACATGTTTTTAAGTGCATTATGATCCGTAAAGCGCACTTCTTTAAAATTTAAAAAATGCGTATTACTATAGCTCCTTATAGTATAAATTAATACAAAAAAAAAAAACTACAAATTAAAGGGTGTCTCCATAACTTTATTGACTAATATGCGACTATTTTTTAAACCGTTATAGACAAACGCTTAAAAATTTGACAGGATGTTAAGTACTATTACCGTTATAATAGAAAACATTAACATTTAAAATTATAAATTAAAGAGTGTACCAATAGTAAATGTAATTTGATGTGGCCTTACTTTTGAACTGTTGAACCCAGATAGTTGAAATTTACAAAGAACCCTTATTGCTAAGTCCGCTACAAAAAACAAGTATAAAATTTGTATTTGGAAATTATAGGGTGTCCAATAGTTGATGTATGTGGCAAAACTTTTAAGCAGACAAATGAAATTTATAAAGAACCTGTATTGCTAAGTCCGCTATAACAACAGGTATAAAATTTTATTTTAAAAGTAAAGAGTGTTCCCATATTTGAAGTAAATTGAACTATATGTTCCCATCGCTTGAACTGTTATATACAAACACTTGAAAATTAAATAGAATGTCCACTACTTTGTCTGGTATGTTCAGAAGTATAAATATATTAAATTATAAATTATAGGGTGTTACAATAGTTGCTGTTTTTTATGTAAATGACCAAACTCTTGAACTGTTGTAGACAGTTGGTTGAGATTTGCACAGACCCTTTATTGCTAAGTCTGCTACAACCGCAAATAAAAACTTTGCCTTTGGAAAATAAAGGGTGTTTGAATAGTTGATGTATTTTAAAGCGTTAAAGACAGACAGCTAAAATTTGTTTTGAAGTCGGCTGTTTTTGCAAGTATTATCTCATTTATAGTTGATAATTTTAAGGGTTCGCCAATTACGGTTTAAGGGGTAATACAAAATAAGTAAACATCAGGTCTTTTACAAGAACGCACTTTAATTTTTAATTTTATTTTTTATACACACACACTATGAATTTCAAATGTCTGCTTATGGTTTAAAAAAGAATATATGTGAAAATATCATCTCTACAGGGAAACCCTTTAATTTTTAACTTGATATTAGAGGAACATAACACTTTACTTTCTCCAAGACTCTTGCCCTTCTGTGCAAATAAATACATACGAGTAATTACCACAATCTATCGAAATTCAAATACTTCAGTATACACCTTGATAGGCGTATGATATAGAAAAACCATATAAAAGCGAATGAACTGGCCCAGTGGCAGAAATAATGGGCTAAAATTAGATTGCAAACTTCTTATTTGTGAGACACGAGTGTTTCGTTTCCTTAGTCAATCATTAAATAAATATAAGCAGCACTTATTTAAAATTTAATTTTGTCACGTAACAAAAAATTCTCTCCTGAGTTTGCAAACATGCCAATAAAAATCGATTATAAAAAATTATATTTAAAAATTGTCACCAATTTACCAAAATTTGCTTTTATAGTCAAATTTCCGCTTATTGAACGCGTTTAGAAAGCATTAAAAATAAATACCTACGTTTATTTTTTACAAGCAATTGACACTACTAATTGAGAGAGCAGAAATTGCATTTCTGATTTACCGTTAAATACATGCGAATGCAGGCATTGCAAAGTTGCCATAGAATATTTAAAAATAAAGGGTAATAATAATAACAAAAAAAATACCTACATACGATTTAACATTAATATACTCGTATTACTTTATTAATCATTTATGAAAAAAAACAGGGACATTGAATAATAATATTTATTACAAAACACTCTAATAATAAACAACAAAAGAAAATAAAAAAGGAAAATCATTTGTTTTAAAAGGAGTGTTAAAAAAATAATAAAAGTAAAGGGATTTCTAAAAAAAAAAAAAACTTGTAAAAGCAACAAAAGCTAATTTACCCCTGAACTACACGTGAGAGCAACTACCTGTGCTCTATACAAGAAAAATATATAAATAAGCTACTCCAAATTTAAGTGATTACCTACGATTTGGCGATGCTTCATCACATTTCTATAATAATGTGCATGTATATACATACTTGCTGCTGCTATTCTGCCAGACATTTTAAGCAGAGATGTTGGTACAAATCGGAACAGCAGCCAAACATATAAATTCACAGCTCGATGCAACAACAATCTAAATCAAAATTCACACTCACTTCTCACTATTCACTTTAAATTTACTTCCACTCTATTAAAAGGAAATAGCGCACAAACAAAAAACAATAACAACAGCAAAGAAAATAAGAAGCAGATATAAATAAACGGAGAAAATTAAGAAATGCATTTTTTTGTGCCTTGAATTTAAGCAGCAAAAAAAATGTTTCTTAAATTCTAAAAGGGACAGACTACGAAGCCCTAAATAACTTACTAATTTTAAATAAAATATTTTATTTTAAATGTGGATGTGTATAGTTGTGAATTTATTTAAAATATCAAGTTGTCTATGAAAATAATTTATATGCACTTATTTACATTCATGCATGCCATTATAGTTACCAGATTAAATTTATTTTAAATCGTCTAAGTTTCTTTGGCTTTTAAGTCAGAGCAATCTTTTCAAATCGCCAACACTAAATAAAAAAAATATAAGAAACAAATAATTTATTTATATAAAAGCTTTCTAGAATTTGAAACTCTGATTGTGAATTAAAAAATACTATCTTTTATTATTATTTTTATTATTTAAGATGATCATTCATACATCAACAATAAATTATTAGGTTTTATTCATACAGAATCTATTAACTGACAGTTATATTTTGCCACTCCATACTAACTACTGTTTTTAAAGATATACCATTTTTCGAATTTTTAGGCTTCTTTGAAAATGTCTATTACTGCAAAAGTTAGGCGTTTTTTATATCATCTAAAGGAAGTTATGTTTTTTTACGTGCTGCATTGAAAGAATTTTTATTTTGGCTTAAGCGTATAATGCATTGTCATAATAACTAGAAACTTCTTTTCAAATGCTCTTATAGAAGCCGTCGAGTTCTGGATTAGTTTTTGCTATTGACGTGAACTTATTTCTTCAGTTTTTAGCCATCTATGCAATGAGATATTTTCAATAACCAGATATCGACAGCTTGTAACCACTTGTCTTCATAAAGTGGTCGAAATAAATATATAATAGATAACAGATGCAAAGAATGCTGATGAAGGATGTAACGGTCCAGAAAATGTGGCATTACATCCTACAAGCATAAATTTTTTCTTGTTTTCTTTAAAAAATTGTCCGCATATATTTGTAAATAATTTATTTATTTTTTTTTTAATTTTTAGAAAATAAATACATAATTTAAATAAAATCGTATGATAATTCATTATTCTACAGATATCGTTTATGTCGCATCGTTTGGTCGTAAAATTTATTTTAAGCAAAACACTACACTGTTATTATTTAATCGATGTTTTAGATGAAATTGTATATCTTTTTTTCTTAGAACTAAAATGTTTATTTATTTTTCATTTTTAAATCTACAGTTGTGTTTGTATTTAATGAAAATCGCAAAGTTTAAGTCAAAAATCGTTAAAAGAATACTTTCGTATTGCCGGATCGTAAAAATGCCAATCAAATCTGGCAATAGTGCATGACGGAAAATTTTTATTTTAGTTTTTTTTTTGTTTTTTTGTAAAGAGGAAAAAATGAGATAAAAAATGTGTTGCTTTATATTTAATTTATTAAACAAAAAAACTGAAAGTATGAAAGTGTTATTGTTTCAATAATATTTATAATTGATTTTATATAAGACACGAGGAGGATAAAAACGGCGTGTGTACAAGTTTTTTTTAATAATATAAATAAACAGTGTTCGAAAAAAATAATGCTACCATTAAAATTTCAAAAGTATTTTTTTTTCTTGCTCAATATCAAGAACGCTCAATTAATCAACGTTAATTTACATATTTGGAATATTTTTTCTCGTAGCGTTTCTAGCAAACGCGATAAAAAATATTTATTTATTAATTTTCTTTATAGTTTTTATTGTCATGAAGTACATTGACTTATTTACTTTTCCTCGTTAAGTTTATTTTATTTAAGTTTGCAAAAATATAGGCTGTACGCATACTTTTGTTGGCGATTGTTCATAATTTTAATTTGCGTAGTTATTAAAAATTTTAAAATTTATTTAAAAAAAAAATCATTGAGTGGATGTCAGAAAAATATTTAAACGTTTCTTAAATTTTGTTGGCTGTTTGTTCTCTTTGTTTTTTACTCTTGAAATTATTTGCTTTTCCATAAAATTGGGGTTAAAACTAATGACTACAAAAAAGGAAACTTTTTACTTTGATTTTTTAAATTAAATAATAATTTAATTGAAAATTTAAACAAATGATTTTTCAAAACATACACAAATACTTTTATACACACATTCACTCACACTTACGTGAACATTTTTTTAAAGTGTATTTTAAACAATCTTTCAACAAAAGCAATCAGCTGTTTTCTTTCTATCACTTTAAAATTATTTTAAGTGCTCACTAAGGTCAGGGAAATATTTTAACATTAAATAATAATTAATGTATTTTTGCCAAAACGTTTAAAATGTATTTTTTATGACAAATTATTGTTGTTAATTTATTAAATAACGGAAGAATATTTTCAATAAAATAAAGCAGCACTGGCAACAAGAAATTTTAAATTGTTTCTTGAAATTAAAAAAAAAGAAAAAATAATAATAAAATTGAAATATTTTTAAAACAATAAAGTTAAGGTCACTCACTATACATCGACATTTGTATTGGTCATACTTATCTGCTGGTTTAAAGTTGATTTCTATGCTTACGCAAAAATCATAAAGATTTTTAAGTCTGTTTCCATGATTTACAATTTAACAAAGAATTATTCAGCTTGTTATTCAGTTTAAAAACGAGTGCAAATAATAAATTCGATACCAAAAGTTTGGGTTTGATGAAGAATTCTCCTTTTTAGGCTTCTAGTCAGGGCAGCTATCGCGAAAACTATGATGAGTTACAGTACACGTGATCTTATCACATGATTAGTAATTTAAATTTTTTATTAAAAAAATGGGTTTAAAGGGCTATTGACATAATTCGTGCTGCATATGCTAACAATCGGAAATAATGGCCATCAATAACTGATTCCGAAATATTTTGTGTGTTTTTCCCCGGCTTTAATTTTGAAATATATCTCAACCAAACCCTTCCATTTCTAACCTCAAAATCAATTTTATTTTATTTCCAAAGTGCTATTTTTAATTCCGTTCTATTTAAAAACTTTTAAATGGTTACACGTTCAAATTTTGTACTTCAAGCAAAGAGCAAAAGATTCATTGTTTGATGGTGCAAGTTTGAACGTCTAGCTGCTCTTTTAATTTGTCAAGCACCAAACAATTACAGCTAAAGCTAAAACATGTAAATTAATTATGAGAATGTGCCAAAAAAATATTTAATGTCGAATAAAAAAATTTGGTACCACATTAAGCACCAAAAGAGCTAAAATGGCCGCACTGCTTAGGTTTGTAGAATTTATTATAAGACCGAAAATATATTGAGAAAACAAAGTCACAGAAATCTTCATCTTTAGGAAAAGAATTTTTTCCCCTTATGGCTAAAGTTTGGTTTAATGCAGCTTATTATTTACAACAAGGTTTCGCCCCTAACAGTCAAACCTAAATTAGCGCGCTAAGTCTTATGTATTTCTCAAAAAAATCTCATGTACTTGCAAAAGGTATAAAGCAAATCTAAAAAGCTAGACGTCAGCGCCAAGCAATTCGAAAATCCGATTTTAACAGTGCGTTAGGTGGTGAAGTTGGTTGCCGGATTGATTGTTTAAAAAAAATTTGTTTGTTGTTATTGAAAAGTAATGCCAATTTAATTATTTTCAAGAAAATGTAGCGATTTTAACTCTTATTTTCTTAGTCTTATACAGTGAATTTTTATAGCTTACATTACTGTTCAAGGCACAAAGTAGAAGCTCTTCCAGCTTATGGTAGTATGTATTTGTTACACAAACGATGCTGGATGAAAAATCAAGAAATTTAAATTTTTGTTATGCTGGATGTCACACGATGATGTGTGTATTATGTTTGTTTTTCAAGCAAGTACAAAATTTTCATTTTAAATAAGATTTCAAATTCACGGTTGTCAAGAAATGCCTAAGCTTTACGAGATAAGAAGTGCAGAATATAGTGACTGTAATTTCAATTTTATTAAAATTAAAAAAAAAAAATCCAAAGTTTGCTGCGCAAAGGAGAGTTCAAAAGTCAAAACAATTTTCTATCATTCCTTTTTTTTTTATTTTGTGATGAAAGCTTGACAGGTCACTCAGAATGTGTACATTACAACGTCAAGTACACGTACACGACTTTGACATCCAGCATTTTGATCGTGTATAGACCGCTTTACTTTGGCAATACTTTGTTACGCACTAGGTACCGTTGCGCCCAGTTTTATCTGCAAGCCTTGATTCTCTACTGTTTTTAACACTTTTAAGGCAATTTTTCTAATGAACCATTTGAAAGAATTTAGAAATAGTTTTTATTTAAAAAATGAAAAAAAAAAAATTCAAAATATTTTCGTAAATTTGTTGTTCAAAATTCTTGGAGAAAAATAGAAAACGTTAAAACAATTTCACTTTAAATATGTATATCGTTCTTTTTTGTTTTGCTTTACAAACATTAATCATTTTGTTTACGTCGTTTTTACAACAAAAAGCAAACAAACAAAAAATAACTTAAGTGACACGATGATTTATCATTTTCAATGTGTGATGGCACCGTCGTTTCAGTGCCAATTGACCACCTTTAGATGGCTGGTTTTTACCGCGAAAATTCTTCTAATTTACCCGTAGAAATAATTGTGTTTTACATAAACATCTTTGGCAGCCTCTATTAACTTCCTCCTTCTTCATTGAAATCAACAACAAAGTTTTTGCAAATTAAAGAAAACAACAAAAACAAAAATACAATAAAAATTCTACGTCATTTTTGCAAAAAAAAAAAAAAAAAAAACAAAAAAAAAAACGTAGTATTCAATGTATTTTTAAAATTACCAATTAATCGAAATGACAATCAAAAATTAAATTTAGACAAATATGAACAATTTTCAACGATTTTTTTTTGTTTCAAACAAATTTAATTGCAGACAATAAATAATAAAAATTTTATTTTTAAATAGATTTATTATTTTCATTTATTTAGTAATTCACTATTTTTTGAACAGAATTAATAGTCGTTTAAATATATTTTAAATTTTGTATTTTTTTTTTTATTATTTTTATTAACAAATTAAATATTAAAAAAACATAATTTTTTATTTTAATTTCAGGTAAAAACTACACGCATAACGAAAACGATTAAATCTGGAAACTCTTCTACACCAGTTACTTATACAACTTGTGATATAGAGGAGATTTGGGACGAAGAAATTTTAAAAGAATTGGTAAATATTTTACTTGAATTCATTTTTTATTCAAAAACAAATTAACACATGAGTAGTTAGGAATAAGAAGTATTATCTGGAATTTTAATATTTATTTAAATTATTTATTATTTTTAAATTAACAAATGCAAAACAAAGCCTTTGGGGCAAATTATGATTCTTATTATACCCGCGGTGTTCTTCATTCAATGAAGCGAAAACCATTTAGTTTAACACAAGTGTTCTAATTAATTTCGGACTCACTGTAGTTTATATTGTGCCTCTAGTGTACGACGCAAAAAGTTAAAAATGTACCGTTATCTTACAAAAATTTTAGCAAAAAATTTCACAAAAATAAATCCTCAAAAATTTGTAAAAATTCCCTCTGAGTTGCAAATTTGCTCAAGAAGAAGAAGAAGAAATACCGTTGGTGAAATTCAAAACAAAGCACCCGCGCTGAGATCAATAGGAAATAATCCTCAAACTAACAAAATTACTGTATGGGGTTACCAGATGGCAATGATTGTTTAACGACAAAGTCATCAGTAATTTTCTTTTAAGGCATGAGTGCGTAACGAGAATTTATACAGTATGCAGGCAATTCATTGCACCCAGGGGTGCCAGATGATTTTGACTAAAAATCGGCATATTTACACAAGAAATCGTCTATTTATTCGGAATTTAAAAAATCGGCTAAAAATTGACAAATTAAAAATAGAAATCTTGAACAGAAATAAAATAATTTTTATTATCAAAAGATAGCAGAGCAGGGTTAAATAATGTTAACAACATAAAAATTATCACAAAATCAATAAAAATAACCGTTTTTCAAATTGTTTTCGTTATTAGTCGTATACTATATTGTAAACATAATCCTCTATTTCCATATATCTTTGGCCACTAGAGACACTTAAAACAGAATTATAAAACATCTAATAAAGTTCATTTTTTTGGAATCTTTTCAATTGGAATTGGAACCTAATTTATCAGCGGATAAAATACTGCTGGGGCATTCGTTATACGGAAAGATATTTATTTCGCTGCACTGTTTAATCCATTTATAATAATGATGAGGGATGAATTTATAACTCTACTTTCTTATTTTTATTTATTCAAAATCAGGTTCATTTGGTAGATAGGATTGTCTAGATACCAAAGATTTGTGATCTATCATTTTAACATTATACGGCACTTACACTATGAAATTTTGCATGACACTGGCATGAAATTTTTGTTTGTTTGTCAAGCGCAAGAGGAGTAAGCAATATCATATTGCTTATGCTTACTTTTAAAATAACGCATATTGCTGCAATTTAAATAATGAATAGAAATAAAAAAAATGCCTCAAAAAATTGCATAGTGTAAATCTGGACTTACAAAACGATTTTTAATAACTCTATTCTCAATTTCATTTTTATTAATATGTTGAAAATCACATTAGATTAATTGTGTCTGCAGGAATTGAGCAGCAATCGGCAGTTTGATAGTTTTGAGGTTAAAATTCAGCAAAATGCCGATACAAAATCTGCAAGCCTGGTCGCACCGAGTCAAAGTTTAAAGCTGGATTCATTTTTTTTTTTTTTTATCTTTAGCCACAAACCTACCAAGGAACTGAAAAAAAAACAAAATTTTAAAATAAGTCCAAGGAATGACGTTTCTTCGTCAATAGAGCAATATTAATCGACAATCTGTGAACAAAGAGAACATCAATATAACCAAGCTGTAGTGGTTTGTTCCAACAAAATAGCGCTACGATTTGTTATCTCACACTTTTGTTGTTTCATGTAAATTTATTTTCCTTTCGTTAGGAGGTCACGAACTCTTGTGGGAAAATATGGCCAAAATTCAAAGACTACGTTTATATTAACTTGTATGTATGCAATTTCAAGTTCTAAAATTCAACGTCCTGTCAAGCCGTACAATTACAACCAGTAAATTTAAGAACAAAGGCAACTTTTTAAATATCACGCGGATCTTGTTAGAAATGAACACTACAGCTTTTAAGTACACATTTCTGGAAGCTTCAATACTTTTTAATCAACATTTATTCGAGCAGGCAGTCTTAAGAAGGAAAAACAAAAAACAGAAGTTTTTTTTAATTAACATTTTTTCTTTTTATTTCGTTTTACTGTATTTGACAGTCACTTTACAACCAGATTTTAATATTTTTTTCTTCTAATTTTTGTTTTAGTTGGAGCAAGCAAGAACATACGAAGAACGCCGTAAAATAAGATCACGTTTGAGGGAACTTATGGCTGACCGTGAAGGTATTTTAAATTGAAAAAAAAAAAAACAAACTGAAAACCCCATCACATTTAAAACTCACAAAAAGGTGTGCTTTTTATATAAGACATTATTTCACTGAATCAATAAACTTTAACGATTTAAACAAAGAACAAAATATCGGCGCCAATCTACCATCGTTGATGTTTTATATTAAAAAGCAGTGTTGCCAACAAATTGAATCGAAGTTAACAGTTGAAGTTTTATATGATTTTTTTTTTAATTTTAAACATGAATATTGGCCTTTTGTTGCGCTAATAAAGAAGATAAAGGTGTCTATTATGGCCCATATTCGATCTCCGACTATGACCGAATGAATTTTTATTTTGTATTATAAAGCGCATTCGAGCTTGAATATCGCCGTTAAGGTTTCAAGTGATAAAAACATTTTTTTATTTTATTTAAAAAGTTAAAGAAAGAAAGTTTATTTAGGCTGGTCGGGAATATTTCCAACAAATCGATATTGGTTTCCAGCACATAAATTTATCTTTTCGAAAAGGTTTTGACACTTTAAACACAATTCTTGCTTTATATGTTGATTCATTGCGAAACCCTGTGCCAGGTGGTGGCAGTGGCGAATTCATTCATTATTGTCATCATTTATGATATAAAAATAAATTTACACAGATTTTTAATATGTCAAGTTCCACATTTCTAGCGACGGCGAACATAAATAAATTTGCACTAAAATAACCTGGATATGAAATTACAAGATATAAGAGAGAGTAGCTAATTTGTCATTACTTTTCAACAATAACCCCACGTCTTCACTAGCCTTCAAGTTGAACAAGACATGCACATAACGCCGGCAGAACAACGATATTAATTTGTTCATGATCTTGTATGTGGCGAAAAAGTGTCCATGTTCATGTTCTGTTTGAGCATAATTTTCTGTTTATCGTCAGAATTGCTTCAATGTTTTTAAATAAGAAAAAAGTGTGCGCATTCTTGATCAATAAATGGCGTTAATTCGAAATAGAGAAATCATACTAAAAGACATATTTGATGGCGAACATCATTGCTCAGACAAATGTTCGGCCAACGATGACACATGAACGGAACATGAACATAAGGTGTCTACATTAGCCGAGTTCATGTGCGACATGATGTTCACACCGAGTTGATAGCTCATGGAGACATAGAAAACAAGCAAGCAGAAAAGAAAACAAACAAGCTGCCAACTTTACCACCAAACGCACTGTAAAAATAGGATTTCCAAGTGCAAAGCTTTAAAGCCGCTTTATTTACGGTGCAGTCACACGGTCAAGTTTTTGTTCAATTCTCTTTCAAGAAATTTACACATACTGCTTGTCAAAATTCACAAAAATTGAAAGCTGTGACGTAGGCTGCATGCAATTTCAAAGCAAGTTTTTAAGCAAGATGTCAAGAAAACACTGACAGCAGAATTTCTAACACAAATTTGGAGGGAAAAACGTCAATCAGCTGCTTTCTTGAATGTAATTTGAAAGACTCAATTGAACGAAAACTTGAAAGCAAATTCTCAGCAAGTTTCTAAAGTGTGAGTGTATTGGTTAAAAAATGAGAGAAATTTTAAAACTTGAATGAAAACTTGATCGTCTGACACCCTAGTTAGGTTTTCTTCATACATTTCAAGGCGAATTGGTAACAAGTAAACTCACGGCGAAAATGAATACAACACTGCGTAAGAAATATATACATTTTGTTTTTGTACAAATCGTCAAAAACAAAGAAGTACAATATGAGATTATAACTTTCGAACATTCGAAAAAGGAAAAATCCCTGAATCACCTGAGCTGTTATTAATTCGTCTTGATACATTTTGTTTGAGCGTAAAAACTTTTAAATTATTTAAAAAAACGCGTTAAGTTGTCAACATTATTAAAGTGAAATTAAGACGGCGCCTAAAGTTAGGCAACAGTAAATTCTTATTTTGCTTATTTTTTTTATATAAAGAGCACACCCCATTTTTAAATCACCACAACACATTACATTTACTTGAACTATAATTTTATTATTATTTGGATTAGAAAACAAAACAAACAAAAAGACCCTTGAAAACACAGTGGTGTTGGAAATACTATAAATTAAATTATTTTATTGTATTGTATTATTTTGCACAGTAATTGTATTTGTTAAATATACAATATTTGAACATTATAAATATTATAATTTATAATTATTTTATAATTATTTTGTTATTTACTTTATTCTAGATATGAAATTTTAACTAAACCAAACAAAAATATTAAAACAAATATTTGATATTGGATTTGTAAAACACTGAAAGTAACCCAAAAGTCAGTTGTTGTTGTTGTTATAAACTAGGTATTTATAAACAGATGTTTAGAGAGAGAAAACAAAGTTAGTGAAATAGATGTAAGCATTCATTATGTTAATGCCATAATTCTATGCAATTGGAATCAAATTAATTCAAAAGCAAATTCAAATTCACTTGTTTTGTTGTTAAGAGTCAATTCGAAATTCTTTTTGTTCTTTCATATTTCACATAAACAAAATTTCCAACCAAATTCATTAAGACATTTAATCATCCGTTTGAACACGTGTTAAAAATTCTTGAGTTTTCAAAACTGTTTAAGTTTATATTGTTGATTTGTTGTTATTGTTGTCCTTGAGGATAATGGCCCTTGGACGGCCGTTAATCGTACATTCGATCATAATTATTGGACGCATTGTGTCTTACGTCTTCCATTACCCTGCCATTGTTTTTTTAGTTTTTATGCTTCCGTTCATAAAGTCTTTTTTTAAAGCTGCTACATTTATCAAATTTCACCCCCACTCTCTAGAAACAAAGAAAAGCCCTAAAGGCGAAGAAAAAGAAAAAACAACAGCAGCACCAGCACCAGCACCAGCACTAGCAGCAAAAGCAGAAATATCAGAAGCAGAATCTAATGTTTCCAACAATCAAGAAGAGGAGAGTAGTGCCAGCGAATACGAGGAGATTATAGAAGAAGTCACAGATTATAGTGAAGCTGAATCAGAAGTTGATGAAAGCAAGCAAATCCCAAGTAAATCACAAAATATAGATACAACTTCTGAAGCCAAAGTAACTAAGACTGAAGAAAAGTCTGTATCTGTTGCGGCAAAATCAGAAATATCCTCTGCTAAACAGGAAGCTAAAACTGTTATTGAAACTAAAGCCGTTGAAGAAATTCGAGAGCAAATTTCAGTAGAAAAAAGTCTCGATAAAACTGATAGCTCTGAAAAGGGTGAGTCCTTAAAGCCCATGGTGCATAGTAAAACACAAAACATTCTAGAAACTATGCCGCAAGAAACCATCATGCACAGTAATCAGTCAACAAACAGCAAAAAACTAAAGACGCCACAAACAAGTGGCAATCACAATAGTAAAATAACTGTTAATGAAAGTAGTAGCATGAACGCTTCATACAATAACAGCAACAATAAAACTCAAAACTCTTCAACGTCAAACTCCAATCCAAATCCAATTATGACGATACAGACTCCAAGCAGGGCAGACTCTACCTCAAGTAGCAATAAAAACATTAAAAATAATAATAGTAGCAGTAGTAGTGCTCATCAAACGAATAGCGATGCGAATAATCGCAATAATAATAACAATAATAATGATAGTAGTAGTGGTAGTGGTAGTTTAGGTGGTAACTCTGTAGTCGTAGGTAGTAGCGTTAGTGGTTCTAGACCAATAGATAGATTAAGTGTGCCGCAAAAGGAAGATTCTGGCACAGAAAGTGGGGAAGATTTACGCTTAATAGCGGCTGGTTTGCGTGATCAATTACAAATCCAAAGTGATTCAAATATCATTGAAGACGTGACATGTGCCTTGAGTCGTTTGGAGAATTCTCTCAAGGAGGGCAAAGACATTTCAGTGGACACTGAAAAACGTAAAGCTCTTTTGGCTTTGGTGGCGCGTTTGCGTGCCGGTTTGACTTCGCCTGAAAAACTGGCAGAAATTGCTGCAGCCATGTCCGAATTAGATGGTAATGTTGGACCATACAGTGAAACTTCATCGCCTGAGGCTGATGCTCATCGTACAAATCGTAGTCGTTTTAATAAACGCAAAAGTCGTGTTAATCGTCATACGGTGGGTGTAAGTCGTGAAGAATTGGCCGATGCTAGACGCTATATGGAGGATATGATACTTATGAGCAATATTTGCTCGAGTACAACGACTGAAGCCAATAGTACAACCAACAATGCACCACCTCAATGGTATCCTTTGGAAAAGAATGCTTCTACAGGTGCTATTTTAACTCAATCCCTGACACCAGTATTGCAAAGACCTAAAAAATTTGTACCCGAGGCCAACGCAAACACGACCTACACCAATCGTATGACAGTGAATAGTAATGGTAAGCGTCGTCCTCTTTCTGGAGAATATTCAGTTTCATTTGAAAATCCGCTTGTATCTGAGGAACTTAATAACGAATCTTACACTGATGTTAAACAAGGCAGTCACTCCGAGGATAGTTCAAAGGGAAGCTCCCGCTTTACCAATAAAAAGCATTTAATGAAACGTGCCAATACCATCGATTTGGCACACAAATTCCATCCGGAATGTGATACCGACTCTGAGGGCGAAGACAAAGGTCCAAAACTGGGACTGAAACGAACTGTGCAAGTAAGTGTTAAAAAACGTGTACAAAATGTTGTACCTCCTTTTGAACCTAAAACCGAAAATGACCGCAAATTTTTGGCTTTCATTAATAAGCAAAGTGATAAACCAGGTTTGGGTTGGACAACCTCGCGTTCTGTTTCGAACTGGACTAATAAATTTGGATCCATAAAGAATACATTCGAGGGAGGTCTAGTCGGTAAACCTCCATTGGCTCCTCATCACCAAGTTTCTTACAGTTTAAAACCAAATCCTATTGGGAAAGTATTTACACAGCCTGTGACTTATAACGCTCGGCCCGTGCAAGCACCTAATTATATAACAAATCAACAAATAGCTTCAAGATTGCAACGAGAAGCCGAACGCCAAGCAGAAGAGCGTAGAAGAAAATTGGAGAGAGAACATTTAGAATATGAACGTCGTGAACGTGAAAAGTTAGAAAGACAGAGACAACAACGCGAAAGGCAAGAGCGCGAACGTTTAGAGCATGAACATTTCGAGCGCCAAAGAAGAGAACAGGATCAGTTAACAGCTGCCCATCATGCTGTCATACTTAGGGAACAAGAGCATTTGGCTGCCGCCCAACTAGCTGCTGCTAATATGCCTCAACCCATACCCATAAACGAGTTCAAACATGCTCCTCAATCGGTTTTTAGACCCATTGATAGCGGTGAAGCGCCTGTTAAAGCTATTTATAAGCCTATACCGCAATTTGCTCGTAACACAAGCAATTGGCAAACTGTCAATAATGCTCCTACAAGACCGGTTACATCGCCTGGCCAATATGGTAACACTAGGCCTGACAATTCCTTTATAACTTCACCACCACCTTCTTCCAGATCACCTTTAGCTTTACCATGGGCTTCTAAGCCCACTGTAGACAGTAGCAGTTTTAAATCGAAGGCTCATAGGTTTGAGGAACGTTCTAAATATGATAACAACATAAATACATCACCTTTTATCCAACGCCACAACTCATTGCGCTCATCAAATGATACCAGCAATCATATGTCAGATGAGTTTAGAAAACGTCCGTCTCTTCCAAATACCTTTGATCCCTATAGCGTTAGACAAATACCTTCGCAACAAGATCCTTTGGCTTATTTGCCTCCACCGCAAAATATTTCCTTCACTTACACCAGCCTTAAGCCAAAGACCACATATCAAAGTTATCCATGTTTGCCCCTGGCTGTGGCTAACAATTCCAATGAAAATGGATATCAGAGATTGAGAGAAGACTCTCTAACAGATCCTAACTCTGTGCCTTTGGTTTTAACTTCATCTAATCCTTTGTACTGTCCAACATCTCAGTCTTCTCAGACGCAGCAGCAGCAGCAGTTAGTTCAACCACGTGTGCCACGACAATATGAACTTGTTAGTCCAGCCAATAGTACACCTAACAGCCCCAGTATGTTTAGTAAACCACCAAACGATTATACCGATGATGATTTAGATTCCGAAAATAACTTGTTGGAATACCATGCTGTTAGCAGGGTAATGCGAAAGCCACAAAGTCAAACAGCTGTTACAGTAGGCCGACGTACAGGTCACGTTAGCGATGATGAATTGTATGGCAAGAACTCTAGGGCTGCTAGAAATCTTTTGAGTACCATGAAGAGTTTGGGAAATGCACATGACATGAGAAGACCAAAGGCTTCCGCAAACAAACGCCCTGAAGGAGTTACCTCGCCTAAAACTTGTCTCTCGCCAGATGGCAGTTCTTATCAGGCTCCTATTGTGGAACCTTTGTTTCCTGAAATAAATAAATTTGAGGCAAATCGCAAGCCACTTTACACTGAAGATTCTAAAAATCAAACTTCTGTTTCTACGTTTTCTCAACCATCACAACGCAATCAAGTGGGAATGTATAAGAGTATGGAAAATCTAAGTAGGTTCACGGCAAAAAACAAGACTCAATTTAAACAACAACCTTCAGCGAAACCGTATGTTAGCGAGACACAAACATCATATGTCGTCACTTATCCCATAGAGGATACTACAGACGATGAGGATTTTAGCCGGATAAATCAGTCAAAAATGATGCCGCCAAATAGTTTGGATTTAAGAAGACAACGTAATGTCTCGGAAAATTCAACTGGTAGTTCAACTACAACTTCCATGTCTATTGGTCAAAATTTGCCCTCTCCCAACACTAATTGGACTTGTAATCCTATTGTTTTAGATGAATCAAGCAATTACCAGAATATGTCGACACCATATCAAAATGGTAACAAAAATTTATCTACATCCTCCGCAGGCCCAATTTATCAAGCTGCTAGCAATCAGGTAACAACAAGTTATCCAAGTGGTAGCCAAAATCATTCAATGCCAAAGATGGCATCCGAATATGGAGCACCAAATCAAAGAAACGTAACTTCCATATCAGCTAAGCAGCAGGCCTCTGCACCACAGCTTACAAAGAGACAAACGCAAGAAGCCACAAGTGTGACTTTGCAATCTTCTAATGGAGCTACATCTCAAAGACAATATCAACTGCAGCAACAGCCATTACAACAAAACGCAACAAATCAAAAACAAAAGTCCTCAGAAGGAGTACAAAAAGCCATAGATTATCCAAAACAAATTTCATCAAAAACAGTAACTTCAACCTCGACTAGACAGGAGACAAAGACGATGGCAAATATGCGTAGTAAAACAGAAGACCATTACAGTATGCAGGCAAGCGAACAAACTGCTATTAATCCAAAGAATTCAAATATATCCCAAGAAATGCTCATGCGCTTAGATCAACAACGTGAACGCATTTCCAAAGAAATCAGACGCAAGAGTTTGGGAAATACTTTAGACTATGAAATGGAGAAACAAGCTCGTTATGAAACACAAAACTCACAATGTTATAAATCCTCTGCCCCACCAGATACACCAGACATTGTTAAATCTTCGCTGCCTAAAGACGAAACCCAACCCATTCTTAAAAAGTTTGGACCACCACAAAGGCATCATTACATGCCAAATTCCTATCAGAGTCCCAGCGCAAAGACCACTTCATCATCAGTGGTGACCTCTACATCCTTACAACATTCTACAAAAAATGTTCACTCCACCTCGAAACAAACTGTGGTCAAGACATCCAAGACATCGCAACAGGTATTCAGTAACACCAGACCCACGGTTATAGAAACATCCGCCACACCACAGCCAGATGATGATTATATACCCAGAAATATTGTCTTTAATAATATACATGCTTTCTCCTCAATGAGCCAACGACGTCAAGAAGATGAGAGCAGTTCAACAAACGTGGAACAACACCACACCATTAGGCCCAGCAAATTAAGTAAATCTGATTCATGGAATCAAATAATGATGCTGCAAAATAGACAGGCGACTACAAGCAATACAACTAAATTCAATCAAAGTCCTACCAATGAATTGAGACGTACAAAATCAGGCCATACCTTAGCTATGCCGAAAATGTTTGAAGCTGCAATAACTAAAACGGATATTGGTGAAAAGCAAAAGACGGTGGCTGCCTATTTCTCGGGACAAAAGTCTCCTGTACAACAGGAAATCGTAATGGAGCAACAACAACAACAACTGCAACAGTCTACCAAACGTTCAGTAATTAATCGCACCAAAACCACTGAAAAAGTATCGGCTGCCAGTCGCAAATCGTTGGGTTCAAATTTGCCCATTGTATTGGGAAATCTGCAACGCAGTGCCACCATGCCTCATATAGCAAATCTTAATCTATTGGATGAAAGCAATGTAGAGGATGCTTTCGAACAGTTAATAATGGGTTCGTAAAAACTCTTAAAGAAAACGGCATCTTTCTACATAAATATCTCAAAGCCAGTTTTTAAGCTAAATTATACCATCAGCAGAAGCATTCCACAGCGTTTGTTTATTTTATTAAAACAAAAAAAAATGAAATGAATGAAATTCAAATTTAGTTTCTTTTTTTCTTTAAACAACTCTTCTAAAAAGCTCTCTTTCTTCTTCTCCTTCTTCTTCTTCTTTAGAAGAAGAAAACTCTCTCTCTTTCTCTCTTTGCTGTACAGTTAGTTGTAGTTTTTAAACTTAATTTTTAAGTTGACGACAAAACTTTCAAAGGCGAATTTTTGTTTTAATTTAAAAACGACCCCAAAGAAAATGGAAGTTGAGGGACTTCATGTTGTTGTTGAAGTTTAAGAATTGCGGTTTTATTGTTACAAAAAACAAAGTCTGACCCTCCTCTACGAGAAAATCATTTCTTTTTTAAATAAAAAAAAAAATAAGGAAAATCAACATAAACGATAACCTGCAAATAATTAGCACGATTAAATATTCATCGACAACAATTAATCGCTGGCACTGTCGACAACGTTCAGTCCAATCAACCTATGTCTCTTTTAAGCGTTTTAATACCTATTCATGCAACTCTGTGTAGAAAGAATAACAGCTGTATACAAAAATACAAACAACAAATACAACATTGTTTTTATAACTTTTACTTGTGAGTTGATAAAGAAAAAGAATAGATAAATTATTGCTTGATAGCCAAAAGAAAAAAAAACCCTGAATATCGTTTAATCTAATCCACGCCTAAAGGAAGCGAAGCATGATGTCATTTTTTCTGTGGTTTCTTAATTTTTTTTTGTTATTATTTTTTCTATTTTAATTGTTCATTTGCTTAAACGTTTTTCGTTAAATTTTGATTTATCTTAACATTAACGATTATTTCCTTATTTTTAAAGAAAATGTTAAAACTAATTTTTATTTTGTTAAATATGAATTTACTTTTATAACGGATAAACAATTTTTTTTCTTTGTTAATATGGCTTTTAAAACAGATGACATAATTTATTTAACTGTAAAAATCTTTAAAAATATTTAAGTAAGATTGCTAAGTTCGGCTATTCCGAATCTTAGATACCCTTCACTTTAACAGAAAAGTCATTTAATTGACACTCCTATCTTAGGTTATGTTGGGTAACGGGTCATTGCAAAGTCGTTAGAAATGAGGCCGGTGAGAACGCAGTTTCTGAGCTGGATGTGCGAGGATAAAAATAAAACTGTAAGGCACATTGGCTGGACTGTTAATTGGATCATACAGTCATTTTAAATTATAGCCAATGAAGCTTATCCAGCGATTGTGAATAAGGAACCCTCGGTCTCTCTAGCAGATCTTAAGTGAGAGAAAAACAGTTAGAATTTGTATTAATTTATCAGAAAAGTAGCATTTAATTGTTGATGTTTTTTAATTCATTTAAAAATAAACTCTCTTTTCTCTGCATTAAGCGGCAATTAGACGATCAAACCTTGCATGTGAGAACGGTTTGATGAGAGAGGATTTTAGTATCAAAATTTTTTGATATCCATTCAACCAAGTTAACAAAAAAGCATTTTGATTTGTTACATGAGTGTGATGGTATGCCATCACACCATGTTCACATACCAAGTTTGACCATATAAAAGCCGCTTTAGACTTGTGTAGTTTATTTAAGAATAGTTGATTTAAACGAATTCATCGATTGAACTAAGTGAACTAGTTCATACTTTAAAATGTAATTAATTCATTGTTTAACTATAAATTGTATTTGAATTACCAGACAAAATGAACTACGAGGGCTGCTCTATATATTTCTGGCCTAATAGTGAAAATGCGAATATTTATAATCAAAAATGGTTTTATTGTTTTTCAAAGTATTCTCCAGCATGATTTATACACTTTTGCATGCGCTCAAACCAGCTGTCGAAGCACTTTTTCCACTCTGATTGAGACACCTCTAAAACATGGTTTGAACACTTCAACAGCTTCTTCTGGCGACGAAAATCGTTGACCACGCATTTTTTTCTTGATGTGCGGAAATAAGAAGAAGTCATTAGGTGCCAAGTCAGGGCTGTACGGCGGATGACCCATTAATTCGACGTTTTGGACGGTCAAAAACGCTCTGGTTTGAGCCGATGTGTGATGTGTCAGAGCTCGCATTGTCATGGTGAACAATGATTCGTCTTCTCTTGTTGGTTTTTCGAATTTCTCCGATGACTCAGGCAAACAAATTGTAGTGTACCACTCAGAAGGGACCGTCCTACGTTGCGCAAGCGGAACAGTCGCCACATGACCAGTTTTGCCGAAGAAACAGGCGACCATTTGCTTCGAAGTGCTTCTTCTACGAACAACTTTTGTTGGATTTTGCTCGTCTTTGAAGACCCATACGGTCGATTGTTGTTTCGTTTCGGGCTCATACGCATAGATCCATGATTCGTCACCTGTGACGATCTTACAAACGTCTTTTGAAGCACCGCAATCGTATTTTTGCAACATTTCTTTGCACCAATCGAAACGAGCCTTTTTTTGAGCGACTTTCAAATTGTGCGGGATCCAACGAGAACAAACCTTTTTTACGGCCAGGTGTTCATGCAGTATCGAATGTATGCTGGCGGAAGAAATGTCCAAGGATGTCTCATGTCTATGAGTTCACGTACGGCATCAATGTTCTCTGGCGCAACAGCCGTTTTTGGACGACCTTCACGGAAATCGTCTTTGAGCGAGCTTCGGCCACGATTAAATTCATTATACCAATTTTTCACAGTGCTATAGAATGGTGCTTCATCACCATACAAAGATTTAAGTTCATTAATGCGCTCTTGTCGTTATAATCCACGTCGAAAGTTGTAAAAAATGATGGCACGAAAATGTTCACGAGTTAATTCCATTTTTTTCTATATTAATTTTTTCAAGTCACTGTTAACAACACAAGTAATGGTCGTACGTCAAAACGTTTTGAGTACGATTATGATTAAAAATTACAAACTTTCCAATGGAAAGAAAAAGTAATGCTTGACAGCCAAAAAAAACCCCTGAATATCGTTTAATCTAATCCACGCCTAAAGGAAGCGAAGCATGATGAGATTTTTTCTGTGGTTTCTTAATTTTTTTTTGTTATTACTTTTTCTATTTTAATTGTTCATTTGCTTGAACGTTTTTCGTTAAATTTTGATTTATCTTAACATTAACGATTATTTCCTTATTTTTAAAGAAAATGTTAAAACTAATTTTTATTTTGTTAAATATGAATTTACTTTTTTATATCGGATAAACAATTTTTTTTCTTTGTTAATATGGCTTTTAAAACAGCTGACATAATTTATTTAACTGTAAAAATCTTTAAAAAAAATTTAAGTAAGATTGCTAAGTTCGGCTACTCCGAATCTTAGATACCCTTTACATTAACAGAAAAGTCATTAAATTGACTCTCCTATCTTAGGTTATGTTGGTTAACGGGTCATTGCAACGCCTTTAGAAATGAGGTCGTTGACAACGCAGCTTCGGAGCTGGATGTGCGAGGATAAAAATAAAACTGTAAGGCACATTGGCTGGACTGTTAATTGGATCATATAGTCATTTTAAATTATAGACAATGAAGCTTATCTAGAGATTATGAATAAGGAACTCTTGGTCTCTCTAGCAGATCTTATGTGAGAGAAAAACAGTTAGAATTTGTATTAATTTATCAGAAAAGTAGCATTTAATTCATTTAAAAATAAACTCTCTTTTCTCTGCATTAAGCAGCAATTAGACGATTAAACATGGCATGTGAAAGCGGTTTGATGAGAGAGGATTTTAGTATCAAAATTTTTTGATATCCATTCAACCAAGTTGACAAAAACGCATTTTGCACTATTACAAGAGTGTGATGGTATGCCATCACACCATATTCACATACCAAGTTTGACCATCTAAAAGCCGCTTTAGACTTGTGTAGTTTATTTAAGAACTAGTTGATTTAAACGAATTCATCGATTGAACTAAGTGAACTAGTTCATACTTTAAAATGTAATTAATTCATTGTTTAACTATAAATTGTATTTGAATTACCAGACAAAATGAACTACGAGGGCTGCTCTATATATTTCTGGCCTAATAGTGAAAATGCGAATATTTATAATCAAAAATGGTTTTATTGTTTTTCAAAGTATTCTCCAGCATGATTTAAACACTTTTGCATGCGCTAAAACCAGTTGTCGAAGCACTTTTTCCTCTCTGATTGAGACACCTCTAAAACATGGTTTTTGAACACTTCAACAGCTTCTTCTGGCGACGAAAATCGTTGACCACGCATTTTTTTCTTGATGTGCGGAAACAAGAAGAAGTGATTAGGTGCCAAGTCAGGGCTGTACGGCAGATGACCCATTAATTCGACGTTTTGGACGGTAAAAAACGCTCCGGTTTGAGCCGATGTGTGAGAGCTCGCATTGTCACGGTGAACAATGATTCGTCTTCTCTTGTTGGTTTTTCGAATTTCTCCAATGACTTCAGGCAAACAAATTGTAGTGTACCACTCAGAAGGCACCGTCCTACGTTGCGCAAGGGGAACAGCCGCCACATGACCAGTTTTACCGAAGAAACAGGCGACCATTTGCTTCGAAGTGCTTCTTCCACGAACAACTTTCGTTGGATTTTGCTCGTCTTTGAAGACCCACACGGTCGATTGTTGTTTCGTTTCGGGCTCATACGCATAGATCCATGATTCGTCACCTGTGACGATCTTATAAACGTCTTTTGAAGCACCGCAATCGTATTTTTGCAACGTTTCTTTGCACCAATCGACACGAGCCTTTTTTTGAGCGACTTTAAAATTGTGCGGGATCCAACGAGAACAAACCTTATTTACGGCCAGGTGTTCATGCAGTCTCGAACGTATGCTGGTGGAAGAAATGTCAAAGGATGTCTCTATCTCTCGGTATGTCGCATGTCGATCTTGCATTATGAGTTCACGCACGGCATCAATGTTCTCTGGCACAACAGCCGTTTTTGGACGACCTTCACGGAAATCGTCTTTGAGCGAGCTTCGGCTACGATTAAATTCATTGTACCAATTTTTCACAGTGCTATAGGATGGTGCTTCATCGCCATACAAAGATTTAAGTTCATCAATGCACTCTTGTCGTGATAATCCACGTCGAAAGTTGTGAAAAATGATGGCACGAAAATGTTCACGAGTTAATTCCATTTTTTTTCTATATTAATTTTATCAAGTCACTGTAAACAACACAAATAATGGTCGTACGACAAAACGTTTTGAGTACGATTATGATTAAAAATTACAAACTTTCCAATGGAAATGTCAGATTGCACTTGGCAGCACTCAGCGTTGCCAGGCCAGAAATATATATATAGCAGCCCTCGTAGAATCCATGTCTGTGTTTCCTTGTTGACTATTTCGAACATAAAATTAGTGCTGCCACGCATTTTATTAAACTTTCGGTTTGGCAATGCGACCGTGTTGTTGCCATCATATTTTAAAAAGAACATTTGAACTAAAAAGAGCTTTTGAACTAAAAGCTGGAAAGTACCAACAATACGTCTACTTAACAGTATGAACTAGTTCACTTATTTCAATCGATGGAACCGTTCGTTTATAAACTACACAAGTCTAGTGCAAATGTATGACAGATCTGTTCAGGTCTGTTCGATTTAATTTTAAGAACAGAGTTGCATTTGGAATTGCATCACATTTTCTAGAATAAACCAGAATTCTCTCAGATATTGTATCAGAGCCGTGACAAAAAAAAACGAAACTTTTCAAACACCTCAATTTGAAAAAAAAAGATAAATTCATATTTATCAAAAAAAAAAAAAAAACTTCATTTTTAAATAAAAATTAATTTTTTAACGATTTTTGTACTTTAATTTAGCAGCGTTTTTTAATTCATTATTAAAAGTGCTTTGTTAAAAAAAAATATAAACAAAAAAATTCATTACCGAATGCTACTGACCACATTAAAAACTCAAACCATTAATCAGTTTAAACAAACCCTTTCAAGAAAAATTAATCAATAATAAAATATAAAAAAATTCAGAATTAAATCAAAAACAATCATGATGTCCCTCCTTCTGTAAATTTTTTTGTACATTAAAACTAAAACTTACAACCCAATCAACCGAAAAGAAACTGCCACCTACTACCACCAAAAAAAATTAATTTAATTAAAATAAAAAAAAAATTTTAATTAAAAAAATTAAGTTAAAATTTTGACCGTGTTTTTTAGCTGTTTGTTAATTGCTGATTAAACACAATTGTAAATATTTTTGTCCCCTTTATGTTCGTGTGTGTGTTTTTTCTTTCCAAATATTACGGAAGCTTTAGCATGGAATTTACGATTTTTACCTCTTTTTTTTTTTGGTTGTTCATGTCCCCAGTTTTTTTATTTTTAATATTAAATATTTTAATATTTTTGTACATATTCGTTTTAAGTTATTAAATTTTTATTTATTTAATTTCTCAACATGTATTCAACCCACTCACTATTTTATTGCATGCCTGACATTTTAAATCACCTTAAGAATAAATAAAAAATTGAGAAATAGGTGAAATATTTTTGTCATGTTTAATTTTTTTCTTTTTTTTTTTTCTTTTTTGTACCAAATTGTATTTTATGTTGCGCGCCCCTATGATAAGGTCACTTTAATTTTATTCTATTAATACAAAAATATTTGTTGCTCATATGTAACGAGAGTAAATCGATAAGTAAGTGTAAATCATGTTAAAAAAAGGTTTTGTAAAAGAAACTTCTGAAACTGACCAATTTTGTTTTTTTAAAAGAAGAGTGAATGTAACCTTGATCAATTCTTTAGGGAAAGGTTGGAGGTGAGAAAAGAACAGGTGGTGAAAGTATAGCCATTTTTTAAATTATTTTTCTTCGCCCGCGAATGTAGAAGTACCGACAAAGGGGGCTGCGTGCTGCATTGTTAAATTCTGAATATGTATTTTTACTATTAAATTGAAAAAACATATTTTAATTTTTTGCTTGCCGCAGGGATTGAACCCCGGCTAACCAAATTTGTAGTCAACGACTACAGCAGTCTTGAAAACATGAAAAAGGTAGCATGCGCGAGGAATTGGGTTTTTCGCAAGCTTTGACATTAAAAGTCATTGTTAAATGGGAGTGGTTTCCCCTAAGCAGAAGATATCCATCCTATAGCTGTTTATGGTGTCAAATTGTGTCTGTAACATGACTCATCCATTCCCAATCTAGGTTTCTGTTAGGAATGCAGCAGTTACATCCGATAGTTTGGCCCACTTCTTAGAATCCGTGTTAAAGGAATTTCATTTTCAAAATTTCAACCTTAACTCGCCTCACGGTTATGGCCTGTGAAGGGTTTTTATTTAGAACTTATCTCTGTGTGAGGCTTACCAAAATAAGTCGAGCCACGTTGATTTCTAGTTTTAATATAAATTGATTTGAGCATATAAAGCTCTGGGAACTATACAAAAACTAGTTTCAATAAATTTAAACAGGCGTGGGACAACCCGACGCGGATAAGCAAAGAAGTGTTGGAAGAAAAGTAGAATATCTCCTAAAAAGTTGCTTAGATACAATCAAGGTACCTTAAGCTCGAATTAGTGACAAGCCATGGAATCCTCAATTATCATTTGGCTGAGATAAAAATTGAAGAAAACGATATTTTCCGACTATAAAGCTGTACCGGACTTAGACGGAAGATTAAGAATGAAAAACAAAACAGTGAGATTTAATGAGAAAAATACCAAAAATTTTTGAGGAACTTAAAAGTGCGTTTCCTTTTACATGATTTTGTCTGAAACACTTGATTTGCTCAATTTAAGCGTTTTGCTACTTGATTTCCCATACATTTTTCATGCTATCAAAACCGCTTAAATCACTTGATTTATTTTTTCGAACGGATTTTGTCTTTGCAACACCGTGTTGTGTCTGGAATATTCAAGTTTAGCTTCGTGTTATCTATTTAGACTGGATGTTTTTGTCGAAAAAGTGACATTTAACTATTTGGTATAAAAATTGTGTTAAAAGAAAATATATTTAAAAATGTGTAAAAGCAAAAACAAACAAAATAACGACTCGATTTAAAAAAAAAATAAAATAGCGGTTGTTTTTTTAACGGAGAAAAGTGTCAGGGTTAAGTCACAAAATCGAATATACCAAACAGTTTTGCTCAATGGCAACAATTCGAAGTGTTTGCCTTAAAACTAGTTGATTTAAAGTCAATGGAAACATAGTATAATATGGAATGTCGCAAAGGGACTTATTAATTTAGTAGACGGCTTGATAGCCCAGTCCAACATGTGGCCTCAAACACATCAAATTTCTCCTGCACAACTTTCAGCTCTTTGTTAATTTCAAGGCAGTTTTGTTTAAATCAGAACTCAGATAAATCGATTTTAACAAGCTTCGGCCACAGTGCCTCGTTTCTATAACTAAAGTTAAGATTAAAAAAAAAAAATAATTATTCGTTTAAATATTAAAGAAATTAGCAGAACCTGTGTTAAATAAAGGGTCATCCAAAAAACGGGCCTACATGTTTCTTTGAAATAAAACACAAACTATTTGCAATTTTTTCAAGGTTTTTCTTTTTATTAAAAGTATGATCCATTACAATTATAAGTGGAATCGAATATCATTCAAATGTCCACCATGACTGCGTCTGCAGACATCAATCCGAATATCGAAATTTTCAATGACTTTCCGACATGTTGCTGGTGTTATTTCACGAATAGCAACTTGAATGTTGTTCTTTAGATCATTAATTGTTTGTGGCTTGTTAGCATACACTCGACTTTTTAAAAAACCCCACAAAAAAAATCTAATGGTGTTAGATCACATGACCTTGGAGGCCAATTGAAATCTGCATTTCGTGAAATTACACGTTCAGGAAATTTTGGTCGCAAAAGCGTAATGTTTTCTCGAGTTGTGTGACATGTAGCACCGTCTTGCTGGAAATAGACGTTAGACACATCAATATGATTCAACTGTGTCCATAAAAAGTCTCTCAATATTGATTGGTATCGCTCAGCATTCACAGTAACAGCATTTCCAGCATCATCTTCGAAAAAAAATGGCCCAATGATTTCATTTGCCCAAAATGCACACCAAACAGTAACTTTTTGTTGGTGTAGAGATTTTTCATGAATAACACGAAGATTTTCATCACCCCAGATACGACAATTTTGCTTATTGACGAATCCATCCATTCTGAAATGAGCTTCGTCACTAAACAAAATTTTGCGATGGGTATTTTTCAAAGAACGCCCATTTTCATAATAACTTTAAATGATGTAAACGCGTTGTTGCAATGTGTACCTGTCCATGGTTAAAACTGTACTACCTTCTAATAAAACAAAATGGCTTATGTCATTTGAAAAGATGTCACGTGTAAAAATTATATAGTGCTGACATCTAGGCGTCGCATTTGGATGACCCTTTATATTGACTTTAATCTTTCATGTGAGATATTTTTCACTTATGCTACAGCAAAAAGGTACAAAACCTGTTTACGGTTCGAAAAGAAATGATTGACCACGAGCGATCTTAGAACAAAATTCCAGTTGCGTATTTATAGCAGAGCTAAAATTTGACAGACTTTTGGTAAATCTTTTTTTACCTTTTTATAGCTGGCTGGCTGTTAGGAAGACATTGTCTAGAAGTTTACGCTAAGAAAGGAGTTGTCATCCAAACAAAGCCTTGTTTTTTGAACTTTTAAACCATTTTAGCAAACTACCATTAAATCTTGAGCATTCCTATTTGAAAATATCTAATTGCTGGGTTAAATTTGGCACCAATTTCTCCAAACACATGTCTGCTTCATTTGGATACAATTACAAATTATTGAAATATAAATCAACAATATTTGAGCAACAAGAGTTCCTTTTGAAATTTTATTATTTTATACAGATTAAAAACAAAGTGACCTTATCATTTTGATGCGCATCTTGCCAGGTTCTTTTTTTTTTCATTGCAAAATTTGTCTCATATTTTGAACTAAAAATATTTTTTCTGTGCTAAAAACCAAATTCTTGCATACATTTTTGTAAAGATTTTTTTTTTCTTTTTTTAGAATTTAAGTGTGTGTGTGTAAATTAAAACAATATTTTATGTAAAATACAATACGTATTGTAGAGAGTTCATACTCGTATTTGTATGTTTTTATAATTAAATGTATATTTTTTTGAAATTAGTTTATAGTTTTATTATATTTATTTATTTCTGTCTAGTGTTAAATTATTAAAAGTTTCTTTGTTTTTTTATATTCCCTACATAATTGCACTTTCTAATTTGCCACATGCTGCATGCTAACCGTTATTTAATTCGTTTTTTAATTTGGCTTTAATTTTTTAAATTTTGCTTTTGTTTTTTTTTCCTTAAATTTTATGTATTTTTTCTATAGAACAAAAGCAACAAAAATCTTCTTCATCTACAACTGAGAAAAGTGAAACAAAAGAGAAAGATGGAGCAGTTGTAACTACAACAACAAAAGGTATTTACTTGAAAAAATTTAACAGTTATTCATTTAAAAAAGCAAATTTTTTACATAAATATTGAACATAACGGAAATAAAGTATTTTTTTTAATAATCTTTTTTTCTAGTTAAAATCGTTATTATTGTTTTAAATATTACTTTTACACAACAGAAAAAAACTCTCGTTTAAATTTGTCTTAAAACACATAAGGCGTTTAATAAACACAGTAGTTAATTTCGTTTTTGTTGTTGTTAAAGGGCCCAGACTCACACGAAAGAAAGAAAAAACAAGCCTGCCAGATCATTTCATATTAAAAGATTGATTTCATATTAAAGAAATTGCGTTTGTGAGCGACATGACAGAACTTGTATGCCTATGTTTAATGATGTATGTTGTTTAATGATGCTGTATAAATAACTAAAATGACGTCAAAAAATATATACTTGCAATCCAAAGAACAAAACAAATAAATAATATGTAACAAAAACTTTAAATTTCAATTATTTTTTTAACGATTTTCTAAGCTTCAATGAACTTTTTTAAATAAGAAACTAAAAAGCACTAAAAAGTGCATAAATTCCATAATTTTACATAAGGAAATCTTTGACCAACAGCCACTTTTTTATACTTTTCACGACAAAAAGTTTGTCATTCCTTTTGTAATTTCTTAAATATCAATTTCCAACCCCATAAAATATATAATAGCTATATCCGTCTGTCCGTTCGTGGTAGTATTAAAATTATCTTTACCAAGATGAGCTAGAGAAAATTTTAATACGCCAAACGATCAAAGTTTCGGAAATTTTGTTATTGAAAATCAGCAATATCGGTCCATGCCTCTAACTTTTCTAAATCATTTGGAACAATGAAGCAATTTCAGTCAAAAACAAATACATGGGGCTATAGAGAATTAAAAAATAAAAGAAAAACAACTGAAGAAAAAATTTGCGTTCGCGCATATTTTTCGAGTTATGGACCTCTGAACTTTTAATAGAAAAACACGACTGTGGGTCATATTTTTTAAGATATCAATATGGATTTCATTAAAAGCTTTTGAAGAGATTTTTTTTAAAAAATACTAACATTTAAAAAAAACGCTTAACCCATTAAGAGCCGCTGACATTTTTTGTAAAATTTTTTTTTAGTTTTTAACTCTCTGTCACCCTAATATTTTTTTTTATTGGAGTTACTTAACAAATTAGATTAACATTTATGGTAAAGGGTAAAAGATTCGGTGATTGAATAAATCGATGCTACCAGAGTAAAATAATATAACGCTGACATACATTATCCATACAAAACCGCAAAATTGTTAGAAGTTAGAATTTCAACTTGTTTTCTATCTTAATTTTTATAAAATTCAATAACCAATTAAAAATTTGATGCGCTAAATTTAATTTATCACGCCGCGGTGAAGCAAGAGCGAATTTAAAAGTCTTGAGTAACACACAAAATTCAAAAAAAAAGTTGCTTTTTCAAATGAAAGAAGTTATTTTATTATACAACTTACCAATCATTAATCTTTGTATTTATATTTCAGTTACCACACGAACTGTCACAGGATCAGCTGCAAAACCTGTAACACCATTTGCCAAATTTAAACAACTTGACAAACAAAATTCACAACAATCTGCAAAGTAAGAAAAAAATTTACAATTTTATAAACATTAAAAAAGAAAGAAACCGACTTAAATTCAATTTATCAATACTTTTACACATTATTCCCACATTTCATTTAAATTTTTAATTTTTAAGGGTGTTTGTCATCTGCTATAATTTCTTCTTTAAATTAATCTAATTATATATTTTCTAAATATTAAAAACTATCTATGGTTTTGGTGGGTAATTATTTATTTAATTTTCTACATATTATATCGTACACGTATTGTAAGTTATAACAACCATTTAAAAAGGTCTTAATATATTTTAGGGGAAATAAAAAATCGATATTCAAAACTAACATTGATCGAATAGGCCTCTGTGACCTGTGTAAAAAATGCGTGGAAAAGGATGGAATGAAGATTGCCTTTGAAAGCCAGATAATAAGAATAATGTAGTAGAAAATACGTTGGGATCAAAAGTTAATTCAAATATGCAATTTTTTCTTTTTATTTCTTCTTAATATTTTTCTTTGCGTCAAATATCTAATTGTGAAAAATAAGTCAGGAAATTTTTTAAAAGTGTGGCAACATTGTTGAGAAAGTACGTGCGTAAAAAAAGAGCATAAGAAAAGTCGTTTTCAGAACAAACTTGATTTAAGGCCGGGGCACATAGAATCCGTCATACGTTAAACTTTGACAAATTCAACTGACAAGTAAGTTAAAATACATGTTTTCTTATGAGCGTTGTCACAATTAACACGTGTCCGTCAACGCAAAGTACGAAAGTTGGTCAACTTTTAACTTTCGAATACTTTGACAACTATCAACTGCTTCTTCTTCTATGTTTTCTTTTAACTCTGGCTGTGTTTCAATTGTGTTTTGTGATCTTATAAAATAATTTTGGTGGCAAACAATAAAATACAAATTTAATTAATTTAAAATGTGAATAAAATACAAATTAAATTTAAAAGTGAATAAAAGTAGAGAGCAAGCTTTGGTTTAACATCCGTCAGCAAAGTATTCATTGTGCCAACCTCATCCGTCGTTACTTTGACTTCAGTTGAATTTGTCAAAGTTTAACGTATGACGGATTCTATGTGTCCCGGCCTTTATACTGTAACTTAAAACCTATAGACGAAATTATTGTCCCAGTTAACTTTCAAATTTAAAAATTAAAAATTCGTAAGTACGCTAGAATAAATTTCCAGAATTATAATTAAAGCTATGGCAATAACTTAATTAAAATATGTAGTTTTTTCTTTTTATTTCTTTTTAATTTCTTTTCTTTTGTCAAATTGTTAAAGGTGAAAAATAAATCAGAAAATTTCCTTAAAGTGTGGCAACATTGTTGAGAAAGTGCGTGCCTAAAAAACAGAGCATAAGAAAAGTCATTTTCAGAATAAAATAGATTTATACTATACCTTAACACCTATGGATAAAACCATTATGTTCCCGTTTGCTTTTATCATTTAGGATGATGAAACAATCTAAATATCTTTGAGGGAGCAAAAGAGTTGTTTCTGGCACCTTAGATCTTCTCATTGCTCTTTTTATAATACCTTACTCTTTGCTTTAGAGACCTCAAATAGCTGAAGAAATCAACAAAGTCGTGAATTCACTTCTCCTAATAAAATAATTAAAAAGTTTAAAAATTTAATTTAAAAAAAATTAATGTAAAAATTAAAACTTCAGAAAAAGAAAGTATGGCAACAAATTCTATAATCAATAAATTTCTAAAAATGCCCCAGGAACCTGCAGATGTTAATATCTGCTTTCTAGCCTAAAATCTACTAATCTACCAGACGAGTAAGGCTTTCGATATCGATCAAAATTTAATTACAACTTAAATGGAAATTTCGTTCGATATCGATTGCCTTAATTTTCCCCGCGAGCTTGGCAGCATAAGGGTTCTTTCTAAAAAAGAAATATTAGCACTTCTTATAACAATTGAAATTATAATTTTATCAAAAATATCAGCGAATGAATTGTATATTCTTTAACATTCTTCATTTACATTTTTCAAACTCAAAAACTTAAATCTCTTTGAATAAAAAACTGTTCTCACAAATGAAATATTTTTTTCCGTGTACTCACTTTAAAAAATTGTATCATAATTATAATTTATTTTACACCATAATTTATATTTCTAAAAAAAAAATATTATTTAATATAAAACATAAAAAACCATGTAGTATTTCTTCCTAACTGTATAACAAAACAACAACAAAAACAAAAACATATAAATAATTTAAAGACAATTAAGATGAATGTAAAATAAATTTTATAAAAAAAAAATATACAAAAAAAAAGACATTAAATTAAAAACTAGATTTGAAAATGTTAAGAATAAAAATAAAAGTAAATCATTTGTTGTTCAGATCTCCGACAACACCAACAACACCTGGAGGCGGTTCAACTGCCTCACCATCGTCCGGTAGTCAAGCGATATTTAAATTTACTGATCCAGCCCTAAATGCCAAAGCGGCCACTGTCAAGGAGCAATTGTTACAGTGGTGTCAATCGAAAACCCAGGAATACGAGGTACAGAGTTTCCTTACAAACAAACTTCTTCTACTCCAATATCAAACAAAACTACAGACGTTTACTGATTTAAAACAAAATACAAAACTCAGTTTTTTCTCCCCTGCTACAATAATTTTAAAAAAGAATTTAACGTTGATGTTGTTAACATTAATAATATTGTAAAATATATATTTAATATTTTAATTTAATTTCTTATATTAATTTCATGTTACTTAAAAGCTGAATTAAATGCTTTAATTAATTTAATTTAATTTAGGACTAAATGCTTTAATTAATTTAATTAAAATTAAGCTATTAACTTTATAATTATGGAAATTTAAATTTCATAAAGCGGCAGTTCATTAAAAAGCTTTTATTTTTTAATAACGCAGGCTGCAATAATTAATTTATTTTAAATATTTAGAATTGTTTTTTTTCGCGCCTTAATACACATAATTTATTTGCATGTCTGTTTTATTTTTATTAAATGTTTTGTCAATTTTTTTATTTTAGTTAGTTTTATTTTTAGTTTTATTTTTCTTTAATTTTAAATATTTGTTTTATGTTTGGATTTTTCTAGAACATCGAAATAACTAACTTTAGTACGAGCTGGAACAATGGTTTAGCGTTTTGTGCCCTAATACATCATTTCTTGCCAGATGCCTTCGATTATAGTCAACTAACCCCCAAAAATAGAAGAAAAAATTTTGAATTAGCTTTCACAGTGGCTGAGTAAGTAAAACGGAATAATATGAAATTTTATTAAAATTTTCAATTGAGATTCAGTGATGCCAGATCATAATTTTAAAAATCCCTACTTTTCTCAAAAAAAAAAAAATCCTTTTTTTCGCTACAAATTATAGTTATTAGAAAAAAATATATTAAAAATATTTTTTTGGTTTAAAAAATTTCTCTTTCAGTGTTTAGCGATATTACTTTTTTTGTTATGCCAGATCGGTGAAAATTTGATTCTGTTTTAATAAGTTGGAAATGCTAAATATTTTAAATTTTAACTATTTTTTAAAGAAAATACAGATTATTTAAACAATAAACAGAAATGTTTTTAAATTCCTTATTTATCGCTTGAAATGGAAAATTCGTCCTTTTTTCCCTATGCTTCAACATTTTGAAAAAAATCCATACAAAAATTTCCTACATCTTTCATCACTGATTGGAGTACAAGTGTTAGTAGCAGCGATGAAAGAATGAAGAATTAATTAAAATTTTTTAATTTAGTTGCAACTTCTTGTTAAAATTTAAATAAACATATTTATCTTTGCAAAACAATTTTATTATAAATTAATACCCTAAAAAAATTATCACTGCCGCTAATGGATAAATTTAATGATGACGTTTACTAGGTAAAAACTAATATTTCTGATACAAAATTAAATGCTATTGAAATAAATGAATTCATTGGTTATTGTTTTTTGGCTTTTTTATTAAGGCGTGTAATAAATAACAAAACAATTTGACTTTAACGACGCAACCTTAAAAAAGCTTTCTTATATTGACCCTCGAAATAAAAGCGTTTCTTTCAAGGCGAAATGATTTTACCAAGTGGCATCGTTGCGGCAGCTGACAATTTTTTGCTTAATTTTGTAATGCGTAGAATAGCTGTCAAAAATGAATTATTTTATATTACAAAATATCTCTTATTTATTATTCTTTAAAAAAGAATTGTAAGAAGAGTTTTAAATCAATTAAAAAAACAAATCCTAGTAAAAAACGTTATTGAAAAGGGGAAAAATGCAGTAATTAATTGTTCTAAAGTTTACCATTTACTTACGTTCCTTTTTTTATCGTTGTATTGTTGTAGCGGTGCTGCCACCTTATATGAATTCGCCTTTGTTTCTTCACCAAGTAAAGCAGATACAAAATTTAGATAACGAATTTACTCCGAACTCCGCCACATGAATTTAATAAATATTTAAAGTATATAGAAAATGTAACAGTGGAGTTAGTTAATGTTTCCAACTTTGTCGAAGTTAGCAATAAATTTGATAAGTCTCCTTTGTTCATCTGCAAACGTTGAACAAATATTTTCAAAAGTAAAAAGAATAAACAATTTTGAAGATTTTTTTCATAAAATATGTTTTTTTTTGATAAATGAAAATTTCTGACATCACTGGTTAGTAGACTTTTGGCGCTGTTTGAGAAAGAAAAGTTTTCACCAAGGCGAATAAATTACCAGGTGGCAGCGTAGGCGAATTCAGTATTTTTTGCTGGTATACACGACTGTCAAACTCCATATATATAAAAAATATACACAAATTTTTTATATATAGAGTTTGACAGTGGTGTACGCCAGCAAAAAATACTGAATTCGCCTACGCTACCACCTGGTAATCGATTCGCCTTGGTTTTCACAGTATAACAAAAAATGACGCGGCTGTCAAGAAAGTCAATAAAGTTTTATATATTCTTGAATTCATATTTTCTGTGACAGGTGGAAGGGGGTTTCATAAATTTTTCCTACAATATGGAATAGAATATTAAGTCTTATGTTAATTTCTAAAATTTTCAATAATTTGTTTAGAACTTTATCGCTAGTACTTCCTACCATCCGATTTTCCAAAACGATTTATTTTGATTTCATATGATCATATTGCCCGTTCTAACATTCCAATTTTTGTGATCCTTGCTTTACAATTTTTCCGACAGAGCTGTTTTACCCAGCAGCCTGCGTTTTGCGACCACTCGATAATTGACTTGTTTATTACACCTGCTGCCGGTTGTGGTGTTTTTGCCTGTTTCGTTTAACAATTTGATTTTCTAACACAATGAAAATTTTTCACATTTTTACTGAAAGTTGTATTATTTTTAATAAAATAAAACAAACAATGGCAATTAAAAAAGTTTTCTTCTAGAAAATTTATTTATATTGCAATCAACTCAAATAACGGAAAAAATAACTGAAATTTCTCTACTTATAGTGCTGCCAGATAACAAAAACTTAAACGTGTAAAAGTGAAGGACACTGACTTTTCACGAAATTTGATAAAACCTTCATTTTAACTTTAAATTCAAAATAAATAAAATAAAAAATTATGAAAAATTTTAAATAAAAGTTGGTTAACTTTTACATTCTTTGAAGAATGTGATGAGTTTAAAAGTAATACAATCCACCAGCTAAAAAATTAGCCAAAATTTTTAATTTAATTTTTTAAATTATATAAAATTTATATAAATAAAAAAGTAATAAAGTAATTCTTTTTTTGCTTTTTATTAACAGTGAGAAAGCCGGTATTGCCCCGCTACTAGATGTTGAAGATATGGTTGTGATGCAACGGCCCGATTGGAAATGTGTTTTTGTCTACGTACAAAGCATCTATAGACGTTTTCGTAATTGTCAATAATTTCCAAAGCAATTTTTAATGAACAAACAATAAACGTTTAATCAATAACAGCACCATTATCAAAACGCAACGTACACAAAACCAAAATCGCAATCAAATCCCTTAACGAAGTATTTATTAATGAAACAAATAAGCCAATATCAATTATACAATAAATATCTCTAATAACTGTTAATTATATATAAAAAAATCTATAATTGAACTACATACTACCATTATTACAATTGTAATCAAAATTAACTTTTGCTCATAACTATGACAACTTGAAAGAAAAACAAAACCCCCCAGCTCAATTTATTGTTACTCATTTTACAAAAACTTTTTGTTAAACTTTCTAAATAACAATATTTAAAAATGAAACATGTTTTTTATTATTATTTTTTTTAATTCTTTTGTTAATTTAGATACTCATATTAATATTATTGTATAATTATTATTAAATTTGTATGTAAAATTGTTTTTATTTTCATTACTTTTTTCTATATTTTGTAACAACACTCAAAGAAATTTTAATATTTTTCCCATTTTAATTTTATTTGTTATATTTTTGTTGAAAAAATTGAAAGATTTTTAAAAGATTTTAATTTTTTCTGCAAATGTTTGTTCGAAACAAAATCAAACCATTAACTGCAGCTCAATTATTTTTTATTATTAAATATATATTCGACTAACTTTAATGATAAGAATAAAACAGAAATAAAAAAATATTAACATTAAAAAAGTTTTTTTTTTCTTAATAGAACTCGTCGTTTAAATCAGATTTTATATTAAACTAAACCAATAAAAATTGTTTAAATTGCGTAATGGCAGTGTGGAAGCGTCTCAAGTGTAAACATTTTCCACCTAAGGACAATGACTTATTTTCCTTTTTCCTCGGAACTTTTTTATGGTTTTTGACATTTACAGTTTCGGCGAAAAACAATGAATTCGCCATCGGGACCACCTAGTATTATTTCGTCATGGACCCACCCCTAACCACAATTTAAGTTTAATATTTATTAAAATATGAATAAATATAATAAAAAAAAACATTGTAAACAATTTTGTTATTACTACGTTTTACAACACTGATTAAATGTAATTTGAAACTAAAATAAAAAATTTTGATTCTGCCAGTTTCTCCTAAAAATTACAATACGGCCTTAAACTGTCAAAAAAAGGTTTAAAAACCTTTAACATCAAATTATTTTAAAATTCAAATCAAATTTTAGTAAAGCCATACAAAGAATGAATCAAAATTTTTAATAAATTAAAATACAAATCTTAAATAAAATAAAATCAGCTAATCTGCCACATCAGAAATGGCAGCGAGCCCTCAAGTTATACAACCCATATCACAGGCATCATCCATACGTTTATACAATAGTGTGACCACAAATGAAACTATCGATGTATTTGCTATTGCCAGGCAGTCCTCACAAGCCATGCATCAATTTTCAATAGACTCTATAAGATCCTCGAATGAATTTAATAATTCATGTCGCATTTGCCGTTGGAATCGAAGTGATATGGAACTAACAAAGTGTCCTTGTCTGTGCAAGGGAAGTGTGGTAATTTTGGAAAAAAAAATTAACTAGAAAATTAAAATTACAAAAAAATATATTTTTAGGGCTTCATACATTTGCCCTGCCTTAAGAGATGGATTATGCACAGACGGGATAATCATTGTGAAATTTGCAATAGTGCCTTTAACATCCCAGAGGAAAAATTTAGCTTAAGACGCATGATGAAATCATTCTTTTGTCGTTGTGCAGGACCTATTTTAAAGCATATACTTTTTAGTGTCTCCCTAATGCCCTTGACTCATGTGATACTACAACAGGTAGTTGTATGCATGGAAAATATCAATGTTAATCCTGATGAAGAGTTAACAGTGAAAGAAGTGGCCTTGGCTGCTACTGCTTTATTGACTTCAAGTAAACAATATCAATTTATATAGAAACAGTCAACTACTAATCGGTTAAGTTTTTTTTTTACTTGCAGGTGCTTTATTTTTCCATATATTTGAGTTTATTACGACTCGTTTAATTTTGGTTCGCAACATTTTAAGGCACTGGTGGCTGTTCGGTAATTCCTCAGATTTTGCGCTCATAGATATGGAAAGTGAAATTATGGATATATTTACTTAAGAAACAAATTAAACTCACTTATATTTTAAATGATATTTAATTTAAACATCTCCCTTGAAAATTTATTACATAAATAATAAAGAATGAACAATATTTCTGATACAATTTTTATAAAACAAAAATAACTGTATTTTGTTAAAAGTTGCCATACAAGCATGTGAGGAAATAGTACTGCCATATTTAGAATTAAAATTGCGATTTTTTAACCTATACAGAAGATTGAAGTGGTTTTTAATTGAATTCTTTAATGATATCGTTCAAAGTTTTGAAATTCGTAAATATTTAATACGTATTTTTTAATTACAAATTTCTAATTGGAAAAATATATTTTCAAGTAAAGTTCATTTTGTAGTGTTAAGGAAATTTTAGGAAATGGAGTTAACAAAACTAAAAATAAAACGCTGCAGAATATAGCATGAATCAAGGTACATGTATTTTACTAGGTAGTGTCGTCCGCCCAGCTGGTTTGTAGTTGGACATGTCAAAAGTTGTTTACATTTTACATATTTTGCTTACGAATTTCGAAAAACACCAACAACAAGCATATGCAGAACAAAGAGAGCGTTTGTTTTTAGACCACTTTTCTTTTATTTTCTTTTTTATTTTTGACATTTCCACTCACAAAGCAACAATAAAATTCCATGTTGTTTTTACAAATGTTGTATTTGTTGTAGAGCCGCTATTACCTAGTAAAATAAATGTACCTTGGCATGAATGTATTTACATAAATTTTTTTAAGTTTATAAGGAATTAATTCGTTCGATTAAAAAACGATTTTTTTGAAAAATAACATTTTTTAAAATATGTGAAACCAAAACTTTAAAAAAAGATTGCTTTAAAAGCTATCGATGTCCATTATAAACCTGATACATAAAAGTTTAAAAATGTTAGTTCGGGGTTTTTATGTATTTTTATACTCTTCGCTAAAAAAATGTGTCTGCAATAAACATAAGATATGTAAAGGAAAATTGACTTTCAATTCATATTGTACATTTTTTATAACATAAAAAATTTTTAAAGGACAGCAAAAAGTTTTTTCATTGATAAGCGGCAAAATAACACGATTTCTATATATCTTTTTTCACATTTTCGTGGAAGCAAATTGAAAATAAAATCGAATTAGATGTCTACGTTTTCTTGTAACTTAATAATTTAATTTTTACCTCTTGTTAGAATATTCTAAAGGACGGCTCAGACAGTACGATTTTACGTACGTAAAATCTAAGAGAAAATAATATAAAATTCCATCCGTATTTTAAAACTGAGAGTAAAAAATCTTACGACAGATTTTTTGCGTTTACACAATTGTTACATATAGGTTTTTGAGCGATTTGCAGAAAAATTAATCTTTTGAAAATTTTTGAAAAACAGAATCATAAGAATGTAAAATTTTCATCTGTAATTGCTTTCAATTTGTGCAGATTCATTACATATTTTGCTTACTAGGGTGTCAGACGATCAAGTTTTCATTCAAGTTTCATTCAAGATTTAAAATTTCTCTCATTTTTTGACCAACACACTCACACTTTAAGAACTTGCTGAGAATTTGCTTTCAAGTTTTCGTTCAATTGAGTCTTTCAAATTACATTCAAGAAAACAGCTGATTGACGTTTTTCCCTCCAAATTTGTTTTAAAAATTCTGCTGTCAGTGTTTTCTTGACATCTTGCTTAAAAACTTGCTTTGAAATTGCATGCAGCCTACGTCACAGCTTTCAATTTTTGTATATTTTGACAAGCAGTATGTGTAAATTTCTTAAAAGAGAATTGAACAAAAACTTGACCGTGTGACTGCACCGTTAGACGATCCCACTGGTACTATTCTGCACAAAAATTTGACATATCGGAAGACTTCTGTGACCATGTAAGCCGCCCTTTAATCGTATTCAAATGAAACTTTTATTAAACTCGTGGTAGGTAACATGATTAACTTTTCAGAAAGCTGTGGACTTTTAAACCCTTTTTAAGACAATAAATCTCTTGTATAACTGCAAGGTAATTTTAATTCAAAAAAACATTAATTTTAAATAAAACTTATATAAATAAGTTTATAAAATATTAAAGGTATTGAGAGCTAAAAACACATTTTTCTTAAATTAATTTTTAAGTGCATTGCATTATATTGTGCATATAAAAAAATGTATTAAATTATACTTGTATTTCTTTCGCTAGTTGCTTATTATTGAAATTTAAATTTCATATTTAATTATTAAATAAAAACAAATTATAATTAACATTTTAAATGTAAGTACTATTTTTTATTTATATAAAATATATTTATTAATTCAATACCATAAAATACAACTGTGTGTTTTGATAATGTAACTTTTGCTATTGTTATAAAGTTTTACCTTCTGATTACTTGCCAAAAAAAAATGTTTTAATGTAAAAAATGTGAAAAACTTTTCTACAAATGTATGTATTAGAACTTATTGGCAAAAATGTTAATTGTTATAATATTATCAATATAAATGTGAGTACATTTCGTTTTTAAAATGTTTTATTTTACTTGGGTACCCGCTTAAACAAATAACTGTTGAATACTCATTAATCGTAAACTTTCAATTTGAGCCTTCCTAATCATTTCTTTGTTTCATCAGCAGTTGAGAAGAAGCAGCTCGAAAATTATTAAACATTTTTTTATTAAAAATTTAGAAAATTGTGCGCATAAAAGTAAAAAATATATATCGTATAATAGAAATTTATCTTGTAAACTAGATTTTAAAATGAAAAGTATATATCAAAGGCATTAATAAAAGTGTATGCAGTTACTGGGCAAAATATAAAACTAAACTTATTTGAAGGTGTCAAGATAAAAGAAAAATAAAGTAAAACATAAAAACAAAAGTTGTGTTTATTGTCGTTGAAATTTGTTTTGGTGTTGCTGCTTCAACTTTTTAAAAGCTGTGGTCTTTTTGACAATGGCACAGCTTATTTCGGTAGCGAGTACAAGTCGGGAAACCTTGTACGAAAGATGTCTCTGGTGTTTTGTGTCCAAATTGAATTACAATCAACAAACCCTTAATAATGTCCAGCAACTACGTTTTATGCCTCCCGGAGTTCTTATTGATATTTATGTTCTGGTGAGTATGTGCTTGAATATATTCATTAAAATTATATTTACAAGTCTCAGGGTTGAATTCAATATAAGGCATTAGCGATTGTGGTAATGGCTCATTAAAAGTAGCATCCAGGTTGTTTATAATTCAATACTCACTTATTTCATGTGACATGCATGAATTAATAAACATTTTAAAAATTTCGATTCTTTTTGTTTTTTGATAAGAAATATACGTATGTATATATGTACGTATATTTGCATCACATATCATCTGTGTGGCTTATACGAGGGTACCTAGTGCATCTTAGAAACAGATATTTAATTAATTTAATACTTAAATGATAAAACTTTTAAAGTTTCTAGTTGTTTTCAATAAATCTAATAACGTGATTTCATTAGAAAAATATGCGGTTACAAATTGTTGTTGTTGTAACAGCTCTGCTGCTGTTGAGATTTTTTTCCTGAGAAAAAAAAACGGTTTGTACAGCTGTTGCTAGGTTAACAATCTTTAACCGAGATAGAAGAAGATTCAAATGTCTTGCAAATTGTGATGCAGTCTATTAGACAAAAGAAAAATAAAAAACAAAACATTTTCAAGATCTTGGTACAAGAAATCCACAGAAGAATGCAACGCCACTAGTTAATTTTTAATAAGAATTAATTGGTTAATTTAAAAATAATGTTTTAATACATTTGCAAAGCTTCCAATGAACTAAGGAGAATATGAATGTCAAAAATGCTTATTTATGTTTCGCAACTGTTTGACAACTAAAACGAATTTTCCAAAGACGAATTGCTTTTAAAGCACCTTCTATATTGGGCTTGGCTTCCTGTTGATGTGGAATTAATAATGATTTTTCGAGGTTCCTCTAAGCCCCAAAATGTAAATTCACTTAAAATAAATAAAGTTTATGTATGAGGATTTCTCGATCATGAGATGCGACAATTTTGTTTGTTGAAGGAACCGCTAAAGAAATATGCGCCTCGCCAAACAAATTAATTTGACGTCCAAATTCCATACCCGATAGAAGCTTGGAGCCAAGTGAAGAAATTAAAATGAATTGAATGTTCATTTGCCTTCAGGTCATTTAAACGTTGTAGCCAAATAATCTGAAATCTTGTTGCAAAATTCTCATCATGCTGGTGAGTGAACTGTCAGGTTGTTGAGATTGATGGGAAATCGATTTTCTTAAAGTTAGTTGCTACTACATTCTCGTTGGTTCATAAGGTACGGTGCAGTGGGTGCTTCGTTTTGGCCAAAATGAACGATTCAGAACTCACTTTGGAAATAATTTTGCAATTCTCCCCAGGCTTGTTCAAGCGTAAAGCCATTCCTTACTCTGTTAAGCAGAGTTATAAACTGACTGATATTCATCATTTTAAACAGAGAAAAAAAATCAGTAACAAAAAACAAGTGATATTGCTATATTCGGCTATTCCAAGTATTATATACTCTTCACAACAACATAAATCTAGTTTAGTGAATAACCTCCAATAAAAAAAACAAATATTGAGGTGACAGAGTATGAAAAAAAAAAATTAAAAAAAAAATTACATAAAAATATCGGCTCCTAATGGGTTAAGCATTTTTTTAAAAATTTAGTATTTCCTAAAAGATCTCTTCAAAAGCTTTAAAATGATACCCATATTGATATTTAAAAAAATATGACTTACAATCTCACTTTTCTATGAAAAGCTCAGAGGTCTATAACTCGGAAAATATGGGCGAGCGCAAATTTTTTTTACTTGATGTTTTTTTCTTATTCTTTAATTATTTATTGCCCAAATATTTGTTTTTTTTTCTATTTTTTTTTTATTGGAGTAACTTCATTGCTCCAAATGATATGGAAAACATAGAAGCAGGTGTGGTGTTTTGCCTGCAGCCTCGAAGGACGAGGACCGATCTTGCAGATTTTCAATAGCAAAATTTTTGGAAATATGTCTTATTTATTGGCGTATTTAATTTTTCTTTAATTCATTAAGTGCCTTGTGAAAGTTGATTTCGACAGTAACATGGACGGACAGACGGCTATTGCTCAATCGATTTGGGATCGGAAATGGATATTGTAAAAAATTACAAATGGAATAACCAACTTAGATATAACCTTCTTCAACTTTTTGTGATGAAGGGTATAATAAAATATATTTGAATCTCTCTCTCTCTCTCTCTCTCTCTCTCTTATTAAATCTCTATGAAAAATTACAATTCAAAAAATTTAGATTTAAAAATTTGTTTAAATAAAATGTTCTTTCTTTACGACTTTTTATTTATTATGTGTTGATTAACAAAAATCTATTTGTTACTTAACATTCTGCGAATGCAACAAATTCATGCTGCAATCAGACAGACGCACATTCAACAATTTCTAAAAGATTATTTTGAAATTGTTTATTATTCAGTATTTCGTAGTGTGTACGAGTTTCACAAAGATTAGAGTAAATCACAAGTGTATTTTTATCATCGCTAAAGTGTTTGTATATTTTGCCTACGACTACTAATGATCCATAAAGTTCAATAACTTGCTTAAATATAAATAAATAAGAAGAAAGTAAAAGAAAAGAAAATTCATACTTTAAGTAGTTTCACACAAAAAAATAATATTTTATATTTGAAAAAGCAAATGTAGAAATCATTTGCAAATTGTTTAATAATTTTTAATTAAATATTTTTTTTTTTGCAGATGTCCCAACGGGACGATTTAAAAGATATGCTCTTTGAGCAGTTGGCTGATTTGGAAATTTTTAAACGTTTGTTGCGCTACGATCCAGCACGTCAGAAACTCTTTCTATGCCTGGCTACTGTGATAAGTCGGGGAAAGCCTTTAGCATCACAACTAAAACAATCGTATACCGAACGCTATAAACAACAGACCACCGCTGTTAAAACACAACCTACATTATCTAAAACCAAGACTGCTTCCAAATTGGCTAAATTGGCCAGGGCAAAGTTAACTTTAAACTGTAAAAGCTTTCTTAATGAACAAATTCCATTTACATCTTCATCACGAGCATCAACAACTCCCCCAACAACAACAACTGAAACCACGACGAAAAGTAGTAGTAACTGTTCAGCAATAAAATGTTTAGATGAAATAATTTTTCCAGAAACAGACTTAATGGGTGCTGTTAGTGTAAACAGTGAAAATGAGTACCCCTTCGATTTAGATGCCATCGATTTTGGCCTGCGTTTGGGCTCTTTCCTTTCCGAAGCTGGCTGGTTATTTGAAAGTATAGAAATTTTAGCTTGTGTAGCCTCCAAACTGAAACCCATGGCTTTAGATGACAAATTAAAAATCATTTATTTAGATTGTTTACAAAGGTGGGTAAAACTAATTGGCCAGAAGTAGAAATCATGTTCCAAATTTTTCATTTTTTTTCTATTTCATTTAAGACTTTTACATTCAGAGGCAGGCCTAAGTAATTTTAAAGCTGCTGAACGTACTTTTGATGTGATCATGGAATTACTTAATGAAATTGATACAGATAAAGTACCCAAACCTTTGCTGGCCAATACTTATACACAATTCTCAGGAATGTATTTTGCACGCAATGAATACGACGACAGTCATATGTGGAGTGTGGTGGCCATGCGTAATCTTGAAGAAACAACACCAGAAAGGTTATAAAATTTAAATTATATTTTTTTGTTTATAAAATGATATTCATATTTAACATTTTTTTTTTTGTAGAATTTCTATTGATGTTTTGCGCCAGGCTGCCAAAGCTTGTGTGGTCAAACGAGATTATCAACGTGCAAATATGTTAATATGTCAGGCCAATGCAAGGGCAAAGTAAGTACAAGAATTATTTTACTTAAAGAAAACTATTAACTCAGTTAGAATAGATGATATATTTTTTTATCGCATGATATAAAACTTTTTATATAAAATTTCCTTTCTGAGGAAAAACAAGGAAAAATAAGTCATAATTCATTTTTGATTTATATAAAAAACCACATATTAACGAAAATATCATGCTACAGAAAAAAAAAATAATTTCGTTAATTATATTTGGAATCAAATAAAAAAATAATCATAAGGAAATAGCGACTCATGCAAAAAATTAAGTTATAATATTATGTGATATTTTTTTGTATCATGCGATATTAAAGTTTTTATAAAATATTTTTTTTATGTGATCTTTTTTGGTTGCTTATGCGACAGAAAAAAATTAATTTCTTCTGTTATATTTGGAATCATTTAAAAAAATTTCTATACGAAAATAGCGGTTTATGCAACAAAACTATGTTTTAATTTTAAATGATATTTTTTTTTGTTGTATCATGCGATATTAAAGTTTTTATAAAATTTGTTTTTTGGGATGTGATTATTTTTTATTTTTTTTTTTTTTGTAAAAATATATGTTGCACCGACCATAAACAATTGTTCGTATGAAAAAATACCTTGATACGAAATTTTTAGACTCAAGCGATGTTTAAATTTAAACCCAGAAACATTTATTTCAAACGATTAATTTAAGTTTTCCTTTTCGGAAATAGAAGCGAGGCAGCATGTTAAATATGTGTCAGAAATAATAAAATAATTAATAAAAATCTTATATCATGCGATACAAAATGTGTTTTTTTTTTCGAAAATAATGTCATGCTATAAAAAATTACTAAAAGAAAAGTTTTCAAAATGTAAACTAAAATTCTTTATGTAATCCAAAGCTTTCAAAATTTCGAAATTTTAAAAGCAAAAAGATTATTAATGATACAAAAAAATTTGTATCATGAGATAAAAAAGTTACAAAGTTTTAAAAATGTAATCTAAAATTCTTTATGCAATAAAAATCTTTCATCATATCGAAATTTATAAATGATGCCAAAAAATATATATCATGAGATAAAAAAAATTAAAAGGACATCAATGTTAAATTTTTTATTGCTAAAAAATTATTTTCGATTAATATAAAAAACTAACTATTAACGAAAATATAGACTAATGCAACAAAAATTTTTAGTTGTTTATATTTATTTATATCATGCGAAAGAAAAAAATTAATTTCATTTGTTATATTTGGAATCATTTAAAAAATATCTATACGAAAATATATTAAGAAGAGAATGAAAATTATATATAATGTTTCTTTATTCCCTCCTGCACTTTATACTCGTTGCTTTAATTATAGTTACCTATGAAATTATATGTATTGATTATATGTTTTTTATATTGAGTCGATTGAATAAATTCATTACAATAAAATAGCGGTTTATTAAACAAAAATATGTTACAATATTAAATGATATTTTTTAGGATTTTAAGATGTGAATTTTTTTAAATATATGTAGCACCTACCATAAAAAACTTTTTTGTATAAAAAAAATACCTTGATACGAAATTATTAGACTCAAGCGAGGTTTAAATTTTAACACAAAATCTTTTAACTTCTTGAAAACATTTATATCAACGATTAATTTTGGTTTTTTTTCGGAAATAAAAGCGAGGCATGTTAAATATGTCGACAAAAATAAATAAAATATTTTATAAACATCTTATATCATGCGACAAAAAATATTTTCTTTGTCGAAAATAATATGTCATGCTATAAAAAATTACTAAAAGAAAAATTTTCAAAAATCTTTCATAATTTCGAAATTTTAAAATCAGAATGATTATTAATGATGCAAAAAAATATGTGTCATGGGATATAAAAATAAAAATAATTAAAATTTTTTAAAGGAGACACTTTGAATATGTGACATCAAAAATCTTCTATACAAACTGTATGATGCGATAAAATATTATACCATGAAATAGGAGACATTTAATTTATCAAGAAAATTTTTTTTTATTTTATTTATTTTTGTTTATATTTTTAAATCGAAGTTTGTTTTTAAAAATTTTCCCTTTAAATGAAAATTTTGTGTCATGTTATTTATTTTTTATTTAAAAACTTTTAATATACAAATTTTATTTATAAAAATTCACACAATTCTCTTTTTTTTAGAAAAACTTTTGGTGCTACTCATCAAAAATACGCTGATACCTTACTCGATTATGGTTTCTTTCTCCTCAATGTCGATTCGCCCTATCAAAGTGTCAATGTGTACAAGGAAGCCTTAGATATCAAACGCTGCGTCTTTGGGAATCGTAACTTTCATGTCGCTATCGCTCATGAGGATCTTTCATATGCCTACTACGTCCATGAATACAGTAGCGGCAATTTTGCTTGTGCTCGTGATCATGTTGAAAAAGCAGTCGATATTCTAAAGCATCTTGTTCCCGATGATCACTTAAAATTGGCATCAGCTAAACGAGTTAAAGCGTTGTTATTGGAAGAAATTGCTCTGGACAAAATAACCGAGGGAGTAGATGATGAAGGGCTTTTAAAACAATCGGAAGACTTGCATAAATTTGCTTTACATTTATCCTTGGAAGTGTTTGGTGAAGTGAATGTACAAACGGCAAAATTGTATGGAAATTTGGGACGATTGTATCAGACAATGAATCGCTTTGAGGTGAGAGAAAAAAAGGTTTCTTTAAGTGGTTGTCCTGGAGCCAAATTATGGCATTCGATATCAATCGAAATTGTAATAGAATTAAAATAGAAATTTCATTTGACATCGAATGCCATAATTTGCTCTGTAAATAAGAAACAAACTTTAAAATGAATGAGGGCTCGGCTGCTGGTGTCCACATTCTGAACAAAGTTGCTAACAAAATCTTCCAAACATGCGGTGACTTCGAAAATTTACCCAACAATTAAAATTTAATAAAATCTTGCATGAATTTTGTGACACCTTTTACGTTTTTTGTTTTGTTTTCTTTTATTATTTTCTAGGAAGCCGAACGTATGCATCAGAAAGCAATTAAAATAAAAACTGATCTTTTGGGTCCTTTCGATTATGAAGTTGGCCTCTCCATTGGTCACTTGGCTTCTCTATACAATTATCAAATGAAGAAATATCGTGAAGCTGAAGAATTGTATTTGCGCAGCATAGAAATAAGTAAGTGCTCACTTATTCTTCTCGTTCAATTTCATTTGATTTGTTGACAAAGTTTGATTCAAAAGGTTGATTCAATTATTTCGTTTAACATTTTTAAACGGCTGATTGACAACTGACTGATTAATAATTTACATATTTTTATTTGTATTTTATTGTGTTATTGTTATTTGTTGTAGGTTTACGCTTATTTGGTCGTTCATATTCCGGCCTGGAATACGATTATTTAGGTCTGTGTCATGTCTATGAGGAGTTAAGAGAATATGAAAAGTATTTAAAATATGCAAATATGTTGGATAATTGGCATATTTTGCGTGGACAAAATTTAACAATGGACGTAAGTATTCATTAAATTATTTATTTAATATTATTATTAATTTATTTATTAAAGAATATTTTAAGTCATTTACGTTGCTACTTATGTTGCGAAACATTAAAAAAAATTTTCAAACAAATTATTTTTTGTTTTGTTTTGTAAAAATGTTTTCTAATGAAAAATTTTTTAATTGAAAAATTTTTTAATTGAAAAATTTTTTTAACCCTAATTTTGAAAATTTTCAAAATTTAAACAGAAAGTCGAAAATTTAGTAAAAAAAAAAACAAAAACTAAATAAATAAAAAAATAAATGAATAAAAAAAACTTACAAGTTTTATTAACTTAAAATAATAAAAAAAAATATGCAACAAATAGTTTCGGAAATTTTAAAAATTTGAAATATATTAAAAGATAACAAATGCAATTTTGTAAAAAAATTGAAGAGCTCATTAAAAAAAAAATAAATAAAATATTAAAAAAATAAAAAAACTTAATTAAAATATAAAATCTAGAATTAACCTTCACATTGTCTCCATATTTAATAAAATAAGATTTGGTTTAAAATAAATTTTATCAAAAAAAATTTTTGCTTTAAATTACAAATCATCTCCCAATACTGCAGTAAAAGTTGAGCAGTAAAACGATGTCTTCAAAAATCTTAATTTTATCTTCAAAATAATTTTTTTTAATTCTTAAACATTCATCCCAAACATAAAATTTTAAAAATTTTGAAAATTTCACAGTGCCCGTAACTCGGAAAATATGGGCGAGCGCCAATTTTTTTACTTGAAGTTTTTTTTCTTATTTTTTAATTATTTATCTCTCTATATATTTGTCTTTTTTATTGAATTTACTTTATTGTTCCAAATGATATGGAAAAATTAGAGGTAGGCGTGGTGTTGTGCCCGCTGCGTCGGAGGACATGGACCGATCTTGCTAATGTCCAATAGCACCTCTTTCGACACTATGTCCATTCGATTCGCGAGTTAAAATATTTTCTAGCTGATCTAGTGCCTCGGCAAAGTTGATCTCAACACTAACACGGGCGGACAGACGGAAATCGCTCAATCGACTTCGCTATGAATAAGAAGTCATATACTTTATGGGGTCGGAAATGAATATTGTAGAAATTACAAACGGAATGACAAAATTAGTTATACACTTTTTCCAAAAAAAGAAGATCTATAAAAACTGATAGTTTCACGAAAAAAGTGAAATTAAAAAAAAAAAAAATCGAAATTAAAATTAAAATAAGCATTTTTTTAATAAAACTGAATCTTATGGGATGAAGTATAGAAAATTCTGCTTGGACGAATAAAAAACTTTTACTGAATTTTTAAATTTTCTTCTTTATTTTTTATTTTAGAAAACTATTTATCCCGCTATTAAGGAAGATTGTACCCTAGAGGACATCAAATATCAATTTTTTCACATGTGCACACACAATTTAACTGCTTGCAATTAAAGCCTCAATCAAAAAGCGCAAAATATACAACAACCTGTTAAATTGGTAATCTCTCGTTATGTCTAGAAAAGAAAGCAAAAACAAAAAAAAAAAAAAAGAAATAAACAAAAATAACATTTTAGTGTTGTGTAGTAACATCATTGTGTTTAAATAAAACTTTTAGAAACTTTTACAAATAAAATAATAAAAATTAGCAAATAAGTAAAATAAACTATAAATTCTTTAACTAATCAAAAACTCAAACTTCCCTTAAAAAAAAAAAAAAAGAAAAAATAAAAAAAAAATTAAAAAAAAATAAAATAAAGAAAAATAATGTTTAGAAAATAATTGTATTGTGATTAAGGCAAAAAATTTCTTTTATTATTGTTAACTCTTAAAAAATAAATTCAAATTTCTATTCATTGAAATTGTGATAAATTGAGAAAAAAACATAAGAAAAAGAATTATTTTTTAAATCTTAATGAACAATTTATTATTGAGATCATAACTAGTGTTAATATTAATTATTTTTATTGAAGCACAATCAATGTTTTAAGAAATCTTAATTTAAAATGTTTTTATTTTTAGAAATATTGAAAAAACGATTCATAATAATTTAAAAAAAAAAACTTTTTTGTGTGTCATATCGTGCAAATATGAAAAAATCTTTTTCATTTCAAATGTGTAATAAATATATATAATTGTGCTTCTTTTATGAACAAAAATAGATATAATTAACAGTAAATACTTTTTTTTTGTCAAACATTAAATGTAAATAGTTAAATGTCAAAAAAAAAAAATATTGTTTCTTTTTAACCCAACTTTTTCTTTTCTTTTAACATAAGGACATTGAACCAACTTTTAAATACTGAGATTTAACAAGAAGTAATTAAATTATAAAAATTAAAAGTATTCCATTTTATTTATTTCGTATTTTATTTTTTGTAACTTTATTTATCCAATTGTTGACTTTTGAAATCAAGGAGTTTCTTTTAATCCAATTTTTATGAAGTTTATTAATAGATTTGTCTTAAAAATAAAATGTATCTTTATTTAATATACAGACATGTCACACATTCCGACCGAAATGGTTTTAATTCCGCATTAACAATTCCGATCGAATTAAACTTACCTTTTCAAGATTCCGATTGATTTTGTTTATTCTTAAAAAATGCTTTTTAATTTTAATATGGCAACACTATTGACACCACAGTAACAAAATAAAAGTAATTTTCATAGCTGCTAAAAACATATTTAAAAAAAAAATATCTGTTCCACTTTTAAATTTCATAGTGGTTCCACTCCCAAGAATTTTTTCGGTTTTCGTTTTCCGAGGAACCAATTTGCGGAATTAAAACCACTTTCGATCGGAATTGAGTTTTGTGACATGTCTGATAAAATAATTAAGTTTTCCTTTTTAATTTTTTTTTTGACGTTTTAAAATTTTTCTGTCAAAAATTTCGCTTTCAAATTGATCAATATCAATCACATATCAAATATCTTATTTGTTTCTTTTTTTTTTCCAAAAACAATTAATGAATATTCCCACGGAATTTTTTTCTCACGGAAAAAATTTTCCCGGGAAAAGATTCCTCAAATTATAAATTCCAAGGGATTAAAGAAATAAATAAGTGGCATCACTGTAATTTGAAGGGAGAATATTTGTTTATTTACATTTAATTTCTCTTTATTAATTCATAATACCGTATTTTTTCTCTCGAATTCTTTTCACTTTCCGCAATCGATAAACAAGGGAATAAATTTATGATAGAAAAAAAAGTAAGAAAACTCGCACGGAATTTTTGTTCATAATTAAGCTGATTTTTTTTTATAAAAAAAGAAAAAATATTTTAAATTGCAAAAAACTTTCAAATTTTTTTTTCTTGACCCTCTACAATTTTATCAAATAATTTTCCATATATTTTAATTCGAAAGAAATTTTTTTAAATTACATGACGTAAGCTTTACAAACATAAATTATTTTATTTTAGAAAAAAACAAAAAAAACCTTGTCAGTAATGAGTGGCAGAGCAGTTAACCATCTCTGAAGTGATTTCGAAAATTCACTTTCATTCTCTTTCTGTCCTTTTCTTTTGACAAATAGAGGATTTTCAAAATAAAAGTTGTTGGAAAATTAAAATTTGCGAATAACTAAATCGGAAGAAAACTAAAAATCATAAGTTAACAATTTGAAAAACTTCGCCAGCTACAATTCCCATAAGTTGCTTTCGATTTTCGAATTTTGTATAACAAAATTATAAGCTTGCAGTACTGTTATAATTGTCGATGATTGTTAAATTAACTGTCAATTGTATTGCTCAATTTTACTAATTTTGCAACTTAATTCACAATAGCGTTTTGGTCGGATTTGCTTTTTTTTCTCATTTAAACAGTCATATCACACACACATATTTAGTTTAAAAAAATTGCAATACCTATAACGAGCGTGTGGCAACCTTTCGCACAAAAAAAAAATTCTTAGGACTGACAACGAGCACTAGTTTAATCTTATGATAAAAAAATGTATTTTTAATTTCCTTTTTCACATATAAAAACTAAAATAAATTTATTTACTCTTAACTGTTGGGAAAAACATAAAGCAAAAACAAAACAAAAAACTTGTTAAGCAAAATTCGTGTACACTTTAATAAATTTTTATTGTTAAAGATCTTAAATAAACTGTTAATAAATACCAAATAATTTATCAAATTTAGTTTTCTATAGTTTAAAGCTTTTTCTTATTAAAACTCTAAAGATCTAAAAATTAAAAACTTCAATGTCCTTTTAAGCTTTCTTTGATTTCATTTTATATAATGTGGCTTTTTATATTATTTTTAGTAAATAATTTTAATATTTTCTTTTTTTTTTTTTGGAATATAACTTTAATTTTTATTTTATAAAAAAAAAATATTTTTACTTTTTTATTGTATTTAATTTTTTGTATTTCATTGTGTTTTTTTTAACGAAAATCTTAATAAATAAATAAAAAATAATAATTAAAAATTCAGTGTTCCACTGTAAGGTTAAATATAGCGGTTTCAAATCAAACTATTTTAATTCAATAAAATATTGTCACTGAACCAATCAATTGAACTAAATCACAAGATTTGAACATAAAACAAATAAGAAAAGAAATATTGTTAAAGTTTGTCATTAAACACATCAGTAAACAGAAAGTTTAAATGGATGTGATATGTCGCTTAGTTCATTTTGCTGGTGCGGTGAAGTTTAATTCAAAATCTTCTCCTTCATTTTCGCCGAAAACCTATCCTGAGCATCTAAAACCAAGAATTTGCTTAAGTATTTAATTATTTTCCTTTGATGCCAATTTGAAATGTTTTACTAAAAAAATAAATTAGCTGAAACATTTTTATAGCGCTTATTTTATATTAATAATAATAAATCAATTCTAAGTTTTAAAACTGGCTTTAATTTATTTAGTTTTAAAATATTAATTGAGATGTGCTCACAAAATAACAAAAATTGTAATATAAAATATTTATTACTAAAAGACTGGCTACATCATTTGCAAAAATCTAAAGTATAATTTTTTCTTTGAGGTTCACTAAATAATTAATGAATATTTAACGAAAATCAAATATTTATCAAAAAGAAATATTAAAAAAACTGAAATTTTTCACGTAAAAATGACATAAAAAATACAAAATTTACGGGTAAGTTGTATTTAGCTTCAAAGAAAAAACAAAATTGTTGGGTAAGTTACGTGAATCTATGAATGAATTTTCTTTTAAAAAACTTGCCCGACAATTTGTTTTTTTTATTTTGTATATATTACAAATATTATAATCGTTACTGGATATTTAGAATTATAAATTCAATAAAGAATTAATTAAACTGAGAAATTTCAGGGAAAAAATAAAAAACAGTTCAATTTTAGTTTGCAAGCAAAAATAAATCTGAAATATTTTTAATTAAATCAAAAACAAATATAAAAAAAACAAAAATAGAATATTCCCTGGGAAACCAAAGAAATATACAAAAGAAAATTAAAAATTCTTTAAAAGAAATAAAAAAAAAATAACTTAAAAGTAGAAAAATAAAAAATCTTTAAAATCGATATTTTAACGCAACCTTAAAAAATGAAACGTAAAGAAAGAAGCGAAAACAGAACCGTATAAATGGACCGGATTTTAACTCCAAAAGTAAATATAATTATTTTTTTTAGGCGGTTTGCTTTGTTTTGTAGTAGCATCGTCTATCACAATTAAATCTGTTGTTTACCACCAGAATAGTTTTGTGGTCCTTTTATCGCTCCTTTCTCGTCTTTTCATCTCGAGAAGGCCTGCCGCTTTTTGCAATGTGTCAATACCTTTTTGAAGTGCGCTCTTTTAATTGTTTCTACATTTACTTCCGTTGCACTTGTCAGTCTATACTTAAACTGGAGGTTGAAATGTATTTATAATTCGAATACTAAAGACCAAGCTCCGTACTGATCAAAAAACTTTAGCTTCTTTTTACGCAAAAACACTTAGCCACGAATATTACTGGCCTGGCAACACTGCCAGGTTGCCAAGTGTAATCTGATATTTCCATTGGAAAGTTTGTCATTTTTAAGCATAACCGTACTCAAAACGTTTTGACGTACGACCATTATTTGTGTTGTTTACAGTGACTTGAACAAATTAATATAGAAAAAAATGGAATTAACTCGTGAACATTTTCGTGCCATCATTTTTCACAACTTTCGACGTGGATTATCACGACAAGAGTGCATTGATGAACTTAAATCTTTGTATGGCGATGAAGCACCATCCTATAGCACTGTGAGAAATTGGTATAATGAATTTAATCGTGGCCGAAGCTCGCTCAAAGACGAATTCCGTGAAGGTCGTCCAAAAACGGCTGTTGTGCCAGAGAACATTGATGCCGTGCGTGAACTCATAATGCAAGATCGACATGCGACATACCGAGAGATAGAGACATCCTTGGACATTTCTTCCACCAGCATACATTCGATACTGCATGAACACCTGGCCGTAAAAAAGGTTTGTTCTCGTTGGATCCCGCACAATTTGAAAGTCGCTCAAAAAAAGGCTCGTGTCGATTGGTGCAAAGAAATGTTGCAAAAATACGATTGCGGTGCTTCGAAAGACGTTTATAAGATCGTCACAGGTGACGAATCATGGATCTATGCGTATGAGCCCGCAACGAAACAACAATCGACCGTGTGGGTCTTCAAAGACGAGCAAAATCCAACGAAAGTTGTTCGTGGAAGAAGCACTTCGAAGCAAATGATCGCCTGTTTCTTCGGCAAAACTGGTCATGTGGCGACTGTTCCGCTTGAGCAACGTAGGACGGTCACTTCCGAGTGGTACACTACAATTTGTTTGCCTGAAGTCATCGGAGAAATTCGAAAAACCAACAAGAGAAGGCGAATCATTGTTCACCATGGCAATGCGAGCTCTCACACATCGGCTCAAACCAGAGCGTTTTTGTCCGGCCAAAACGTCGAATTAATGGGTCATCCGCCGTACAGCCCTGACTTGGCACCTAATGACTTTTTCTTGTTTCCGCACATCAAGAAAAAAATGCGTGGTTAACGAATTTCGTCGCCAGAAAAAGCTGTTGAAGTGTTCAAAAACCATGTTTTAGAGGTGTCTCAATCGGAGTGGAAAAAGTGCTTCGACAACTGGTTTGAGCGCATGCGAAATTGTATAAATCATGCTGGAGAATACTTTGAAAAACAATAAAACCATTTTTGATTATAAATATTCGCATTTTCACTAATAGGCCAGAAATATATAGAGCAGCCCTCGTATACGATCGTCGCAAAACGAATACATTCATAACGGGTTTTTCAATTTTTGTCAATTTCGTGCTGGGATCTCAGTCGTTTTTAATGGCCTAGAACAGATTATCAGTCAGGGCTGTTGGTTTTAATTCTATAATTAAAAGAAATCTGATAAAAAAAAAAATTTCTATCTTGGATGTTTTGGATGGGCACTGACATTGTTTGCGAATACAAATCTTTATTCGAAAAACTTTCTCCTTTCTACGCTTTAAGCGGGAGTTACAAATTGAATGCTATTGCAAGACCATAAAATACGAACAATTAGTTTTATTACGGTCTGAATTGCTTATTCGGTGTGTCAACATGCGTGAATAAATCACCCTGTAAAACACAACAAATCAAATTAACAGTTTTGCAATAAAACATGAATTTACATTTATTTGAATACAAATCCATCATTTGGCAAGTAACTGTTAAATAAATTTATGTGCGTTTGTTGCATTAATTTGACACTGTTTGATTTATCTTCACAAAAAGAAAAAAAAATAAACTTTTCAAAAAAACTTTGGATTTCGATTTCATTTGAAAATACAATCTTAATCTTATAAATTTTTTATTTATGCTTTTTGAACAGTCTGCAATTGAGGGTACGTGTGTGAGTATGGGTGTGTGTGTGTGTATAATTGACATACATTTTTAATTTGGATTCTTCTTGTTATTTTTTATTTTTTTGTTTATCACTTTTCATTTCGAAGAGCAACAACTTTTTACTCTCATTTGCTAAAGTAAATTTTTCCCCGCACCGGTTCACTTACACACTCTAATTGATGTATTTACATATGAACGTAAGTATGTACATGTCATTAATAACCTGTTATACATGATGGTTATTGCTTTACATGACACCATAACGTTCATTCCACAATGTATGACTCAGACAAGCGACAAGAAGTGATAAAAGGAAAAAAAAAACAAAAATAAGTATGAATGCTTTATTCGGCTGTGACGAATCTTATACACCCTTCATCATGTACAGTGTAAATTTAGTTTAGTAAAGTAACTCCAATCAAAAAAAAAAAAAACAAATATTGAGGTGTCAGAGAATAAAAAAATAAAAATACATAAAAATATCATCAGCTCTTAATGGGTTAAGCATTTTTAAAAATTTTTTAGTATTTCCTAAAAGATCTCTTGAAAAGCTTTAAAATGATACCCATATCGATATCTTAAAAAATATGACGCACAATTGTACTTTTCTATGAAATGTTTAGAGACCCCTAACTCGGAAAATATAGGCGAGTGCGAATTTTTTATTTATTTTTTTTTTAATTTTTTAATTCTCCATCGTTTTATAAATTTGCTTTTTTGACTGGAGTTACTTCATTGTTCCAAATAATATGGGAAAAATTAAAGGCAGTCCTCAAGAGACATGGACCAATCTTGTTGATTTTTAATAGAAACATTTTCGAAACTATGTCTGATCCATTGATCGGCGTTTGAATTTTCCCTAGCTTATTTGATGCCCTAGCAAAATTGATTTCAACACTAACATGGACGGACAAAGGGAATTCGCTCAACCGGCACAAAACACTTATTTTTGGAATTCTGTCTGTCTGTCTGGCTGTGTTCGCATCACGTAAAAATAGCTGGATGGATTTGTTTAAAATTGTGTAAGGAAGTCCCTAAGAACCTTGGTCCAAATATAGAGTACTTTCGTAAAAATATGTCATTTCTTAGAGAAAAAAAGAGCCACAAATGCTAAAGCACTTAATTTTACCGATAAAATGGTACTAAAATAGTTGTGACCACATTTTACTTTTAAAGATGGAAAGTTTTTTTTTAACACTAGAGAACTTTACAATAAAAATTTTTAAAAAGATATTTTTCTTAATTTAAATTTTTAGAATACTAAAAATCACATGCTGTAAATATTAAGAAAATAAATTTTAAATTGAAAAGAAATAAAACTCTTTAAAAATTATAAAGAGAAAAACAGACCCTCTACACAAAAATATTTGTCGTTCTATGGCATAAAAAAATAGAAATAAACCTATCGCAGACTTCGTTACGCAATAGACTTGTGCCATATAGTTCAATTTAGCTTATGCTATAAACACAATCAAGTCCACCGACCATCGACTACAAGATGTCAAAAATAGAATACATGCGTGCTTATGAGAATAATTCTTTTAGCCGCTACACGACTATCGACTACACGGCTACTCTTGTAGCCCGTAGCCAACTTACAGTCCACCCTAAATACGGGCGTTAGGCACGACGTAATTTAGCGTCTAGTTTTTACGCTGTAATGAGTAACTTAAATAAGAGCGCCAACGTTGTGAAACGAACAGTATTGTTTACTTATTTGCTAAAACCTCAAAATTAAAATAATTAAGAGAGATAATATCGCGAAATTGACCTTAAAGTAGCTGTAATGTCATTACTGTTGGAAATACTTTTGTATATACCAAAAACAAAAAAAAAATTATAACAACACTTCTTTTGCAGCCAACTTCACTTTTTACGCGCAGTCAAAATTGGATTTTTCAATTGTTCAACGTTAGCGTCGCGCTATTTGGGTTGGTCTCATACATTTTGTAGGGGAATGAGAATTTTTCACAGTTAAATGACGTCTTACGCTCGTATTTAGGGTGGACTGTTAAGCTAATTTCTATTTTTCTTGACTACAAAAAACAGATTAGTGCTGCCAATACAATAAATGCATGAAATGGTGGTTTTAAAAACGCAATACATTAAATATCGCTATTAAAAACGCGAAAAACTATTATAGTGGCACCATTGAAAAATAATAATCATCTCTTCATTTGTTTACATTTTTTATTTGGCGCATTTTTTTTGGTTTTTTTTGGTTGTTTTGCTTAACTTTATTAAATATGTCAAAACAGATGTTTATGTTAGTATTAGTGGTCGGTAGTCGTTAAAAAAATTAAGTAGCTGGCGACTTGGCTATTTTTGTATCCAACTACTTTTGTAGTCGGTAGTCGATGGTCGGTAGCCTTTGATTGTTTTTATAGCATTAAAATGTCACTTAGTTCAATGTTCTGTTGACGTATTCGTACTTTTTAACTTTTAGTTCAAACGCTTTCTTTAGTTCAAAAGTTCTTTGAATTCAAATGTTCTTTTTAAAATATGATGGCAACAACATTGTAGCGTTGCCAAAACGAATGTTAAATAAAATGCGTGGCAGCACTAATTTCATGTCCGAAATAGTCAAGTCAACAAGGAAACACAGACATGGATTCTAGTAGACTTGTGCCATATAGTTCAATTTAGTGATCGCACTTTTTACTTCAAAGTTCGAAAATGAACTAGTTCAAAATTTAGTTCAAAGGCTCTCTTTAGTTCAAAATCTCTTTAAGTTCAACTTTCAACTTCTAGCTCAAACGCTTTCTTTCGTTCAAAGCTCTTTTAATTCAAATGTTCTTTTTAAAATATATGGCAACAACATTGTAGCGTTGCCAAAACGAATGTCAAATAAAATGCGTGGCAGCACTAATTTTATGTCCGAAATAGTCAACAATAAAACACTGACATGAATTCTAGTTCATCTTGTCTGGTAGTTCAAATACAAATTATAATTCAAAAATGAACTAGTTACATTTAAAAGTATGAACTAGTTCACTTAGTTCAATCGATTGAATAGTTTAAATGAACTAGTTCGTTTATGAACTACACAAGTCTACTATCGATGTGTGATACAAAACACATTATTCAAAGTAAGAAAAAAATACTTAAATTAAACATTTTTAGCAATTTTGTTTAAAATAAAAACTAAATTGAAGTTTCACTTAATTTCTGAGTTTGCAGAACTGAACTTAAAATGATAAAAAGTAAATCCTATGATTTTTAAATCTCTTTTTATTTATTTCAAACAAAAAAAAAAAGGTGATGAGCCGATTATTTATACTTTTAACGTGCTCACTCCTCTAACACTTCAGTGTTTTTTTTTTTAATTCCCATATTCAAGCACCAGCAGCTTTTCAAGTACACGTTCGTTCGTCACAAGTAAAAGTCGTTCAGCCAAAAAAACAAAAAAAGAAAAAGGAGTTTAAATCGTAAAAGTAAACAACAATTGCTATACGAGGCCATTGTTAAAAGGGGTTTTGTACTCTTTTCTTTGGTTTTTATTAAGATTTTATTATTTACGTATTTTAGGATAAAAAATACCGGCAACCAAATTAAATGGATTGAACGAAATTAGTTGAATTAGAATGCTGATGACGGATGTAGTGGTCCAGCAAGAGCTGCATTAGTCTCTGCCTGTGTCTAAGTGTTCACGTTTTTTTTTTTTTTTGAAAACGTGTACAAACATTTGTAAATAATTTATCTTTCTTTAAAAAATGTTTTAGAAAAATTTTTAAAATAAAAATGATCTTAAGCCGAATTAATTATTTTATTCAAAAAGTTCAGCTAATAATTTTAAATGAATTAAGTGTCAATATAAACACTTTCTTTAAAATTATTAAACGAAAATAAAGCTTGTAGTTATCCTGAGTATAAAAAGCCGTGGCACAGGCGGGATTAGAACTCTTGATTTCCAGTGTCACCAATCGGTAATTTTTTTTATCAACTTAACCTTGGCTGTTTCACATTGTTGTTATGTTTTTACTTTCTTTAGTAATTAATGCTTAATTAGAGTTTTGCTAGCAACTTAAGCACCTGGTCTGATAATTTAAAGCAGAGTCGCTTTTGAACTCATCAATGCACATACTGCGCTTAAACAATAATTTTTTCCTAATCGAAACTTTGGGTGGTTTAAACTGCTGTTTTCAATGTATTCCCCTTTAAATGACGTTTATTCTTCTTTACACTCAGGCACTGTTGGGATTTGAACTTATAGTCATGATCCCCTTTTTTATTATATTCAAACACACCACACTTTTTGATACCTTTCACCACAAAAAGTCGAAAAAGGTTATAACTTATTTTGTCATTCCGTTTGTAATTTCTACAATATCCATTTCGGACCCCATAAAATAAATGTATATTCTGACTTCTTATGTCAAGTCGAGTGAGCGATATCCGTCTGTCCATTCGTGTTAGTGTTAAAATCAACTTTGCCAAGGCACTAGATGAGCTAGAAAAAATTAAATACGCCAATCGATCATACATGGTCTCAAAAGAGGTGATATTAGAAATCAGCAAGATCGGTATATGTCTTTTGACTCGGCGGGAAAAACACCACGCCTACCTCTAATTTTTCTATATCATTTGGAATAATGAAATAACTCCAATTAACAAACAAATATATGGGATGACAGAGAATTAAAAAAATGAGAAAAAAACCGACCGATCGACCGTATTTTCCAAATTATAGGCCTCTGAAATATAATTTTTTTTTTAAATATCAATATGGGTATCATTTTGAAGCTTTTTGAGAGATCTTTAAGAAAATACTAAAATTAAAAAAAATGATTAACACAATAATAATTCATCTTAAAAACTTTTCAAGTTATATTATTCATTATTGAAAAAAAACTTTTCCGTCTGCTTTCGTATTTAGACATGCACTTCGTCTTATAATTTTGACCATCGTGATCATTAAAACGAGGTACGTTTTAAACATAAACATGATATTCATTAACAATTGTACAAGTATTTATGTACATATATTTGTTTGTGTGTGTGTGTGTGTGTGTGTGTGTGCATTTGTACATTAAAGATTATTTTAATAAAATAAAAGAAGAAAGAAATAATAAAAAAAAATACCATAATTAAAAAGCCAGTAGTTGTCTATTAACGCTTGTACTTTGAAGGAGACCTGACTTTGTTTTTTATATTGATCGTGAGGTTGTTGTAATTATAAAAGTTTAAGTGCTGAGCTTTTTTGTCTTTAACATTTTCAACTGATATGCAGAGCACGTTTAATCAGTTTGTTTTTATCTTTTTTTTTTTTTTTTCTTAAATGGTGTGCTTTGGTGTACGATTGTGTGAATATAGTGCTGCAAAGGAGTGCAGTGTTTAATTTTTTGGTTTCAAAATTTAATTTCATAAAACTTACAACTTTTTACATTTTCAAGTTGTTTGAATATTTTTTATTTTTAAATTTAATTTAAAACTTTGACATAACGTTGATACAGTTTTTCAGGGAGCAAGTAACTTATTAACGGTCGTTCCTCAATACAAAAATTGATGCCTAGAAGTAATATATACAAAAATATACGGCGCTTAAGAGTTTAACGAAAAAATCGACATTTTTGGAGCAAAAATCGGCAAATATGGCAGGCCTGTTCTTGCCTTTAAGTATGCAACATTATTTGTTGTTTACATTTGCTTACAAAATCAGAGCAGCTCATGTTATTTAGCAGTTGAAAAAAAATTATTGCCAGAAATATTTTGCTGTTATTAAACATAAAGCCATTAACATTACAGCAACATTGTTTATATATTTCGCGCTATTTTCTTTAAATGTATTTTTTTAGCATTTTGCAGACAATAATTATTGAAGTGCCATGCCGCCGGAAAAAAATATATTTTAGAACGGATTATAGATTCATAATTCAAGTATTCAAAGTGACAATAAAGACTTTTAAAATATGATCATTCCAGAAATGTACTGTTCACCTAAAAACGAATTCTCTTAAAAGAGAAAGAAAGTGTTGGCCTCCAAAAAAACTACAAGTTTTAGGAATGAGTAAATGGTTTCCTTAGAGCAAATACCTTGGAAGTAAACAGGGAAGTATCTCCTACATTGCAGCGATGCTCCAGTAACTCAATATAGTTGGATACTTCACTGACACTGATAGGATTTTTTGTCATCACCTGTTAGCGGATAAGTAGCTGCAAAGCAGAGTTAAAAGCACCGTAGTATACACAATAAGGAGTTCAGATGACATGAAGTATTTCTAAAGGTTATGACACACAAGATAATCTAGTCTTAGAATGACATGTGTATTCAAAAAATATAAAAGTGTATAGTAAAACGAAATGTGTGACAGGTCTTATAACAATAGAATCTGTATAAAAAAAATTTTAGCGAAATAGTGGCATTCACAAGTATTTTAAATCTTGATCTGGCGAGTGTTAAAATCAACTCTGTACTCCCTTTCAGAAAATGTTGCATTACCCACCTTGACTTTAAATAAATGAATGCACTCCTTAAAGACCCTGTTACTTTATGAGTTTAAAGAGTGATTGCAACAACAACAACACATAACGGCGGATGACTCTGTTTTTTATTGTTCGAAGTTTCTCTTTCACTAACAGAAACAACAACAACAACAACTTAAAAGAAGCTTAAGCCCATACAAACACATTCACACATTAGTGCTCGCTTTCAGGTTTAAATTTATTTTAGCGGTGTAGCCTTAGACACTTTAATGTTTAGCGGACGGCCTGGCTGGCTGACTGACTGGCTGGTTTTAATAGTTTAAGCCAAGTTTAATGATCAGTTGTTTATTGAGCGCCAAAGTGTTTAAAACTAAGAAAACGAAATTTTAAAAACAAAGTAAAATTTAAAAATCGTTAATTTTGTTAAACAAAAATTAAAAAAATTTGAAATAAAATTCAATAAAATTTAATTATTGGAAATTAAAAAAAAATATGCTTTTGTGATTTTGAATAAAACAGTAGTTTTGAAAGAAAAAGTACGTTTAATTGTAAAAAAAAGAAAAAAGTTATAAAAATAAGCGCTTGAAATCGCATTTTAAAATTTAACCTCCTTAAAAATGTTCTACTAATCATTTACATGTTGTTGTTGTTGTTAAACGTGCATTATTCCAATGTTGCAACTTTGTTTGTGCTGTTAATCTGATTGCGAGCTTTTATCTTAAAAGCATTGCGTGCTGACCGCATTTTATTTCTGGGCAGAATTATTGCAAAACTTTAAAAATTAATGTAAAAATAAAAAAAAAACAATAAAAAACAAAAATCAGTGAAGTGCAAATAAGTAAAAAATTTAAAGAAATATTTAATTTATAAAATTGTTCTTTTAAAATCTGGACATATGCAGACCATAGATAAACAAAAATTCCCAGTTTTTTCACTTTTTCATTTTCTCCGATTTTTTGCCGTTTTTATTGACAGCGAAAAGTGAAAAAAATATGTGGGAAAAAAGTTTGTTTTTGTATGAATTAGTAACAAGTGAGAGTGCTATATTCGACTACGCCGAATCTTATATACCCTTCACCAAGTATATAAGTCTAGTTTAGTGGAGTAAGTCTAATAATAAAAAAAAAATATTGAGGTGACAGAAAAGAAAATTAAAAAAAATTACACAAAAATGTCATCGGCTCTTAATGGGCTAAGCAATTTTAAAATTTTTTAGTATTTCCTTGAAGATCTCTTCAAAAGCTTTGAAATGATACCCATATTGATATTTTAAAAATTTTGAAGATTTCAGAGGCCCATGACTCGGAAAATATAGGCGAGCGCCAATTTTTTACTTGATGTTTTTTTTCTTATTTTTTTAATTCTTTATCGCCTCATATATTTGTTTTTTTTTTTTTTTTATTGGAGTTACATCATTGCTCCAAATAATATGGAAAAGTTAGATGCAGACCCGTTGTTTTTTCGAGAGGAAGAAATTCCGTGTAAATGTTAATGATTGGGCTGATAAAATTAGATATAAAAATATATTAATTTTTTATATTTAAAGCCTGACGCTTTGTTCAGTTTCTCAGGCGGAATGCTGTCAACCTACAAACATAAAAAACTTGTATAAAAAAGTCATGAAAAAATGTTGCAGAAGTAGTACTGTGTTTTTACTGTAAAAAGACATATGAAATGTTTCTGGCAACATTTTATCAAAACTGTAAAATAAAGCAAAGAGGAATTATTTTATGCGGAATATTTTAAACAACAGCTGATCATATGTATTTTGCTAACATTTCTAAAGCAATGTAGTGTACGCGAAAACTATAAAACGTTAAATTCTCTTAAATCGCGAGATAGGCACCACATTGTAAATGTCAAATTTTCCATATGAAATAACCAATGTTGCTTAAAAATTTTCACAAATTCCAACAGAGTACCAGGCTTTATGCATAAAAGTTACCAAGTAAGACGATGATTAATATTTATTTTGTACACGAACACATGAAATATCAAAAATATAAATACATTATTTTAGCAACCGCATATCAGATAACAAATTGTGAAAATACCAGAAAGATCGGTCTAATGGTTTAGGCAGTTACAGCTATCCAACAAACAAAAACATTTTTCCTTTATAATTATAGAAATTTAAGTCTGCTACTCTTTTCAACATTTCACGTAAAATGCTGACAAAATATTTTTAAACAACATGAATTTTTCATCACAAAAATGTTGCAGAAATGTTTCTAGCAACATTTTAAACCAACATGTGTAATATTTTGTTTATGAAAAGATTTTTTAAAGAAAAAAATGAAAATAAAATAAATGAAAAAGTAAAAAAATCAGCAAGAGATTGAATTAAACTCTTTATAATCTTCAGTACTTCACTTTAAATCCATAATCTTTTAATCGGTAATTTTTTACAAACGTTTCCTTGTTTTACTTCTGTTCATGCTGAAGTTTGCGAGCACCATAGATGAACAACATCCATTTAAAGCCCATTACTTTGATAGACGAACCTTCGAGATTAATCATTTTTAAGCAAACTTTTTCACATTTTATTTGCTCTATTTTTTAAATTGTATTTTTTCCTGTTGCTCAGAGGACAGACAATTAACGATGGCTATGCAATACATTATTTGGTTTTAATACAGAGGAGAGATCATTAGAAGATGCAATTAATCTCGGTTGGCATTTAGTTGGCCACATTAGGTTGGAAATATGTGGTTCCAAGAGTGACGATCAATAAAACTCAAGGGTGCAAGAATTCTCAGGGAATGGTTAGTTGGTACGCTTTGTTTTAGTATAAAGGAAGCACAAAAAAATTGCTTATATATCAATAAATATTCACTTTAAAATTCTATATTTTAAGACAATTGATATCTTTCTTGTTTTCATTTTAATTTATTTTGTCAACAAAAATCAAAATTTTTTCATGTCAACATTTTCATACGAATAAATTAATGTTGCAAAGCAAATTTCAATAGTTCGAACAGAGGGGTTACCGGACTTTAATCAATAGTTTGACATTTTTCTACAAAAGTCTAACGAGTCCAGATTTTAATAAAACAGTTTGCTCCAAATTTTTTTTCGCAAAATGAAAACAGCACAAAAGCGAAATTTTTTTGTTCTGATTTTTTTTGTATGAATACGAGTGCAACATCCCATTATAAAAGAAATGTAGTATAAAAAACATGAATATTTTTATTTTAATTTTCCACGTATTAATTTCAAATAATGAAGTGCTTATAATTGTGTACGAGCAGGTAAAAACTTTTTTTGCTGTTTAAATTTGCTTTTACAAATTATGTTTTCATCTCATGTGTGTGGCTGGCAATTTAATGAAAATCAGCATCATTTCAATTAGAGCATTTATTTTAAAACTCTTTTTTTTTTCTTTCTTTTTTATGCTTTTTAAAGATCATTAACCAACCTGCCAATCAGTCAGTCAGTCTGCATCTTTGGTTAATTTGTTATAAAAAAAGTAATTGCAATTGTCTGCAATTCAACATTATTATCTCTTTTTCTTCTTTTTTTTTGCAGCGCTTTTACTTGTACTATGAATTCTTCTTCTTTGGAATTAACGACGGCATTGAACCAACAATTACAAAAAGAAAAAGGTTGTGAAAGTTATTATTTTCGTTTTGTTGTTACTTTTGTTTGTTATTGTTGTCTTCAAATAACGATGGGAAAAAGAAATTGAGAAGGTGGCTGTTGTTGTAGTATTAATACGAGTTATTATTGTTGCTGCAATTGTCAGCCAAAAACAAAACAATTAATTACTGTGTTTGTGTTTATCAATTTTATTTTTTGTTTGTGTTTTTTATTTCATGATTTTTTTTGAGATTTACTTTGAAAAGCGATCTCAATGTTTTTACTTGACTTCAAAACAAAAAAAAAAGAAAAACGGAGGTTATCAATTCGACTGAATGTTGCTTTTAATGTTTATTCTTGCAAAACTCCGTCATTTCTGAAATGATTTTGCAAATTTTTTGTAATTTGATAGATTATGCTTCCAAATTGGTCCCGTTTTAAAAACAGTTTATAATCTTAAAAATTAGAGGGTAACCCATACAACATACATGTTTTTTAAATGTATTATGAACCGTAAAGCGCACTTTTTTAAATTAAGTAATACAAACATTAATCTAAAAATTCAAGGGTGTCTCCATAGGTGACGTAAATTGAGTTATATGCGCATATCTTTTGAACAGTTATAGACAAACGCTTTAAAATTAGGCAGAATGGCCGTTATAATAACAAGTATAAGCATACAAAATTATAAACTAAAGGGTATCCCAATAGTTAACGTAATTTGATGTATGTGGCCAAAGTTTTGAACTGTTATAGACAGACAGCTGAAATTTGCAATGAACATTTACTGCTAAGTCTGCTATAACATTAAACATAAAATTTGAATGTAGAAATTAAAGGGTGTTCCCTTATTTGAAGTAAATTGACCTATATGGCCCTATTGTTTGAACCGTTATATACAAACACTTGTAAATGTCCACTTATTTGTCTGGTTTATTAAGAAGTATAAACATTTAAAATTGTTTTTTAAAGGGTGTTACAATAGTTGCTGTTATTTGATTTATGATCAAAATGTTAAAAAGTTGTATACAATTGATTTGAATTTGCTTAGAACCTAATTCCGCTTAAAGAAGTAGCAAACTTGAAATTAGAAATTAAAGGGTGTCCCTATAACTGATGTAATTTGACCTATGTGACCCTAACTTTGAAACCGTTGCAGACAAACTCTTCAAAATTAAACAGAATGTCCATTACTGTATTAAGTATAATAACAAGTATAAATATTAAAAAATAGAAATTAAAGGGTGCCCCAAAGGCTGTAATTTGATGTTTAGGGCCAATCTTTTGAACAGACTAACGCTTACAATTCAAACAAATTTTGTTTTACTGTGTCAGCAATAAAAAGTGTAAAAAATAAGGGGTGATCACATAACTGCTAAATTTTCTTGTTTAATCTTCATTCATATTTTATTCTATGCCAATCTTTTTCGAAAACAATATAATATAATTAATGTATAATTACCGCTCTCAAGAAATATGATTTAAAGTTTGTCCGTTTTGAAGTCGGTTTTTTTTGCAAGAATTATTTTTAGGTTTTGTTTTTTATTTATTTTTGTTTATTTTTGCAAGCTGTTTTTATTGTTTGTGGACTTTGCTAAATTGGTTTGACTTGCAAAAAATATACATACTTGACAATGTATGTATGTAATTAAATAAAGCGTTTTAACCTTGACTCAAGAATTAAATCATTTATTAAATATTGCAATAAATAAAACTATTATTAACCTACTAAATATACGTGCATACACTGGGCAACAATATGGCTATTTACACACATATGTACCAATAAACATTTTACACATTTTTTATATTCTCAATTATACATATTTTTCTTAAATAATAGTTTAACATATTAAAAGTTTATAGAAAATGTTGCCAGAAACATTTTATATTTTAACAATAAAAACATAGTATTACTTCTGCAACATTTTATACATACGTTCTTTTACAGAATTCTGCATGAAAAGTGAACAGAATTCAGAGTAAAACAGTTAAGCATAGCACTCTCTCTGTTCAACTTTTCGTGCGAAATGTTGTCAAAAGTCAATACAAAAAATTATTGCGAAATAAATAAGAAATAATGTTGTTGAAGTATTACTCTGTTTATTTGTGAAAAAATCGTGAAATATTCCTTGCAGCATGTTTTTCAAACTAAAAAATATTTCTGGCAACTTGTTTTTTCAACTACGAGTTCGAGTTCGAGTTTGTGAATATTGTTGAGCAATATTAAATAATGCATGTGGAAAATTTTACATTTAAGAGAATTTAACTTTTTATTGTTTTCGCGTATACTATATTTGTTTTAGAAATGTATGCAAAATACATATGATCAGCTGTTGTTTAAGAAATTCCGCATGAAATAATATCTCTTTGCTTTATTTTACAGTTTTGATAAAATGTTGCCAGAAACATTTCATATGTTTTCTACAGTAAAAACAGAGTACTACTTCTGCAACATTTTTTCCTGACTTTTTCTCCCAATTTTTTTATGTATGTAGTTTGACAGCATTCCGCAATAAAAACTAAACAGAGTACCAGGCTTACGAAATAACATAAGCAGCACTTATTTCATACAGAATTTTTGACAACCATTTTTTCAGACCGTTTGTTCTGATTTAATTTTGTTGTGTTCAAGTAATTTAAAAAAGAAATGAAAAAAAAGTAAATATAAAAAGAGAGAAGGACAAAAATAAAGTTAATGATAAAGAAAAGCGTTTGCTCAGTAAATGTTATCTTCTTCAAGCAAAATCGAACAGAGCACCAGGCTTTAGAGGAAAAAATTTATAATTCTTTTTCAATTGAAAATTTTCTTTAAACTTATCTCAAACGTTTTTTGTTACTTGACATAAAAATGTTTTAATATGTTTTATGTTGACATTTAAATATTAAGTAAAATAAACAACATATCAATTTTAAAGCTTAAATTTTTTTTATTTATAAGTATAAGAAAACCTTTTATTTGAACATAATTTACTGTCTACGAATTTTATGAGTTTTAAATGAGATATTTATTGCTTTTGAAAATATAAACACGACATAGATAATTTTATGCAAACATAAATCATTGAACATGAGTTTTAAAGTGAAATTTTTTGTTTATTTATTTTATTTATTAATAATAAAACAAAGAAAAATTATTGTTTAAATCAATCACTAATTTTTTGTGTGTTAAAAAGCGAAAAATGTCTTAAAGCATTTAAGATTAAATTTTATAGTCACCCGACCAACGTCTTAAAAAATTAGCAACAACAACTCATTCAATTTAAAGTTTTAATAATTGACAACTTTGATCAGTGTCCAAAAATATTTGTTTATTTTTTTGTATAGAGATTTGAAAATAAGTAAATAAAACATCAGCCAGTTAACAGTGACGAAATTTGAATACCAATGATTATGAAATCGCAATACAACACAAAACCTGACATAAGTACATTCATACATACATAAGTGCATATATACATACACGCAAAATATATTTTGATAATTGTACAGGAAATTCGTTTTGCATTTAAAAAATATCTAAATATTTATTAAAAAAAGATTAATCAATTTAAAAATAAAAGAGTGTTCCCATACAACAAGCTTAATTTTAACATTAGTTTTAAAGCGAAAATTTAATTTTTACACACTAGGTATCCCTAGTGCCCGTTATAAAAAAATTAATAAAACAAAAATAATTTAAAAAATTATGAAATGTTGCTAAAGAGAATAATTTTAGAATTTCCTTAACATCGTTAAGATAAGTGCTCTCTGTGAGTTTGCGAAAACTGTTGAGCAACATTATTTATATCGCTTAAAGCCCGGTACTTTGTTCAGTTTTTCATGCTGAATGCTGTCAAATTTCATACATAATAAAAATTTTGTATGAAAAAGTCATGAAAAAATGTTGCAGTAGTAGTACTCTGTTTTTACTGTAATAAAACATATGAAATGTTTCTGGCAACACTTTATCAAAACTGTAAAATAAAGCAGAGGCATTATTTCATGCGGAATTTTTCATTTTACATTTCTAAAACAATGCTGTATACGTGAAAACTATAAAACGTTAAATTTTTCCAAATCACAAAATAGACAACACATTTTAAATGTCAAATTTTTCGTATGAAATAACCAATGTTGCTCAACAATTATCACGAATTCGAGCAGAGTACCAGGCTTAAAGGCCGGGAGACATAGAATCCGTCATACGTTAAACTTTGACATTTTCAAAGTTAAAATACATGTTTTCTTGAGAGTGTTGTCACAATCAATACGTGTCCGTCAACGCAAAGTACGAAAGTTGGTCAACTTTTAATTTTTGATTTATGTTGAATACTTTGACAACTATCAACTATCAACTGCTTCTTCTTCTTTGTTTTCTTTTAACTCTTGCTGTGTTTGAATTTATTTTGTGATTTTAATAAAACAATTTTGGTGGCAAACAATAAAATACCAATTTAATTAAATTAACAAGTGAATAAAAATAGAGAGCAAACCTTGATTTAACATCCGTCAGCAAAGTATCCATTGTGCCAACCTCATCCGTTGTTACTTTGACTTTAGTTGAATTTGTCAAAGTACAACGTATGACGTATTCTATGTGCCCCGGCCTTAACACAATCGAAGTTGTACTCTGTTTTTTGGTTTAAAAGTTTCAAAATATTTCTGTTAACATGTTTATTAAATGAAAAATGTTTCCTGCAACATTATTTGCTTGGGCTACATAATTTTTATTTTGACAACATCTCTCAATACTCAAGGTACTTTGCAAAACTTTAGCTGTCTAACTATCATGGTTCAATAGTTTTGTCACATACATATAATTACATCAACTATTAGGACACCATTTAATTTATAATATCGAATATTTATACTTGTTTTTACAACGATTATGATAATCGACATTCTGTTAAATTTACAAGCGTTTGTCTCTAACGCTTCAAAACAAAGGCCCATATAGCTCAATTTACTTCACCTATTGGAACACCCTTTAATATTAAGATTAATTTTCGTATTACGTTTTACTATAGTGAAACGCAGTTTTTTAAATTTTAAAGTGGTGCCTTTTACGGTTTAAAATACACGTAAAAAACGTGTACGTTGTATACGGACACCCTTTAATTTTTAAGATTATGAAATGTTTTAAAAATGCGACCAATCTGTAAGCATAACCTATTAAATTACGAAAAATTTTCAAAATCGGTTTGGAAATGACTGAGTTCTGCAGGCACAAACATTAAAAAAAGCAACATTCAGACGAATTGATAACCTCTTTCATTTTTTGATGTCGGTTAAAAATTTGATACAGTTTTCAAACAATTACAATACAAAAGAAAGCAATTTTGACATCTGCTCATAAAAAAGGCAATCATCTGTAGGCTGCAAGAATAATGCATTCACTTCTTATTGATTCGCCTTGGGTCTTGCTTACAATGGCGAAATTATGTACCAGCTGGTGGCTGTGGCGAATTCATTCATTTTCGCCGTTGCAGAAAATGTCAAACTTTATAAAATATAACTTTTCATGTATAGAGTTTGACATTTTTACCAACGGCGAAAATAAATGAATTCGCCACTGCCATACAACCTGGTTCATATTTGGCCATGGAGGTTACTATTTCTTATATATTTCGCTAGTGTAAGCGAAATGTCAAAGTCGTTGTAATATTGCGTTTTTTGCAGTCATACTTTAAAAATGAAATCGCCTTGGTTAGATGTGTTGACTTGAAGATTTTATCTTTTTTAAAAAGTGCTCTTTAAATTGAATAAAAGGTCAACATGTTAAAAGAAGCACGTGCTTCGCTGAATTAAAATTAAATTACAGTAACTATAAAATATTAAAAACTAAAATTATTTCAAAGTTAAAAAAAAATTGTGTGAACAAAAACATCTGAAGCAGCAAAATGGGGCTTAAAAATACTTCAATGCATTAAAGAAAACACCGCGCTCTTTCAAACCGTTAATAATAAACGTGTGAGAACAACAACAGCAGCAGCAACATAAAATAAAAAGTTTGAAGAAATTTTTGAATAAAATAATTTTCTTTTACTATTTTTTTCAGTTCTCATCCAGAAATTAAAGTAAAATTATATCGAGTTATTTTTTCTTCATTGAAATGTTTTCAATTTTATCGTGAATAAAAAAGAAATCGGAATTAGTTCTATGTTTTTGCCATGTTGACAAACCGTTACGATTCTATTATCATGTCCGCTCTTTGGGGCGGCTACAAACGTCATATACAGTGGTGTTGTGTTTTAACTAGCAGTATTTTAATTATGAGTTTTTTTAATACGGCTGGAGCCAAGCCCACTTTATCATTTAATTTTTCACAAAGTCTACAGGGATTCCCCACGTTTACATCGTTTACGCAGCAAATTATCGAAAATCGTAGTGCGAGACAAATGAAAACGTATAGGTGAGTAAAAAAAAACAAAAGAAAAATAAATAAAATAATTTTAAGAACGGCGTAAACGACTCAAGCGGCTTGTCAAAAAAAAGAAAAGCTTATTTTTATTAAAGCTTTTAATAGGGTTATGATAATTTTTTGTTCATTTTTAATAATTAATTGCGTCACTTCTTCGGAAAGGACCGAGAGCAGTGATTATATAATACGTTTATACGTACTTTATTTGCAAATATATAAAAAAAACATTTGAGCATTTTGTAATTACACCCTCCATAATATTTTCGCTCAATTTTTTTATTCAAAAATTAATCATGAAAAATTTTTCGTTTTTTTTTTTTTAACAATCACTTTTTCCTCAAAATGTTACTTTTAAAATTTTTTTCCTTAAGCCTGGTACTCCGTTTAAATTTGTGAAAATTCTTAGGCAACATTGATTATTTCATATACAAAATTTGACATTTAAAATGTGGTGTCTATCTCACGATTTGGAAGAATTTAACGTTTTATTGTTTCAATGTAAGCAAAATACATATGATTAGCTGCTGTTTAAAAAATTTCGCATGAAATAATGCCTCTTTGCTTTATTTTACAGCTCTGATAAAATGTTGCCAGAAACATTTCATATGTTTTTCTACAATAAGAACAGAGTACTACTTCTCAACATTTTTCCGTTACTTTTTCATACAAATTTTTATTTACGTAGTTTGACAGCATTTTGTATAAAAAACTAATCAGAGTACCAGGCTTTATAGGCAAAAACACTTAAACAACAACAACAACAACAAATGTGGCAACATATTACACTTCATTTGCAAATAGGGAAGTTGATTATGAATTGATTTTGTTAGTAACCTATTCACAAATAAAAAATAATTAACCGTTTACGCGGCAAAATTTTCTATTCGCAATTTTTTTTATTTGTGAATAAGACGTGCGTATAAACATATTTATAGATAGTAAATAAGAGCAAAAAAAAAACAATGTTTTTCACAAAATCGCAATTACACTTGTTTTTGCTAGTTTATTTTTTATTTTACTTCGCCGAAGAATTAATACTGTAGTGTAATGCTATAAACACAATAAAAGGCTACCGACCATCGACTACCGACTACAAAAGTAGCTGGCTACAAAAATAGCCAAGTCGTCAGCTACTTAATTCTTTTAACGGCTAGCGACCACTAACTACAAAAAATAAACATCTGTTTTGACATATTTAACAGTTAAGCAAAACAACCAAAAGAACCAAAAAAATGCGCCAAATAAAAAGTAAATGAAAAATGTAAACAAATGAACAGATGTTTATTATTTTTCAATGGTGCCACTGTAATAGTTTTTTGCGCTTTTAATAGCGATACTTAATGTATTTCGTTTTTAAAACCACCATTTCATGCATTTATTGTATTGGCAGCACTAATCTGTTTTTTGTAGCCAAGAAAAATAGAAATTAGCCTAAATTGGCTACGGGCTACAAAAGTAGCCGTGTAGTCGGTAGTCGTGTAGCGGCTAAAAGAATTATTCTCATAAGCACGCATGTATTCTATTTTTCACATCTTGTAGTCGATGGTCGGTGGACTTGATTGTGTTTATAGCATAATGCTCTAAACACATAGCCCACTGCAGGCTACACAAATACACGGCAGCAAATGCTGTTAGCTACATTTGCCGCCATATAGCCGGCTACACAATTATTTTAAGCGCAGCAGCTACATAATAAAAATATGATTTTAGTGTATTTCAGTGATGTCGCTTTATTATTTCTCTTAGCGTTTTTTAAAGAGCAGTTCTGTTTTGGAATTAAAAATATTTATATTATTGTGTTATAGGCTATTGAAGACTAAAACAATATTATTTAACAGTACGTCGGTTTTTCGTTTGGCTTGTTTTTAAAATTGAACTGTTTTCCTTAAATGGAAACAAAGTTACTAGTCTGCTACAATAAATAAATGCTAAAAACAACAAAATTTTGAAAGCTATACATTTCCATGATGTCTATAAAAAAAAAAACACAATCGTGTTAAAAATTAACAGGTGTCCCATACAAGAAACCTTCAACTTATAGACTTACAGCCCAATCATGAATATTCTTACGGAAAAAATTTTTCACGAGAAAAAATTGCTCCAATTATGAATTCCGTGGGAACAAAAAAAGTGGCATCACCGTAATTTGAAGGGAGCTAGTTTGCTTTTTTAGATATAATTTCTCCTAATTTCTCATAAATCATATCACCTACTTTTTTTACTTTCCGCAAGCAATAACAAGGGGTATAAATTTATAATAGGAGAAAAAGGGAAAAGTGAGAAAATTTGCACGGAATTTTTGTCTATAATTAGGTTGATAGACAAATAGAAATTGTCATAAGAAAAAAGTAAACACAAATCTAACTAAATATTGTCCACACAAAATATTCCTTTGAAATGTTTAGAGTTATTCTTCTTATATTTTCGCCATCACGATTGAAGTATTTTTTATTAAAAGATACTTGAAAATACATATGTATGCATACACCTAAGCTTAAAAAGCCTTTAATAATGAAATAACTAACAGAAATCTTTAAATAAATAAATGATTCCTTTAAAAAATAACACAAGATTATTTTAAGTTTTTATTGTTTTTTCAGAATAAGAGGTTTTTAAGCACTTATTAATTTACATGACTTATAGTACTGACATCACTTAACTGTTTATATAAACAAAAACAAAAATATAACTGCCATCCCTAAATTAGCGCGTATAACGCGACGCAAAATAACGCATGGCTTTTACGCTGAAGGTGCATACCTAAATAAAAGCGCAACGTTTGGTTGTGAACAGTAATGTTAACCTATCACTTTTAATAAAACCCTAAAAAATGAAATGCAAAACAGTGATAAAAACGCTATATAAGCCCGAAAAAAGCAAAAATGTCATTACTGTTTTGTAACGTTCTCTAAATACTACAACAAAATATGTAAACAACAGGCAACTGCATTATCTTACGCGCTGTCAAAATTGGATTTTCCAATTGCTAAGCGTTGACGCCGTGCTATTTAGGGATGCTTCATACATTTTGTATGTACATGAGAAATTTTGACAGATATCTTGCGCTTTACGTCGTAATTTAGGGATGGCAGTAAATCAGAATAAATTGATGACAGCGACAATTGTACTCATGTTGCTGAGATGCCTCCAAAAACATCGCCTTCATATGAACGTGTGTATTTTACTTTTGACAGATTGTATTGTGTAGCTCGCTGTGGTCTATGTGCATTATATATAAGATCGTTTCAAGCAAAAATCACTATAATCTAAAAAAAACTAAATCGTAGCATACTTTAAGGCGTTAAAAAATATAATTATTTTACATGAACAAGTTAACATCAGACGAAGCTGCAACTTTCTGTAGGTATGAATTTTTTTTTTGAAAGTTTTAGTAAATAAAAAGTAGAATTTTTAATAACATAGTGGACAAAGCACACAAAGTCTTGAGCAAATTAAATTTTATAAAAAAATAATTTAATAAAAACTGGTTTTCGAATCTTTCCCAGAAAGTAGTTCTAAGGAAGGAAATATAAAATCAAAGCTGTGATTAAATTAATAATAATTATAATGTTTTTTTTTTATTTTTAAGTGGAAAACGTTTAACAAATGATTCATTGCTAATGATTTATTATCACGATTCAACGATTGCAGTGACAGAATTGGGACCACAAAAACTCTTGCTGGGCTGTGAACTTATTGAAATTTAGTAAGTATAATTATTAACTTTTTATTTAATTATATTTTTATATTTATGCGCTCCAAAACGTACTAAGCATTTAAATAATTTAAATTTGTAGTAATAAAATTTTTTATATAAAATCTACGTTCTTGAAACTCTCATTTAGTTAAAAAAATTTTTCTTTTATTTAAGGAAATCTTATATATCAGCTTGTTCATTTATTTTGTTCATTGCTTTTTATTGACATTGACTTTGAAGTTGGATGTTTTATATAGTTGTGTTTGCATAAACAACTGAATAACGAACAGCTACATAAGTATTCCTTCTTAAGTGTTGCTACCGAAAAGAAAAAATTAATTGTTATTTGCGTTTTGCTTTAGTTTTATATTATTTAGTAAAAACTTTTTTCAAAATTAAGCTTCCGTTAAAATACTTTTTATAACCTTAAAATGTGCAACCTGTTGATTTTGTACAGTGTCAGTCAAAAACGGGACCAACGACAGAAATTTATTTGACGTAGAAGCCCTGTTATTATAACTTGTTTAAAGCTAAAAATACGGTGATAACGGTTTCTTTATTATAAGTTAACTTAAAGTAAAACAAGTAAGAGTGCTATATTTGGCTATGCGAAATCCTTTATAACCTTCACCATATATGTAAATCTAGTTTAGTAAAATAAATTCAATCGAAAAAAAAATTAATTTTTTTTTAAAGAGAAGTAGCACTTCAGCCAAAAAATTTTTTTTTTAAATTAGTGTAACCGTGCTAAATTCTTTAGGAAAGGGATAGAGAAGAGAAAAAAAGAACGAGTGGTGAAGTATATTCATTTTATTAATTATTCGCCGGCGAATGTGCCTTAAGGGACTCAATTGACCAAAAATATATGAAAATATTAAATAATTGTTAATTTTATTGATTTTGTGTTATTTTATATCTACTTAACATTATTAAGTACTGAATTGTTTTGTTAATAATAACAATTTTAATTGTATGTGAAAAAGGTATTTTTAATTTGCCTACTAATTAAACTAAATTGCCGATAATGCCGTTTTTTATGCAAATATGCCGATTTCTTCTCAAAATTATCTGGCACCTCTGTCTGCAAGTGGCCGTGTTGAATAAAAGAGGGAAAGAGGCATTTCAATGTAATTATAGAGAAAATAAGCAAATCTTTACTGCCATCCCTAAATTAGCGCGTAAGACGCGACGCAAAATAACGCATGGCTTTTACGCTGAAGGTGCATATCTAAATAAAAGCGCAACGTTTTGTTGTGAACAGTAATGTTAACCTATCACTTTTAATAAAACCCTATAAAATGAAATGCAAAACAGTGATAAAAACGCTATATAAGCCCGAAAAAAGCAAAAATGTCATTACTGTTTTGTAACGTTCTCTAAATACTACAACAAAATATGTAAACAACAGTAGCTTGCAGGCAACTGCATTATCTTACGCGCTGTCAAAATTGGATTTTCCAATTGCTAAGCGTTGACGCCGTGCTATTTAAGGATGCTTCATACATTTTGTATGTACATGAGAAATTTTGACAGATATCTTGCGCTTTACGTCGCAATTTAGGGATGGCAGTTAGAATAAAAATTTCAAGGAGTTTGTACCAATATTTAAACATTTTGTGTCATCACTTGATCTTTCTAAGTTACGATGAAAGACTTTTTGTTTTCTTCTGTGGGCATCAACCAGTTCCACCAACAGTAACTATTCTTTTAACTTCTGTGTTTACGGCTGATATTAAAATTTTTTAATTTTACCTTTTTTAGTTATACAAGCAAAATATTAAAGAAAATTTTGTTGTTTGTTTGTAAACAAATAACTTTAAAGCGCAGCGTTACCACTACTTTTTTTGAATAACCAATTCAATATATCAAAAAAAGTCGATTTTTGTATATTTAAAGGAAGTTGTATCAACGATAAATAGTTAATAAGAACAACTTAATTGCTTACTGTAGCTGAAATTATTTTTATCTAAAACATAGTTTAAACCAATTTAGATAATGAAGTATTTCTTTAGTCAAAGATTTTTGGGATTTATTTACCTTTTATCAAGTTAAAATATTTATGTTAACCCACTGTATTTTTAAAATTGTTTAAAAATTAGCTATGATTTGTTTTTAAAATACTTGACTCCACTAATCGAAAGTGAATAAATTATTTATTTAATTTTCAAATTAAATCTTTAAACTAAACAGATTTTAAATGAATCAAAACAGACTTGATAAACAAATAAATCGTTTTCATTGTTCGATAAAATATTGTCGGTGTGTGTGCATGTTTTGAATGTAGATTTCATTCAAAGCGGAAATGTATTTTATAAAATATTATTTATTTCTATGGAATAACAAGGTTGGTTTGCAGGGAGTGTTGGTCTAGACTGAATGATATCCACAAGTAAAGGGTGTTTTAAAATTTACAAATTGCTTTGTTGTCACAATCGAACTATTTTTTTTTTTAATTTTTCCATCACCACATGGCTAAATGAAGTTTTTTTAATTTGCTACCTAATGTATGGAGAATCGCGGTCCTGTTGAAAAATTTTCATTTTAATGAAACACCACACTTTGGTTTAAATCACACGAAGACCAGTTTTGTTTAACATAACAAGTAAATATGTGAACAGGAAATGTTGATTGATTAATGTAATTACCCAGCAAGAAATGACACTTCTTTTGATATAAAATATGATTTTTTTGTTAATTAAATATAAGTTTTAACTTGTGTCTATACAAACTTGATTAGCAAAGTTTAAAATGCAGCTTATAAAAAGTTTTGTAATTGAATTTGTTCCAAAAATCACGCAAAATTTTTATTATATATCTTGTAAAAAAAGTCACTGGCAACTCTGTTTGCTACAGACATCAACCGTATACAGAGAAACAAGTCGTGATAAAAACTCGGCGGCGGCTGAGCAAAAAAATTGTCGGCGGCAGCTGTAATTCGGCTAAAGCCGATTATCAAGGAGTTTTTGTGTTTTGTTTTAGAAAGAAAAAGAACAACAAAAATAGACAACCTTTCTTGCATTTATTGATACATTTTTTAAGGTTAATGAAGTAAATGTTACAAATAAAGTCACAAGATTGAAATCTTATTAAAATTAATTAAATTATTTACATTACATGCTGGACGTTTTTTTTTGTTGACATGAACAAATAATTGTGTTTTGCAGTTGCTGGATTTGACCGACTCCTTTTTTCGTTAATTCATGAGCCTGAAGCGAAAAAGGCTTCTTCTGATGATGCTGACGTTGCTGGTATACCAAAATAAACATATGTTGGAAATTAGAAAATAAAAATTTAGAAGCATTATTTTAATTTTATAAAAACAAAATACTTCTTTATTATTTTTTTTTTCAACTGCAATCAATAATAAACTTTTCTGGCTAAAAACGTTCATATTTTAAGCATTGTAAGGTTGCAATTAAAATTTTAATTTTGTCAGTCGTAAAAACTATGTGTTCATAATTTCTAAGAGTGACATTGTTTTCTAATACGGCATTTACACATTGCAATTTTATATGAAACTAGCATGAAATCTTTGTCAAAGAAGCAAGAGGGGAAGGCAATATGCTATTGCTTGAATTTTGAGGGAATATTACTGTTGCTTATGTTTTTTTTAAATAACGCATACCCCTGCAACTTAAATAGAGAATTAAAAAAAATTCCTCAAGAAGTTGCCTAGGGTAAAAAAAACATAGAATACATTTCTATTAACAATCAATTTAAAAAACAGCTTCAAATTGTAATTTATATTTCTTTACTAAAAGTAATTTAAATATAATTTAAGGCATTAATTTGCGGCTAACATTTTTTGTGGCAAGCCGCACCACTCGGCGGCGGCTCGATTACTAAAAAAATCGGCGGCGGCTTTCAGCCGGCTGTGAGCCGCTCGACTTGTTTCTCTGACCGTATACAAATGTTTACATCATTTTTTTATTTTCCCTTTAAGTATGTGATATAAACTTTATTATACGCAGTGATGAATATTTCCATCATCAGTGATTGTCATTTGATGGATCAAATGATGGTCACTGTTCTTGTAGGGATGTTTTCACTGACTTGAAATCAACTAGTTTTGAGGAAAACACTGATACTTTTATTTTTGTAAATTCGTGCTTTTTTTTGCTTTTACACATTATTTTTTTGTTTTGAACACAAACTTTATACCAAAAAGTTTATTTTTTTAAAACTCAAAATTAAATGTCACTATTTTGATAAAAACATCCAATCTGAATAGATAACACTGAGGTAAACTTGAATATTTCAAACACAACACAGTGTTGCAAAGACAAAATCAGTTCGAATAAATAAATCAAGTGATTTAGGTGGTTTTGGTAGCATGAAAAATGCAAGGTAAATCAAAAATAAGCTTTATTTGAGCAAATCAAGTGTTTCAGACAAAATCACGTAAATGTAAACGCACTATAACAGACATCCATATCGTTCAATTAAGACAGAAAAAAGTCTTTTATAATGTATACATGGGCCTCCAACCAAAAAACTTTTTTTAAAGAGAAGTAGCACTTCAGGCAATAATGCCGATTTAGTTATTTTCGTAACCGTGCTAGATTTTTTAGGAAAGGGATAGATGAGAGATAAGGCAGGTGGTGAAAAGAGAAAGATAGATATAGCCATTTTATTAGTTATTTTACTTCGCCGGCAAATATGCTATGAAGAAGTACCGACGAAGGAGGCTGCATGTTTAATGTTAATTCTGAATATGTATTTCAAAGAGAAAAGAAACATTTTTTTTATGTTTTGGTTGCCGCAGGGGTTGAACACTGGCCAACCACTTTGACTACAGTAGCCACCAAAAATCTTAACTAAAAATAGTGAAAAACTGTGATTGCTTTTCTCTTTCTCAAATTGTAAATGGATTCTCTAAAAAAATTCAAAGATTTTCGACTTTTAAAGAAGTCACCAAGAGGGGACGTCTCTTAAAATGATATTTATCGAAATGTTAGCTTCCAAATTTGCATTATTTTCCTAAAACCTACCAGCTATCTAATGGGAAGAAGGAAAAATCAAATCTTGCATGAGCACCCTGTATGTGTGGAAAACGAATACAAAATATTTTATAGTAGTCTTTAATTAAATACTTATCTATGTAAATATGTCTTTGACTAAATTACTTTTAGTAACTTAATTAATTATGTACAACAGGTCTCATCATGCAGTATTTACTTGTAGACATTTAATTAAATAAATTCAACTTAATGTTTATGTAAATTTTGTTGCGTTCTCTATTCATTTACAGCAATGACAGGGAGGGCAAATTATTACTTCGTAATCTTTCGAAATATAATCGTCCCCTGGAGATTAAATTTCAAGAAATGCTTAAATTAATGAATCAATGTGAACGTGTCGATAAACTAACTTATGCTTCTCGTAGTAGCACTGGCAAGTCTTCAGATGCAGCTGCCCCATCATCTAATTCACAAAATAGCAACGCTTTAAATTTGGCAGCCAATATATTTCCAAAGAGTCCCCTATCGATATTGAGCGGCATTATACCCGGTAAGTTGCCAGATATTTATTTTATTTTTGTCGACCCCCTTTTTTATCACAGAATTTCCAGGAAATACCAGTATTTACTTGAGAGTGGGGTTCTTTGGATGTTCTCATTTAATATGCTACTGCCCATAATCATCACTCAAATTCACACACAACATAATAAAAAATTTACGTTTTTTTTTAATGAAGCTTTCTGTCTCTCTTTTTCCTCATCTGTCTTTTCTGTTCTCACAAGTTTCAGTCAGTGCTGGATATCCACACACGACGCAATAAGTTTCAGGGTTGTTAAAGATGACGCTTTCTTCTTAACTGTATCTTTTTTCGAAGAAGCCAACACAATCTGTTAGCAGACATTATGACCTGAGTGTTTTTTCTCTTTGGTAAAAAATCAGTTTTAACTAAGCACGGTGTTGGCAACTGGCAGGGAGAGTGTACTTTCCTCTCATATAGCCGATCCCTTAGTTTTTTCATTGAAATAAGAAGAGAGAATAGATAAAGAAAGTATTACAACTTATAAAACACACAGAGAGAGAGAGAGAGAGAGAGTTATGAGGGCAGAAAATGATGATGTTTAAAATATAAGAATTGGAATGTTACAAATTATGGCTATGAAAACGAAGGATCTTATTTGATGTGCTGCTCAGATATTCCAAATAAACCGCTAAATCGTCCTGTGGCCCATAAAAAGAAATCGAAGATGTTCTAGTGCAGAGTAGAGGCAGGAGAGATGCCTAATCAATTCTTCTTTATAAGAAGTCTTTTAACTTTAATGACACGGCTTGCAGGACCGTGCATCAAGCCTTGTTTGAAAGTTGTTGCATCATCTGAACTCCACCGTGCTCCTGTTGCGATATTCTAATAAGAATGCAACAGCCTATAAATCACTGCCACCATGTGACTCCCCGAAGGTCCTCACCAATAACCGGTACAGACTTTGTTCTTTCTATAGTCCAACGCAGCCTTGAAAGCAGTTGTTGGTCAATCATCGAAATTTTATTGCCTTTCAGGAAGTCAAGACGATTATTGCCGTCTTATACCCCCAGAATCAAGAACTTTTAGGAGTCAAAACCCTTCAAGGCGACATGCCACAGCGGAGGTTCAGCCGAGACCGGATTAATCGCTGCAGTTAAGGATATTGATTCGTTAGACCTTCTGGTCTGAACAAGATACTGTAAGGCACCAGCAATTCGTCGTCTGTTAAGCCTGTCAGCAAGTGGGATCCAAGTGCGCTCCTGTGTCCTTTCCACTAAATAAAAGTGTCATCGAAACCTTGCCCATCTAATAAAAAATTGTGTTATTCTTGGTTTGAGGTACCTTTGCTGTAGGTACCTTTTTGAATTGTCCCCATTTGATATTCTTTTGAACCTTAATTAGTTTTTGAAACACTGCAGACATTTGAAGGTCTGACCTCTATTTGAAAGAATAAGAAATTGGTTGGACTTTATAGAATTGCAACGTCCTTAAGCACTATAAACACTTTACTGCAGTATTAAACAGCTTTATTTTGATCTTTGTAGTCAGTATCCACTACTCCATGTTATTGAGCCCTGGCCCATTTGTAAATTAACAAGTTGGATTTATTTTTAAGAATATTTTATTTACAGAATTTTTAATAATAATTAACAGGTACCAAATGGTGTGGAACCGGAGATATTGCTGAAACATACAGCGATTTGGGTACTGAAGTTCAAATGGATCGTTGCTGTCGTCAACATGATTTGTGTCCCGTCAAAATAAGGGCCTACCAATCGAAATACGATTTAACCAATGACTCCTTATACACAAAGTATGTAATTGACAAAACAGAAAAGAAAATATAAAATAAAATAAAATTTCTGATTTTTTTTATTTGTAGATCCCACTGTATTTGTGATGATATGCTATTTTCGTGTCTGAAAAAGACGAATACTTCAGCCTCTCAATTAATGGGTTCAATTTATTTTAATCTGGTGCAAGTGCCCTGTCTAACGGGTGCTAATAATAAATTTCAATTTAGAGCAGCCAAAGAAGGCTTCTAGGACAAATAAAATGTTTCTACCTTCTTCTTCTTCTACTTCTTAAAATTGAAGCTATAAATTTGTATATAAAATTTTATATCTAAAAGTATTTTTAATTTAATTAGTTTTATTCTTCCTATAAAGTAGCAACAAAAAAAATTGGACGAAAAAATAATTTGGAATTTTTTGTGTAACTTTTTGTTTTTTTTATTTTATTTTTTTAAAAAAACATTGTTTTGTTAAACTTTTTAACATTTTAAACAAAATATATTTATTTTTTAAACAAAATAAAGTTTGGTGTTTTTCCCCTGTTCTGTAAATTTGTGGATGGCATAGTAGAGTGATACAAAAATTTATTTTCTACAACCCTGTAATTCAAAAGTGTAGCAAACATGGCATTACATTAAAAAAAGTCACTGGCAACGCTGTTCGCTACAGATATCACACGTATACAAATGTTTACATCATTTTTTGCACTTTGGATGGATATTTCCATCATCAGTGATTGTCATTTGATGAATCAAATGATGGTCACTGTTCTTGTAGGTATAACTCTATAGAACACAAAAAAAAAAAACAAAAAGATACTGACAAGAGAATGTGTTAAAAGGGATAAGAAAAAAAATAATTACCTCGGCGTTTTAAAAATTTGTATTTGAGTTTTTTGTTAAAGAAGAGGCTTTTAAGTTGCTCGCCTCTTTTTGGTGAATCCAAATTCATTTTAAAAGTTGGTCAGTCAATTTAAAATATTACGGGGTATCCCATTAAGGCCAGGATTGACCATCATACTCAGTCGTACGATCTATCATAAATTGCATGTGCGCTCAAAAAGAATGATAGTGTGGATTAAAAGTGTATGTGTGTGACAGACTTTTTGACAGATCTGTACGATTTTATAATCTTTTGAAATAATTCATAAAATGATTTTTTCTATGCGATCAGAGTTGATTTTTTTTGAAGATGAGGAAAAAGCAACAACAAAATATTAAAAACATCTGTTTTTTGCATCTTTTTTGTATAATAAAGTGGTACGTATGACGCCATTTTGAAACGATTTTTAAAGTAGGACAGAATGCTGTCAGATTTTTGTGTAATTAAATCGTACGATTGTGTATGATAGTGAATCCTGGCCTTTAGAATTATTTGCTAACATTTCATTGGACAGCTGTTTAAAAATAAATGAGCTATCAGTTTACATTGAATGTAAATAAGAAGAAAATACTCTAGAAAAATTGTTAAATTGAAGTTTAAAACATAATATAAATTAAAAAAAAAAAAAAAAAAAAACAAATACAAATACATAACTTTAATACAAGAATGTGAGTGACTGCAGGTAAAATTCAAATTTACATCAGGGTTTGCAAGACGCATCTAAACCCTTGGAATCACCTGGGACATTGCTACTGATTAATTTTAATAAACTAATTTTTGTTTTAGATTCATCGGACAAATCTTGAACAAAATATCTTTAATAATTGTGATAAATTGTAAAGAGAATAGTAAAATTTATATACCAGCAGAATGAGAAGCACTTTGCAATGTTTACCTCAACAAACATCAAATAGAATCCCTGAGATAACTTTTATACGTGTAAATAAAAGTAATGAGCGCGTGGCGAGCTCATATATCAGGTGGTGCCAATGGCGAATTTATTGTTCTTCGCCGCTGCATTAAATGTTAAAATTCAAATTAAGAAAACTAATACGAATCAATGCTCAGGTGGCAGCGTAGGCGGTTTCAGTGATTCGCCTTGAAAAAAACTTAAGGTTAATTTCAAGGTGAAGCAATTTTTAGATGGCCGAAATGTCGAATTCGTTAATTTTCGCCGTTGCAGAGCACCACATTGACGTAAAAAATAGCTGACTAAACAAAAGAAAGCTGAAATAAATATATATCCTTTTGTTATTATATGGTATTTAAAATGAAGTTGTACCCAGTTGATTTCTTTCTCCTGTTTATGCAGCAATTTTTCACATTTTACTTTGATTTTGAAATTTAATTTTATAAAATTGAACATTTTTACACATTTAACTTATTTGAAAAATTTTAATTTTTGAAATTTTTTTAAAATTTTGACAACAACGGTAAACATAAACAAAACTCAGCTGGTCAACTGTAAATTAATTTGCCTTGGCTTATTTCTTATACATAGAGTTTGACAACGGCGGTACATGATTTCACCATGATTGAGAGTTTTCTTGAGATATTCAAAGCGAATAAATATACATTGGGAGCGATGGCGAATTCGTTAATTTTCGCCGTTAGCCTGAATGTCAAACTACATATAAAAAAATAGTATACAGGTTTTTTATATATGGAGTTTGACAGAAATATCTCAGGTGGCAGCGTAGGCGGATTCATTATTTTTTGCTAATAATTATTACTGTTAAACTTCATATACAAGAAATATATACAGAGTTTGTGTTTGACAGTAATGTTTACGGCGCAAATGAATGAATTTGCCTACGCTACTACCTGGTGATTGATTCGCCTCGATTACGTCGTGTAGATTTAATCAAAAGCCTTCAAGAATTTTTTTAAGGCGAATAAATATACCGTGTGAGCCAAGGCGAATCAATACCAGGTGGTCGCAATGGCGAATTCATTAATTTTGCTCAAAACCTGAAATGTCAAACGTTTCGGCGAAAATCAATGAATTCGCTATCAAGACCACCTAGTATTATTTCGCCATGGTGTGAGCGATACATATAAAAAAATAGTATACAGATTTTTTATATATGGAGTTTGAAAGTTAGGCTACCGGCGAAAATCTTTGAATTCGCCATCGCTCCTGCCGTATATTATTTCGCCATTGTTTTTTTTTTAATTTTACACTTAATCGAGTTAAAAAAAATTAGTAATAATTATTTATGAAAGTTTTTAAAATTTTATAAATTAATAATTATTATACAATACAGTTATTTAATTTTCTTTTTAACAAAATATTTATGTAAACAAAAAAAGTAAAATACTATTTTTTATATATTTTATATAATTTGGAAGAGTTTAACATAACTTTAGGGTTTTTTCTTAAAATTGAAGATAAATTTAAATATTATTAATAAAAATTAATATATGATTTTTATAAAAATAAATTTATGCAAGGAGACTGCTAAAATTAAATTTGAATTTAAAAATAATTTTTTTTTTTAACAAAATTAATTTAATTTATTTAGAAAATTTATTAATTTCGTAAAGACAACAAAAAAGTTTTAAAATATTTTTAATTTTGCTTAATAAAATTTGACTTAAAATATGCTCGCTACATTGGGTCCTGCTGAAGTGGTTGGCACTGGTTGTGTGGGTCTATCAATATCTTGATAACTTCTTTGCTGTGTATTTGCGGTGGGGAATACCGAACCTGTTGTACCGCCACGTGTATTAAATTCACGATATAATAAAATGACACTTATGGGTCTCAAGATGAGATTAATAATGGCAAATGTAATGGCCCAGGCATCTTTATAAAAAAAGAAAGGAAAATTGTTTATTATTTTTTGTTTTCTAAATTTGTTTTTAAAGACAAAGAGTTAAACTTACTCATTCCATAGGCGTGTATAGTGATGCTGACTATATCGAAAAATATGCTGCTGATATCAATGACTAGTGCCTGTAATAGAAATAATAAACAAATTATAATTAAATTTATTATTTAAATTCAAATAAGCTGAACGGAAAAATAAAAGGCTTGAGTTGTATAAAACAAATAAATTGTTAGAGTGTGTTTGTGTGTGCATAAAATTAAGATTTAAAAAATACAAGGTTTTTGCGTTTATTCAAAACAACAACAAAAATGTACATTTTAGAGCCTGTGAGTTTTTACCTAATTTAAAACTGAGGCAGTAGCCTAAACTGATGCCCTTATTCGTTTGATTCAATTTTCGCGATTTAGATTGTCAATTTAGTGTCTCAAGCTGGCAACACAGTTGTAGTTTTCATTGAGCGCGTGAGTTTTAAAATCGATAACTGGCCAGACTTCTTTTTTCGCCTTAGAATAGAAGTGATATCAAATAAAAGACACATCCTGCATATCTTTTCAGGAATGCATCTATCAAAACTGTATTTCAAAATAATCTTAGACCTAAATAAAAGTGAATATCAGTTCTTTATAGGGTTTCTCGTGATACTTCTTCTTCCTGTCTTTAAATTAATCACTTGAATTTTACGAAAATGAAATTAGAAAGGCTTCTTCATTTTTGTGATTTTAGTCATAATGAATGTGTTTTAAAGTGGATTCATCCATTTCGTCCAGACAAATTTTTTGCTCAAACAACATTTTTTTATATGTAGTTTGACATTTCTCTCAGAGAGTGAGAAAATTGATTTTGTTCAGACAACTCTCAGCTTGATTTCGTTTAATTTTAATTTTTGTCCGGACAAAAATAAACTGAGTTGCCACTAAAAAACTTTTTCTTCAATCTTTTTTTAATTTGTTTAAATTGAATTTTCACATTAATAAAATAAAATAAAATTGTGGCATTTCTTCAGTTTGTGTTCATAATAAAGAATAATTTTTCAATAAAATTTTTTTTACAAAATGGAGTGCAATGAAGTTGTTGGCCTCAAGCTTATCATGGAAATAAAAATGCCGGGAAAAGAATGCCTGTACGATATGAGCGATAGTTCATATCAAAATAATCACATAAAGCAAATCATTTGGACCACAATAGCTAATGCCATTGGAATTCACTCACCATCATTGAAGCTTATCTCAGGGACCAACGCGTGAAAATAGCTCATTGCTCTTTTTAGCTTTAATATTTATTTTTACTGCATATCTCTTTAGCATTTTTCTTTTAAAAAATATATTTTGCAAGTAAAAGAGCTTTTTGTATTCCAACAGCCATTTTTAGAAGGAATTTTCTTTTATTATTCAAGTTTTAATAATCAAAATGCCAAAATAATAAAAAGTATAAAATTTCACACCAAGAAAACACGTTTTAAAATCATATGGCAGCGTTGTTTGTCCGTATAAATTTTTCAAAATGGATGAATCGTGCTGCAGAACACTCTTAGTGAAAAAACTTTGTCCGGACGAAATGGGTGAACCACCTTTACAGTTAATAGTAGACAAATAAATTCTAGGGCGCAAAAAGTCGCTTAAACTTAGAATTTGGCGTCTTTTTTCCTTTTTGGATTATTAAAAAACAAAAAACGCCAACTATTTTCCTTGATCTCTTTTATTTTGCTCACACACTTTAGCTTTATGCACAAATAATTTTTTTTAAACGTTTCATTTAATGGTGCCATACCATTTGCAACTTCTGATTTCTTTAATAGGCTAGTAAAATCGTCTAGATTTGTCTAATATAAAAAGATATGGCAAGCTTGTTTTGGAAGTTTCTTTTATACTTATATTTCTGTATGTTTCAGTATGAATAACTCAAAACAATTTTTTGCAAACAAAACTGCAACGAAGTTTACTACTGTAGATTAGACTTGAGTAGTTCATAAGCGAACTAGTTCATTTAAACGTTTCCGTAGATTGAACTAAGTGAACTAGTTCATACTTTTAAGTTTACCTAGTTCATTTTTGAACTATAATTTGTTTTTGAACTACCACACAAGATAAACTAGAATCCATGTCTGAGTATCCTTGTTGACTATTTCGGACATGAAATTAGTGCTGCCATACATTTTATTAAATATTCGTTACAGTAATGCTATGGTGTTGTTGCCATCATATTTTGAAAATACATTTTGACTTTTTTTTTCTTTAAAGACAATTAGCACTCCAGGCAACAATGCCTATTTAATTAGTGTGTAACCGTGCTACATACTTTAGGAAAGGGATAGAGGAGAGAAAAGAGGAGGTGGTGAAAGTATAGCCAATTTATTAGTTATTTTACTTCGCCGACGAATACGCTATGAAGAAATACCAACGAAGGAGGCTGCATGTTTTAATGTTAATTCTGAATATGTATTTATACCATTAAACAGAAAAAAAAACATTTTTAATTTTTTGTTGTCGCAGGGGTTGAACACTGGCCAACCAGATTTTTAGTCAACGTGCTTACCACTTAACCACAGCAGCCTCTAAAAGTGAAAAGACACTAAAGGCCTCATTAGTCTTTACTTTCTGTTGCTGTTGTGTGCCGTGCCGTTCTGCTTTTTAAATTATTGTAATTAGTTTTTCTGTAACAACAAATCAGCCGTTTATAATAAACAAAGAAAACACAATACACAACACAACAAAAACAACTACAATTACAATGACAAAAATGGTTTGTTTACAATTTTGCACTTACACTACGAAGCAACTTTCAAGTAACTTAACGTTGAATTCTATTTTCTACTGATTAGAACCGAACAGAACAGAACGTCAAAGTAATAACAAACCACAAATACGTATTTTCCATTTAACAGAAATTGATCAGCTGATTCGTCACGGAACGGAAAGTAAAGACTAATTCTGCCTTAATATAAATAGAAAAACGTACAGTGCAAAGACGCTTTTCTCAAAGAGATTTGGACTAAAGAGAACTAAATGTGAACTATAAAATTGGAACTAGTTCATTTTCAAAATTTTAAACCAAAAAGAGCGATCATTAAATTGATCTATATGGCGGAAGTCTACTGTGGATAGCAGAACTTATTTCTTATTGCTAATCTTAATGCATGGAATTTTTTTCAGTTACTTATTGTATCACAGGCGATTAACTCATTTTAAAAATTTGCATAGAAAAAACTAAAAAAAAAACTGAGTGCTTTTTTTAATATAAAATACAAACAGCAGATTATAATTACTTTTTTATTAATAGAAATTTGTCTAAGCTAAGACTTGAGTAAGTAGAGTTTGATCCAATTAACCAGTTTATTTCTACTGCCATCAACACCTTCCACTGCGATTTTTATAACTTTTTCAATTTAAACTTTTTTTGGAGTGGTTACTGGGGTATTTTTTTTCTCAGAGTTGGGATATAGTTTGGCATGCTTCTGCATGCAAAGTGAATGTTTTACATTCATTTAAATGAACAATTAGTTGATTTTTAAAATAAGATTACTTCAGTTTATCCATTTGTGTTTCTTAATTAATCTCATCGTCATTTTATTCCTTTAAAAAATGTCTAAGTTGTTCTTAGGCCAATATTAATCAAAGAAACTCTTCTATCGATTTACTATTTTTTATTTGTAAAGTAGCGTGTTTTTAGCTTTTTAGAACAAACGAAGTGTTCATTTATGCCAGCAAAATATATTTTTAAGCACTATTTCCAATAGAAATGAATTTAAAATTGATTTAAGTTCTTGTGCGTGCGAAGTCAATTGAGCGACGTCCATCTGTCCGTCCGCGTAAGTGTTGAAATCAACTTTGCCAAGGCACTAGATCAGCTAGAGAAAAATTTAAATACGCCAATCGATTAGACATAGTTTCGATAATTTTGCTATTGACAAGCAGCAAGATCGGTCCATGTCCTCCGAGACAGTGGACAAAACACCACGCCTGCCTCTTATTTTTCCATATAATTTGGAACAATGAAGTAACTTCAATTAGAAAAAATAAATATATGGGATGATAGATGATAGATAATTAAAAAAACAAGAAAAAACATAAAGTCCAGATTTACACTATGCAATTTTTTGAGGCATTTTTTTCTCAATTCCTTATTTAAATTGCAGCGATATGCGTTATTTAAAAATGAACATAAGCAACAGTAACATCTTCTCAAAATTTCAGCAATACCATATTGCTTACTCTTCTTGCTTCACCAACAAAGAAAAATTTCATGCAAGTTTCATGAAAAATTGCATAGTCTAAATGCGGTAAAAGTTTAAAAATTGGCGCTCGCCCATATTTCCCGAGTTACGGGCCTCTGAAATTTTCAAAAAATCAATATGGGTATCATTTTAAAGCTTTGAAGAGATCTTTCAAAAATTAATAAAATTTTAAAAAAATGCTTAACCCATTTAGAGCCGATGGCATTTTTATGTAACCTTTAATTTTTATTTTTTTATTCTCTGTCACGTCACTATTTGGTTTTTTTTTTTGGATTTATTTCACTAAACTAGATTTACACGAATGAAAAAGGGCTATATAAGACTTGGCATAGCCGAATATAGCACTCTTGCTTGTTTAATATGTATAAAAACCTTCGATATTGTTAAAGTTGTTTTTGCTACGGAGCTTCTTATGGCAAATGACGTACAAAAGGGACTTTATTGACAACACACGGTCACAGTATGTTCCAAGAGCACTTGCGTAAATGCCACTAAATTTTGTTAATGTGGCGTTAAATTCACACCTTTGACTTTCGAAAAGTTGTGCATTTGTTAGTAAAGAGACTTCGAAATGACATCATGTGACCAAAAGTGAGCAACTTAATCCAGGAACGTCGACCATCCAGCACCAGCATAATGAGAATTTTAAACAAAGATTTTAAAATAATCGCCTTCAAGCTACAATTAACTTGGAAACTGAAGGCAAACATCCATTCATCCATTTTATTATAACTTTTCAGTTTGGACCTTAAAGAAGCTTCAATTAAACAAAGTGTTTGACTGAATTATCATTTGTTCTGACCAGGCGCTATGTCAAATTTGCCACATTTGCGAAGAGGAAAAGTCTCACATCATTCTCGAAAAACCAAGACCTCCATAGAGAGAGACAGTTCGATGGAGATATTGGATTGACCGTTCCTTTATGCAAATTGAGGCTGCTGTAGTCAAAGTGGTAAGCACGTTGACTACAAACCTGGTTGTTCAGTGTTCAAATCCTGCGGCAATCAAAATACAAAAAATGTTTTTTTCTGTTTAATGGTATAAATACATATTCAGAATGAACAAAAAAAAAACGTGCAGTCTCCTTCGTCGGTACTTTCTCATGGCAGATTCGCCGGCGAAGTAATATAACTATCTATCTTTCTCCTTTCACCACCTGTCTTATCTCTTATCTATCCCTTTCCTAAAGAATGTAGCACGGTTACGAAAAATAACTAAATAGGTTTTAATGCCTGAAGTGCTACTTCTCAAAAAAAAAAAAAAATGCTGCTAAAAACGCTTTTTAAATTAAGACCCAGCACTTCAGAGCCATGTTCGCGGTATTTTGTGATCAGAAGATATAAACATGAATAATCTTTTGCTTTAAAAAGATAGCGCTCTCTATATCACAGTTCATCATGCAAACGCTTTTTTAAGCACTAAGTTCGGTTATCGCATTATAAGCCGCCTTCTTAACATCAGCTGACCATCTCTGAGATACGCTTTTACCCTTTTAGACTTTTTCTCTGTGGGCAGCCACTTAAGGCCAATAAACAGCAACGGTGTTCGGACCTCCCTGAATAACACACATTACCATCAACTTTCATTTATTTATTCATAGTTCTTTCAGACTATTTTATTTTTACTTCTCATTTATATTTTCCAAACCCAAAAAAAAATAAAAATAAAATTAATCGTCCTTAAAAAGAATTTTTAATTTTCTACACAAATAATTTATCACTTCAAGCAATTAATTTTAATTATAACAAGTGTTTTTTTATTTCTTTATGTACGAAATGGTGTAGAGCACTTAAGGAAGAGAAAAGAAAAGAAACCCAAACTCTAGTCGTTTATAAAAACATAACGGTAAAAATAAAGTTGTGATTGCGTGAGCGATTATTTTTTTGAAAAATGCTTTGCTCGCGTCTTAATGTAAAAAAAACGAAAACAACAACAACAGCAAAAACAAATAAATAAATAATAAAATAAAGTTAAAAGCAGACCATGATTTAGGCCAAAGTTCAAATGCTTTTGAATTTTTTCTTCAAAAAATGTTAAAAGAAATGAACAAAACGATATTTAATAGTAGCGGCCGGCATCATGAATTTTGGCTTTTTGTTTGCCACACGGTAAAAAGGTCAAAGTGGAGTAATAAATTACGACACTTTTCTCTTTTTAAGAAAAAACAAAAAAGAGAACATAATGACCAGGACGCTTGTTGAAATATTAAAATAAAGTTTATGTGAAAAAAACGCAATAACGAAACGTAATAAACGAGAATATTTCTTTAATGTTCTGGCTATAAAAAATCTCCCAGCAAAAAAGGATAATGAACTACACGAAATGTGACATGAGAAAATAATAAAGATGTAAAAGATTTGAATTTCCTTTATGCGTTAGAAGTCATAAAATATTAAGGCATGACTTCATTTGCTGGCGTGTAAAGGTTTGTGGCAAATACAATTATTAAAATGGACAACTGTTTCAGAAAGAAAAAGTAAAAGGTATTTATTCTTTTAACAATCAATAATTAAAATAATAAATTGCATGGTTTTTCTTGAATAATTCAAGCAACAAATAGTAAATTCTTATAAAATGCAACCCTTATCCACGGCATAATAAGGAATGGATTTTTAGGAGGTAACTCGGTCTCTGTCATATCTGTCGACTTCCATTTTATATATAGACTTACGTATGCAATCGAAATTTTCACAGGGGAATCTTAGTTTTTCAAAATTACTGGGATACAGACGAATGTGCAAAAAAAAAACTGACGGTATCTAGATAACGATACCTAAAAGAGATGAGAAAGACCAATCTGACAGTTTGGCAAAAGAAAATTAGGTTCCAAAAGAACAGATTTCGATCAAAGAGACTAACGAACATGAACTCAAAGTCAATAATATTCCCTCCTCCTTGATGCCATTGCGTCTGGGGTATAAGGCAGCCCTACCCGCCTGTTCTTACAGGACTTGACACTGTCAGATAATAAATTTTCAAAGTCTAAAAAATGCTACCACGAGAACCAATAGCCTGTTCCGGTTTGTTGGACAAGCCCTTTTGGTTGTGATTCAGATTATTGTCTCAGGAAAGATACTTACAAACAAAGTGCAAACTACAAAAAGCGAGCTTTTCCTAAGAGCAAATATGAAAAAAAACACCACCTTGCAGACGTAAAATTACACCACTTTAAACATTCTGAATAAAACAAAATACCAAATCCACGGGTAAGCTAGTTTTTTTCATTTAACACTTTAGCATTTTAATAGAACGAAAGCTTGCTTTTCACGAGGAAAAGTATAAAAAAAAAAACACTTTCCAAAAGAAAAATTACGCGACTCCAACTATTTTAAGCAGAAAAAATAAATAAAATAAAATACAAAATCCACGGGTAAGGCAGTCTCTTAAAAAGACTTTATTTGATTAACACTTCTACTATATTTTCACATTAGGAAAGTGTGCTTTTCAAAGAAATGACAAAGTAAATCGCCTTCCCGTCGAAAAATTACACGACTTCAAACATTTTAAATAAATTAAAATCCCAAATCTACGGGTAAGCTTGTCTTTTATAAAGCCTTTTTCAGTTAAAAACTTTAGCATTATACAAGTACGAAAGCTTGCTTTTCACGAGGAAAAGTATAAAAAAAACACTTTCCAAAAGAAAAATTACGCGACTCCAACTATTTTAAGCAGAAAAAAAAAATAAAATAAAATACAAAATCCACGGGTAAGGTAGTCTCTTAAAAAGGCTTTTTTTGGTTAAAACTTCTATATTTTCACATTAGGAAAGTGTGCTTTTCAAAGAAATGACAAAGTAAATCATCTTCTCGACGAAAAATTACACGACTTCAAACATTTTAAACAAAATAAAATCCCAAATCCACGGGTAAGCTTGTCTTTTTTAAAGACTTTTTCAGTTAAAAACTTAAGCATGTTACAAGAACGAAAGCGTGCTTTTCATGAGGACAGGTATAAAAAACCAACCAACATCCAGGCGAAAATTACAATATAAAATACAAAATCCACGGGTTAGCTGGTCTTTTTAAAGAATTTATTTATTCAACACTTCTGTATTTTTATGTTAGGAAAGTGTGCTTTTTAAAGTAAAGACAAAGTAGGAAAACCAGCTTTCCGACGGAAGATTATACGGCTTCAGACATTGTAAACAAAAAAAAAAAAAAAAAAAAAAAAAAAAAAAAAAAAAAACCACGGGTAAGCTAAACTTTTATTAAGACTTTTTTCAGTTTAAACTTCTGTATTTAAATATTACGAAAGTTTTATTTTTAAAGTAAAGTATAAAAACTATCTTCCCGGTGAAAAACTACACGGCTTCAAACTTTGTAAACAACAATTAAAATAAAAAAAATACCAAAACCACGGGTAAGCCATTCTTATATTAAAGCTTGTTTCAATTTAAACTTCTGTATCTTATAAATACTCGCTGCCAGTTTAATAAACGCTGAAGTTTAATAAACTCATTAAAAGACCTTTTAAACAAATAAGAAAAAAAAACAAATTTCATTGACACAAAAGAGTCCAGCGTATATTCCCAAGAACATTCAATCAAACCCTTCATTTACTTTTTTTTACAGAGAGTTTGAAATTATTGGCTTCATTTGTTTTGTGACAATTGTTAACACGGGCATTTAAAACTAAAACTTACCGTTTGTATGGCTTCAATGGAATCCTTGCTATGCATTGTCCACATCATAGAAATCATAAAGAGAAAATTATAAAATTCATAGGCTCCATGACCCCACATGCCCAGCATGGCATTCGATACAAAAAGAAAATGTACAAAAGCCACGCACTGTAAAAGAGATTTTAAAAATAAAAATTAGAAAATACAAAATAAACAAAAAATTAAATAAAATAAAATCAATTAGTAAATAAATTAAAAAAACACCTTCACTTGATTTTCAATTTTCAACATGCTGACTAACATCTAGAACTGTAATAACTTGACTAAGTTAGCAAAGCAACGAGTCAACCCCAACAAACAACTTAAATAATACAAATTCAATACTCAATATACTTCAGGGAAGCCATAGAAAAAAAAACCTTAAATAATCAAGCCACTACACAATACTCGTAAACAGCGTCTAAATCTAAACTCACTAAGCAGGGGATCTTAAAATATAAACAAACAACAAATTAAAAACAAGATGAATTTGAGAGGAAAAATATGAGACATTATTTCTGTTTACTAATAGATACGCGAAGAGGATGTGTCAACACTTGTTTGTCTCTGTGTGTTTTTAAGGTGTCTGTCTATTAGTTCTTTGTCGTATTTGAATGAACAAGTTGTGGTTTAATTTATATTTTATTTCATGTGCTTATGCATGCGAACACGTTCATGGATCCAAAACATCTGCATTCTGTTGCAAGTGAAGGTTAAAAAGATTTTAAAAACAAAAATTATTATTTTTAATTTTTCTATTACGTTTACGTAGGGATAAGAATAATCATTTAATTAAACTGACAATGAACTATTTTTCGGTTAAAAAATACGTGGATTTACTACGTTTACACGCACGTTATTAACAAATAAAAATTATTTGCAATTATTGACACCGCTGCTTAAAAAGCGAATTGCAAACTAAAATATTTCCCTTTTAAATTTAAACTTTAAAAATCGTGCTGATTATCCCGACCGAATTATTAAAATCACCGATATTGACTAATGAAGGTGAAAGCACGTTTCGATGGCCATTTCGCTACCGCTTACTTTTAACTGTGTAAAAGAGCCGAAAAAAAGTCAGCCGTATACAGTGGATAAAGAAAAATAAAATCAATGTTGATTATTGTTGTTTTTGCTTAAACTTTGATTTTTGTCTTTACTTTATTTTTTGGACAAAAATCTTTAGTTTATTTAAAATGGAAGTGAGAAGTTTCCTGAAGAGCTAAGTAAGCGGTAGCGAAATGGCCATCGAAACGTGCTTTCACCTTCATTAGTCAATATCGGTGATTTTAATAATTCGGTCGGGATAATCAGCACGATTTTTAAAGTTTAAATTTAAATTAAAAAATATTCCCGTGATTTAAAAAGTTTTAATTATTAAATTGCAAGTGCCCGTGTAAAAAACAAAAATAAATTATCATAGTGTTTTATGATATTTTATTGTTGTTTTCATTTTATTTTTCAACATCTTTTAACTGTGTAAAAGAGCCGAAAAAAAGTCAGCCGTATACAGTGGATAAAGAAAAATAAAATCAATGTTGATTATTGTTGTTTTTGCTTAAACTTTGATTTTTGTCTTTACTTTATTTTTTGGACAAAAATCTTTAGTTTATTTAAAATGGAAGTGAGAAGTTTCCTGAAGAGCTAAGTAAGCGGTAGCGAAATGGCCATCGAAACGTGCTTTCACCTTCATTAGTCAATATCGGTGATTTTAATAATTCGGTCGGGATAATCAGCACGATTTTTAAAGTTTAAATTTAAATTAAAAAATATTCCCGTGATTTAAAAAGTTAAAATATTTCCCATTTTTAGTATAAAAATGATAATTAATTGGTAACACTACATTTGTACAGTTAGATAATAGGGGCCTTATCATGGAAAACTTTAAAATATGCCAGGTGGCAACATTATACTCATATTTGCAAATTTGAATGAGAGTTCACGTACTCTTTTTGTACTTAAATGTCTTCTTTTGTCCAAGTCTGGTGCATCGTCTGTATTAATGTCAAATGCCAAAGTGCTTCTTATGCAAAACGAAGTCAATTGAGCAATGTCCATCTGTCTGTCCGTGTTAGTGTTGAAATCAACTTTGCCGAGGCACTACTTCAGATAGAAAAAATTTAAATAAGCCAGTCGCTCAGACATAGCGTTGAAAGAGGCGCTCTTAAAAATTAGCTAAATCGGTTCATGTCCTAAAAGACAGTGGGCAAAGCACCACGCCTACCTCTAAATTTTTCTTTATCATTTGTAACAATGAAGTAACTAACTTCTATCAGAAAAACAAATATATTGGGCGATAGAAAATTAAAAAATAAGATAAAAACCTCAAGTGAAACAATTGGCGCTCGCTCATATTTTCCGAGTTATGGACCTCTGAAATTTTCCAAATTTTTTAAGTATCAATATAGGTATCAATTTAAAGATTTTGAAGAGATATTTAAGGAAATACTAAAGTTTTTTAAAAATGCTTAACCTATTAAGAGCCGATGGCATTTTTATGTATTTTTTTTTTATTCTCTGTCAACTCTTTATTTTTGATTTTTTTTTTTAATTGGAGTTACTTCACTTAACTAGATTTAGATAAATGGTGAAGGGTGTATAAGAATTGGCAGAGCCGAATATAGCACTCTTACTTGTTTTTTTTTTTAATTTTTTTTTTATTTTTTTAAATTTAGAATTCATTATTATAATCGAGCCTAAAGAGGCCATATTTGCATTTTATTTATTTATATTTTTTCTTTAGAGATATATTTTGTTTATTATTAGTAGATTATTAACTTTTTCATAAAATTTAGCTTAATTAAAAATTAATAATTTTTTGTAAAAAAAAAACTATAATTTTAATTTAAAATACTGATATTAAATTTTTTTCACCAAATGAGAATTACACAAGAAAAAAAATTATTTTTTTTTAAAAAATTGTAGTTTTTATTTGTTTTTAAATTATTTTAAAATTTGATATTTTTTAAAAATAATTCTAAAATGAAGTTAAAAAGTAAAGTGTGTCCCCACAGAAACAATATTTTTACCTATTTTAATTAATTTATTTATTTCTTTGAAACTTTTATACGTGGACTGTTAAAATTTGCACAGTACACTCTGTACACTCCCGCTAAAATAACAAGCATAAAAACTAAAATTAAATCTTGAAAGGTGCTGAGTCTGAACACAATGTAACGATAATTTGTTGAAGTGGCGGAACGGCATCGAATTAAAATTAATATTATTTTCGTTGCGGACTTTTCCAGCAGGAAATGAGTGAGAGAAACTTATGCATACACAATTACCTACTAACACATTTGCAATAACTTTATACTGAAACAGCGTTGCCGTTGTACGGCTTTTCGTATTAAATTTAAATTATTTTTTTGTTTGTTTATTAAATCCATGTTTTTACTCAAACTTGATTAGCAAAGTTCCAAATGCCGATTATAAAAAGTTTTGTAATTAAATCTGTTTCAAAAATCAAGCAAAATTCATTAAAAAATGTCACTGGTAACACTGTTAGATCAAATGATGGTCACTGTTCTTGTAGGGTTCTTATTCTTTCATTTTTTACACTCTTTGTTTTTATAATGTTGCCATAGTTTTTAAATAATTGGCGATGTTCACAACATTATTGTAAACAAAATACTAATATGATTTTCAAGTTTATAAATTTTTGTCATAAAATAAAATTAATCAAACGTGGCTTTTACCAAATCAACAATTTTTTTAATTCAATTCAATTTTTTTACTGCCATTATAAAACATTTAACACAAACAGAAAATTTTTTAGAAAATTTTATAAAAATGTATTTGTGCATACATTTTTATTAAATTAAAAATTAATAAAAATGTGAACAAAACTTGACAGTATTGCCGTCGCCTTCTTCCGTTGTATTATATATATTTTTCTCTCCTGCAAAGAGAAATCGCACGGGACCGCAATTATTGTGTTCAGACTCTAAGAATGAATAATAAGCAATTATAACGGAACTCTTTGTATGTGAACTCGTTAAGCATTTTCAGACATTTTTAAGTAACGCACTTGGATAAGCCATCTAAATAAACCTTGAATTAGATTTTATAACATTAAAAGGTTCAGTGCGATCTCTTTTTTAAACCGATCATTACTATGATATGCAAACAATCAAACAATAGTAACTGCTGAATCGCCTGCTTCATGCTTTCTCTACTGGGTTACGAGGGCTGCTATATATATTTCTGGCCTGGCAACACTGAGTGCTGCCAAGTGCAATCTGGCATTTCCATTGGAAAGTTTGTCATTTTTAAGCATAATCGTACTCAAAACGTTTTGACGTACGACCATTATTTGTGTTGTTTACAGTGACTTGAAAAAGTTAATATAAAAAAAAAAAATGGATTTAACTTGTGCACATTTTCGTGCCATCATTTTTCACAACTTTTGACCTGGATTATCACAAGAGTGCATTGATGAACTTAAATCTTTGTATGGCGATGAAGCACCATCCTATAGCACTGTGAAAAATTGGTATAATGAATTTAATCGTGGCTGAAGCTCGCTCAAAGACGATTTCCGTGAAGGTCGTCCAAAAACGGCTGTTGTGCCAGAGAACATAGATGCCGTGCGTGAACTCATAATGCAAGATCGACATGCGACATACCGAGAGATAGAGACATCCTTGGACATTTCTTCCACCAGCATACGTTCGATACTGCATGAACACCTGGCCGTAAAAAAGGTTTGTTCTCGTTGGATCCCGCACAATTTGAAAATCGCTCAAAAAAAGGCTCGTGTCGATTGGTGCAAAGAAATGTAGCAAAAATACGATTGCGGTGCTTCAAAAGACGTTTATAAGATCGTCACAGGTGACGAATCATGGATCTATGCGTATGAGCCCGCAACGAAACAACAATCGACCGTGTGGGTTTTCAAAGACGAGTAAAATCCAACGCAAGTTGTTCGTGGAAGAAGCACTTCGAAGCAAATGGTCGCCTGTTTCTTCGGCAAAATTGGTCATGTGGCGACTGTTCCGCTTGAGCAACGTAGGACGGTCACTTCTGAGTGGTACACTACAATTTGTTTACCTGCAGTCACCGGAGAAATTCGAAAAACCAACAAGAGAAGACGAATCATTGTTCACCATGACAATGCGAGCTCTTACACATCGGCTCAAACCAGAGCGTTTTTGACCGGCCAAAACGTCGAATTAATGGGTCATCCGCCGTACAGCCCTGACTTGGCACCTAATGACTTCTTCTTGTTTCCGCACATCAAGAAAAAAATGCGTGGTCAACGATTTTCCTTGCCAGAAAAAGCTGTTGAAGTGTTCAAAAACCATGTTTTAGAGGTGTCTCAATCGGAGTGGAAAAAGTGCTTCGACAACTGGTTTGTGCGCATGCAAAAGTGTATAAATCATGCTGGAGAATACTTTGAAAAACAATAAAACCATTTTTGATTATAAATATTCGCATTTTCACTTTTAGGCCAGAAATATAGAGAGCAGCCCTCGTAATAAAAAATTATCAAGAAAATAAATTTAATTTTCTGTTGTTAAAATTAATATTTAATAAAAAAAAACAAAATACAAAAAACAAAAAAAAACAAATAAAATGAATTATTTCTAAAACAAACCAAACAACAACAACACAAGTGAATTTAAACATTTGGACAACAGAAAATATTTCCCAGAAATAAATAGCTTTCATACAATTGAGCACACACTTTAAAACGGCGGTGGTGTAGCAATTAAATACCCCAAATTAGAATTTAAAAAAAAGAGGTCAAATCAAATATAAATGACTGTAAATGCTTCTGGTCAACGCTGCGAACATTAACAAATGCGAATAAGTGAAAATTTAAAAAAAGAGGGGGTATGGCAAAAGGAAAGAGGGGAAATAATATGCACTCAAAGAATAAATAAATAACGCACTTTTTAATGATCGATAAACGGCTGACAGACTAATTGTTTTATATGAAAGCCACACAATACAAATCGTTTAATAAATTAGTGGCGAATGTTCATACAATACGCCCCACATTGATAAGTAAAATTTAAAAAAAAAATCATTTGGAAATTATTTTCCAAAAAAGAAAAAATTACAGTTTAAAGCAATAACAACAATTTTAGTTTTAGTATTTACCTTAACGCGCACAAAGGCAGATCCCATTAATTCGTTGATATCTGTCATAATTGTCATAAAATCAAAACAGCAATGATTTGTGTGTGTGTGTGTGTGTGTGTGTGTGTTTGTGTTTTGTTTTAAAGTCTTATTTAAATTCTTTTGTTGTTTAATGATGCTGTGAATGATGATTTAACTTTTATCTATGTTGTTGTTGTTATTTTGATAAATTTTTTTCTCTTTGCGATTTTTTTATTAAAATATAAACCCAATTTTACGTTTTAACTAACAGCTGGTTTTATTTTTCAATTTTTTTTTAATCCTCTTGTAAATCTCTTTTTTATTTTTGGCTTGAAACAATTAACAACAAATTACTAATAAAATTTGCACAATATGTTTTAATTTGTTCTTATTTTTTTTTTATAAAATGCAAATTCTATTAAAAAACACAATATTAACACGAAACCAAAACGTCACACTGTTAAATTTATGCCAGTAAAACACGAAATAAAAAACAACAAACTTCTCACTAAAGAAAAACACACTTGTTGTTAGGCCGCTGAGTGAGAACTAAACAGAACCGTATTGAATTGAAATGGCTAAAGTAAACCAAAATAGAAAGTTTAATACAAAGCAAATAACGAATATAAAACGGAATAGTAAAAAATGTCGTAATCGCAAGTATTGAAAAAAGTAAAAAAAAAGAGTTTTGTGTGTTTGTTTGGCATCTCGCAGTAACACAACGTGGGGGTTATAGCGGTAATAGATTCCATTAAAAGTATTAAATCACTTCATTAGATGTTTATTAGAAATTGGGGAACTAAAGAGAAAAAGAACAGATCATGTTGCGTTCATATCGAAATTTTAAGAGTTTAATCGACAAATTACAAAATAAGTTACAAATAATGCACAGAAATCTGGTAACCTTAGTTAAAATAACATAAAAAAACACAAAAAAAAAAAAAATGGCCTTAAAAAATTTCTTTTATATTTAAAAATAATTTTTTAACAATTGAAAAAAACGGCAATTTAAAGAATACTATTAATGTAAAAACAAAAAAATTTTTTTTTCACCAGGTCAGGAGATGACCCCTACTTATGCAATGTATTGTGCCAGAACTAGGAAATTAGGTTGTGTGAAGGGGGACAGAGGGTGTAGTGCTTGTGGGCATTTGATTTGAATCTTTGCACATTGAAAGTGGCAGGAAAGACCTCTGCAGGGAGTTTATTACACATACGAACTGTTCCGCTAAGAAACTAATTTTCTCTGTAATGCGTAGTGCGATTCACTGGCCAATCGACCGCAAAGAAATGCGCTCTTGATGCAGAGCGCGTTGCGCGTATAAAATTGGTTTTCAGGAACAAGTTCCCTGATTTCATAAGACCACAATCCGTTGTAGTAACGATAAAACAGTGAAACACACCCCACATTACGTCGATGCTCCAGTGAGTCAATAGAGCTGGATACCCTACTATCACCGATGAGCTTTTTCGCTCTCTCCTTCACGCGGTCGAGTAAATTCAAAATAGACTTTGAAGCACCGGTCTATACACGAGAGTTGTATTCCACTTTCGGTCTGATAAAGGTGACATAGATAGCAAGGAGATCAGATGGAGTGAAGTCTTTCTTACACCGTTTCAGAAAATGCTTCTTTTGCAACATGAAAAATATTCTTGTTCTAACGATCATTGCATTGAATTTTCATGCCAAGAACATCGAGAGCTTCTGATTCTTTAATATATATATATATCGCCCATAACTAGAGACGAGGTAGCATATTCAGCAGTACGCCTGTGCGAAAGCACACAGCACTGGGTTTTATGAGCGTTAAACTAAAACCCTGTTCGCCAGGCCCCATTCGGAAATTTCCAAAAGGTCTCGATTAAGGCTACCGTGCATGTGCTTTCTCATAGCCCCAATTTCGCGAAGGCTTTGTCTATTGCAAAACGAAAATGTATGGCAAATGATACTGTCATCTGCAAAAGAATAGATAAGGTGGGAAGTCTGACGTGGAAGGTCATGAAGAAAAATAAGAAATAAGTACCCCTGAATTTACCTTGAACTCGTTTGATGAGATCCAATTCTTAACAACTCGTATAGTGCGATCCCTGAGAAAGCTCGATATAAGTCGAGTGAAGCTATTACCGATCCCAAAAGCAATCAGTTTTGATATGAGTGCACCATGCCACACTTTATCAAACGCCTTGGAAATATCTAAATCCACTACCTTACTTTCGCCGAAATGGTGAATGAAATAATTAATAAGAATATATTTTTCAGTGATTTTTAAGTTAAATACATTTAATTATAACAGCAGCTAAGTATAAAAAATTTGGGCTTTTACGTGTTACTTTTTTAAGAGTAATAGTACTGATTAATTTAATATATGAACCTTTAGTTTTGTATATCATTTTTTATTTTAAAATTTAATTTTATAAAATATACAAATTTTTTTAATTATTTGAAAATTTTTATTATTAAAATTATTTTATTTATTATAATTATTTTTACTGTTGAAAACAACGATGAACATAAACAAAACTCAGCTGGTCATTAACACCACCTGTTAATTAATTCGTCTTGCTTATATCTAAAAACTAATTCTATTTAATACCTTCAACAGTTATGATCAGTTTTTTTAGTTTAAAATAATAATTAAGCTTAATAAATAAAATAAAAATTTACTCGTAATAATTACGTTCCAAATATTATCGAAAAATACGTTATAATTATAAAGTGCTTGGTTTGCCATTGTTATTATTATTTTATTTCAAAATTTGTTATTTTCAAACTTGCGATGACTTCGTGTAATCTTGTATGATTGCTTAAATACAAAGTAAAGAAGTACATTTATGTATTTCCTCTTAACTGCAATAAAATTTTGAGTTTAGTAAACTTTGCACTATAAACAGCAAGCAAATTTATTAATTGTAAGTAATAAACTCACAAAAACAATAAATGTTTATAGTGCTGCCATTCATTATATATTTTTAGTGTTTTCGGCAACCAGGCAGTGTTACCAATTAATTATTAATTTCGATATCCGGTAACAATAAAAATGGATAATCAGGTATGTGATGGAAATCGATCAATTTGAAAACAATTCGTTTTGAGATAAATTTTAAACAAAAGTAAAGAAGTTACTCAAAAGTAATTGCAGAAACTGAATGGAGAGTTATTGAAATATATATTGAAGGTATTAAAAAAATGAAAATAGTAAGGATATCGCAACCATTTACGGTTTTAAGTCGTCTCGATTTCGAAATCGATTTCCATCACATACCTGAATATTTTATTTGCGATTTGCCGTTTTGTAATACTGTTGGATAAAACCTAATAGAAACCATTTTATTTTAGACGACAAAACTCTTTTTTTAAGGTAGAGAAATTTAATTAAAACTACAACAGTATATTTCAGTAGAGAACGAAGCTTATTTATTTAATATTGCAGTGAAGCAAATTTCTGCTACTGAACTGAAATTATCTCATAGTAATTTTACATACAAATCTATTCGCTTTCAAAATCAAAATGTAACCGACATGGTTTTTATGCAGATATTTAAAAAAACTAGTGAATTTCTTATTACTGCTCGTCCAACCCAAGTCAACTGAATGCTAACTGCTTAGTAAGGCTTTGTTCATATACACAAATTTTATAGAAGAGCGATGGCTTTAAGCTAATTTAAAGCAACGAAAGAAATTGTACGGTTTTCTTAAGGTTCCTATAATATCGTCTTTTACTTCTGTTGGTTCTACCACCCGCAGCCGGTTATCCACACAATCTGCATCCACACGTGCCCATACTATAGTTTCCGCCTGAGGTGATAATTTCTGGCGTTCAACGGCAAATAGCTTCCTTACTGGGGTTCTGCTCTCATAACCTACATCCAGGGGTATCTCTACATTACGTCAGATCATTATTTACTCGCCCATGTGCAGGTTAATACCGTTGGCTATCATGAAGTCTGCACCAATGATAACTTCATCCACTCTGTCGGCGACAACAAATACATGGTCAACGCTGATGTCTGCTATAGTTAGTCTTACCCTGGCTCTTCCATAGACAGTAGCTAGGTCTACTTTGCTCTATTTCATTAAACTTCTGCTAAATATTTTTTCAGTAGCCGCAAAAAGTTTTACCGAGAAAATTTTATTTCAAAAGAACGAAAGATGTGTTTAAAATAATGCGCCCAATGTGACAGTATTTTAACACGAGAAGTATTAACAAAACTTAACGTGCCTGAAGGCAAAAACAAATTCAAAAGACAATTAGTTTAAAAACTATCACAACCCTGTAGCCTACTTTGAATTCGTTTAAAATCCCCTTTAACAAAAAATTGTTAAAATATGAAAAACAAACGAGAGCGGGAAATGTGGTATACATATCTTTTTGCTGCTTATATTTATTTATATTTTTTTATTAATTTTATTTTGAAATTTCAATATTTTCTGTTTAAATTTTGTTAAATTAACGTAAAAATGCTAATTATTAAATATGGCAGCACATTTTTTCTCAAGACGTGTTGCTGTTTAATATATATAATACTATAATAAAATTTAAGCAAAAGTCTCTAAAATGTAATAAACAAAAAGGTTACAGTGATAAGTTTGTGAAAATGTAATACCTCAAAGTAAGTTGATTTAAGAATAATAATAAATATCAAATAAATTTTCCAAAAGATGATTACAATGCCATGTGGTTGTGTTCATGACATCAGTTTGTTTTTAAGTACTGCCACTTGTTTTTCTTTGAAATTTCTATACCTAGAGCTTAAAATTATAATTAGTCTAAGCTATTACAATATCAAATAATTTTTTTATTTTTATATAGCTTTTTATCGATTTAGTTATTGATTTAATAATTAAATATTACTTTTTTTAAAAGTTGAATTTGTATTGAAAACGGTGGCAACTCGTGATTTAATTTATTTTTCTTCTGTGGCTGCAATTTTATGCATACCAACATACAAACTTTTCTATTTGCATTTAAATACATATTTAATGTTAATTAACTATGTCTACAGTGGTAGTTACTAAGGAATTATTTGAAAACATGAGTTTTGATACTGAAACCAGCAACTTAAAGACTGTAAGTATTATAAATATATGAGTTTATTGTGTCGGTGTCGGTCGGCATTTCAACCGTATGATTTTTTTTCATCAAAACAAATACAGACAAAAACTGCAACAAGTGCCAATTATGAAGACATTAAACCAACTGTTTTAATTGTATTCGCCAATAGCGATATTAATGCGGCACTTTATCATTTAAACAAATCATTGAACTCGCCCTGTGATACTCAAGCCATTTGTACAATTTTAGTGCAAGAATCAATAAGAGATGATTTTATTGAAAAACTACAGCACAAATTCAAATCATATTCCTCTAATGATGTGCAAATCAACGAAAGATATATAAGAGCTTTGGAAACGGCTATAAAACTAAATGCCCAAATAATCAGTGTAGGAAAACAGGATAAATCTACTTATCAACCCACCATTGTATGTGACTTTACACACGAACAATTGGGTTCTTCATCACCTTCAGGAATTGTTACGTTACATGTTTTTCGTACAGCAAAAGAAGCAATAACATTAGTAAATAAGGAATCGTTAAAATTTTCAAACGTCTCAATATGGCAACAAGATCATAGTTATGCTTATGAAGTGATTGCATCTCTTAAATCTGAAGTCTTTTTTATTAATTGTCATCAAGCACCATTGAATGTTTTGGAGGAAAGTATTAACCAGCGAAAAAATTATGTCATTATGGACAAGTTGTATCACTATGAAACTTTACAACATGATGGAATACAAAAGAGTATTGTATTTCCAATTGGCAGTATATTTGCTAATTAAATTCATGAATTTATTTTTATTTGTCAGGCAGTAAAAAAGAAAACTATTATGAAAAAGAAGCAATAAAATTAGAATATTAATTTTTATACTTAATCCTATTTTAAATTGTTTATTAAACAGAATTAATAAAATGTTACAATCTTTATAAGGCTAAAGGCCGACTAATAATTTTAAATTTGTGCAATTTTTTTTACATGTTTCATTGCAAGCAATTTTTTATTGGCACAATGCTGATTGATGGAAAAAATTCCACATTTTGTATAAAATATTTATTATCGATATGAATTTTTTAAAGCCACCTTGATTTGTGCTTTTAAAGTTAAGCAAAATTTATAATAAAAAACAATTCCGGGTGCATTCTGTAACACTAGAACGATATGTTAAATGCTATTCTCATAGAGGTCTTATAAAAAAAAAATTCGGTAAATTGTTACCGTAAGTGGGACCTTTAATTGCATACCTACGAAGATTAATCTTTAAGAAATCTTTATTTTCGGTAGCGAAATTATCAGTAAAACTACGGTAAGTTGAAATAATTTTTATTTATTTATAATTAATACTTAATGAAAACATGTGACTACATTATTGACACTGTAAAGAGAATAATCACATTACACGTAAATAAGGCAGGGAGCTTTCTAAATTGGTCGACAGTTGTAGAAGAAGACTTTATTTAATTGGCTGAGTTATTCGTTTAATACTTGCTAGAAATTCCATCTTTACTTCTAGTTTTTGAATAAAAGTCATTTTTTTAAAAGCTGGCACCAACGACAACAAAAAGTATTTATCTTCATCAATTTCATCCAGTGGATGCACTTTCCCTTCTAAAATTTTAGGTGGTGGTCTGTTATCGGGACTTGCTTCGTTTTCTACTGAAGTTATTAGCTCTGCTGGTTGCTGTTTATATTCCATTTCCAAATCAGTGCTGTCATGACTGTTCTCATATGAACAGCTACCAAGGTCTTCACTTTCAACAGTGTTAACTTGGTGACTTTTTGTTGGCCGATCATCTAGGGTTGGAAGTAAAAACGACAGCTGATCAAAGTATATATATTTTCTTCGTTTCTTTACAGCTTGTCCAGATTTTTTACCTTTCATAATGTTCACTTCCCTTTGGAAAGTTGTTTTTAAATTTCTCCATTTACTCTGGATGTCCTTTCCTAAAATTTAAAAAAAAAATATTTGGTAATTCGTTATCCAGGTATCTTGCTGTAGGACACAGCTTTGTATTTGAAAAGACATTGTTAAAATCTTTTTTCAAAGTGCAAACTTAAAAAAAATATATAATTTCCGTTACTTACTTTTCATATCTTTTTCCGACTGACTTAACAAGCTCCAGCCGTCCCACACCGCTTCGCATACAGCGTTCCAATTTGATAGCACAACTTTTCTATTTGCATGTTCTTTTAGTGTTTTGTCGTAAATTGCCGGTCTCTTCTGTACAGCCTTGATTAATTTTTCTGACCAGTCCTCCACGTTTACTAAATTCATAATCAGAATAGAATTAATACAAATGTTTCCTTTCGCATAAAATATTAATTCTCACAAATTTGCATACTCATGTTCAATTTTTCACATCAACAAATAAATTGCAACTTTATTATTGTAATATTTTCAATGAAATTAAAATTTAATTGCGAAAGCACAAAAAATTGCGCTGTTTCAATTCTCAAGTTTTATATTGCATAAATGAAAAATTGCATGTAGGCGCGTTTACATAAAAACTTGTCAGGCACAGCTGAGCAATAAAAAATTGCGTTGAAAAAAATTGGTATTCAAGCACTTAACATTGTGTCTACACCTGTAAACAACTTTGGCATAATATTATAGATAATGCCGACAGAGTATGCAACCAATCTGTCGAAATTAATATCAATTTCAATTTTATGTAATTTTTTCATGCAGTAAATTTTTAGAATTCTCTTCTTATGAAGTAAATCAAAAAAAAAAAAAATATATATATATATTTTTTTAATTATTTAAAACTTGATTGTGCTTTTCACAGCTTTTAAGGTGGATTCACCCATTTTGTCCGGACAATTTTTGTGTTCGAACAACATTTTTTTTATATGTAGTTTGACATATCTCTCAGAGAGAGAGAGAGAAAATTGATTTTGTTCAGACAACTCTCAGCTTGATTTCGTTTAATTTTAATTTTTGTTAGGACAAAAATAAACTGAGTTGCCACTAAAAAACTTTTTCTTCAATTTTTTTTTAATTTGTTTAAAATTGAATTCTCACATTAATAAAATAAAAAAAATTATTGCATTTGTTTTGTTTTTGTGTTCATAATAAAGAAAAAATTTTCATTAAGTGTTAATGTTTTTTGACCTTTTATTATATTTAATTTTATTTTATAATGAAACAAGCACTAGGTCAGTTTTAGAATAAACAATATTTTTATATTTATCCTAAAACTGACCTAGTGCTTGTTTCATTATAAAATAAAATGAAAAATTTTTCAATAAAACTTTTTTTTTACAAAATGAAGTGTAATGAAAATGCCGGGAGCTAATGCTTGTACGATATAAGCAATAGTTCATATCAAAATAATCACACAAAGCAAATCATTTGGACCACAATAGCTAACGCCATCGGAATTGAAAGTATGTAAATATTATTGAAGGCTTGCAGTCTTATTTATGAAATTGTGTTACATTTATTGAAGAAAGGGAATGCCAATCGCTTTGGAAAAGTTTGCGAAGACGACACAAAACAACTTTTAATTAAAATATAGGAAGAAGTGGCAGTGAAGTTGTAAAACTGAATGGCTTTTCTAAGAATTTAATGACTGAATTGGACAACTTCCACGCGATGAAAATTAACAAAGGATTTCACACCATTTAAGCGTAACACATGAACCAAAGCGTGAAAATAGCCCATTGCTCTTCTTTTCTTTGATTTAATATTTTTTTTACTGCATATCTCTTTAGTATTTTTCTTTTTAAAAATTGATTTTGTAAGTAAAATAGCATTTTGTTAAACAGCCATTAATAGAAGCAATTTTCTTTTATTATTCAAGTTTTAATAACCAAAATGCCAAAATAAAAAAAATATAAAATTTCACACCAAGAAAACACGTTGTAAAATAATATGGCAGCGTTGTTTGTCCGTATAAATTTTTCGAAATGGGTGAATCGTGCTGCAGAACACTCTCAGTGAAAAAATTTTTTGCCTCAACAAAAATTTTGTCCGGACAAAATGGGCGAATCGTTTTATTTATTTATTTCATCAAATTATCTTAAAAAAGGTTGTCATGGCATTGCACTAAGATAAATTTGCGATTTACACGTAACAAAATTATCGTTAATGTTTCTCAGTGTATACAACCGGGATAAATTTTGGGATAATATATGAGAAAATGCCGGCGTAATAACGTAAACAATAAGAACACGTTCTATTAATAATCTCATGGAATTTTATAACTAACGCGCAGTCGTTCAATAAATTAATTCAATTCCTTTCTATTTCTGTTGCAGTAAATTTCCAAAATTTGACATTTGTTAAGATAAAAATCCCAGATTTCATCCCAAGTGTAGACCGTACGTGAGATTAATAATCCAGATTCTATCCAAGTGTATAACACATGAAAAAAGCACTAGAAGACGTTGTTTTGATTTTATATTAAATTAATAGCTTGGGGCTAATAATGGCACTAATCGGAAAATGACAAATTAACGACTAAATTGTAATAAAAATTTCTTTTTCTTTAGCTTTTATTTTTGTGTTTGGATAAATGAAAGTTTTAAATAAATTGTAAAATTTCAAACAAAATAAAATTCAAAATTTATTTCAAATCATTATTCAATATTATTTATTTATTCCCCTCAATTATAAATTGTACTGCTTGTTTTCTGATTTCAAATACTTAAAGAAAGTACATCACAATGTTTGCATTTGAAAACTATTTTTTTTTTGAAAAGTTTAAACAAAGTAATTTAAAATTAAAATAACCCACGGCAATATTAAATTAATTAATTTTTAAAAATAAATTTACGTTAATTTAAATTTTAATTAAATTTAAATTATAATCAATTTTAAAAAAGAAGGAAAACATCTTTCTAATTAAGCAAAATTTATACATTTTGTATTTCGTTATATTTTTTAAATGAATTTGTTTAAAAATTGTTCTTAGCATAATTTTCAATATATTTGATTTAATTTTGCTGTAATTTAGTTGCTAAAAGCCTTGTTGTTGTTATTTCTGGAGGCGTATTTTTATTATTGTGTTTCTGATTCAGCTTTCATTTAATAGTATTGATGAAACGCTTATAAAATATTTTTAAATAAATTAAAAACATGTATCCAAAATTTGAGAATTTACGATAATTCAGTCATCTAAAAGTATTAAAACTTTTTTTTAAATTAAAACAAAATTATTTTTTAATTTTTTCCCCCAACTGGGATTTAAACCGTGGATATTATAAATAAAATAGAATTTTACTTATTACTACTTTTTTGCCCTAAGGTTCATTTTTTAATTTAATTTCTAAAAATTTAAAATAAAAATTATTTACAACTGTATGCAGACGTTTTCCAAAGAAAACAAGAAAAATTAGACACTAGCAGAATGAAATGCAGCATTTTCTGGATCGCTATAACCTTCATCAGCATTCTTCGCATCTATCTACTTTTTTAGCTGTGTAATTAATTGTAAACATCATCTATTTAACCAACTAATTTTGTAAATAAGAATACGAGGAGTATTCATATCAATATTAATTTGTTTAGACAAAGTCGACACACAAACTAAAGTATTTTTTGACTATTGTCTTTGTAACTTGTCTTGTTCATTTGTTTTTGCAATTGTATCAGCCATCAGATGATCACGATTGAAATGTTTTTTTTTCATTCTTACTTGTTTACTTTACAACATTATAGATGCTGTTCCAGAATCATATTGACTGTTGCTAAGTATGAATGTATTAAAACAAAAAAAAAAAAATAAATAAATAAATAAATAAATAAACATAAAAAATAAAAATAAATAAATAAATAATATGCCCTTAAATTAAAAAAATATTTATTTAATTAACAACCAATTGTAATGTGTGCTAAGTCGTACAATTCTAAAATTATTGTAGAAAGTTTGTTAATAATTTCTATATTCAAAATGAATTGTTATTTATTGTGATTGTGAATCGTAGACAAAATGACGTATTAAAGAAGATTTTTGAACATAAAGCGGATGGTAAAAGCTCCAATTAAAATAAGTATGACTGCTATATTCAGCTATGCCATATCATTTATATCCTTCACCATTAATCTAAATCTTATTTTTTTTACAGTTTAGTGAAGATACAATAAAAAATAAGAAAACAAATATAGAGGTGACAGAATTTAAAAATTAAAGAAAAAAAAATTACATAAAAATGCCATCGGCTCTTAATGGGTTAAGCATTTAAGCAAAAAAAATTGGTATTTCCTTAAAGATCTCTTTAAAAGCTTTAAAATGATACCCATATTGGTATTTGAAAAAATTTTAAAAATTTCAGAGTCCTGTAACTCGGAAAATATGGGCGACCGCCAATTTTTTTACCTGACGTTTTTTTCTTCTTCTTATTTTTAAAGTCTCTATCGCCCCATATATTTGTTTTTTTTTTATTGGAGTTACTTGACTGTTCCAAATGATATAGAAAAATTAGAGGCAGGGGTGGTGTTTTGCCCGCTGCCTCGAAGGACTTGGACCGATCTTGCCGATTTCCAATAGCACCTCTTTCGACACTATATCTAATCGATTGGCGTGTTAAAATTTTTTCTGGCTGATCTAAAGCCTCGACAAACTTAATTTCAATACTAACACGGACGCACAGACGGACATCGCTCAATCGATTTCGCTATGCATAAGAAGTCAGAATATCGGGTCGGAAATGGATTTTGTAGAAATTACAAACGGAATGACAAAATAAGTTGTAACCTTTTTCCACTTTTTGTGGTGAAGGGTTTTAAAAATGAATTGTTATTTATTGTGACTCGTAAAAAAGGGAGAAGGAGGAGATAAGAAGGGACAAAATGGCGTTTTTAACATTTTTTTATAGTGTTTAAAAAAGATTTTTAAACATGTAGCGGAGGATGAAAGCTCTAAATAAAAAGTGTAAAAAATATAAGATTTTCTGTGGACATTTCTAAAGGCCATGAAACATTATGGCTCGTTAATCTTGTTTGTGTTATATCCAAAGGCCACGACTAACTAACCTACAAAATGTAAAATTTATTAATAAAAAAATTTAGATTTTTGTCCTTTAAAACAGTGTATCCGTTTCTAATCTTATTTCCTCTCTCACCTACAAACTCAAGAGTTGCCCAACAAAAATTGCAAAGTGTGAATTTTTTTTAACGTTTGGAAAACTGACCAGGCCATGTCATTTAGATTGTATTGGAAACATGGAAACCACCAGAATATATTACAGGTCATGCTTTCTAAAAATAGCAGTAAAATTAGTAGAGATTTGTGTATATATTTTTTAAAGAATTAATACCTTCAAGTACTGCAGAGCTTTTAACATTTACTTCTTAGTCATGGTTTTTGTTTTTTTTTTTTTTCGTTACATTCATTTCCTCATAACAATAAACAAAGCGATTATTGTTTTATTTTTATGCATTTTGTTTTGCTTTGTATTTCTTACCACCTCCCAATCCAGCAGACATCAACACTTCCCCTCTGAACTATTTACTTTTCTAATATTCTCATACACGCTCTTCTCACCATTGAGATTTTTCCACGAATTAATGTGAAAAGAGTATAAACTTTTTAACTTTTATTATATTTTAACTAAAAATTATTAAACAAAAAAATGAAGAAGAAAAAAAAAGTTGTGTCGTGGCTTTCTCAAGTTTCGAATGAATTTACAGTTTGCTGTTGTTGGTTGGCTGGTTGGTTGGTTGGTTGCGGTTCTGTTACGTTTCAATTATAACTTGTGGCGTTGTACTACTATTTTGTTATTTCTATTTTCATTTCCTAACAATCATTTTAAAAGTTAAGACACTCGTATAAATGTGTTCGCTGCTGTTTCGTGACAACAACAATTAGAATAAAATTATTTAACTTTAATTTAAAAGAAAGAAAATATTTTTCAACACAATCAATTTTAATAATTAACAATAACAACGTTAAGAGTTTTTAAAGTGAAAAAAGGAAATAAAAGGAAATGCTTGTTCACATAAAGAACAGTAAAAAGGAAAAATGTCATCAAAACAAAATAAAGAAATTTCAACGACGACCACGATGAAAGCAGCAGCACCAGCAGACATATGGGAACCAGACGAGAATGATGCATTCACCAACAGCCAAGGAAAACAACGAAGCAATATGTATGTCAATGAATTCCATGATGATGAACGTACACATTTTCAAAGAAGAATAATGGCCGCCGCTAGTAACGGCTTTCGTAATGAAGACAACGATGACGACATCGAGGAGAATGGTTTATACGAAGAAGATAATTTATTGGATTCAAACACTTTAATTAACAATAATGAAAGTAAGTAAATTTGTTTGTACAATTGTGTTGGAAATAATAGCAGTAGTAAATGTTAAAAAAAAAAATAAACATTCTATTATATCAACGTATTCATACACACACACACACATGTGAATGCTTGTGTACGTATAACCAACTGTATAACCCACGTTAGTGTGAAGTGATTGTTTTAACCTTTTAGCATGATTTCTTTTTTATTCTTTATGCCAAGAGATTTTTATTTCATATTTAACATTAAATTTGAAAGTAAAAATAAATAACAATTATTGAACGCTTTAAGGTCTAATCAAGGCGAATGTATACAAGCGGATGCTATAAGGCCACTGCATAAATATTTAAAAATCGATTTATTGAGCAGAACAGAATGAAATTTAATATAAATTTTAAATTTGCTAAAGGTCAAGGTGCGTCTAAGTATAAACTAAATTGTGATCAGAGAAACAAGTCGTGCGGCTCCCATTTTTCTTTTTTAATAGTCGAGCCGCCGCCGAGTGGTGCGGCTTGTCACGACTCAAAATTGTTAGCCGGCAATTTTCATACTTTAAATTTTGTATATTAAAATTTGAAGCTGTTATTATAATTTGATTGTTAATAGAAATACATTTCTATAGAAAGCAATGCATAAGTTATTAAAAATAAAATAATTTAATAATTTTTAAAATCTTGCGTTTTTATTTGTAACATTAACTTCATATAAAGTTTGTTTATTTTTGTTGCTCATTTTCTTCCTAACACAATACACAAGAACTCCTTGACAGTCGACTTACAGTCGACTTACAGCCGACTTACAGCCGCCGCCGAAAATTTTTTGCTCAGCCGCCGCCGCCGAGTTTTTATCACGACTTGTTTCTCTGATTGTGATCTTGTTTTTTAATTGAGTTTTTAAAAACACTGAAGGCTGACTATGATTAGATTTAGGCTCAAGTTCGAAATTAAAATATGCAAAGTTAATGTCTGCGAGAGTCTTTAAAATGAGTGTTAAAAGCGCATTCATTCAAAAGCAATCACCGGTCGAAGAAAAAGTACAACATTTTACGAAAATTTGTATGCCATTCTTGTACTAAAAAATTAATTATCGGAACACGATTTTACAAAATAGCAGAGATCGCAAATAACGTTTATTTAATATAATTTGAATAAGAAAACACCGTTATGATGGAGAAGTGCTACAATTTGAAAAATTATACCAACCTAAACGTTGATACCCGGAATACCTTTACCTGCTCTTAGTTTTATTTAATTGAGTTTTATTAAAAAAATTCAATTTAACAATTAAGGTGATTTCACCCATTTTGTCCGGACAAATTTTTTGTTCGAACATTTTTTTTGTATGTAGTTTGACATTTCTCTCAGAGTGTGAGAAAATTGATTTTGTTCAGACAACTCTCAGCTTGATTTCGTTTAATTTTAATTTTTGTCAGGACAAAATTGAACTGAGTTGCCACTAAATTTTTTTTTTCAATTTTATTTTTATTTTTTTTAAATTGAATTCTAACAATTATGGCATTTGTTTTGTTTTTGTGTTCTTAATAAAGAATTATTTTTCAACAAAATTTTTTTTTACAAAATGGAGTGCAATGAAAATGCCGGAAAGAGAATGCTTGTACGATATGAGCAATAGTTCATATAAAAATAATCACACAAAGCTAACGCCATTGGAATTGATTCTACATCATTTAAGCGTATCTCAGGAACCAATGCATTAAAATAGAAGAGCAATTCTTTACTTTAATATTTTTTTACTGCATATCTTTTTAGCTTTTTTCTTTTTAAAAATATATTTTGCAAGTAAAAGAGCTTTTTGTATTCCAACAGCCATTAATAGAAGCAATTTTCTTTTATTATTCATGTTTTAATAACCAAAATGCCAAAATAATGAGAAATATAAAATTTCCCACCAAAAAAACACGTTGTAAAATAATATGGCAGCTTTGTTTGTCCGGACAAATTTTTCGAAATGGTTGAATCGTGCTGCAGAAAATTTTCAGTAAAACATTTTTATCTTAAAAACAAATTTTGTTCGGACAAAATGGGTAAATCCAACTTTATTTTTTAAGTTTTATTTTTTAATTGAAAAAAATTATTTTTTTTTTGTTTCAGTTTTATTTTTTGCTTAAATTTTTCAATAAAAAAATAAAACTTGAAAAATAACTGTTTTTTTTTTTTCAATAAAAAAATAAAACTTGAAAAATAACTGTTTTTTCAAAATAAAATATACAACTTAAAAAATAAAAATAATTTTCGAAACAAAAATTAAAAGTCATTAAAAGGGGTTATTTTTTTTATAAAACTTATAACCGTTACGATCCCTGAAAAAAACGTTGATCAATTTAATTAATTTAAGAAAATCGTGCTATTTTTTATCCCGATTAAATTAATAAATCACCGATATTGTTTATTGAGGGTGAAATCACGTCTCGAACGTTATTTAAATTTTAAATTCGTTGAAGCTTTAAATACAAAAAAATTTCTTATCCACTGCACTACAAAAATATATCGATACAAACAATAATAACAATAAAATACTTTAAGCAAACAATTTCGAGTGTAAAAGTACCGTTACATATGGGCAATTCCATGAATATGTTAACAACTTCATAAAAAATAAAAACCCCTGCCGCTCTCTTTAAAACAAGTTAAAAATGAAAAAACTTATTTTTAACATTTCAAGCGCACGTTCATACTGGAACTGGACTCATAAGGAAAGAGGAACACAACAGGATACGATAATCAAACGATTTGTCGTTACTGAGAATTAATATTTAATTACATTTTTGTTTTATAGTACAAAATCGTACTTTTCTATAAAAAATTAGAGACTCATAACTCGGAAAATATAGGTGAGCGCTAATTTGTTTATTTGATGTTTTTTTTTTTTTTTTTTTTTTTTTTTTTGTAAAAAGCAGACGTAAATTCAATCTTACAAAAAAAGTGGAAACACTTTTTGTGGTCGGACGAACTAAAACTTAATTTAAATGTCAGTGATGGCAGATCATGGCTTAAAAGTTCCTTAAATAATTTATTATGTTCCCGCTAAACATACGAGGGCTGCTATATATATTTCTGGCCTGGACACACTGAGTGCTGCCAAGTGCAATCTGACATTTCCATTGGAAAGTTTGTCATTTTTAACCATAATCGTACTCAAAACGTTTTGACGTACGACCATTATTTGTGTTGTTTACAGTGACTTGAAAAAATTAATATAGAAAAAAATGGAATTAACTCGTGAAGATTTTCGTGCCATCATTTTTCACAACTTTCGACGTGGATAATCCAAGACAAGAGTGCATTGATGAACTTAAATCTTTGTATGGCGATGAAGCACCATCCTATAGCACTGTGAAAAATTTGTATAATGAATTTAATCGTGGCAAAAGCTCGCTCAAAGACGAATTCCGCGAAGGTCGTCCAAAAACGGCTGTTGTGCCAGAGAACATTGATGCCGTGCGTGAACTCATAATGCAAGATCGACATGCCACATGCCGAGAGATAGAGACATCCTTGGACATTTCTTCCACCAGCATACATTCGATACTGCATGAACACCTGGCCGTAAAAAAGGTTTGTTCTCGTTGGATCCCGCACAATTTGAAAGTCGCTCAAAAAAAGGCTCGTGTCGATTGGTGCAAAGAAATGTTGCAAAGATACGATTGCGGTGCTTCAAAAGACGTTTATAAGATCGTCACAGGTGACGAATCATGGATCTATGTGTATGAGCCCGAAACGAAACAACAATCGACCGTGTGGGTCTTCAAAGACGAGCAAAATCCAACGAAAGTTGTTCGTAGAAGAAGCACTTCGAAGCAAATGATCGCCTGTTTCTTCGGCAAAACTGGTCATGTGGCGACTGTTCCGCTTGAGCAACGTAGGATGGCCACTTCTGAGTGGTACACTGCACTTTGTTTGCCTGAAGTCATCGGAGAAATTCGAAAAACCAACAAGAGAAGACGAATCATTGTTCACCATGACAATGCGAGCTGTCACACATCAGCTCAAACCAGAGCGTTTTTGACCGGCCAAAACGTCGAATTAATGGGTCATCCGCCATACAGCCCTGACTTGGCACCTAATGACTTCTTCTTGTTTCCGCACATCAAGAAAAAAATGCGTGGTCAACGATTTTCGTCGCCAGAAGAAGCTGTTGAAGTGTTCAAAAACCATGTTTTAGAGGTGTCTCAATCGGAGTGGAAAAAGTGCTTCGACAAGTGGTTTGAGTGCATGCGAAATTGTATAAATCATGCTGGAGAATACTTTGAAAAGCAATAAAACTATTTTTGATTATAAATATTCGCATTTTCACTATTATGCCAGAAATATATAGAGCAGCCCTCGTACAAAATTTTTTTTTAAATTTCATTCAAAATATTTTAGGTGTCCCTATTATTTTGTCCTTCACTGTATTTGACTCTCTTTAGTTCTCTTCGGTATCTTGATACCTTTCTGTATCCTAAATTGTTTTTAATTTGGAAAACAGTTCTTTATATGATTTTGTTAAAGACTTATTGAGTTGCCCTCGTAAAAATTCATTAAATAAAAATTCTGTTATTATTTTTATCTAAAACAAAACAACAACTTAAAAATTTGTACTTTTTGCAAAATTTGTTATTGGAATATCAACCACGAAATAGTTTTCTTTTTGTTTTTTTTTTTTGTTTTCTTTTTTTTGATCAAACAATTTGTTGTTTTTGTCATTCCATAGATAAGATATTCGATATTTCTGTTATTTAAACAAACTTTTATTAGTTTTAAATTATATAGAAAAAATTAATTTGTTAAAATTTAGAAGAAAACACACCTACACCCAAACGCGCATAAGAAACTGAAGATGCTATTATTTTAAACACCGATGTTAATTCTAATTTTATAAAATATTTAATTATTTTTTTTTTGAAACAGATGAAGACGACTGTATCAACACCCGCACAATATTCGGTTTAATGGGATTTTTTGGATTTGCTGTTGTCTATGCGATGCGTGTTAACCTTTCGGTGGCCATTGTGGTCATGGTAAATCAATCGGCCATACCTCATGATAATACCAAGTCGGCGGGTAAAATAGTAGATGACACCTGTCCTGTAGATGACAGAACAAAAAATAAAACATCTCTGCTACCGGAAGGTGAATTTTTATGGGATGAAGAAACACAGGGTTTAGTGTTGGGCTCTTTCTTTTACGGTTACGTCTTAACTCAAATTCCTGGTGGACGAATGGCTGAATTGATGGGCGGCAAACTTATCTATGGCTATGGAGTGCTCATTACCGCTCTCTTTACCCTGCTCACACCGATAGCTGCCTACTGGAATTTACCGTTTTTAATTTTAGTACGTGTTCTCGAGGGCATGGGCGAAGGTGTTACATATCCTGCTATGCACGCTATGTTGGCCCATTGGATACCACCTTTAGAACGTAATAAATTTGCTGCTATTGTGTATGCAGGTTCCAATATAGGTACCGTTATATCTATGCCTTTAACAGGCTGGTTGTGTTCGTTGGATTTTTTAGGCGGATGGCCTTTAGCCTTTTATCTGTTTGGTATTGTGGGCATAATATGGTTTATATTATGGATGTTTTTAATATACGACAAACCATCTCTGCATCCTCGCATATCAGCTAGAGAGAGACTCTATATAGAGAGAAGCATACGAATTGGCCAGCAGTCCAGCAGCAATAGATTAGCAGCTGCTTTCCATCATATCAATGACAATGATGATGACTATAGAATAGAAACGTTGGCATTAGAGGGTAATAGAATACCTTGGTGCTCGATATTGACCTCAGTACCTCTGTGGGCCATTCTAATAACGCAGTGTGGCCAGAGTTGGGCCTTTTACACCCAACTTACCGAGCTGCCCACTTATATGAGCAACATTTTACATTTTGATATACAATCCAATGCTGTCCTCAATGCTATACCCTTTTTAACTTCCTGGCTAGTGGGTATCGGTTGTTCCACACTGGCCGATTGGCTATTGGAAAAACGTTATATCTCCGCTTTGAATTCCTACAAGTTGTGGAATTCTGTGGCTTCCATTATACCTTCCTTAGCTTTAATCGGTGTTGGCTACGTGGGCTGCAGTTGGCAGTGGGTCACATTTATGTTGGCCGGTGTGGGCTCATTTGCTGGTGCCGTTTATGCCGGCAACCAAATGAATCATATTTCTCTAAGTCCTCAATATGCTGGCACCATGTACGGTATCACCAATTCAGCTGCCAATATTTGTGGATTCTTGGCTCCTTATGTCATTGGCACCATAATCAATCACAATGAAACCTTGGAACAGTGGCGTAAAGTATTTTGGTTGGCTGGTGGTTTAAGTATTGGTGGTAATCTTATTTATTTACTGCTCAGTAGTGCTGAAGAGCAAAGCTGGTCTCGTAGGAGGCCAAGAACAACTGCAGCTAATTACGCCAACGGTTGACATTTAATTGATGTGTGAAAGATTCGAAACTGCTTTAAAACTAAACACATGGTATTAAAAATATACGAAGCCTGTACCTTTATTTTATGTTATTTTTATTATTTTCTTCTTTTTTTTAATAAGAAAGAATGTGTGATACAAATTATCTCGACCCTGCTTTGTTAGCAGTTGGGACTGGGATAAGAAAAAATATACGAAAAATGTAATAAAACATAGAAAAATTGTTTTAATAAAATAATAATTTGTTCCTACAACAAAACAATCTAATGAAGTTTGTTCCTTTTTAAATTAGTTTTTATAATTTTGTCATTGGAAATCAGCAAGATCGGTCCATGTCCTTTGACGCAAAGGGCAAAACACCACGCCTACCTTTAATTTTTCTATATCATTTTCCAATCAAAAATTAAAAAAAAAAACAAATCAACTGTATACAACTGTTCAACAGTTTGGTCATAGACATCAAATAACAGCAACTATTGTAGCACCCTATAATTTATAATTTTAAATATTTATACTTCTTAATAAACCAGACAAATTAGTAAACATTCTATTTAATTTTCCAGTGTTTGTAAATAACAGTTCAAACGATAGAGCCATATAGGTCAATTTACGTCAAATATGGGAACACCCTTTTATTTCTAAATGCAAATTTTATACTTGTTATTATAGCGGACTTAGCAATACAGGTTATTTGTAGCTGTCTGTCTATAACAGATCAAAGGCTTGGCCACATATATCAACTATTGGGACACCCTTTAATTTCCAAATTCAAAATTTCTACTTGCTTCTACAGCGGACTTAGCAAAACAGGTTCCTAATAAATTTTAACTATCTGGCTATAACAGTTCAAAAGTTTGGCTACATACATCAAATTGCATTAACTATTGGGACATCCTTTAATTTATAATTTGTAATGTTTATTTTTTTTTTTATTATAACGGTCATAGTCGTCGACATCCTGATCAATTTTCAAGCATTTGTCTACAACGGTTCAAATGATAGGCGCATATAAGTCAATTTATGTCGCCTATGGGGACACCCTTTAGTTTTTAGATGTATTTTTGCGATACTTTTTGTTATTGGGAGCTATAGTAACAATCATTTTTTTAAATTTTAAAGAAGTTCCCTTTACGGTTCATGGTACACGTAAAAACATGTATGTTGCATGGGGACACCCTTTAATTTTTAAGAATATAAAATGTTTTTAAAACAGGAATAATATGTAAGCGTAATCTATAAAATTTTCACAATCGCTTTAGAAATAAACGACTGAGTTCTGCAGCCACAAACATAAAAAAGCGACATTAAGTCGAATTGATAACCTCCTTCTTTTTTTTGAAGTCGATTAAAAAGTACGATTGGGCACCATATTTCTTACCAAAAACTAATTTTTGTCAAACTTTTGGAATTAAAAAAAAACAGATTAACTGCAAAAGCTTTAAATTCCTTAGTGAAACATCGTGTTGTTACCAGAAATTGAAATTTTAACTAGAAATTTAACAGCAAATAAATTTGAAAAAATAAAAAGAGTGTCCCCAAAGAGAAGGGATATCATATTATGGGCTTTTAAACACACAGCCACTTGCAATTTATATAGAGCATGTAGTATTAGGAAAACAGGTGTAGAATTTTACAATTAAAAATTAAAAGGCGATCCATAGAAGGCGTCACTGTAGCGTATAAAGGCTTAGCACTTCAATCAAAAGATGTAGACTTTTAAATTTTACGCTAAAGCTTGTGCCACCTTTAATTACACAGGATTAAACGAAATGTTATATTGCGCCCACTTTTTGACATTTATGATCAGTATACTGAGGCAAATTGTTATAAGTAAATAGAATGACGCTTGAACATGTTAAAAAATAATTCAGATTGAATTTGAAAATCAATCATCAATTTGCGCAACTCATACACGTAAAATTGTGTGCAGCGTTGAGACTCATTTTAAGCTTAAAGTATTTGAAACTAATCCACCAAAGATCCTACAGACTCCTTATATCCAGAAAAAATCACCTTCTGGTGGTTTTTACACGCTTGTGGCATCATTGGACTTTTTTTCTTTAAAAATGAAGCTGAAGCTCGCTTAACGGCCATAAGAAGGAAATTGTTTCCCCCATTACAGTCAATTATCTTGTGTTTGAAAATATAGACAACATTAATCCAGACGATATGTGGTTTCAAAGCGTGTCTTTATGTGTCATGCAATGACCGCAACAACCGTCGTATTAAAATTAAAGCTGCGATTAGATAATTTCTAGAAATGGACCTGTCAACAATTGTCTTCGAAGGTCGTGCGATTTAAAACGTCTTGATTATTAATTGTGGGGCTGCGTAAAGTCACGGGTTTATGATAATAAACCAGCAACACTTGACGACGGCTGACAACATTGTTCGTGTTGATGTGCAAATCTTTCAAATATTTTTTTTTATTAAAACTTTTAATCTTCTACAGTTTAAAGTTATAATGGGTTAAAAAAACACCATTTATACAAAACAAAATTTAAATCGTTTAAATAAAAGAATAAAAAGTACAAAACAAAATTTGAATCTTTATAAAAATTAAATAAAAAAATATCGAACGAAACCCTTCGTTTGCAAGTGCAACTTGTACTTCGCATAATTTTTTTAATTTAAAATGTATTAACCTCTAAAGCCAAGCAGCCTATATTTCATACTTGTGTAGTTAATAAACGAACTAGTTCATTTAAACGGTTCCATCGATTGAACTAAATGTACTAGTTCATACTTTTAAATGTTACTAGTTCATTTTTGAACTATTCTTTGTAATTGAACTACAAGACAAGATGAACTAGAATTCATGTCTTTGCTTCTTTGTTGACAATCCAACATGAAATAAGTGCTGCCAAGTATTTTTTTAAACATTCGTTTTGGCAATACTACAGTGATGTTGCCACTGTATTTTGAAAAGAACATTTGAACTTAGAGAGATTTTAAACTAAAGCAAGTGTTTGAACTAAAAGTTGAAAAGGACGAACAATACTTCAACAGAACATTTGAACTAAGAGAGATTTTGAACTAAAGAGAACCTTTGAACTAAAATTTGAACTATTTTATGTTCAAACTTTGAATTAAAAAGAGCGATCACTAAATTGAATTATATGACACAAGTCTTTGCAGATGACAGTAGCATATGCCATATATTTTCGTTTCGCAATAGACCAAGCCTTCGAGAAATTGGGGCTGTGAGAAAGCACATGGACGATACCCTTAATCGCGACCTTTTGGTAATTTCCGAATTTCCGAACCCAGTGCTGTGTGCTTTCGCACAGACGTACTGCAGAATATGCTACCTCATCTGTGATTATGGGTGATATATTTATTAAGGAATCAGAAGCTCTCGATGTTTTTGGCATGGAAATTCAATGCGATGTTAGTTAAAACAAGCATATTTTTCATGTTGCAAAAGAAGCATTTTCTGAAACGGTGTAAGAAATACTTCACTCCATCTGATCTCCTTGCTATCTATGTCACCTTTATCAGACCGAAAGTGGAATACAACTCTCGTGTATAGGCCGGTGCTTCAAAATCTATTTTGAAGTTACTCGACCGCGTGCAGCAGACAGCGAAAAAGCTCACCGGTGATAGTAGAATATCCAGCTCTATTGACTCACTGGAGCATCGACGCAATGTTGGGTGTTTTTCTCTGTTTTATCGTTACTACAACGGAATGTGCTCTTATGAAATCAGGGAACTTATTCCGAAAAACCGTAATTTCATGCGCGCAACGCGCTCTGCATCAAAAGCGCATTTCTTTGTGGTCGATTGGCCAGTGAATCGCACAATGTGAATTACACAGAAAATTCGTTTTTTAACCGAACAATTCGTATGTGGAATAAACTCCCTGCAGAGGTCTCTTCTGCCACTTTCAATGTGCAAAGATTCAAATCAAATGTCCACAAGCACTACTCCCTCTATCCCCCATCCCACAACCTAATTTCCTATTTCTGGCACAATGCATTGCATAAGTAGTGGTCATCCCCTGAGTGCTGGTCCTAATTAAAAAAAAGTCTACGATATTTCTCTTCAACATAAAAAAATAATTTTAGTTTTTTAGACAATCATAGGATGCTGGACTTTTATTTTATGCACTTTTTTATTTTTAAATTATTTTTATTTTTTATAATAAATAATTTTTATTTATTTTATTTATTTTCTTTTTTAATTGAAAACAATAATTTATTCAATAGTTTTATTTGAAGGGATATTGAATTTGTTTGTTTGTTTATTTATGCATTTTTTAGTTTCTTGTTTGACTTTTGAATTCAAATTGTTGATTTCTTAATTTGCTGTGGTTGTGTAAAATTTAAATATATGTACATCTGTATGTGTGTATGCGTGTGTGTGTGTGTGTTGTATGTGTGTTTGCGAGTGTATAGTTTATTTATAATACTTTCCATAACTAACATTTGAAATGCTCCTTATTTTTAAACGCCATCATTCTTCTTCTTCTTCATTACCAAACACTGCACTTTTCAATAGGATTCATGGGTGAACCCAATTCACATTGAAATGCTTCGGCAAAGTCCTTTGAATTTGATAGGGGACCTAAAACTCTTATTGAACCGGGTGAATGTACAGCGGAACGTATTTTCGTAAGAGCATCTTCAGGACGCATAGTACCGCACCATATTTGAGCATAATTTAAAAAGAATAGTTGATTGTGGGTTAGATTTAGACCGGGCAAACTTTGTTCGGGCCCATAACGTTGTACCCATTTATTGTAGGCCTGGAATTTAAGTAAATAAAAATTGTATTTGATGAGTTTCAGATAAAAGTGTTTTATTAAATAATCGCTGTTTTACGTTATTCAAAGCGCTAACGAACTTTGTGGTAAATCACAAATCTAACTGAACAAAATTAAAAAATATATCTGGCAACATTCTTTCTCATCATTTAACGAGCGATAGGTAACTGTAATTCATGTTTTGTTTTTGAGCTCAGATTACGAAAAAAAAGCTTTAAATTAGTTGTTGACAATAAATGTTTGACTCTGAGGAAATTCAACTGCCGCGTCTTCTACATGGGAACGAATACTTCTTGTATTAAAAACGAAAACAATATATAAAAAATTGTTTTTGTTTCCAATATAAATATGCAAAAAAGATGTTCGTTTGCATGTAGAGAATTATATTACAATTTTCATTTGTTTATTTGCGTTTTAAGTATTAAAAAAGTATTTTTTGTGAGAAGTGCAGAAAGTGGAAAAAATAAAAAAAGTGGAAAAAAGTCATATCTAGGTTTTTCATTCTGTTTGTAATTTTTTAAATATCTTTTTCCGACGCCGTAGCGTATATATGTAAATTCTGAGTTCTTATGCATAGGGAAGTCGATGGAGCGATGTCCGTCTGTCCGTCCGTGTTAGTGTTAAAATCAAGTTTGCCGAGGCACTAAATCAGCTAGAGAAAATTTAAATACGCCGAACGATCATACAGACATAGTGTTGAAAGAGATGCTATTGGAAATCAGCAAGATCGGTCCATGTCCTTCGAGGCAGCGGGCAAAAAACCACGCCTACCTCTAATTTTTCTATATCATTTGGAACAGTGAAGTAACTTCAATAAAAAAAACAAATAGGGCGATAAAAAATTAAAAAAAAAATCAAGTGAAAAAATGGGCGCTCGCTCATATTTTCTGAGTTACGCGCCTCTGAAAAATTTTTAAATATCAATATGGGTATCATTTTAAAGCTTTTCAAAAGATCTTTCAGAAAATACTAAAAATTTTAAAAATGTTTAACCCAATAAGAGCCGATGACATTTTTAGGTAAACAATTTTTTTTTAGTTCTCTGTCATATCAATATTTGTGTTCTTAATTGGAGTTACTTCACTAAAGTAGATTTAGATAAATGATGAAGGGTATATAAGGTTTGGCATTGCCGAACATAACAGTCTTACTTGTTTTTATGCCATCATTTTTGCTTAAAGTTGCAGTCTTATCTGCGTCATCATCAATCATATAAACGAACTGTTTAGAGCTGCCAGATTTTTAGCGACAGAAATTCACAGAAAATCGCAAAGTTCAAAGCGTTATGCTTTTGTAAAAACACTGAGCGTACATATGCTACCTACCCGAAAGGCCTGTTTAAGTCCTCCATTATCGGCAATATTTTCACCCTGGGTCATGCGTCCATTCATATACAAACCCACCTCATCGATTTTATATTTAGAATATTGATCTATAATGCATTGTGCACGTTCTCGAAAAGCTTCTATTGTGGCATTGTTCCACCACTGCATCATATTGCCATCTTTATCGAATTGGCGACCTTTAAAAATAAAAATTTTTTTTAAATAATTCTTTCTGTTGTTGCTAGGCACTTTCGAATTAACCTTTGTCATCGAAACCATGTGTTATTTCATGACCAATTACCACACCAATGCCTCCATAATTTAAAGATTTTGGAAAATGTTGACTGTAAAACAAGGGTTGCAAAATGCCAGCAGGAAATACTACAATAAACAAGAGAAAAAGAGATAAATATATTTTTAAAGAACCATTAACTCAAAAACTCTTTTGTTGATTAGGGTTCTTTACCCAAAGGTTAAAAAGATAACCCTATTGTTTTTGCTATAATGTCTGTCCGTTTGGCCTACAGTCCCTGCAATCGTAATCAAAATTTTGACAGAAGTAAAATTAAGTAAAAATTTTGGGATCAAATAAAAAAAATTTAGTCAAATCACTTATGGGGCACCCTGTAATTTTTAAGTTTATATTTTTTTTATTACCTTTTGTTATTGAGAGCTATAATGATAAAAATAATATAAACGTTACAGCCTAATAGACTTGAGTGTTGTATGGGGACACCCTTTAGTTTTTAAATTTTTTTGAAGTGCGACATTTCTTCTTCAACAAAACTCAAAATCTTTTCAGAAGTGACTTGGTTTCGTAAGCACAAACATGAAAAAATTCAGACGAGTTGTTAACCTCCCCTTTTTAAAGTCTGTTTCTCGTTTATATAAATTAAGTGAGAATTTTTTCACATAAAATTCTTGTAATTCTTTTATTATACACAGGGTGAGCTTAAGTACCAACAAAATTTTCATTTGCTTTATTTTTATAAGTTTAGTTTAAGCTGTGTAAAAAAAAATGACTATAAAAATTTTAAGTGAGAAACCTCTCACTTAAGTTACAGAAACGGGATACTGTTTCCACAGACATGTAATTTTCACGCATATGGTCTAATCTTTATATGCAGGACTACGTTGGCTATAACGACAATAAGAAAAACTAAATTTAAAATTAAAGGGTGTCCCCCATAAAAACGTTATTATCATGTATATGGCCTAATCCCTTCAAACGTTATGGGCAGACACCTGAGATTAATACCGAGTATGTAATTCTATGACCGCTGTTACGGCAAGTGTAAGAAATAAAATTGGAAATTAAAGGGTGTCCCCATAAGAAATTGATTTTCACGTGTGTCCCCATCTTTTAAACTGATAAAGTCAAGCATTTAAAGTGTAAAAAATAAAAACTCAAAATGAAAGGGTGTCCCCATAAAATACCTAATTTTACTTTTTTAACTCAACCTTAAAACACTAACGGGCAGACAATTTAAATTTCCAAAAACAAATAATAAAAACATGAAACTTAAAATTAAAGGGTGTTCCAAGCATGATGCGGAACCCTTTGTGTAAGAGTCTAACTTGCACTTGGCTGATTTATTCTTTACCAATATCATTTTTATTTGGATTGTAAAAAGCATTCACTACAGCTGGCTCTGTTGTCCATTTTTCCTTATCTACTGGCTGCCTTAAAAGTTGCATATTTTTCTCCGACTCCCACTTCAAAATGCTCAAAATATTTTCCATAAAATTATCCGCAACGATAGTAAGCTGTAATGGAAATGGGTTCAGTTTACACGATTCTTTTTGTCTTTAATTTGTTAGCATACATTAACATATTCTTTTTCCAATTCTTTGGCATCTGTTAGGAATTCAGGATAACCAATGCGTTCATTCATGGTATCAGCCTTTTCCTTGGCTACTGCTCTGGTTTCATCATCCATCCAATGATTTTCATTAAGCAGCTCATTAAAGGCCTCTCTTATAGTGTGAATCATTTCTAAGGCCGTGTCCTTACTTTTCTGATTGAAATTGTCTCTTATGAAGAGCGTTCCCACGGCCATGCCTAACTTCTTGTTAGTCCAGTCCACACATTGAGACCAACGTACCCTTTCTGTCTGAATGCCTAAAAGGATTTTACGAAACTCGACGCGCTCTTTTTGATAGTCATCAATCATGTGTGTCATTATAGACATGACCAGACGCCACAGCACATAATTATGAAAAACTCTTGCGTCCGTTTCCTTAACTATTTTACCCATATCCACCAGATAGGGCATGGCATAGCTGACAAGTTCCTCATCCTCCTTTAAAACAATATCACTGCCGAGGACGGCTTGCAAAAATAATGTCCAATTAAGTTGCGGCACTTCTGTTTGCAGTTCTTTTAAATTTATTTTTCTATAAATGGCACTGGTATCATGACGATCCGCTTCTGGTAGTGTAGCATTCACCAATTTCACTTCCAATTGCAAAACGTCGTTAAGTTCTTCGGCTGCTGTTGCCGGATTGGCGCCCATCAGTATGGCCGTTTGGGTCATATAACGATGATAGGCTTTTAAATAATGTTCACTGCTAGCTTTCAGATAATAATCTCTTGAAGGCAGTGCCAAGGGAAATTGATCAATTTGTAGAACATGCGACGAAGAATTTTTATCATCTGCTCCCACATAAAGTTCAATTAGCACCGGTTCACCATAGATGCCCCTTAAGATGCCAATTAATTTCTCCATATTCATATTGGGTGTTTTCCAATCAGTTTCTATAACAGGCCAGCCTCCTAAGGATTTGAGAACATTTTTAAGACGGCCCTCGCCAATTTTGCGTATTTGGGCTGGGTAAAAATTACACAGAAAATGACAAAATTGAAGTTAACGAATAAAATAAATTACTCACGTATGTCAATACAACTTTTGTAAAAAGTTTTTGCCTTTATAGTGGCCTGGTTGTCCATATCATTGATGGGCTCTTCCAACACTCCCTTCAGTATAACTTGCAGTTGATCGTCCAGAACCTAAAAAACATAAAACTTTTTAATAAAATTTCTTTTAGAATAATAATTTTAATTACCTCGTAAGTGCTAATTGAACTTCGATCTTCAGGAATTATATGGACTTTATTCCAAGTTCCACAGGCGTACTGAAAGAAATTCTCACACGGATTGACTGAAGTGTCCATGGCTGATAGTAAATACGCCGCTTTTAATTAAATAATAAAAATATTAATTTTTAAAAAATATTTCCATTATTGAAATATTTATTTAAATAGTAAATCTAAAGGTTCCCTAATCCTATCAAAGAGGTCACAGTGGCGTCCATAATACGTTTTTGAATTAAGACCTGATAGCTGTGCGTTATTTATACGAAAAAAATAAAATATTTTTTCTAAATTCCTGAAATTTCGCTAAATAGAAGTAGTTGAAAAAGAATATTTACTTTAAATAGGCGTGGCTCTGTCCACTTTTTAAATCATAATATTGCGTTCTAACTCAAGCTTAAGGTGTGTGCAAAGTTTCAAAAAATTTAATTAAATAGAAGTTGTTGAAATATTATATTTACTTTGAATGGGCGTGGCACAGCCCTATTTGCTAATCGTAATACTGCGTTTTAATGTTTTCGCCGGAGCTTAAATTGAGTGCGGAGTTTCATAAAATTAAGTTAAATAAATGATGTTAAATTATAATAATTACTTTGAATGGGCGTGGCACAGCCCATTTTTCTAATTATAATATTTCGTTTTTACTGAAGCTTAAGGTGTGTGCAAAGTTTTATAAAATTCGGTTAAATAAAAACAGTTGAAAAAGAGTATTTATTATAAATAGGCGTGGCATTGCCCATTTTTATAATCATAATACTGCGTTTTAGCTTAGAATGTGTGCAAAGTTCCATAAAATTCGAATAAATAGAAGTTGTTGAAATAGAATATTTACTTTGAATGGGCGTGGCACAGCCCTATTTGCTAATCGTAATACTGCGTTTTTATGTTTTCGCCGGAGCTTAAATTGAGTGCGAAGTTTCATAAAATTAAGTTAAATAAATGATGTTAAATTATAATAATTACTTTAAATGGGCGTGGCACAGCCCATTTTTCTAATTATAATATTTCGTTTTTACTGAAGCTTAAGGTGTGTGCAAAATTTTATAAAAATTGGTTAAATAGAATTAGTTTAAAAAGAGTATTTAATATAAATAGGCGTGGCATTGCCCATTTTTATAATCATAATACTGCGTTTTAGCTTGAGCTTAGGGTGTGTGCAAAGTTCCATAAAATTCGATTAAAAAGAAGTTGCTGAATTAGAATTTTTTTTAAATAGGCGTGACTCTGCCCACTTCTTAAATCACAATATTGCGTTTTAACTCAAGCCTAAGGTGTATACAAAGTTTCATAAAATTGGATAATTAGAAGTTGCTAAAAATTAATATTTACTTTGAATAGGCGTGGCACTGCCTACTTTTCTAATCGTAATACTGTGTTTTCACTGGAATCTAAGGTGTGTGCAAAGTTTTATAAAACTCCGCTAAACAGAAGTAGTTTAAAAAGAATATTTGCTTTAAATAGGCGTGGCTCTGCCCACCATTAACTTCCTAATATTGTTTTTTAGCTCGAGCTTAAGGTGTGTGCAAAGTTTCAAAAAATTTAATTAAATGGAAGTTGTTAAATTTAAATATTTACTTTGAATAGGCGTGGCACTGCCTGTTTTTCTAATGGTAGTACTGTGTTTTCTTTGGTACTTACGGTGTGTGCAAGGTTTTATAAATTAAAATTAAATATAAGCAGTTGAAAAAGTGTATTTATTATTAAAGGGCGTGGCCTGCCCACTTTTTGAATCATAATATTTCGTTTTAACTTGAGCTTAAGGTGTGTGCAAAGTTACAAAAAATTTAATAAAATAGAAGTTGTTAAAAGAAAATATTTACTTTGAATGGGCGTGGCACGGCCCATTTATCTAATCATAATACTGTGTTTTCACTGGCACCTAAGGTTTGTGCAAAGTGTTTTTAAAACTCCGCTAGATAAAAGTAGTTGAAAAATAATATTTGCTTTAAATAGGCGTGGCACTGCCCATTTTTCTAATCATAATACCGCATTTTAATGTTTTCACTGAGCTTAAGGTGTATGTGAGTTTCATAAAGTTCGGCTAAATTATAAATTGTTTAATTAGAATATCTACATTGAATGGGCGTGGCACTGCCCTCTTTGCTAATCATAATATTGCGTTTTGACTTGAGGTTAGGGTGCGTGCAAAGTTGCCTAAAATTTGGTTAAATGGAAATAGTTAAAAAGGAGTATTTACTCTGAATAGGCGTGGCTTTGCCCATTTATCTTATGACTAGTTTTATAAATCTTAATAAAGAACCTAAATCCTAAAATATATAGCAACCGATTAAAAAACCTTGAAATAGAACTCATAACCTACAAAAAACGCAACCACTATTTTATAATTTTCTAGCACCAGCTGAAGATTCATTAAATTCTTTTGAAAAATTAATAATTAATTTCCAAAAAAGTACATTTCAAACTTACCCGTTCGTACACATTCCTCTGTCAGACAAATGTCATCTCGATTATGAGTGAAACCTAAAAAATAAAATGCATAAAAAAGACAACAACAACATTTTAAACATCTGCACAATAAAACTCCTTCTTTGTATTTATTGAATATTAAAAATAAAATCATTTCAAAAGGATACTATGTATTTATTCATTAAACTTTTTTTTTTTGCCAATCACACATATGACATGACCATCTCTTTCTTTAATAACATTTATGTCAGTAGACTTCTACACATTGCTACACACATTCATAAATATTTGAAATGTAATATCCAGCAACAACACATTGAGTGGGAATTGTTGTTGATTAGAATTTTCTTACAATGCGATGTCTGTCGTCCTCTACTTTCAATGATGTACGAATGGCAATATATTTTCCATGTTATTCAATAATTGTCTCCTATTTGAGAAAAAAGATGTGTTTTATTTCCCCCCTTTAACTTGCATAACATTCATCAATGTATGAAAAAATATTAAAAGAAATATAAATGACATACGAACGTAACAAAGTGGAGGTGTCGTGAAAATGAAACACTTGACACCAACCAGAGATAAGACGAATTTGCAAACATGTTTGAAGGAACTGAAAAAAATACATATGTAAAAAAAGGCAATTTCAACATTGTTTGTACAATTGAACATCGATGGGTAAAATAATTAGTTACACTTAAAAAAATGCAATTGAAAGATTTAAAGATTTTCTCTCTCAATGACTCAATAAAGAAATTTGTAAGTATGAAGCCCATTAATAACCGAGAAGAAACAGCAAGTGAATCCAAGTATGCTGTGAAACACAGATGTCAGATGAACCTAATCTATGCCTAGAAATCGTAAATCCAATAACACTTTAACTAAAGCTGGATTCACCCACTTTGTCCGGACAAATTTTTTGCTCGGACAACATTTTTTTTCTTATATGAAGTTTGACATTTCTCTTAGAGTAAGAGAAGTGATTTTGTTTAGATAATTCTCAATTTAATTAGGTTTTATTTTAATTTTTGTTGCCACTAAAAAATTTTTTTCCAAAAAAATCTAAATAGAGTTGCCATATCATATAGTGTTTGCATAGTATCAAATTGTGGCTTTTGTTTTGTTTGCGTTGATTATCATTAAAGAATAAATTTTCAATAAAATATTTTTTTACAAATTGGAGTTCAATGAAGCAGTTGCCCTCAAGCTTATAATGGAAATGGAAATGAAAAAGCCAGGAAGAGAATACATGTACGACATAAGCAATAGCTTATATAAATATAATCATACAAAGCCAAGCATTTAGACGACAATAGCTAACGCTATTGGAATTGAAAGCATGTAACTATTACTGATGGCTTGCAGTCTTATCTATGAAATTTTGTTATATTTATTGAAGGAAGCGAATGCCAATCGCTACCAATTTATTTTCAATGACTTGCTGCTATGTTGCCAAGTGGTGAAATAAATTTCACTTGTTTACTTATGTATTCATATACAGCTTTGTCTGTCCGGGCAAATTTTTCAAAATGTGTGCATCGTGCTGCAGAAAACTCTTACAGTCCACCCTAAATACGGGCGTTAGGCACGACGTAATTTAGCGTCTAGTTTTTACGGTGTAATGAGTAACTTCAATAAGAGCGTCAACGTTGTGAAACGAACAGTATTGTTTACTTATCTTATTTGCTAAAAACCACAAAATTAAAATAATTAAGAGAGATAAAATCGCGAAATTGACCTTAAAGTAGCTGTAATGTCATTACTGTTGGAAATACCACAAAAAAAAAACAATAAGAACACTTCTTTTGCAGCCAACTTCACTTTTTACGCGCAGTCAAAATTGGATTTTTTAATTGTCCAACGTTAGCGTCGCGCTATTTGGGTTGGTCTCATACATTTTGTATGGGCATGAGAATTTTTGACAGTTAAATAACGTCTTACGCTCGTATTTAGGGTGGACTGTTAGTTAAAAAAAATTTTGTTTCAACAAAAATTTTGGCCGGACAAAATGGGTGAATCCAGCTTTAATCTTTCTATAGAATTAAAGAACATGTGTTTCTCGTTCGTTTTCATTTAACAACATTTTTGAAGATGTTGTCAGCACTGAATATAAAAGACCTTTTTTTATCGCATTTAAAATTGTTTTGGATTTTCAAGCAATTAGTTCTTTTCAACATTAAGTCTACGCTTTGGGTGAGACCTGAATTACAAGTATTTATCTTAAAAAATGTCGAATTCGAACCCAGAGTTAATTTTTTTATATGGGGTCAACATTAGAGATAACATCTGAAATGAGAACGTCAAATGCCATCGCTGAGAGAATTCTGTTACGTGTTGACTTAAAATTAGTGTTATTGCAATCTTATAAGAATTCTTATTAGAGCGTTGTTATCAGATATCTCATATAAACAATCTTATGAGATGAACTATCAACAAATGCCCCCATTACAAATCTGATGCACCAATTATTAAAAATATCTGCCACAAGAGTACAATTGTATATAAAACGATTTTGTAAAAAGAAATTTCGTTCACACATAACAAATAAATTATTTCTTGTCACAATATACTCATGCACATGTATATACATATAAGAATATTTTCAATTTGTTGCAAGCAGGTATTTTCTATGCGGCTATCAGTGATTTATGAATTCTTATAAGACTTAAGAGAAATATGTTTAAGATTAAGATGAAGAAATGCTCTGCCGACGTTTTCTCTCATCTTATATCAGAGTTAATCGCAGTTGTAGACTCTGTGTATCATATCGCTGACAACGGCGATTTAAAACGTCTAGTTTTTATTAATATGGAAAAATCTGGCAGCTTTTTTAGTTGCTCCTTTAATCAAACAACTAATAGTTACTAATTGCGTTGCTTCTTACACCGATCGTGCTGATTTCCAATAGCACCTCTTTCGACACTATGTCCGATCGATTAGCGTATTTAAATTTTCTTTAGATGATTTAAAGCCTCGGAAAGCCTGATTTTAACACTAACACGGACGAAAAGACGGATACCGCTGAATCAAATTTGCTATGCATAAGGAGTCAGAATATATATATACTTTCGCAAGGGTATAATACCCTGAGAATGCCTAGTATTTGCCTTACACATCGCTTTAAATTAAGGAAGCATATCAGCAGATAAGATTTTGCGAGCTACAATCGGTTTAGATTTTGTGATATTTTTAAATATTTTGAAGCTTTACATTGACAAAGATGTTAGCAGTTGGACGGGCACATACTTGAAGGCTGAGTAACTGCTAACACTAGAACACTTACAGTCCACCCTAAATACGAGCGTAAGACGTTATTTAACTGTCAAAAATTCTCATGCCCATACAAAATGTATGAGACCAACCCAAATAGCGCGACGCTAACGTTGAACAATTGAAAAATCCAATTTTGTCTGCGCGTAAAAAGTGAAGTTGGCTGCAAAAGAAGTGTTGTTATTGTTTTTTTTTTTTTTTTGTGGTATTTACAAAAGTATTTCCAACAGTAATGACATTACAGCTACTTTAAGGTCAATTTCGTGATTTTATCTCTCTTAATTATTTCAATTTTGTGGTTTTTAGCAAATAAGATAAGTAAACAATACTGTTCGTTTCACAACGTTGGCGCTCGTATTTAAGTTACTCATTACAGCGTAAAAACTAGACGCTAAATTACGTCGTGCCTAACGCCCGTATTTAGGGTGGACTGTTAGCAATCTAGAAATACCTTAGGAGATTAAGTTTTTTAGAAATTATGCTCTGTAGCCCGTGGTAGGGCATACAGGGCCCTAATTTTCCCTTAACCACAAGAATAAAATTCTTCTAATCTAAGAGCATTTAACGACACTTACGTTGCTGTTGGTAAAACTTATAGTTTTTTTTTTCTTTAGCAACATTTGCATTATTTCTCTGAGTGTATTCAATATTAGCTTGTATAACATTTAAAAGGATATTTTCTTTTCTTTTACTTGCTTATTTTTCTTACTTAAACAAAAAGGAGAAAAAAAAGTACATGAAGAATAAATCAAGTAAAACGTTTTCTATAAATGACACGAAGCAAGAAAATAACTTAATTTTCATTGGAAAATTTGCTAAAAATAGAGGTTAGAAATTTCTAAACGGAAACTTGTTAAAGTTGTGTCATTTCATTTAATTGAAAAATCAAATAGAAGTGGAGATTAATTTAGCACAAAGAAGAGAAATTATTTTTAATATTCGTATAAAAAATGGCGTCCAAAAATTCAGCCAGTGGTACAAGCGAACAGTTAAAGTTTTAATTAGTTGGTCCATCATATGTGAGTTTTTTTCGTCAAAAGAGTCCGGAATGTTGGTCTCTTTTAAGCTCTTCGAAACTAATCGATGGTAATCAAGTCGAATAATCGCAGCGGTAAAAATTTAAACGCTCGTCGTTAAAATAACAAAGTCGCTAAAATTCTGGCTTACAAATTCAAGCGTTGATTCGATGTATAGCATTAAACTTAGTCTTGTTGGAACCACTGCTCTTACATGTTGATGTTTTCAAGCTGTAACCAGTCCGCTTTGCTTAACATCAGCTGTCCTTCGCCTAACAGACTTTTCTGGTTATTTTTTGGAAATGGCCGCTACAACGGCAACGAAGTTTTCTTAACGTCGGATAATTCAATCGAGTACAAAAAAGTAAATCCGAATCACCCGCGAACTTAAAACTCCTAATGGCAACAGACCTTACGAGAAAATTCCCTATGGGAGCCGAAATTTCGATAGTGATTATTTAAAATTTTGAAAGGCGCAAAACAATGGCATTACGAATAGTTTGACAGCTGAGAGTCATTAGCCATTCTGACAGCTGCTGAAAGATGACAACTGAACACTATAGTTCTTGAATGGGCGATTAAAATTTAGTTAAATAATTTTTCGTTAAGTTTTTCGCAAATGTGCAAAACGTAAAAGCTGTAATATTTTTGCGCCCACTGCTGTTATTTGTTGGAAATCAATTAATTTTTCTAGTTGCACTCATAAACTCATTTTATGCGACATTTTAAATAGAAGAATCATTTCATTTTAAATTTATGTCTCTGAACGTACAACGGTAAATGCAGAGTTTTCAATTAATGCATTCAATAATTTTTTTTACAGAATTTTTATTTTTAATATTTGACCAAAAATAAAAATGTTTGATTACAAAATTTAATTTTAGGGGGAGTTAATATTTTGACGATTTTTTTCTCCTTTCTTGTTGAGACTTTATCGATTTTTTAGGTTCTTTTTATGATTTTCGGCGTTTAATATCGCTTAAATGTCCATCTGTTACAGTTTTTATCTTTGGAACCGTAATACCATGCATCTAAATTTGTCACAAAATGTTTATTATTATTGTGAAAATATTAAAGAGTGTTCTTATAGGAACGTATATTTCACGTTTATGGAGAGGATGCTTTATATTTCGTTTTTTATGAATTCTAATTATTTTGTAAATTTTTCATTTCAATGTGATTCTTACTTCATTTTAATTAAATTTTACACAAAAATGTCACAAAAGATCACTTTTTTTTTGAATAATTGATTTTTATGTGAAATATCGATTTTTTGTGAATTTTAGTTTATCTTGTGAAATTTTTATGATTTTATTCCTTTATATTTTCTTCATATGTCAATTTCTCACGCGTTCAATAATAATAAGAAGACGAGGTGAACTGCAGTTCGTTTCTAATGGAAAATGATGGTCAACCGGGTGTTTTTTTAAGGTCATACATTTTTAAATAAAATAAATGTGAAATATAGTACAATCATTAATGGAACTTCATATTCTTCTTTGACGTGTAGCACAATTCGGGCCTAAGCGATCCCCTAGTGGTATGTTTGCCGTAGAGGAGCCCCAGTCGCAGGTGCTAGGGACCATAACATATAGACATTCAAGGTGTGACCATAGAAAACTTTAGTCCGCAGGGACCAAGGACCCTGTGGAATTATTATCTGTTACGATGGCTGTGGTTAAGACCTAAATTGTTGGGTGGGCATTATTTGTTTAATATTTCGTTGTAAAGGCCGCCAGGGATTAAATGTTTAACACAACACTTAATGTGTTGCTAAGGGCACTAAAAACGTGGCCAGATGTGGCCTGACCAACGTCGTGTTATTAATCCTATTGGTCCTAAAATATCATTCCTCGACAAGTAAAAACTCTTGTAGATGAAACCTTTAAAGTGTTTTAACTGCTGGTTTTGTCCCAAATAAAGCAACATTTCATGCGAAATGCTGTCAAAAGTCCATATAAAAAAAATTACTGCGAAATAAATGAGAAATAATGTTGCTGAAGTAGTGCTCTATTTATTTGTAAAAAAAAGTCTCACAATGTTTCTCGCAGCATGTTTCTCAAACTAAAAAATATTTCTGGCAACATTTGTTTTCAACTACGAAATAACATAAGCAGCACTTTTTTCGTATGGAATTTTTGATAACCATTTTTTAAGACCGTTTATTTGGATTTAATTTTGTTGTGTTCAAGTAATTAAAAAAAAAAGAAATGAAAAAAGTGTAAAAGTTTAAAAAGAGAAAAAGACAAAAATTATGTTAATGATAAAGAAAAGCGTTTGCTCAGTGAATGTTATCTTATAAATCGCTGTATTGTCACCACTAGTTAATTGTCAAATTTTTCAAGCGAAATAATCCATGTTGTTCAAATTTTTTCTCAAAATCGAACAGAGTATGTAACATGGCGAAAACATGTACCAAGTGGTGACAGTGGCGAATTCATTCATTTTCGCCGTTGCAGAAAATGTCAAACTCCAAAACACCCAAATTCAAAGAGGCTTAAGATAATTTTGATTGTTAAGATGGCCCTAATCAAGGCGAATAAATTACCAGGTGGCAGCGTAGGCGAATTCAGTATTTTTTGCTGGTATACACGACTGTCAAACTCCATATATGAAAAATATACACAAATTTTTTATATATGGAGTTTGACAGTGGTGTACGCCAGCAAAAAATACTGAATTCGCCTACGCTTCCACCTGGTAATCGATTCGCCTTGGCCCTAATAAATACATATTGTGATAATAATTTTGTAATTCTAGATGGATATTTGGCATCACTGGCTTAATAATAACTTAATGGTTTGACCAAGGCGAATCAATATAAGATGATCACAAAAGCGAATTCATTTCTTTTCGCCGTAACCCTAAATGTCAAACTCAAAAAATATTATAAATTTGTTTTATGTTGTGTTTAACATTTAGCATTTTGGTGAAAATTAATTAATTCGCCATTGACACTACTTTGTATTGATTCGCCTTGGATTTGGCAGAATCCACAAAATTTTCCAGGTCTATAACAGTTAAGAAAAAAAAGAAATAATTAACTTGACGAAATCTGACAAGCGCGAGTCGGGCTTACGAATTTTTTCGTCACATGTATGGGCCATCCTTTAGTTTTAAAGTTTATTGTCTGCTTGTAAAGGTTCATAGGATAAAATAATATTTATACAATCAAAATGAAGTCTTCTAAAGAGGCACCCTGTAAGATATTTCAGAAAATACTAAATTTCTTTAAAAATGCTTAACCTATTGAGAGCCGATGACATTTTTATGTAAAAAAAATTTTAATCTCCTTTACCTCAATATTTGTTTTTTCTTGATTGGAGTTGCCACACTAAACTAGATTTACATACAAGGTTTCTCAATTAAATTACGCTTTACAACACAGATTTAATATTTATTTCCCATCTTTTCGACGAAATAACTCAGTTTTATTTGCACCAAAACATTGTTTGCAGTCATCTTAAACTTTAATACCAATACCTTCACACAAAAAAGCACCTTTTAATACTCCTTTTTCTTTTCTCTTTTATTTACATTTTTTAACGCAATAATTAAGTTTAACGATTTGTGTCATAAACTCACAACACTGAGGATGATGTGTGTGAGTTTCTTTGTTTGTTTGTTTGTTCAATGTATAAAACATTTTGAAGTGACAGAATAAGAGTGTATGCGTGTGTGTGTGTGTGTCAACTTAATATTGTATCAGTGCTAGTGTTTGCATTGATGTAGAATTGTGAATGTGTTGCGAAAAAAAAAGGAAATGAAAATGTTGAAAAGGTTTCCTTTTCGTTGCCTGTTGCTCATGATAAGACATGAAAGGAAATTATACATTTTCTTCTTGTTGCTCTGCTATTGCTGCTGTTGAACATTTAGCTTTTGCTCGCATTATTTCTAATGCAAAAAAGTTAGAACAACAACATTTGTATAAAAAAAACAAAAATATATAAAAACGACAAAACTTGATGAAGAAAAAAAAATTACAATAACAACGATATCAAATAAAAGAATAATCATAAATATTTACAGTTGCTGACACAAGAAGCATACAAATAGAAATAATAACACTCACACACACACACACTCTCACTCTCAGGCACTCATAAATATAAACTTTCAAATAATGACTTTTACTGGATTTGAACTTTAATGCAGAAATGTTTATTTTTCAAAATTGTGTGGTTAATCACTTTTTGTAATTTTTAATAGTTCTACTGGCCCAAACAAAAGTATCATTGAAACATAAATATTAAATTTAAATTAAGAGAATTTTCAATTTACATCATGTAATTTTAGCGTGCGAAATCCTTTCGGTTAAATAATTTAAGTTCAATGACGTTAAATATTGCTGGTGAAAGCTTATTTTGAAGGCCATTTCGCTACTGCTCTGCAAATCTGGTGACACTTTTCCCACACGTTTAAAAATTTAGTTGCGTCGACCGTCAGCTACTTCTAAGACATCGGCCTCTCTTTCGGGTGGTTTGTCGACAACGGTTCCAATTGTATTTTATTTGTCAGTTTTAAGACTCCATAATATTGGCATCATTGCCATACCTTTTTAAATGGCCTTAAAAAAAGGTTATCAATTCGTATAAATATTGCTCAGTCATTTCTGAACCGAATTAGAAATTTTTTTCTTTATGTTAAAGAAATTCTTGTTTCAAACCTTTAGTAATTACTAGCAAATTGTGAAAAAAGTAAAAAAGCATCCTAAAAATATACCGCGCAAAGTAGAATGTTGCTACTTATACGTGTTTCTACGTATTTCTACAGACAAGTGTTGCCACTCATAAATGTGTTGAGACTTGTAAAAATTTTTCAAGAAAAGAGATTTATATTCTCTTGCAAATATTTGTGTTAATAAGTTTTGCTATGCAAAAATGTTTTTCTGGAAAGTGTTGCCACTTTGAAAGGTGTTGCCACATGTGAACGTTTTACTTATTGTTCGTATGATAAATTTTTATGCATAGTGTCGCTGTTTTTTGATGCTTTTGCAAAAAAATGTTGGCACTTTTTGACATTTCATATCGTTTTTTTTTACTTGCAAATAATTATTTACAAATAGTGTTGCCATACAAATGTATTGCCGCTTGTGTAAGTTTTATATTAACGTATTCTTTATGCGCTTAGTTTTCCTACAGCTGAGTGCTGCCGCTTATTAGTGATTTTGCAGAAGATTATTGCCACTAGTTGACATTTAAAAAAAGGTTTGCAAATTAAAAAAAGTTCAAAAAGCGTCATAAAAATGTGCAACACAAAAAAATCAATTGCAAATATGCTGGCATTGTGTAAATATGTTTCTTAAGAAGAGCGTTGCCACTTTTAAATATATATCTACAGGCATTTTTTATAGGTGTTACCACTTGACATTTTATTGAAAAGTGCTTTTCCACTTGCAAATAGTCCTGTTGAAAAGTGTTGCCACTTATTGCCACAAAAAAATGTTTTGTGTAGACATATTGTTCACATGTATGGTTTTCCTATAGCACAGTATTGCCACTTATTAATGTTTTTGAAGAAAAATGTTGCCACTAGTTGACATTTTAAAGTGAGCAATTTTTGAATAAGCAATACAAAAACACAGTGACAAATGTGCTTGCATTGTGTTGTTGTCTAAATGCAAATGTAAAATGGTTCATAAGAAGAGCAAAGTCACTTAAAAATTTTTCTACAGGTATTTTTATAGTGTTACCACTTGCCATTTTGGTGAAAAGTGTTTTCCGCTAGTTTGTAGAAAAATGTTGATATTTATAAAAGTGTTGCCACGAGTGAATGTTTTGTGTAAACGTACGAGGGCTGCGATATATATTTTTCTGGCCTGGCAAAACTGAGTGCTGCCAAGTGCAATCTGACATTTCCATTGGAAAATTTGTCATTTTTAAGCATAATCGTACTCAAAACGTTTTGACGTACGACCATTATTTGTGTTGTTTACAGTGACTTGAAAAAATTAATATAGAAAAAAAAAAAAATGGAATTAACTCGTGAACAATTTCGTGCCATCATTTTTCACAACTTTCGACGTGGATTATCACGACAAGAGTGCATTGATGAACTTAAATCTTTGTATGGCGATGAAGCACCATCCTATAGCACTGTGAAAAATTGGTATAATGAATTTAATCGTGGCCGAAGCTCGCTCAAAGACGAATTCCGCGAAGGTCGAACAAAAACGGCTATTGTGCCAGAGAACATTCATGCCGTGCGTGAACTCATAATGCAAGATTGACATGCGACATACCGAGAGATACAGACATCATTGGACATTTCTTCCACCAGCATACGTTCGATACTGCATGAACACCTGGCCGTAAAAAAGGTTTGATCTCGTTGGATCCCGCACAATTTGAAAGTCGCTCAAAAAAAGGCTCGTGTCGATTGGTGCAAAGAAATATTGCAAAAATACGATTGCGGTGCTTCAAAAGACGTTTATAAGATCGTCACAGGTGACGAATCATGGATCTATGCGTATGAGCCCGCAACGAAACAACAATCGACCGTGTGGGTCTTCAAAGACGAGTAAAATCCAACGCAAGTTGTTCGTGGAAGAAGCACTTCGAAGCAAATGGTCGCCTGTTTCTTCGACAAAATTGGTCATGTGGCGACTGTTCCGCTTGAGCAACGTAGGACGGTCACTTCTGAGTGGTACACTAAAATTTGTTTGCCTGAAGTCATCGGAGAAATTCGAAAAACCAACAAGAGAAGATGAATCATTGTTCACCATGACAATGCGAGCTCTCACACATCGGCTCAAACCAGATCGTTTTTGACCGGCCAAAACGTCGAATTAATGGGTCATCCGCCGTACAGCCCTGCCTTGGCACCTAATGACTTTTTCTTGTTTCCGCACATCAAGAAAAAAATGCGTGGTCAACGATTTTCGTCGCCAGAAGAAGCTGTTGAAGTGTTCAAAAACCATGTTTTAGAGGTGTCTCAATCGGAGTGGAAAAAGTGCTTCGACAACTGGTTTGAGCGCATGCAAAAGTGTATAAATCATGCTGGAGAATACTTTGAAAAACAATAAAACCATTTTTGATTATAAATATTCGCATTTTCACTATTAGGCCAGAAATATATAGAGCAGCCCTCGTATTGTTCACATTCACAGTTTTCCTATAGCTTAGTGTTGTCACTTACTAATGTTTTGGGAGAAAGGTGTTGCCAATAGTAGACATTTTAAAGAAAAGTGCAAATGTTGTCTCAATACAAATGTAAAAATGCTTCTTAAGAATAGTGTTGCCACTTATAAATGTTTCTATGGGTATTTTAAAAGGTGTTTTTAATTGAAAAATGCTTTTCCACTTGCAAATAACTTTTAGAAAAATGTTGCTATTTAAAAAAGTGTTGCCACATGTGAATGTTTTGTATAAACGTATTGTTCACATTCACAGTTTTCCTACAGCTTAGTGTTGCCACTTATTAATGTTTTTGGAAAAAAGTGTTGCCTCTAGTTGACATTTAAAAGAAGAGTGTGCAAATGTCCAAAAAGTACAGAAAGCGTCATGCCTTTTAAGAATGTTTCAAAGAAAAAGTACTGCCACGTATAAGTATTTTGACGTTTAGTAGCTGTTTTATAGGAAAATGTGTTATCATTTACAATTCTTTACATAAAAAATGTTGCCATTTAAATATATATTTCCCAAAAAACCGTTACTATTTACAAATTCTTCCATAGAAGAATTTCTTTCTAGAAAAGATTTAATAATTTCAAATGTTGCAGGAAAAGTTTTATTACTTTCGTCAACTGACAATTTATCTGGAAGTAAACTCTATGGTTTCCCACATAATTATTGTTGATATAATTAACGAAATAACAAACTTATGAAAAGATTTACATATGGGGTGAAGGGTATTAATGTAATTTGTTTTCTCTAGATTTTTGTTATAGATATGTTACATACACATATGTGTATATTTAGTAATAACATTACGTTTTAATTACTTTCGCCATAAATTCTGCGATTATTGATTGTTTTGTTATTAAATGCGCATTTTTTATGTCCAATTAGTTGTTGTAGTAAAATCTTATCAAAACATAAAAAATACTGATTTCATATCTTTTGGACAATAGATTTTCGTACTGACAAATAAACAAATTTTGATAGATGTATCAATTTAATGACAGATCGTGAGTAACGACAGCTGTTGAAAAGTTAGAGAATTGAATAAAAAACAGAGCTACCAAAAGACAGAAACATTGTAGCAGTGCGATCGAAGAGAAATAGAGAAAAAATAGGTTAAACTAGAACAAATAAACTATTTTTTCTAACTTACCAGCAGACTTTTTTGTGCTGTGTAAATTTCTTTTATTCTACTGTGCTCTAGACAGAATCGAGCGAGACAGAAAATAAAGTGTTCCGTGGATAACGGGGAAATAGAGAGAGGGGAAAGGTGAATTTCGACAACAACAAAATAGATGTGTAAAATAATAGTCAAATTAATTTTTGATTTATTTTGCACCAAAACTTTATTTAAAAAATTTCATTATTTTAAAAAACACCTAAAGAATGTCCATCTCTGGGTGTTTGCGGAAGTTTAGTGATAAGAAGTGATGTAATATAATTGAAGCATGAGGCTTCGGTTCACACTGTCGTTATTCAGCTCTGAATGCGCAACTTAAATTTCGTTGTTAGTTCGGCTGTTCGTAGAGAATTTGTTGTACCATAGAAAAAATGAAACATGATTGAACTCTTAAAAACCATAAGCCACCAATCGGACAGCGTTTTATGTGGCGTGAAGAATACAAATTCGCCGCAAAGGAAAGTACCGGAAAATGCCTAGAAATGTTGGGCAGGTGTTGAAAAACGTTGATCTGTAGCTACAGCTCGAAAATAAGATAGCACTGCATGCCATATAATCGAACTAATATTCGAAGCTGTGACTGGGTTATCAAGTTCCTAAACTACACTAATAAGTTAAGCACTTAAGACGAGCTAGACGCCAATATTTGACGGAATTATATTGCACATTTTGGACACAGTAAACAAAAATTAAACCGTCTGTTTGAAACATTGTTTAGGAATTCGAGGTGAACATTCGAACGACGTGTTATAGCATATTTATGAAAGTTGTTTTTAGGTAAAGACAGAATTAATGTGATACTCACACTGCACAATGGGACAGAAAAGAAATATTATGTTAATAAGTTAGCAATATTCAATGGACTGAAAGGATTGTACCAAATTTAATAATATTTTAGCTGAGAAGTAAATTAGCTTTAGTCTTAAGTTCAGGAGCGGAACAAGAAAGTCCCGAAGAGCCGCACTATGGGCATACAAAATCTTGTAAAGTTTAATTTTTTCATTTTACAAATTTTAAAACATTTAGTGGCATTTGAAGGCTTCGCCTACAGTAAAGAAATTATTTGTATTTGAAAACCTTATTCTGGTTATTTTCAAATACTTGACAAAATTTTCAAAAGTTGCCACAATTTCTTTAAGTTGACTCCCCAGAATAATTAACAGACTTAAAACACCACGTTAAAATTATGACTACATAAACAAACGTAGGATTTTCAATTAAAAATTTTTTAAAATTCTTAAGTATAAAAGAAATATTTCTTAATAACCCGAAAATCTCCTTTGTAGGGATAATTGTGGACTAAAAATTTAGCGATTATACTAAACTCCATTTACCACTTATCACTGTACGACCCCGAATATTTTTTTTGTGTTTCAAATTTCGATTTTTGTGTACTAATATAATTTGGGATTTGTTAAGCATGATTTGGGAATTTCGGGATTCGATTTTCTTAAATAAAAATTTGTTTTCTTTAATTTATTATCTGTACAAATAAATATTCAGTTACACATGAAAAATTTGTATTTTAGGAATAGTTTCTGGAAATCGAAAAGAATTTTCATTAAACTTTACATCATGCTACACAATATGCTTCTTCTTTGAAATATCGAAACTTGAAGAAAAACTGTTATTTTTCAACTGCTTGCGATTGTTTTTTAAGCCCAATAAATTTACAAAAACATTAACTGTCAAACGCTCACTTTTTCACATTAACGATCATTATACTCTGGCCAATCATCAATGAGTAGATTAACGCTTGAATAACGCTACCATATTTTTCAGTTTTACATATTCCCCGTCCAGGCATAAATTTTTGGTATTGCAATTTTCTTAAATTGTCTTTTGAAATTGCATTCGTGTCTATGCATTTAAATTTTGTAACTACAATTTCAGCCTTGATTGCTTAGATTATGGTTTTGTTTAAAACGACTTAAAAAAATTACAAGTTGTAACGACACGTTCTCGCTACTTGCAAAGTATGTGAAACAGTAGACCTATTTAAACTTGTTCTTTACTCAAGAATGCGCAACAAAAGCTGCACAGTATGGACGGGGACTTACAGACTAAAATTGTGTTCAGCAATTAGGCTCATTTTTGATGGGTTTAATAACCGTAACTGCCGCTTATGGAGTGAAACTAATCGGCTAAGTTTGGAAAATTTTCACCGTTTGGTGATTTTTAAACGCTTGTGGCATCACTGGACACTTTTTTCTTGAAAAAAGAAGTCAGTCTTATCGTAAAGCTGGATTCACCCATTTTGTCTGAGAGTTTTCTTCAGCACGATTCACTCATTTCGAAAAATTTGCCCGGACAAACAAAGCTGTCATATGAATACATAAGTAAACAAGTCAAATTAATTTTACGACGTGGCAACACAGCAGCAAGTCATTGAAAATAAATTGGCAGCGATTGGTATTCGCTTCCTTCAATAAATATAACACAATTTCATAAATAAGAGTGCAAGCCGTCAGTAATAGTTACTTACTTTCAATTCCAATAGCGTTAGCTATTGCTCAAGTACGTGCATTCTCTTCCGGGATTTTTCATTTCCATTTTAAGCTTCTCCGAACTCCATTTTGTAAAAAAAATATTCTGTTGAAAAACTAATCTTTAAGGCCAGGGTTGACTGTTATACTCAGTCGTACGATCCGTCAAAAATTGAATATGTGTCCTCAAAATTATGATAGTATGGATTAAAATTGTATGTGTGTGACAGACTTTTTGACAGATCTGTACGATTTTATAATCTTTTAAAATAAATTATAAAGTGATTTTTTTTATGCGATCAGAGTTGATTTTTTTGAAGATGAGAAGAAAAAACAACAAAATATTAAAATCATCCGTTTTCGCATCTTTTTTGTATAATAGTGTGGCAACTACGACGCCATTTTGAAACAATTTTTAAAGTAGGACAAAATTCTGTCAGATTTTTGTGTGATTAAATCGTACGATTGTGTATAATAATGAATCCTGACTTTTATTGATACTCAACACAAACAAAAATGAATTTGATACTGTGTAAACACTATATGATGTGGCAACTCTTTTTAGCTTTTTTTGGAAAAAAAAATTTTAGTGGCAACACAGTTAAATTTTGTCCTGATAAAAATTAAAATTAAACCGAATCAAGTTGAGAGTTGTCTGAACAAAATCACTTTCTTCACACTTCTCGCACTCTTTGAGAGAAATGTCAAACTTCATATTAAAAAAATGTCCGAATAAAAATTTTGGGTAAATCCAGCTTTATAGTAGATGGTGATCGTTACCGCGGCTTGTGGACGAGATGAAGTTTGGCCTCCAAGGATATGCGACTTGACATCCCTCTTTATTTAATGTGAGGCCGCGTGAAAACATACGGACAACAACAATGTTTGAAAAAATAGCACAAATTACACGATGGGAATGCGCTTCGTTAAGAAAAGCTGCAGTGGCCATACATCCAATATTAAATTCAAATTATTTATATTCGAACAAAGAAAAATCTTTAAAATTCAATTTTTTTATTTCTTCTTTTTTTACAATTAAAAGTTCTTTTGGACTTCAAACACAAACTGCCAGCTATCGAAACCAACGTTAAAGTTGCAAAAGTAGAATTTTAATATTTTTATATTCACCTCTATCGTGAATAAGAAGTGATATTTTTGTTCCCATGAAATTTCGTTCCCCTCGAAGTGAAAATTGCTATCATTGGTTTCCCATAAAAATTTGTTCACTTCATTGAACAGCTGTTCAAAATTAATAAGCTATCAGTGCACATTGAATGTGAGCAAGAAGAAAAAGCTTTGTGAAAATCTGTAAATTGAAGTTCAAAAATAAATAAATAAAATTTTTAATACAAAAACATGACTTGCAAGACGCGTATAACCCCTTGAAGTTACCCGAGACCTTGCGGACCCATTTCAACAAAAAAAAATTTGTATTAAATTTTTTACATCTCCATTTTTGATTCAATTAAATCTTTATTAATTTACAAGCAGTAGATCTCTTTGTTTTGCATCTTGTCGAGTATAATGTCAGTCTACGCTGCTGAAACTGATTTCGAGTTAAAAAATGTATTAATAATTTGAACAAATCCAAAGGAAAAGTGAAAAAATTTCGAGAGGAAAAAATCAATCACGATAAGGGGAATTTTTATTTACGTGAAAAACTGTTCATGTGAATTATTCACGATTATAATTTTGGGAAAAGGGAAAACATTTCAAGTGAAAAGATATTCATGATAGGGGTGATTGTCTTTTTTATTTTTATATTTTTTTTACTGTTACTAAATTTATCACCACTACTGTACTGTAATTAATAAACATTTGAATTTGACACTTACCTGTTGTATTGCGGTTGTTGTTATTATTGTTGTTGTTGTTGTTGCTGCTGTGATTGTTGATATTTCGGCTTTTATCGAATGTTGTCTGCGCTATAGTTTGACAACGATAATTGCCAGCAAAATAAATTGCTAACGCTCCAATGGCAGCCCCTAAAACCGTTAAGGCAACCGCTAAAATCAATAGCCTACATCGCAGTGTTGATTCTTTAAGTAACCATTCGCTTTGATGGGGTGTTGAGTGGTGGGATGAATGTGTTGAAATGTTATAGGAGACAGGAGCATTGTTTTGCAGTGTTGTTGTTCTTGGAATATTCGTATTGGAGCCAACTCCTGTTAGAATTTTACCGCTATCACTGCCCAAATAGACAACGGTGGGAAATTTCATATGACCCACATTATTGGCACATGATATTACTGATGGCTGCTGCTGCTGCTGTTGCTGATGCATGACTTCTGTTTCAAATAATTCTGATTTATTTTCCGAACCCAAAAGAGGTGACACTATAGCAGCTGCTTCATTATCTTTTATTGTGCCAACATCAATAACTTCGACGCCTCCTCCCCTGTCATCGTTGGCATTATTTGTTCTTTTGTTGGTGTTGCCAGTGACAGTGACAGTGACAGGAGCAGTGCCATGTCCATTGTTTTTGGTTATGTATGGCTTTCGTAGATAACCATTGTTAATGAGTTTATTTGTGTTATTATCCATTGGCGTGTTTCCTTCCTTTCTTCTTTACTTCCTCTTTACAAGTTTTTGGAATTGTGATTTAAATATTGGTTAGTGCAACTGACTGTCTAACTGATTGGCCAGTTGATTAGTTTCTTTTTGTTTGTATGCTTTTTTTTTGTTGTTGTTCTGTTGGTTGACTAATATTTTACTGCTTTGAGAAGCAGTGCATGAAAGTCTAGTTAATTTTGGCTGCTGGTTAAATTTCTGTTTTACAGATTTTTCTTATTTTTTTGTGGCTTTTGTTGATGGAATTTTAAATTCCACAAGTTCTTATATTTATTTGGGGTACAAATTTTATAACAATTCAAATTGTTTAAAAATAATTCTTCTTTTCATCAACATTATCATTTTATGGCCTTTTATTAAGTTTTAATTTTGTTTCAAACAAAACTTTGCTAATTTTACTAATTTTAACAAAAAATATAAATTTTAATAATTATGGAGAAGGCAGTGGACAATTTTTGAAATTTGGGCCCGTTGGATTCCAGTTTAGTGCCAGGCTATGTAGCCACTGCTTAAAATGTTAAACTTCGTATAAAAAAATACGCATAGATTTATTCAATGCGAAATCATTTACCAGGTGGTGGCAGTGGCGAATTAACTTCATATAAAATAATTTTCGCTGATTTTTTATACATGGAGTTTGACATTTTCTGCAACGGCGAAAATGAATGAATTCGCAACTGCTATCATCTGGTACAAAGCGAATAAATTACTAGGTGGCAGCGTAGGCGAATTCAGTATTTTTTGCTGGCGTACACCACTGTCAAACTCCATACATAAAAAATTTGTGTATATTTTTTATATATGGAGTTTGACAGTCGTGTATACCAGCAAAAAATACTGAATTCGCCTACGCTGCCACCTGGTAATTTTATTCGCCTTGCTCTGGTTTATGATTTTATCATCGTTATATTTATCAATATTTAATTTTTTTAGCGTTTAGTAATTTGTATGAAATGAAAATAAACCTATTGCAGAGTTCGTCGCATATTCTGACTAACACACAGAGGGACTTTTTGTGCAATAAGTAATTTTTTCGACGCATAAAATTTACAAATGTAATGATGCAGTTTTGTAAAAAATTGATTCAGTATGAAGAATCCATAATTTGTATCCCCAAACAAAAAAAAATGTTTATTTGTCCTTAAAATAATGGAGTAAAGTCACATGTAAAATTTGGTCGAAAATATTGTAAACTATTTACGCACTTCTATAGCGTTTGTACGTAAGACAGTGGCGCCAGAAATGTTCATAGAAAAATCTTCATTTATCAAAAAAAAAATCTTAAAAATTTTTATTCTTTTTACTTTTGCAACGCTTGCAGATGAATAAAGAAGACATATGAAATTTATTGCAAACTTCGACACTTCACTATCCGCTCTAGAAATATTTGACATTGTGTGCCAAAACTCTTCCACCGTAACATTTTCTAAATTCTTAAAATATTTATTAAATTCATGTGGTGGAGTTCCTTAAATTCGTCATCTTAATTTTGTATCTCACTGTCTTCAATTAGAGAACTCAATGTAGAAGGCATTACAATTATCAATGAATTCATTTAATTCAGTAGCATTAAACTTTGTACCGTATGTAAGTATGTATGTGTAATAAATTTTAACAAGAAGTTGCAATATTAGCAATCAAACAACTAAATCTTCAAATTTTATTTTGATAAAAAAATCTTTAAAATGAAGGTAAAATCTTCTTTCTGGCATCGCTGACGTAAGATAATTTTATTGCTCTGATTCAAATTGTGATTTTTTTTTTCAAATATACACCCCTAATCTACGTTTCGATTACGTCTTCTCATTCAGTTCCGTTGCGATCGAAAATTGGTATTTTGCAGAAAAACGGAATCAAAAGAAAAAGAAGAAGACAACAATGTTTACAAAATTAATAGCATCACTGTGGATTGTGGAAATGAAATAGCAAAATAAGAAAGTCTATTATCATTTTCATAAACAAATGTAAATTTAATACAAAAAGTTGTATGTTTACATATTTAAAAATAATTTCTTGATGAAGCTTAATAATAAAAATTTAAACAAAATAAAAAAATATAAAAACAAAATAAAAATTGGTTGTTCATGGCAACTAATTTTTACGCTGGCATTTTTTGTTGGAGGAACTAGTGCATTGAGGATTCCTGCAACTTCAGAACGCTGCTACTTCTTCCTTTGATCGCTAGTGGTATCCACATGCAATGTCTGCTTTAGACGCCATTAAATTTGTAAGTTTTTCATACTGCTCTGGTGTTGTTGTTTTTGACCCGTAATACATCAAAAAACACATCAGACTCGGGTACAAAAATTAACAATCCGAAACAAAAAAAAAAATAATTTAATTAAATAAATTAGTTAAAAATAATTTTAAGTGGTTTTTTAAACCATTTCTGAACATTTTATCTCATTTTCTACGTACATTCGTTCAATTTTTAATTTTTTAACTAAAAACATAAATAAAGAAAACCCCTCCGTTAACAAACAAAAAAAAAAAAAAAAAAAAAAAAAAAAAAACAACTCAGAAAAATGGAGCTCCGATCGTAATGCAGAATATATGCAATCGAAATAAAGTTGTCAGACGGAGAAAATTGCAATTCGAATCGAAATTGCAGAATAGGGGTGATAGTCGCTATAATAAAATTAAAGGTTAGATCATACTATTAATTGAGAAAAAAAGTTTAAATAATTAAAAAATAAAATTTTTCTCCAAATTCATGTAATTTTTAATTTTAAAAATTTACAAAAAAATGTGGCATAATTTTAGGCACTTGCCGGGTTATATGGCCGGTGGATAGTGGGCGTGGCCGATTTTGATAAACCTTTGTTTTATTCTTAATAAAGGAAATAAAAGGCTCTGTGTGTCAAAAAACTTTGGGACAAAAATAAATTTTGGGTCCTATGGGCGGTGGGTAGTGGGCGTGGCCCATTTTGATTTTGAGCTAACCAAAGGCTCAGCGAAAAATTTCAACATTATACGAGCACTCCTTTTATTTTTTGCCAAACATTGTATAAAAAAATCCCATTGTGCGACATCATATCTAAGTGCATTTTCATGTGCACAACTTTGTTTGATTTTTAGCGACAAAAATCACAATCAAATATTTGTTGTTATAATTATTTGACATGTTTTTTAAAAATCATTTTTTTCTTCATAAAATTAAAAATTAATAAAAAAAATAAACTTAAGCCTGACTAAGGGAGATAGACAAAAGGGAATATGTTACTGCTGAAAATAAAGAGACAGACAGTTGGCTCAGTTTTAAAAATGTAGAAAAATATCCTTCATAAAAGGATTTCGTAATAACAGCACTATAAAAAGCTTTGCAAAAATTTAGCCAGTTTCTATAAAAGTGGTATAAGTCCATTTTTACCTTCATTTAAAATTCCATATTGATTTTCATTTTTCATTTTGACTTTGAAAGAGGCATTATTCAATTTCAAACCATCATAAGACCGAGTTTCTTTAAACTTGTATTCAATAGCGAATTTACATAAATGAATTTGATTTTATACAGACTCTTAAAACTGCGTGGAAATACAATTGACTTGTTATGCAGATAAACAAATAAAAACAATCGTATGAATCATCTGATTTTAACTGTAGACGAAATAAGTCTTATTCGAAATGTTTCCAGTTGAGGTTGCCATACTGGTTCAGGTAGAATTATTGACGTCAAAATTTTGTAATTATTTTTTGCTTTTAGTTTTTTTTTACTTTATTTAAACGTGTTTTTAATGATCTTAATATTGATGAAAGTACTTTGACTTTTTTTCCGTTTAATGGAAAATAAAATTTATTATAAAAAATTTTTACTTGTCATTTGCTCAAGTTTAAAGGCTTCAAATATTTAAAATTTTGCATTAATTTTCAGTAACTGGTAGGTTTGTTTAGCAAACTAAAGTAAATAAACGTTAAAAAAATAATAAATGGAAAAAATAAATAATTCTCGTATAATTTTTCTTTAAAATAATTGCTTAAAAGACAGGACTTTGCAAATGAAGACTTCCTTTCGGATAAACACTAAAGGAGCAAATAGCGTTCGAAAAATTGCATTAAATATTGTTTTTACTAATCTCTTTATTTATTAGCATATAACAACGAACTTATGCTCTACTACAGCTTTAAAATTTATTTATAACTGAAATAATTTGAATAAAAATATTTACTGCCTCTCACACGATGTCTTTTCATACAATTACTTTTTAAACGAAAAAGAAATTTTTTAAATGTATTTTTATTATAAATGTGATTTTACTTCAGAAGAAGAATTGTCTCCAAATTGTAAAACAGACACTTAATTATTACTATTTTATTCATTATTCAATCAAACATTAGTTTAATACGAGGGCTGCTCTATATATCTCTGGCTTAATAGTGAAAATGCGAATATTTATAATCAAAAATGGTTTTATTGTTTTTCAAAGTATTCTCCAGCATGATTTACACACTTTTGCATGCGCTCAAACCAGTTGTCGAAGCACTTTTTCCACTCCGATTGAGACACCTCTAAAACATGGTTTTTGAACACTTCAACAGCTTCTTCTGGCGACGAAAATCGTTAACCACGCAATTTTTTCTTGATGTGCGGAAACAAGAAGAAGTCATTAGGTGCCAAGTCAGGGCTGTACGGCGGATGACCCATTAATTCGACGTTTTGGCCGGTCAAAAACGCTCTGGTTTGAGCCGATGTGTGAGAGCTCGCATTGTCATGGTGAACAATGATTCGTCTTCTCTTGTTAGTTTTTCGAATTTCTCCGATGACTTCAGGCAAACAAATTGTAGTGTACCACTCAGAAGTGACCGTCCTACGTTGCTCAAGCGGAACAGTCGCCACATGACCAGTTTTGCCGAAGAAACAGGCGACCATTTGCTTCGAAGTGCTTCTTCCACGAACAACTTTCGTTGGATTTTGCTCGTCTTTGTAGACCCACACGGTCGATTGTTGTTTTTTTTCGGGCTCATACGCATAGATCCATGATTCGTCACCTGTGACGATCTTATAAACGTCTTTTAAAGCACCGCAATCGTATTTTTGCAACATTTCTTTGCACCAATCGACACGAGCCTTTTTTTGAGTGACTTTCAAATTGTGCGGGATCCAACGAGAACAAACCTTTTTTACGGCCAGGTGTTCATGCAGTATCGAATGTATGCTGGTGGAAGAAATGTCCAAGGATGTCTCTATCTCTCGGTATGTCGCATGTCGATCTTGCATTATGAGTTCACGCATGGCATCAATGTTCTCTGGCACAACAGCCGTTCTTGGACGACCTTCACGGAATTGGTCTTTGAGCGAGCTTCGGCCACGATTAAATTCATTATACAAATTTTTCACAGTGCTATAGAATGGTGCTTCATCGCCATATATAGATTTAAGTTTATCAATGCACTCTTGTCGTGATAATCCACGTCGAAAGTTGTGAAAAATGATGGCACGAAAATGTTCACGAGTTAATTCCATTTTTTTTTTCTATATTAATTTTTTCAAGTCACTGTAAACAACACAAATAATGGTCGTACGTCAAAACGTTTTGAGTACGATTATGCTTAAAAATGCCAAACTTTCCAATGGAAATGTCAGATTGCACTTGGCAGCACTCAGTGTTGCCAGGCCAGAAATATATATAGCAGCCCTCGTATTTGCGATCTTTATTCTATAGAGCCAGTAATTTTTATCATTTATTGGTTCACGTGGTGGCCCGCTTCGTGACAGCTTTCAAACAGAGTCTTAGCTATTGCGTTTCGGCAAATCCCAGCCTCTATTAATCAAGTGCTTTTAAATTTTTTAATTACTTTATTTACATTTGACGGGGTCTTATTTGTTGCCTATTTTTTCTGTTTGACAATAAAAACTAAAATTGTTTTCATTTATTCTAAACTTTAACCTTCACCTTTTAAAAAATGTTTTTTTTTTCTCTTTTTAGCTGGCAATATTTTGCGGCTTAAATGGCGGGAAATTTAATCATTGCGTGCTTTTTGGGACTATTTTTTTTTTAAATAAGATTTTATTGTCGAGTGTTTTTTTAACACAACACACACGATGAAATAAACCTTCAAAAATGCAGCCAACAATTTATTATTTTATTTATTAGACATCCAAACAAACAAAAACAAAAACAAAAAACAAAAAAAAAAAAAAAAAGAAAAACGACTAAAAGAACGAACACAAGATTTTGGCATGTTCATTTGCTAGAGAACAATCAGCAGGGGGGCCTGTCAAGTAACACGATCAATAAGTTTTTTCAAATGTTTAAAATTTTTATTTTTAATTTTCGAATGTCTTATACAAGACTAATGCATGTACAAAAATGCATGACAGCGAATTTCTTTTTTCTTTTTTTGTTTTTATAATTTATTGCATTTAAATAATTTGTTGTAGTTTTGTTTTAATTTTGAATCTTAAAGAACACTTTGTAGGTGAATGAATCTGATAAAATGGAAACATTTTTTTAAATTTGTTTTATCAAACAAAAAACACAAACAAAAAATGAGCATAAATATCCAGTTGTTTTTTTTTTTTTTTTTGTTTTCTTTAAAAAAATATAGAATTTATTTAAAAATGATTTGTATTCATATATAAATTATAATTTATTTAGAGTGTTAAATAATTATTTTAAAATTAACATGAAATTTATAAAATAAATGAACAAAATCACAGAAAAGCACACCAACAACAAACCAATATTTTTTCACAACTATTTTTATTTTTTCTATTCATTTTGTTTAAAGTTCTTAAATAAGTATTAACATTTTTTTTTCTAATTTCTATTAAAAGGTGAAATAAATTCAAGTATTTATTTTTTTTATTTTAAAATAATTACTTGTCAGCAATATTGTTTATCTAGTGACAGTTTAAACTGTCAACCTTTTATTTAAATGATATGTTTAATTTTTTTCTTTTATTGGTTTCTTGACGTTTTTATTTTTAAATGTTCCGTTATGTTAGAGATGCAAATTGAAACTAAATTTAAAAATTGAATTCTTATTGAATGTAACCGGTAAATAAAGGATGGCTTGAAATAAACTGTTTGTAAACTTGCTCGGAGTTCGTTTTTTGATTGCATGCACTTTAATGGAATCCTTTTTTAGATGATTGTTGCCGTTTAACTCTCATCGAAATGCGCATGTCAGAAAAATAAAAAACTCTTAATTGATTTAAAATACCCTACATTCTGTTATGGTCACTAGTTACGTATGAATGTACATGACTTCGAAAAAAGTTGAATAAAATTCGCTCTATACTAAGGCGAATTAACTTTAAAGTAACTCCAAAGCGAATTAATTACGTTATTTTAAACACATGTCCAAGGCGAATAAATCACCAGGTGGCAGTGTAGGCGAATTCAGTATTTTTTGCTGGTATACACGACTGTCAAACTCCATATATAAAAAATATACACAAGTTTTTTATATATGGAGTTTGACAGTGATGTACGCCAGCAAAAAATACTAAATTCGCCTACGCTTCCACCTGGTAATCGATTCGCCTTGAACATGTCGAAACCACACTACGTGGCCTCGATAGGAAATTCATTTATTTTCGCCGAAACGCTAAGTGTCAAACACCATATAACAAAAATTATACAAATTTTTTCATGGCGAAATCCTGTATCAGGTGTTGGCAGTGGCGAATTCATCCATTTTCGCCGTTGCAGAACAGGTCAAACTCCATATATAAAAAATCAGCGAAATTTTTTTTTATGAAGCTTAACGTTTTCTGCAACGGCGAAAATTAGTGAAATTCGCCACTGCCACTACCTGGTACATGATTTCGCTATGCATGAGTTTGACATTTTAGGTTTTGGCGAAAATAATAAATTCGGCATAGCGACCACCTAGTATAATGAAAATTAAAAAATTATTAATTTAAACTTGTCAAAGTGAGCTTATAACAGATTAGCTCCAAAGCGATTCAAAAGCCTTTACGAAATTAGGTGCAGTTGTCAGACAGTTACAATTAAAAAATAAGCCAGTTTGACATTTGGAAATTAAAGATAGACAATCTTCTGATAGCCGCAGCTGTTATCGATTCGCCTTGAAATTTATTTAAAAAAATTTTTTTTAATTGTTTGCGTAGTTTTTTTACTTGTGTTTTAGTCAGCTCTCAGTCAATCAATAAACAATAAATTCGCCTTGCACAATGCCTGTGTAAAGAAGCCTTAAGTACCAATTCATTTTATTCCTCTCCTTTTTTTCGCCCAATTTCATAATTTTCACGTTACTGCCCCAAATTTGTGAGTATTGTCTTCTTTTCCCGGCGTTTTAAGGCTGTGCCCCGGCCGTCAAACTTTGAAGTATTTAACTGAAGTCAAAGTAATGACGGATGAGGTTGGCACAATGAGTACTTTGCTGGCGGATTTTAAACCAAAGTTTGCTCTTTATTTATAACCACTTTAAATTTAATTTGTATTTTATTTTTTGCCACCAAAATTATTTTATTATAATCACAGAATACAATTGAAACAATTGCAATAGTTAAAAGAAAACAAAGAAGAAGAAGCAATTAATAGCTGTAAAAGTATTCAACGTATGTCAAAAATTGACCAAATTTCGTACTTTGCGTTGACGGACACTTACTGAAGAAAATATAGGCCGGGGCACATAGAATCCGTCATACGTTAAGCTTTGACAAATTCAAATGACAAGTAAGTTAAAATACATGTTTTCTTATGAGCGTTGTCACAATCAATACGTGTCCGTCAACGCAAAGTACGAAAGTTGGTCAACTTTTGACGTATGTTAAATAATTTGACAACTATCACCTGCTTTTTCTTCTTTGTTTTCTTTTAACTCTTGCTGTGTTTTAATTGTGTTTTGTAATTTTAATAAAACAATTTTGGTGGCAAACAATAAAATACAAATTTAATTAAATTAACAAGTGAATAAAATGCAAATTAAATTTAAAAGTAAATAAAAATAGAGAGCAAGCTTTGGTTTAACATCCGTCAGCAAAGTATTCATTGTGCCAACCTCATCCGTCGTTACTTTGACTTTAGTTGAATTTGTCAAAGTTTAACGTATGACGGATTCTATGTGCCCCGGCCTTATGTATTTTAACCGACTTTTCAGTAGAATACGTCAAAGTTAAATAATAAAAATAAAACGCGATTAAAAAATTATGGCAACACTGAAAAGTAACTTTGTGTTTGTGTGACTATTTGAGAATTAATGAGAGAGCAGTCATTCTTGTAAAACATTCAAAAGCGCAAACGTATTTTTTTTCTTTTCAGTTTTCCTTTTTAAATGTTTGGATCATCTTGTTTGGTTTTCAATGAATTTCAACAAGTTGTTGTCCCATATTATTTTTGTTTTAATTTTTTGTCTTTGTTAAGGATTATAAGACTGTCAGCTGTTACGGTTTCTATGACTTGACGTCTCCTCCGACCAGCTCTTACTATCCTCAGGAGGTTCTCAACCCTTTCTATGTCAGCAAAAAACTAAACCTGGTTTGAACTTTCCATATCATACCAATTTTACCGCCTCTCTACCACTTGTACATAAAAACTATTACCACAAAAAAAATTCCCGCCTCTCTGACAATTTGTTCAATTTAAAAAAAAAACTCGCGCCAAGTTATCCATATTTTATGGTAAATGACAACAAAAAAAAACTAACCTAAATGTATGCCACCCAATTTATTTATGCCTTTAGTATTTTGTACACCAAACATACTTTATAGATACATATATAACAAATAAATTTTTACCAGCTACCATCAAACGAACTATATCTATCTATCCATCTAATTAACTAACTCTTTTTTTTTTTTTTTCTTCCTTAATTCTTTTTTGCTTTTGACCCCATTTTCCTACCAATTTAAACTAGCTCCTCAAGCTGTTTATTTATAACAGAAAAACATGAGTTGTGAACCTGACTATCTGTTATATTGAATGAAATACAACTCTTCTACTATTGGTTTTTACATGCCACTTTCCAACACCAAATAAAAAAAATGTCTACAATAAATACACATGTGTCAATGACAGATAATCATTTTTATTTTATATATTCCGCAGACGCACATGCCGGTAAGTATTGCTCTACAAATTTTAATAATCTTCTTTTTTCTCTTTCAGATTGATTTAAAGTTGGGTAAATACAAAAAAAAAAGTATCGTTCCATCCCTACTCTAAACTCTTATTAATTATTATTTCTCCTCTTTTCTTTCAGATTATATCGCCTTCAATCTTGCCAACCAACCAAACAATTACCACGGGACACATACATTTGTACATACATACTTGCATATGCGTGTATCTATCATCCTATTAAGAAAACTATTAGGCCATTAAAATAATTTGTCCTTTTACAAACAAATACCAATTTTATCATATTTTAAACTAGAGAAACTAATTGCATATCGTGCCCTCTTCCTGTCATTCCATTGTGGGAAACGTCATCGACGATTAATAATCATTCATATGTATATACATATTGCCAATAAATGTGGCCGCAGTCAGAGGTGTGTCATATTCGGCACACGCAACAAAACTCCGTGGCCGCTATCGTCAGCTAGAGGGAACGGTGTGCGTGTGTACAATGCATATTTAAGATCGATTTACAACGTGGGGAACTCCCACTCCCTGATAAAAGGGTCTCATGCAGTTAGCCGGGCAATGAAACATTTTTCCAGCATGTACATACGTATGTATGTTGTTTTCGACGATAAATATATAAGTCAAATAGTTCTTAGAAAGGGCCAAATTCTAATGATTTAAGGGTCAATCTTTAACATTATTACTTTATTTTAACTACGACGTACTCTTATATTCGTATCGACTACAGAACCATGGTGTCAAAGTCCTGAATGCATCACTTTTTTTTAATCGTCACTTTTACGGGAAGTATTTTTGATTGTCTGTACAAAGCTTTGTTTACTTTGTTTCTTATTAATTCTTACAGACAGGAATTTTCCTACAACGCATGAATTGAATTGGCACTTGTGATTCCCCAACTAACTTTCTAACCTTAATTGAAGATTTGAACCAGCACTACACTATAACATTTAAATTCACAGTACATCATATCACAGGTGAGTCTATTGCACATTAATTACACAACTACGTATTCGGGTTTGCTAAAAAAATATGTATGAACACTGTCACTATAAGGTGCTTAGCGGATTCCGAGCTATGCTCATTTATCACAGCCACGTTTCATTCGTTTCCTATCCTAAGATTGCACTGATTAGTTTTCTGCTTGATAGCTATTTGCACATTCATATATACATACATACATATATATATGTATATACAATATATAATAAAAAAAAAATAGGACAGAACAATCACAGATGCTGTATAAATTTTTCCCACTAAAACTAATATTGCACTGGTAGTTGGTTTAATATTGCACTCAATTAAAAAAAATACTTTGGTAGTAGTTAAATCTTGATATCTTTCAAGTGATAAACCCCTACTGGCTTGCCCTGTAAATCCTCCAATTCATAAAGGTTGTTACCTATAGGCCTAACTATCCGACATTTTATAAACTTGCGGCAAAACTTAGCGTTAAGATTTTTTCCGAAGTCGCTTAACACTGTGTTCCTACGGAAAACTTCTTGGCCTGGTACAAATTTCACTTTTCGCGCACCTCGATTGTATCTAGCTGCACTTTTTTCATACGCATCGTGCATATTCCTTCTTATCTTTTCCCTTATGACTTCCAGCTTTTCGTAATTATTTATGCTTTCTATTTCGTGATCAGATAGAGATTTAAGTTTTCGGGCTAGTCTGTAGTCCGCCCCATGTGAAAACATGTGAAAACCAAATAAAGCGAAGAAGGGTGTAAAACCTGTCGCAGAATGTACAGAATTCCTAAGGGCACATTCTATTTCGGATAGATACAAATCCCAGTCCCTGTGATCTTTCTCTAAATATGCTCTAATAGCAGCTAAAACCGACTGGTTTACTCTTTCGGAGGCGTTCGATTGTGGAGCGTGCACAGCTGTTTTCATGTGCTTAATTCCAAAAGTTTCCATTAAGTTTACAAAGTTTTTAGAGACAAATTGGGCACCGTTATCACTATGGATGATCTCCGGCACACCGAATTTATAAAAGATCTCTTGTGTGAGAAATTTTATAACATTTGTTGTAGTGGCCTCTTTCATGGCCTTTAGGAACGTGAATTTTGTAAAATGATCCATTACAATAAACACGTAACTATTTCCACTTTTTGATCTAGGGTATTTGCCCAAGAAGTCAATGTATAACTTCTGGAAAGGTCTTTCTGTAACAACTTCTTGTCCAATTTCTGGCATAAGGTTTCTATTCGAGGGTTTAGTTTCTTTACATACTAGGCAGTTTCTAACGAACTCTCTGATTTGCCACGTCATTTTCGGCCAGTAGAAAAATCTTTTTACTTTTTCCAACGTCTTTGACATACCTCCGTGAGCGCATGTAGTGGATGAATGTAATTTCTCTATCACCGCATGAGTCAGGCTTGGTGGAATCCACAGCTTCCATTGATATTGCTGTGTATCATCTTGATCGTTATATACACGCTTAAATATTTTTCCTTCCACCACTTTCAGGTCTGGTAATTTATCTATATTTTCTTCTATTTGCCTAATTAATGCCACGTACTCTTCCGATTCGAACTCAGTTGTTTCAAAATCCAATAAATCTTCTGTTTGAAGTTCTTCTATACATTGCTGATCAACCGTCCTTGACAGCATGTCAGCCACTACGTTTTCTGAGCCTTTACGGTGCTCTATCTGGAAATCGAAAGCTTGTAATTGTAGTGACCATCTTGCGAGCCTTCCACTTAAATCCTTTAGATTCATTAGCCATTTCAGACTAGCATGGTCAGTAATAATTGAAAAAGGCATCATTTCAATATACGGCCTAAACTTTCTAACAGCCATTACTGCAGCTAGGCATTCCTTCTCTGTTACAGAATAGTTCTTTTGACATTGGTTCAGTTTTTGCGAATAAAACGCGATTGGATGCTCCTCCTTCTTCTCATTCAGTTGGTATAGGACAGCTCCAATCCCATAAGCCGAGGCGTCGCATTGGATATAAAAACGTTTGAAAAAATCTGCATGCCGCAAAACAGGAGCCGAGGTCAAGGCTTTTTTGAGTTTTTCAAATGCATCTATTGCTTCGGGTGTCATCTGAAATTTTTTACTCTTTTTAAGTGTATCAGTTAAAGGTGCTGATATTGTGGCGAAATTTTTAATGAAACGTCTATACCACCCTGCCGTTCCAAGAAAGCTTCTAACTTCTCTTACAGATCTTGGTTGTTTTATATTTTTTATTGCTACTACTTTATCGTGATCGGTTTTCAGAGTACCACCGCCTATAATAAAGCCTAAATATTTGAGCTCTTGAAAGCAAAATTGGGACTTACGAAGACCAATAGTTAAATTTGCATCTTTTAAGCATTTTGCAACTTTACTTAAGAGTTTTAGATGTTCTTCCAAAGAACTAGATATAACCAATAAATCATCTAAATAAATGAAAACGTTGTCTCTTAAGTGGTTCGGTATGACCTTGTCCATCAAGCGGCAGAGTCTTTGAGCGGCGTTGCATAGCCCGAATGGCATTACCCTAAATTGGTACAAAGGCCTTCCTGCTACTGTAAAAGCAGTGTATGCTTTGCTTTCCTCATCCAACTCAATCTGCCAAAATGCGTACTTTAAATCGACGCTGCTAATGAAATGCGTCTCATCTATTCTGCTTAATATTCCGTCAATATTCTGAAGGGGATAAGCGTCCTTGATGGTCAACTTATTTAGTTTCCGAGCATCTAAGCAAAATCGATTTTTCCCAGGTTTTCTCACAATAGTAGTCCTATTAGACCATGGGCTATTGCTTACTTCTATCACATTTAGTGCTAACATTGTGTCTAATTCTTTATAAGTTATTTCCTGAATAGCTGGCGAGATTGGGTAATAACGATCCTTGATTGGCTCCGCCCCTTCTATAAGTTTAATAGTGTGTTTTTCTAGATGCGTTTTCCCTAAACCTTTTTCTTCAAAAGTGTCAAATTCACTTATAACTTTGTCTAGCTTTGCTCTTTCTTTTTCGTCTAATTCATGAGGTTTCAGCTTGTACTCATTTTTTTCCATTTCATCATTCATATCACTTTTTTCGACTTTTCCTATTTCATTTATTCCTATTATATCCGGGGCTAAGTTAAATATTCTCCAAAAATCTATTCCGAGATAAAGAGACTGTTCCAAATCTGGACAAAGATACAGTAACATTTCATGAACCTGTTCTTTGTACCCTATGGATGCTTTTATTTTACCTAAAACTCGATAACATTGACCACTGGCAGTTTTCACATTAGTCAATATCGGATGAATATCCATATTTAGTACTTCAACAATCTCTCTACAACCTTTCCCTAATATACTAACGGATGCTCCTGTGTCTAATAAGCCTTTAATTGGTGTGCCTTCTAATAATACTTCAGCATAACATCTATCATCAAAACCTTTATTACTTGATCTATTTATAGCTTCAGCAATTAATCGTCTTGTTTTTCGCCGATCTCTGAACTTTTTTCGTATCTTGAGAATTCTTTTTGATGTTTGTCTTTTAGAAATATCGCTTCCAAATATACGAGCCCTTACATTGTTATAGTTCTCCTGCCTTTTTTCTCTAGATATATAATGTCTTATTTGTGGCATATTGTTCACTTTGTGGGAAATAGATACTTTAGTATTTAGATATTTTTTGCAGGGGATTGACTTCCCGCTGAGCGTTGGCCCCCCTTCGTTCCAAAGCTCTTGGACTGGTTTCCCGATTTACAATTCGGACATGTCGGTGTAATCACATTTGGTTTTCCGCATTTGTAACAAAAGAGTGTTCTCTCATGTTCCATACATTCCATAAAAACGTGACCATGTTTTCTACAATTCCAGCAGATAACGGGCTGTCTTCCTCCCTGAACATTCATGTTCACCGCCGCAACTGACTCATATTCGTTAGAGCACCTTTCTACCTCAATGGGTTCAGTTTCATCATCAAAATAAATTTCGTTAATCTGTCTTGATGAACGCAAAACTGGCTGCATGTTCCTTGGGTCCCTTCTTGGAAAATTCCTTTCAGCCTCATTGCATTCTACTCTTAATTGTTCCACCGATGACACGGCAATTGGGTACACTATTCGCCCTATACTTTCCTTGATATTTCGTTTTATTATTTTAATTAGGTCATATTCTGGAATTGGTTGCATCAACTTCGATCTCAATTGGGACATCGCATGAAAGTAGCTGTCTACAGTTTCGCCAATTCTTTGTTTCCGCTCAACTAATTCAGTCATTATTTCAAAATTGGAGCGTGACGTTTGGTATTGACTCATTAGTGCATGACGTAGCCCTGGCCAATCAATCACTCCATGAGTCCTAACATACAACCAATACCATTCTCTAGCGGTGCCTGATACTAATAAATGGAAATCCCTTAAAACTTCGGACCATGGTATTTGGTAATGTTGTTGTAAATGCTCTAGCCTAAATATGAAATCGTCAATACTTAAATGTGAAGTAATACCATCAAAAACCACTCCTAGCTTATCTATTCGAATACGAGCGAGCTCTCCATTCTGTACATTCGAAGCCGGCTCAAACGGCCTTTGGTAAGATATTGCTAAGTTTGCTGTGTTTTCCGTAGCACTAGTTTCCGACGCACTATTTAATCTTAGAGTGTTTAGTCTGCCGTTGCCTTGAGACGTCCTATCACTTGTAGACAAATTATGCCCATTTTGGTTTGCTATTACTGCCCCTTGACTTAGCCCAGTAGTTCTTGATTGATTAACTACCAGCGCTGTCAGATCCGCTATGCTCTTTTTTATATCTGACATCTCTTTCTGTACCATTAGCTTTACTTTGTCTTCTAGAGCTTTCTGCACTACTAAAGCCTCGTCAGCTACCATTTCACTGACTTCTGGAGAAATATCTTCCCCCTGTATATTCTGGGTTATATTGTTTTCTCTCACATCCCTATTTGGTGGTTGGTTGCCTGTAATAATTGTGTTGGAGAGATCTACAAATTGCCCTCCATTTACGTCGGCAGGTCTAGACATTGTTCGATTTTCTGTATTTATTCTTCTAATCTTAGGAAGCGCGTGTGGAATTGTTCTATTTAAATCAAAATTCTGATGTAAATTTCTTTTCCTATTCTCTCTTTTAGACCGGGTTTCTACGTTCATACCTACTCTTTTAATAATTTAAATTTTGCTGTTAACTTGCACCAAAAAAAAGGTTTTTTCAAAACAGATTGTATGTACTTTCCGTTAAAATATTTTCAAAAATTTTAGCAAGGATTCTAAAGAGGTAAATAATTTAAATATAAATTCATGCAACTGGTACAATAATACAAACAAACAAAACAAAACCAAAAAAATATAGAAATATAGAAATGAAATAAAAAAAACGTATAAATTTAATAAAGTAAAAAAAAAATAACAAGATAAAAATATAAATAAAAAATAAAAGTAAGTATTAATGAAAATAAAAAATTATATAAATTAAAATAAAAATAGTAACCAAATATTTTAGTAATAATTTAGTATGATCGTAAGTATAAAAAGATTAATAAATGTTAAAAAACAAAAACGTGCACATAATATACCAAGAAATGATCTAAAAATTATTATTATTATTTTTTTAAATACTATATGTTTTATCTTAGGTTTGGCAATGATGAACGGACGTGATGGTCTTTGCGGTAATTAAACTTTTGCTTCGTTCTGTGGCTTAAATCAATTTAAAACAACTTATTGCTTCGCCGGTGCTTTATCATACATCATCCTTTATCATACATAGAATGAGATTACGCTAACATGAAATAACACAAATACATCAATCCTTTCAAACACTCTTGTAGAAAGTGGCTATTTGTTATTATAACACTCACCGCGACATTTTACATTTACGTAGTCAAAACTTTACTCTAAATTAAATACAAAGAAAACGGATACAATACATTTAAAACATTATTTCGCTATGTCAAGATACTGTAGATCCATTTCGCAACTATTCTTTTTGAAAATCGTTTATACTTATCTATTTTTCTATGCTACTCTAACGTATTCACTATCATCACCAATTAGAGGTCATAGATCAATTGATGAAAGTTTTACGAATTTTCAATTAGGTCTATTTTATTATTTTAGTGGACTATTGTTACATGTCTTGTTGTTATACATGTGTCTTTCTCTACGCCTTAAGAAACTTCATAGCGCTTTTTCGCGACGTTTCTTAAAGTGTCTCATTTTAGTTTGGGCGCCATTTATGTTACGGTTTCTATGACTTGACGTCTCCTCCGACCAGCTCTTACTATCCTCAGGAGGTTCTCAACCCTTTCTATGTCAGCAAAAAACTAAACCTGGTTTGAACTTTCCATATCATACCAATTTTACCGCCTCTCTACCACTTGTACATAAAAACTATTACCACAAAAAAAATTCCCGCCTCTCTGACAATTTGTTCAATTTAAAAAAAAACTCGCGCCAAGTTATCCATATTTTATGGTAAATGACAACAAAAAAAAACTAACCTAAATGTATGCCACCCAATTTATTTATGCCTTTAGTATTTTGTACACCAAACATACTTTATAGATACATATATAACAAATAAATTTTTACCAGCTACCATCAAACGAACTATATCTATCTATCCATCTAATTAACTAACTCTTTTTTTTTTTTTTTCTTCCTTAATTCTTTTTTGCTTTTGACCCCATTTTCCTACCAATTTAAACTAGCTCCTCAAGCTGTTTATTTATAACAGAAAAACATGAGTTGTGAACCTGACTATCTGTTATATTGAATGAAATACAACTCTTCTACTATTGGTTTTTACATGCCACTTTCCAACACCAAATAAAAAAAATGTCTACAATAAATACACATGTGTCAATGACAGATAATCATTTTTATTTTATATATTCCGCAGACGCACATGCCGGTAAGTATTGCTCTACAAATTTTAATAATCTTCTTTTTTCTCTTTCAGATTGATTTAAAGTTGGGTAAATACAAAAAAAAAAAGTATCGTTCCATCCCTACTCTAAACTCTTATTAATTATTATTTCTCCTCTTTTCTTTCAGATTATATCGCCTTCAATCTTGCCAACCAACCAAACAATTACCACGGGACACATACATTTGTACATACATACTTGCATATGCGTGTATCTATCATCCTATTAAGAAAACTATTAGGCCATTAAAATAATTTGTCCTTTTACAAACAAATACCAATTTTATCATATTTTAAACTAGAGAAACTAATTGCATATCGTGCCCTCTTCCTGTCATTCCATTGTGGGAAACGTCATCGACGATTAATAATCATTCATATGTATATACATATTGCCAATAAATGTGGCCGCAGTCAGAGGTGTGTCATATTCGGCACACGCAACACAGCATTAATTTGTTTTGACTAACTGCATGTTAGTTAAAATGTGGTTATTTATGTAACGTATACTGTGAGTGAATATTTGTGGCTTAACAATAACATGTTTTAGAAACCAATAACATGTTTTAGAAACCTCAAAGGGTAAATATTGAAGACATCTAAACATATTTATTTTATTTACTTTGTTTTAGTTTATTGAGACCATGTCAATTACTCCAAAAATTAAACTTAGTACAACTAACATGTAATCAAATTAAAACTGTATAAAAATTAAACGGTAATAAACCGTTGCAAATGTGTTAAGAGCTGTCAACTTTTCAAGAATTTCCTTACATTATTTTTAATCCAGAGATGGCATTTATGCAATTAAAAGAAATAGAAAAATTGCATCCATATAAATTATTAAAAAAGGAAATATGCAAATGAAAGGGCTTCTTATTTCAGGTGATTAAAGAGGTATCGCATTTTTTGCTAATATTTATAAAAGTTTAACTGCTAAAGATCGGGAATTTAGAAAAAAATTTGTTTGGAATAATTTAGTTTCGCCAACTTTGAAGAGATAATATAAAAAATAAAAGTATAGTAAAAAAGTATGATATTGACTTTATTGATATTGACAAATATTTGAAAGCTCTCTGCAGCAATTACACTCAAAAGAACTGTTTTTTAACCTTAAAAAAATATTTAACTGGCGCAAGAACTAGGTTAGGTTACATAAGAAGAAACCGACCCACTTGGGTACTAAAGTGGTCCTGTTGTGTTGCCTGAGAGGAATGTGCATAGGATCAATTCAGGTTCCTATGTCACCGTCAAAGATCCATCCCGAAGACCAGATAAACGAGTTTATCCTAACAACACCACAGACCGAAAGGTCCGCAAGACCATGCAGTCTTGGACTGCCAAGAAGAGCCGGACAATGGTAAAGCAAATGCTCCACCGTTTCCTCCCCTTTCTCATCCCGACAACATCTGCAGAAGTCATGGTATGGAAGATTCAGTCTCCTGGATTGAGTAGCGATAACACAGTGCTCTGTCAGCACAGCCAGCAGTATGCTCAGTTGTTCACGGGGAATCCTCAGTAGGCTTGCAGTTCTCCTGCCATCATACTGAGGCCATAATGTCCTTGAAATCGTACAGGCGTCACTCTGACACTCTGAAACTATGATTCACCTTCCGACCGCGAAAGCAACAAAAGCTTCTACTAAGCCCAAAATGCTACCTGATAACAGCGTCAAAGAGAGAGAGAGAGAGAGAGAGAGAGAGTGATCTGATGGTACTAATGCGCTTTACCATTTAATCAAAATAGTGACAGAATAATTGTTCCTTACACTTTCTACCTAACATCTACGTTAGAAATTTTTACAAATGCCGGACTTACTGGTAATCAAAAATAGAAAGTCATTCAAGTTTACAATTGTGTGGCAACTCTTTATTTTACTATAATTCAAGCCATACACGTTGCAACCTGTTGTACAACTTGAGAAGGTTGTACAACAGATTGAAATGTTTGTGCTGTAGTTGTATGAAGTTGCGTGTTGGTTGTACGAAAGATCAAAAAGTTTTGATGTTTTGGCAAGTTTTATAACTTGGTCGCAACGTTATTGGACATGTCGCACAACATTGTTCTATTTTACTATATTCTATACACTTAAAGAAAATTAATATATGAAGGATTCAAATGAAATACGAGCAAGATTTTTAAAAGTTTGTTGTTTTCTTTTTTCTTTTCTATTAATCACTCCTTTGACCACTTATGCTTCTTTCTTAACTTTTGTTTGCTTTCTTTTTCTTCTTTGGCAAACACTTTATCGATTACAGCAATATCGGAAAACATCTGTAATTGCTTCTATATAAAATGAAGTTGTGCTGCGCGATTGTACGCAAATTGTATATTTTTTTAAGACAAAACCCCAACTTTATTACTAGCAAAGTTGTACAACAGGTCGCAACATGTATGACTTTCATAAAGACGAAACTTGAAACAATAAAGAAATTTCACCTTTGTGAAGCGAAAGAGGAGAGTTCCCACGTTTAATTGATTAGATGTGACTTTTAGTTTTATCATTTCGGACTTAGAGCACGAGAGGCACAAGAAGCACTGTGCTCTAAACTTCTTTAATTTAATTGCTGTTTATCCTAAAAACTTTTCTTAATCTTTTATGATTTTGTTTTGTTCTCTTTTAACAGTTTTCTTTTCTCATAATTAAAAGAATTAAAGGCAGTCCTAGTTCAGATTCAGTTCATACTTTATTATACTTTGCAAAGGACAATTTATAAAACAAATATATTTTTAAACATATATGTATGTATTTTTATGTGTGTGTGTATTTAACTATAACGATGTTACAAGTCCTTTGCGACACAACTTCATTAGATTTTTGTCGTTTAGCGTAAAACATATGCACGAACGAACATTTTTGTTTAGTTAGCACAGTGGACTTGGATGATTCGATTAAAATGAAAAATTATTGTATTCATCCAGTTTCAATAGAATTCGCAGTTGGAGCCGTAATCTGGCCAGAGTTTAATTGCACATCGAATGTTACATAAGTGTGTCATATCTACCCGCTTCTTAAACGTGTTTTATATTTAAAACAATTTTTTTTATTGATTTTTAATCTCAAACACTCAGTGCTTTAAGTGGTCTGTCCACAATCAAAATACTGGCTGTCAAATTCGTGTACGTGTGCTGCGCGCTTTGATGTACACATGTTGAATGACCAGTCAAAAATTAATTTTAAGTTTAATTTTGTGCTGTCAACACCGCGCTTTTTTAATGACACTAGCAAAAAAAAAACGTTCATACATACAATAATATATAAGCCATAATTTAATTTACGAAGCCATAAAATAAAAAATATGGAAAAAAATTATAAATTAGTGTTTTTCCTTTTGAATTTTTCCTCTGTAGTTTTTTTTTTAATTGTAGCATTCTAATAAAATTGCTTATTGTTCTTTTAAAGTACTTTTGTTCCAAATTGCATAACTGGTAAACTTCAATTAATTCCAAGATATCTTTTTCTTTCGACCTTTTAGACAAGCGCACAACTTCAAATCGCTTTTTAAATGTAAAATTTTTACGTGCTTGAAAAGCAACCACCAATACACACATCAAAGTGTGACATTCAGCTTGCCAAAATTCTAGTTTTTATAAATTTTTATCCATCATCGTTTACCATAATGATGGACAAATATTTTGATCATGGATTAGTCAATCCATGCTTCCTCAAAACTTAATAAAAGGGTTGCATTTTTAGGGGCCTGATTTATTTATAAAAAAAAATCTTTTCGTAAATTGGTACATTATTTAACTCCTTACACTATTTTTTACTAAGTTTTCAAACAGCTTGGACAGACCGTCACTAATTGTATTCAAGAAAACCTTAACTGAAATTTCTTCATTTAATATTAGAAATTTTATTTCTTTTTAAATCTTTTTTAAATCATTAAAAAAAATAACTATAATTTTTCAAAAATTTTTGCTTTAACACCACCATGCAGATTTTATTTATTATGCGCACTCACGAAGACTTCACCCAGCAGTTCTGAATGTAAATTAAATCTTTTCTCAACATAACCCAATTTATATAATTTTGAGTCTTAGCCAAGGCGAATGAATAGTAGGTGGTCGCAATGGCGAATTCAATAATTTGCGCCAAAACCTGAAATGTCAAGCGCCTAATATTATTTCGCCACGGTCTAAGCACTCATTATTTGTGTAGTTTTAAAAACCAGATAATTTTCTTGGATTATTAATTGATTTATAAAGTAACATCTTCCCCTTATAAGTCATGTAAATACATATACAGTAATCAAAAGTGTAAGCAGCTTCCTAGCCAACAAAATCCCTTAAAATTGCTGAAAATACTTTTATGAGATCCTTGAACAATTTTTACAAAACCCTGAACAAAGAAAAACGAATTGAAAAAGAGAAAACAATTGAAAAAAAAAATACTGAGGTCTCTAATCTCAATTTTTCGATGTGTAGTCTTGCTGACGGACAGACATACTATTTTATTAAATTTTCAATAACTAGAAAACAAAATTCAGTGTCAAACAAAACCAAACTATAAGCATTAACATGTTCCTGGACTGAATTTAGTTCTCTGCAGTAGGTTCGTCTTTGCCAAACAGGAAGTGACATCTTGTAAATCTTCCTTCTTTCTTCTGCTAGAACCAATCAGTTCTTACCGCTACCTAGTTTTCCACAACAATGACTTATTTAAGGCGAATCAATTACCAGGTGGTGGTGGTAGCATAGGCGAATTCAATAATTTTCACCGGTAACATAACTGACGAACTTCATACATGAAAAACAAGGTTAATTAATAACAGCTGTTAAGGCCAGCTCAGGTAAGTCAGTCATTTTTCCTTCTTCGAATGTCGAAATCTACAATCTTTTATTGTACTTCTTTGTTTTTGACAGTCGAAGACGATTTTTACAAAAAACAAAATGTACACATTTCTTTCACAGTGTTGTATTAATTTTTGCCGTGAGTTTACCTGTTATCAATTCGTTTTGCATTAAAAAGTTAATGTCACCGGCGTAAGTAAATGAAATGAATTCGCCCACTCCACCACCTTTTAATTGATACGCCTTGGACTAATAAGTGGCATTACCAATTGTATCCTCCATTAGCGTTTTTTGATGTCTTTAACATTGCAGTGGGTAAAAGAACACAATATTTTAAGTATTTCATCAGAATGTTGAAAGGCCTTTTGTTGACGTACAGAGTGACCCCCTCACCAGTTAACACATACATAAATAACAATTCCTTCAGAATCGTTATTATCTCTGCCTGGAAGACACTTCTTAAATTTAGCAGCCTGTCATTTGCGTTTGCCAGTTTGTAGAACTTTAACTTCACACCCTCTTTAAAAATCTGCCATTCCCTCGTGCAGTTTATTAGCTCCAATCCAATTAGTCAGTTCAGAACTTAAACTAAGAGTGTTCTTCTAAAATCAAGTTGAGTAACCCTAAAGCCCATCAGTCTAAAAATTATTGAAAAGCGTTTAATTAAGTCCAACCCCGTGTGGATTCCTGTTTATCCCATTTTGTTTTTGATCGTACCAATCCTGATTTATAAAGCCTGCATGTACTTCTTGCCCCCATTCCCACCATAAATTCATTAAGAGGAAGTAGCTGATTCTAATCTCTCCAAATTACAAAGGTGTGCTTAATTCTCAATGTCTTCCATTCACAGTACATTCGTAGGCAACATTTGTTTTTTTGCTGCATTCTTTAATTCATTTCTATTAAATTACTGAAGTCATAATGCAGAACTGTACTCTTCCTAAATAGACTCCCTGGTATTTAACTTTAAGGCTGGTTTACCTGGTCACAGAAGCCTTGCGACATGTAAAATTTTTGTGCAGAATAGTACCAGTGAGATCCTCTAAAAAAAGTATGTAATGAATCTGCACAAACTGAGAGCAAATACGGATGAAAATATGACAGTCGTATGGTTCTTTTTGTTTTTGGAAATTTTCAAAAAACAATTAGGAATCATTAGATCAGGAATGCATTTTTTTGTAATCCGCCAAAAAACCTATGAACACCAATTGTATAAACGCAAAAAGACCTATTGAATATATTTACTCTCATTTTTAAAACACAGATGGAATTTTATATTATTTTCTCTTTGATTTTACGTACTTGAAGTCGTTACGTCTAAACCTCCCTTTATTAAAGGCCAGAATTCACTATCATACACAATCGTACGATTTAACTACACAAAAATCGGACAGAATTCTGTCCTTTAAAAATCGTTGAAAAATGGCGTCGTACTTGCTACACTATTATACGAAAAAGATGCAAGAAACAGATGCTTTTAATATTTTTTTGTTTTTGTTTTTTTCTTCCCATCTTCAAAAAAGAAATCATCTCTGATCGCATAGAAAAAATTATTTTATGAATTATTTTTAAAGATTATAAAATCGTACAGATCTGTCAAAAAGTCCGTCACACACATACAATTTTAATCCACACTATCATTCTTTTTGAGCGCACATGCAATTTTTGATAGATCGTACGACTGAGTATGATAGTCAATCCTGGCCTTAAGACATAGAATCGTTAGATCTGGCAACTCTCCACTCTTCAAAAGCGATGGTACGGCAATTTAATTTAAGAGAGTCGGCGAAAAATCGGCAGGTTAAAAATACCAAATAAAATTATTTTATTAAAAAAAACAAAGTAATTCAGTATTGAATAATGTTAGTAACATATAAAAAAACACAAAATCTTTAAAAAATAAGCGTTCATAAGTAAATAATTTTAGCTGTTGATCTTAAATAGTGGAAATAATCCAAAATATTCATACACTTTTAAAAAGATTCCTTTTTCTGGAGTTTATTTCCATTGGACTTGAAGACAAATTTACCAGCGTTTTTTTCATTCTACTTTTTATTGATTCTTTCGTCGAAATAAAATACTGCTGAAATTTCTTTCGCTGCATTGGTCGTCAATCCATTCATTACACATGTAATTCTACTTCTTCATTTTAATTTTTAGCAATTCAAAATCACGCTCATTTCGTAGAAATGAAGAGTAGATACTATAATTTGTGTGATCTATCATTTTAATGTTATTTAATTTAATTTTCATTTTTTTAGAGCCGATGGCCCTAGCAGCTAGTGCTCGTAGTACCTAATAACTTTAATAATTTATTATTTCTTAGTTATTCATTAAATAAATAAATAAATAATTTTCATTTTATTTCTTTATTTATTATTTACATAAATGGATAATTTTTAGTAATAAAATGAAAATTACATTAAAATAATTTAGTTTAAAGGAATTGATTAGCTCGTTTTTATTTTGACTTACATCACTTTTGTATTAAATTTACAATTTTTTAGGAAACAACGAACTTATTAACAGTCGTTTTTTAATATAAAAAGTGATGCCTAAAAGTAATGTTTACAAAAGTTTACCACGCTTAAAGGGGGGCTTAGACGGTACGACTTTACGTACGTAAAATCCAAGAGATTATAATATGAATTAAAAAATAGGAGTAAAAATCTTACGATAGATTTTTTTGCGTTTACACAATTGGTATATACAGGTTTTTTTGGCGGTTTGCAGAAAAATGCATCCCTGATCTAATGATTCGTAATTTTCTTTTGAAAATTTTCAGAAAACATAGAGAGCCATACGACTGTCAAATTATCATCCGTAATTTCTTTCAATTTGTGCAGATTCATTACATATTTTGTTTAGACGATCCCACTGGTACTTTTCTGCACAACCTCAACCCTTAAGAGTTTAACGAAAAAATCGGCATTTTTGGAGCAAAATCGGCAAATTGATAATTATAATGCTAAAAAATCGGCAAAATGCCGATAAATCGGCGAATATGGCATGCCTGTGTACAGTGGATATAATAATATTTTAACGTCGTTTAACGTTATTCGGATTTCCAATGAACAGTTGTTTGCATTTCACCTCGAACTCATTTCAATTTATTAGAAGGTAAGTTAATTACAGCCACTTTACTCATCCCAAGTTACTGATATTGAAGACAAAACCTTGTTAACGACTCACTAATTAAAATGAAACATAAAAATAAAAAAATAAAAAATACATTGTCATAGAGTCTCTAATTCCGTCTGTTGTAGCCAGAACTAAAAGGTGTTCTATTATTATTTTAAAGCAAGTCCATGTGTGTCAGAACAGATTGCAATTTATAAATATTTTATAACTTATTTACATATTACTACTTTCCATCAGTATGTTTGTCAGAATGTTGGTGTTATAAGAAAAACTACAACTGTAAATTGTGTGTTGGTGTGCAACTTGAATTAGTACTTTGTAAAAAAAGAACAAAAAAAAAAACAAGTAGAAAGGATTATTTTATATACAAACACACGAATGAGAGTAAATATGAATGATTGATTTGTATTCGTAACATTTGATAATTTTTATCAAGTTTTGGCGCAATTTAATTGGCAACATATGTTAACATTTCAATTTTTTTTGTGTCACTTTTTCAAACTCTTCAATTTAAATTTTATCGACAAACACTTGTTTGATTTATTTTTTTTTAGATTTGATTTATGAGCTGATTTGCTTTTAACAATTCTAATAAATCACTTAATTTTTTAATCAGACATTAGCACCTAAAACAATTAATAAATAAAAAATGCAAAATAAAAATCATATCAATTTACGACTTTAACCGTAAACATCTGGTTGTTTGTCTTTGTTAATTATTTTTAATTTAAAAATAGTTCACTGTATTTCTTTGTAACTAAAGAAAAGAAAACTTCATAAAAATTAGGGAAAAAATATAAAATTAAATTTGGCCGCGCTGTCTATTTAAGAGACATTTCTTTTAACGACCAAACAAACACGTCTTAACCAACTGATAATTCACACGCAACTAACTGGTTTTCTTAAAATTGGTTGAAAGATTTTTAACTAAAATGCTGACGTTTGCAGAAACTTTTGCCACGGCTGAGGCTACTTGCAACTCGGCACCTTCACTACCAACTGCTATCATGACATGTCATGGTCTTAAAACTGTCACTATTTTTTCCCATGTTTAAAATAAAATTGCAATTGTCTCAAATCAATATGCCGCTGTTGTTATCAATAAAGTTTATTTTAGTGACAAACTCTCTTTATGCCTTTGTGTGTGTGTGTGTGTGCTTTTGAGAAATTAAGAGAGTTAGGACTTTTTGCTCTTTAAGGAAATCTTAAATTAAAAGAGATTTATTAATCAAAAATCTTTATTATAAAATCATAATTTTAAGCCGCAAATGAAGTTATTTTATTAACGTTATAACACTAATTATTTTTTTTATATTGTTTTTATTTGACCTTTTTTTAATTATTATATTTTATTTAATTTATAAGCAATAGGTCTTTTGTTTATTATATATATTTTCAATATTTCGCTACTCCATTGTGTAGCATCTTCAGGAAAACAAATATTTATTGAAACAATATAAACAATATAAATATTTGTTTTCCTGAAGATGCTACACAATGGAGTAGCGAAATATTGAAAATATATATAATAAACAAAAGACCTATTGCTTATAAATTAAATAAATTATACTAATTATTTTTAATTTAATTTAATTTACCGAATCTAATGTTTTTAGTTATATTTGCATTTTAACGATTTTAATTGCAAATAAATTATTTAATTTTTATTTATTTCTGGTATTAAGGAGACAAGTGTTGAGTTCCAATGATACTTAATATTAAAAATTAGTCACTCGACGATTTCAGAGTAAAATTTCAATCCTAAAAGTTAAGGCGAATAAATATACGGTGGGAGCGATGGCGAATTCATTGATTTTCGCCGAAACGCTAAGTGTCAAACAACATATACAAAAATTATACACATTATTTAAATATGGAGTTTGACATTTTAGGTTTTGACGAAAAACTGTGAATTCGCCATTGCGACCACCTAGTATTAATTCGCCTTGATTTGCATAAAATTTTTTTTATATGTATTTTAACATTCGGGCTAACGGCGAAAATTAACGCATTTGCTATCGCTCCCACCAAGGCGAATCAATTTACCAGGTGGCAGCATAGGCGAATTTAGCATTTTTTTGCTAGTATAAACGACTGTCAAACTCCACATATAAAAAATATGTGTACATTTTTAGATATGTTCTAAATATTTTATTAATGCGTTTTTTTAATTCATGATTATCTATCTTCACAAAAATTATACGTCTATTCTTAAGGTTTATTTTTAAAGTGTAAAATAATGTTTCATGTTTTCAAGAATAACACGTTTAGCTTTGACAGTGATCAGTGTAAAATAGTAACTAACGGTTTAACTTAAATTAAAATATTCCAAATATCTTACAATTTATTTCACATCTCTAATTAAAATAAAAATTATTTAATGCACCCTGTTAACTAACATACATGTGTTGGAACAGCAACAATGTTATTTAAATCAGCTGCTTTAAATTTGAAACGTTTGTTTATATTTCCCATTCCCTCTTCACTCGTATAAAAGACATCTGCTTCCAATAAATTTTAATCATTTTATTTATTTTCAACCTAGTTAAATCTTCTTGTATAATTTATTTTTACTACAACTGACAAGTTTTTGTATTTAAATGCAAAAATACTAAACTATTTTACAATGTCTATACGTTTGTTTTTTGTTGTGTTTGTACTTCTAATCTTAATAGTCAATGTCAACAGTGGTGATGATAAGACTGCAACTAATTTGTGCAATGATATACCAAGAGCTGACATTGAACAACATTTATCTACTAAAACGCCTTACCGAGTAGTGGCCAATTTAGATGACAAACCAAAGGAATATAAAGGTAATGCACTCATAGCAAAAAGCATAAAACATTTATTCATCTCAAAATTTGTTAATAGGTTGTCAGCCCCAACGTATTTGGTCAATTATACGGCATGGTACCAGAAATCCTAGTAAAAAGGTTATAGAAAGTATTAATACTCGGTTGACTTCTCTAAGGGATAACATTTTAGCAGCTAAAGATGCTAAATTGTGTCCGAAACATTTAAAAAGTTTAAGCGAATGGAATTTTACTGTTACTGCCGAGGAAGAAAAATATCTAGTAGCTGAAGGAGAAGACGAACTGTTAGAACTAGCTGAACGTATGCAGAACAGATTTCCCTCACTACTGCCTGAAATTTATAATCCAAAGCAGTACTACTTTAAATATACTGCTACTCAAAGGACCTTGAAGAGTGCGCGCAGTTTTGCTATTGGCTTATTTGGTAGGCATCGCATTGGCGACATCATTTATCCGCAAGCTTTACACAAAGATCCTATCTTAAGGGTAAGTGTAATATAATACAAATCATATACAAATATAATTTCTGTTAAAGTTGCACCGATTTAAAAACATATTCATTAAAATTAAAAATCAGCCTGTATAAACTAATACACGAGTTAATTTGCATCTGGCAATGCTCTTAAGCAGATTATTCAAGTTGCCACAGTTAGAGAAAGTTTTTTAATCGTTCAAGTCTTTAACCCCAGTAAGGTATTGAAAAAATGCGACCTTAAAATTTTAGTTAAATCGTTTATACCAAAAGTAAATCTACGTTGCGAAGTTCTGTATGCATGAGTTTAGAAAGCGTGGACTGAACACAATTCAAATTACAAAACCCCTTGTTTCATATGTTGTATTTATTATCTAACTATTATTTGTATTTATTGATGATCTATGTTTATTTTAATTTTAAACTGATATTTTTTTATTGCTAAAAAAGCATTGTAGAACACTATGTTTATAAAAATATGAAATGTCTTATATACTTTTCATCATGTATGTAAATTTAGTTTAGTGAAGCAACTCTAATTACAAAAAAAAAAAAAAAATATTTAGGTGACAGAGTTATAAAAAATGCATAAAAAAATACATAAAAATATCAGCGGTTCTTAATGGAATAGACATTTTTTAAAAAATTGTCTAAAAGATCTCTTCAAAAGCTTTTAAATGGTACCCATATTGACAATTGAATTTTTTTATGAAAATTATATAGGCCCATAACTCGGAAAATATTGGTAAGCCCCAATTTTTTCACGTGATGTTTTTTTATTTCTTAATTCTTTTACGCCCCATGTATTTTTTTCTTGAAGTTACTTTATTGTTCCAAATGATATGGAAAATTGGAAGCAGACGTGGTGTTTTGCTCGCTGCCTCGAAGGACATGGACCGATCTTGCTAATTTTCAATAGAAAACTTTTCGAAACTTCGTCTATTCGATAGGCGTATTTAAAATTCCTCTACTCTAACACGGACGTACAGAAGGACAGTGAAGAAATAACAAATGGAATGACAAACTTAGATATATCCTTTTTCCACCTGTGCTGAAGGGTAACAAAATTTATATTTGTAAGACACTTTTTCATTGCTTTCACTATTTTATAGAAAACAAATTTACTTTTGAATCTATTTTTTGTAATAACAATAATTAATTTAAAAAGAAAAAATAATTTCATTAAAATTTTACTACCTTAAAAACATAAAAAAAATCAGGCATTTTAATATTATATTATAATCAAAACATTAAGTTCTAAAAATTCTTGAACACACAACAACGCTTTGATATATCATTTTAATGTTTTAAGAGAGCGAATAAAAATGGTGACATTACTCGGCTTAATATAACCTGGTATAGTAAATAATAAAAATAATTTTTTTTTTTTGCAAAAAAAATTTTTGTCTTTACGTTGTTTACATAAAATGTTTTATTACACATATTCAATGGTCATGTAAATATATATTGTTTACTTTATCCCAAAATTATATACACAAAAAAAATTTAAGTTAATTTGAACTCTGGCAACTCCATACCTTTTATTATGCATGCGACAAGGAGAGTGAAAAAAGTCAAAAAGTTGAACTGTGAAAAAATGCTGCGTATTTTTTCGTATTAACGTGGTTGCGTTTTTCATTTATAATATTTTATCAATAACCCAAGAAAAATTAAAAATATAAAATTTATTTCGTGAATTTAATAAAATTAATAAAGAAAAACATTAAAAGCAATGAAAGTGTTAGCTGAAAAAAGTTGGAAAAAATCGTTTTTCTCATCATAAAAAATTGTGGTTATGTTGTGTTGATTGTGCCACACACAGTTTAATAAAAAGAATTCCAAGAATTCAGCCGCTTTAAAAAAGAAAGAAAAAACCTGAGTTTTTTGTGTGTGAAAAGACTAATAAAATAACGGACAAACTTGTTCAAGATAACAAAAAACAACATAATTAAAAAATTTTGATGGAAATATAAGGAAAATTCAATAAAAAGCCCAATATAACGCCCTCTCATTCTTCGAATCTGTTAAGGCCAGACGAAAGACGCCTTATTAATTTACACACAAAACGCTTGATATATTGTTGTTGTTGCCAATAAAACTATTACTACTATTGCTGGTGGTGTTATTAGTTGTTGTTGCCGTAAATGTTTTTCACGACTATTGATTGTTTTTGTTGCTGTTGTGGTAGTTATTGTTGTTGGTGTGTAAAAAAGTTATTTAAATCATTAATCAATGTTTGAGTCTCACTATATAAGTGCAACAGCAGTAAATACAGTGTCTGTGGGATCCGGCAGCAATATTTTATCCAGAGATTGCAACACAAAAACTGCAACATTTTATGCCTTGAGTAAGACTACAGGAAAAGTGACCTCTTCGCTGCCTTCTTTAGGCAGTTTTTTCAATATGTCAAGCAGCCGTAAAACTTCAATGTGTAATGATGTTCAGCAAGTTACAAGGGCATTGCAACAGATTTCATTGGGAGAGAATCCTGAGCCAGTGCCCGACTCTTGTTGTCCCTTATGTTTTCAAGCTAAACGTCATCATGAGGCCATAGAATCAATTGAATGTGATCGCCAACCATGGCGCATACGCGAACGCATGAAAACTGCTAGTGTTGCTTTGGTTTTGTGCCTAAATATTGGCGTAGATCCTCCAGATGTTATAAAAATACAACCTTGTTCACGTTTGGAATGTTGGATAGATCCTTCCTCGGTTTCGGCTGCAAAAGCTATGGATCTAATCGGGTCAAATTTACAAATGCAATACGAAAGATGGCAACCGCGGGCCCGCTACAAAAAGTGTCATGATCCCACCGTAGAGGATGTGAAGAAATTGTGCATCTCTTTGAGACGCAATGCAAAAGGAGAACGTATTTTATTTCACTACAATGGTCATGGTGTTCCCAAGCCTACTGCTAATGGTGAGATATGGGTGTTTAATAAAACCTTTACACAGTACATCCCGCTAAGTATATTTGAGCTGCAAAGTTGGATGGATGATCCATCAATTTATGTTTACGATTGTTCAAATGCCGGCATAATCATACAATCCTTTTTACAATTTGCCGAACAGCAAGAGCGTGAAGTTCAAAAAGCTATAGCAGCTGCACAACGTTTTCATCCTGGTGTTCAATCGTCTAATCTGCCTCCCAGTTATAAGAATTGCATCCACTTGGCAGCCTGTTCTGTTGGTGAAATTTTGCCCATGAATGCCCAGTTGCCTGCTGATTTATTTACTTCCTGCCTTACTACACCCATCAATATTGCCTTGAAATGGTATACGATGCGAGAGAAGTTTGTTTTGATTCCCCGCCTACACACCGAATTCATCGATAAGATACCCGGAAAGGTAAATGACCGTCGCACTATGTTGGGGGAATTGAATTGGGTGTTTACTGCCATAACGGACACCATTGCGTGGAATACTTTGCCGCGTGAATTGTTTCAGAAGCTGTTTCGGCAAGATTTACTAGTTGCCAGCCTATTTCGCAACTTTTTACTGGCCGAAAGAATTTTGCGTTCACATGATTGCACGCCAGTGTCACATCCAGCGTTGCCGCCTTGTTTTCGACATCCTATGTGGACGGCCTGGGATTTAGTAGTCGATTTGGCTTTGCAGCAATTACCGGATATATTGGAGCATGGTGCTCCCTATAAACAGTTGCCATTTTTTGAGGAACAATTGACAGCTTTTCAAGTCTGGCTGGATCGTGAATCAGAATCGCGTACACCACCTGAGCAACTTCCCATTGTTTTACAAGTTTTGCTCTCACAAGTTCATCGTTTGCGTGCTTTGGAACTTTTAGCGCGCTTTTTAGATTTGGGTCCCTGGGCTGTTGATTTGGCCTTGGGAGTTGGCATATTCCCTTATGTACTTAAACTTTTACAAAGTTCTGCCAAAGAATTACGTCCCGTTTTGGTGTTTATATGGGCTAAAATATTAGCTGTGGATCCCAGCTGCCAGGTGGATTTAGTTAAGGATCACAAATACTTTTTGGCGGTTTTGCAAGATGTGACTGTGGCCAAAGAATATCGTACTCTATCAGCATTTGTTCTCGCCTGCATTGTTAGTAATTTTCTGTTGGGACAAACGAGTGCATTGCAAGGTTCTCTGGTCTCCATATGTTTGGAACAACTAAATGACGAAAGCTGGCTTTTAAGGCAATGGTTGGCCATATGTTTAGGTAAAACAATCTTTTACAACTCAATCATTTTTCCAAACTTGTATTCAATAATTTTCTATTCACAATTCAAGGAGTCTTGTGGCAAAACTTTGAAAAAGCCCGCTGGTCTGGTGTTCGAGATTTAGCTCATGAAAAGTTATATCCGCTGCTTAAAGATCCCATACCGGAAGTTCGAGCTGCTGCTGTCTTTGCCCTGGGCACTTTTATTAGTTCGGTAACCGATCGCTCGGAAGAACACGCCAACAATATTGATCGTATAATAGCCATTACTTTGATCGAAAGTGTCAGTGAAGACATGTCTCCGCTAGTGCGTTTAGAATTGGTGGCTGCCCTGCAATGGATGGTTCTATTATTTGAATCCCAATTTGTGACGGTATATTTACAGGAACAACCAATGACTTCCTCATCGTCAGCTTGCGATCGTAGCGCCAGTGTAAGTCATGTTCTAACAGGAGTTTCAACGGCCACTGCCACTGGTTTTGGTGGCATGTACCATCATTCCACACACAGTCTAGAACGCCATGCCACAATGCGCAGAGGCGCTAGCTCGAGTTCCATTTCAAACTTAAGTGCCGCAGCCATACCTTTTCAATCTATTTTTCTTAAACTGTGGCAGGGTATTTATCTGCTGGGACATGATCCATTTCCTAAGGTAGCAGAGACAGCTCAAGAGATTATTAAACACATTGAGAATGCTGCTCTCTGCCTTATTACAGCCAAAGAGGCAACCACAGAGAAATGTATTAGTCTTAGCGTAAGTCTGCCGCCAAGTCCCAATACACGCGTGTCTTACCTTGGTGGAGGAGGAGGTACAGGAGAATCGCCGCCTGTTGGTGGCGGAAACCAACATGTAAATCAGTCAAATCATTGGACGCCGAAACTAAGGAACTTGGTCAATGATCCTCATCGTAAGCTGCGCACTTCGTCAATGAATGATGAAACGGACAGTTGTGCTGGCCCCTCCGCCTCGACGACAATTAATAATGATCCTAATGCATCCGGCGGTAATGGCGTAGGAGGAGTCATGGTCGGCGGAATTAGTACAATGGGAGGTGATGGTTCAGCCTCTGGCCATAGCAGTACAAGTGATAATAATTTTGAATCCAAATCGCATACACTGAAACCAATTGTATCGACTGAATTTATACCCTGGGCAATTTCCTATTTCACGCGACCGGGAAAACATCGCTACGCTGCTGATAAATGTAGCGAACGTGTACAGGTTTTTCCTATCGATAAAAATGACCCGGTGCTAAGAACACGCGAATGTTTTTACGAACGCAATCGACAGATAAGACGTCAGGCAAAAGAACAACAGTCGAAAGCATTACGTATTGATAACCAAAGTTGGTTACGAAAAACCCAGTCAACTCCCTCTCTGGTCAGATTACTTCCTTACGAGCAACAAATTGCTGTAGCCTACAGAGAGAAAGTTTTATTGTACGACTGGCAAAAAAATACCGTTAGGACTTTTACACCAACCTCTGTGCCATCGAATGCTGCCACTTCACGCCGAAGAACCTCATCAGCTTCACCACCGCCACATACGGCCCGCAATTCTGTGGCTCGCGTCAGTGCTATTGAGTTTTTGAATGCCCATGATATGCCATTGACCTTGGCCGGTCATGAGGATGGTGTGGTGCGAATATGGCAACCAAATACCAGCGCTGCTTCTGAGGAACAGGCACGAGATTCCCCCGGAAGATTGGTAACTGCCTGGGTTGCCTTACCTGCCCTTCAGTCCAACTATTTAGGTACTTCGCCAAGCTTAGGCTCCAGCTCGAAATACACGCGACGGGACATGGCTGGTGATGGCTGTGGTTTGGTAACGGCCTGGCAGCAGTGCTCTCAACAATTGGTTGTAGCTGGCGGTGCGAGTCGCTTCATTCGCATTTGGGATGTTGAGCGTGAGTTACGTGTCAGTGACATTCCCATTGGCAGTGAACATAGTATACGCGTCCTTTCGCCCTTTGCCAGCAATACACGCAGTGAAATAATTGTAGGCGGTTGTGGTGACGGCAGTGTGCGTCTGTACGACAAACGTTGTTCTCCTCAAGATGCTCGTATACGTGTTTATCGCGAACATACTGGTGCAATACTTAGCTGCTGTCTGAAGGACAAGAACACTACATTGGTGACTGGCTGTTCGCAAGGCAAAATAAGTGTCATAGATCTACGTTCAAAGGCGTCCAATGGCGGCATACTTCATCAATGGGAAGTAGGCAATGATGTAACTGCCATAGCAGTGCACCAATCAGCTGATCTAGTGGCTTCCGGAGCAGCCAATAAAATCAATATATTTAGTACACAACAAGGTGGCCGCTTGCAAAACACATTGCGTAGTAATGATAGTTTTATGGGTCCCAAAATAGGACATCCCACGTGTCTAGCTTTCCATCCATACAAAATGACTTTAGCTGTAGGTTTTGTAGACAATATGTTGGCCGTATACGAACCATCACCAGGTATTTGAAATAAAAAAAAAATGATAATTTTATATTTTTAAATTAAGAGTTGAAGAAAACTCTATTATTTTATGCTTAAACTACTAATGCTGGATTTTTGTCTTGTTGTTATCTTTTTAGTTTTATAAATTATGTAGTCGCTGGAAAACTGATGTCGATAAAAATCCCCAAACATTTGACAATGTGCGTAAATTTTTGCAAACAAATTATATGCTCGATGTTCTCAATCAATTGCACAATAAAACTAAATTAAACAACATTGATGTAGACACAGCACGGCTTATTTATACGGTGTGTGCCTTTGAAACTGCTTGGCAAAGACGCAAAGAGCCCTCAGTATGGTGTCAATTGCTCGATCGTAAATCACTTAAAGTTTTAGAATTTGTAGAAGATTTAGAATATTATTGGAACGATGGTTATGGCTATGAATTGACACATCAAATTGCCTGTCCAGCAATAGCCAATATGTTTGAGCATCTAGAGTAAGTATTGTGGCTCGTTAAATGATTGGGACGACATGAATTAATTTTTTTTTGTATTTTCTTTTCTAATAGTCCGCTGTCTAATTGGCCAAATGCAACATTTTATTTTACACATTCGGGTACTTTGCTAAAAGTACTAACACATTTAGGTCTTTATAAGGATGAGGCTCCTTTGACGTTTAAAGATTATGAAAAGCAACGCAAATGGCGCACCAGTGTTATTGATTCCTTTGCCACCAATATGGCTTTTGTTTTATATGAGTAAGTTTTCTGATAGTGATGCTTTAAGCAGACGATTAAATATTGAAATTCTTTTTTATTTTAGTTGTAGCAAAGAAGGACCGATGGTCTTAACATTACATCAAGAACAAATTGTTCAAATACCTGGCTGTCCAGTCGATCATGATCTTTGCAGTTTGGCTACTTTGCGCAAACTTTTTGCCCACAGTTTACATAATTGTAATTTCAATGAAATGTGCGCTTTAAAGGAAAAAGAAGAAATTTAAACAATACGATTCTTAGTTTTCTTTTCCTCAATTCCATCAATTAATTAATCGAACAACGAATGAACAAAAAACAAAATTTGTAAATGCAAAAATTAAAAGCAAAACAAAATATTTATACGCCTACAATGTCAAATGTATATTTGGAGGAGACACCTAGATAAGATTTCTTAATTTAATATACCCCACTATACATTTATATATATCTTCTTTTTGTACATAAAACGTATATTTGTTTGTGTGTGTAGATCTGTGTGTATCATATATGTACCCCCCACATTTTCTAGATAAATTATGTTAATGACCGAAATTTAGAAAACAGCGACTACTTTAACATTTATAAGTCTAAAGTAATTGAATGCAACAATATATTGAGACGCTTGTAATATATTTTTTTCTTTTAAATTTCCTTGCCACCTTTATTTAGTTTATTCTCTTTTAAGTCTTTTTTACATTTTTTTTCAAGTTTAATTTCTGGTTAAAAAAAGAAAACAAATGACATAAAAATGCACAAAAACTTTTCGAATTCATTTGTTGTTACTTTTGTAGTTTTGTTCCTAATGTAATAAAATACATAAATCAAAATGTAACAGTTCTTTCTCTTGAAAACAAAAAAAAAAAAAAACTAACTTTATAAACACAAATACACATTAACAGCAAACCGAACACAGGACACAACTTAATACCCATACACAAGCAGTAGTTAGGATTAACTTTAAATTGAACATAATAAATATTATTTAATTGTATTGCATCCTATTTTAGCGATTAAAAAAATATATATGAAACTCACAAAAAATTAACAATTAATTTATGAAAAAAAAAACACTTTCGACCACCAATTTCCTGTAGAATTATTTTTTTTTTGTCACTTCAAAATTTCCTTAAAATTTTTACTAACTAAAAAAAAGTTAAAATATAATTGCTGTAAAAGGTAACGAGGATTACGTTGTGTAAAAACATTTATGTTTAGAAATTTATACTTTTTTCTTGTTTACAATTTTCTTTAATTATTTTTTTTCTCTGTCTAAATAAGTTAAATCCAATTTATACAATAATAATAAAATTATAAACAAATTAATCTATTTTATTATAATGCAATAATATTTAAAAGAATAAGAAAATGAACAATAATAAAAAATTAAATTAAAAAAAATTAATTAAATAAAATCTCAAAACTCAAGCCAAGTTTGATGAAAAATGTGAGCAAGACTCCACTAACGTCAAAGGTTGATTAAATCTAAATTTTTACTCAAACTTGATTAGAAAAGTTTAAAATGAAGTTTTGTAATTAAATCTGTTTTAAAAATCAAGCAAAATTTTAAAAGTCACTGGTAACGCTGTTTGCTAGAGACATCACACGTATACAAATGTTTACATCAAGTTTTTCATTTTCCCTTTAAGAATGTGATAGAAACTTTGTTCTACGCAGTAATGGATATTTCCATCATCAGTGATCATCATCAAATGATGGTCACTATTCTCTTTCAGATAACGTTTGTTTAATGCAGGGGTTCTCATCAAATTTCTGCTCACGGACCCCTAGTAAACTATTTTTTTTTCGCAGACCCCTCTGAAGCCCAATTTCATAATAAAACTTTTATTATTTTTGAAAACACTGTTTTTTCGGTTCTTCATGTGGACCCCTTGGATGGTTGCTACGGACCCCCAGGGGTCCACGGACCCCCATTTGAGAACCGTTGGTTTAATGCAACGTAAATAATACAATTTGAAAAAAAAAACAAATTGGCTGAAAAAAAGTGCTATTGTTATTTTTGTTGTATTTGAGGTTATTTTTTCTGATGAGAAAAAATGTAACCCAGTTGTAATGTTATGGCCCAGATATCCTTAATACTTATTTGCAAAACCAACCACAATATTTTCAAAACGAAATTTCTACGGTGGCTCTTTAATATTTTGGGTAGCACTTAGCATTATCGAAATACTTGATTTAACGTTTCCCAGTAATCGAATGAATTCGTCAAAACGCACCAGCATTTAAGAGGACAAATTAATTCCAGTTTTAGAAGGTAACAGCTGCAAAAGGTTAATTTTTAACAGGATAACGCTTTATCAGATAAAAATCTTAAATTATTGCAACTTTCAAGTGACCCTCTTTTGTTCTCTCTATTAAAAGTATTTGGGGAATAAGTGCTCAGTGAAAATTTAAGAACAAATCAGTGTAAGGTATGTCAGATCGAATATTTAAATTTATTTAAAATAGCGCAGACCCAATCATTTACAAATAAATGTTTTTCTTCGTTTTTTTTTTTGAATTTACAAGAAAATGGCTGTCTAGAAAGACATACTGCCAGGTTCAACTACTGTGAACTTCCAATAAAAGAACAAACATAAATTAAAAATAGCGGAGACCCAATCAATTGCAAGTTAATTTTTTTCGGTATTTTAGTTTTTTAAAGTAATTTTTTTGAGTTTTATTAAAGTGCGTAAATAGTTGTGCAACAACAATATTTTTGAAATTACAATTTTAAACCGACAGCCTGCCTGTTTTACGATGTTTTTGTTTTACAAATATTTTGCAACATCGTAAAACGGCAGGTAAATAACTCAATCATAAATAATTTTTATGGAAAAACATTTTTGTCGAAAAAAAAAGAATTTTTTATTTTCTCTCTGAATTTTTCCGCAATCAATATAAAAGGGAAAACAAATTTATAATCAGCCCGATTATAAACAAAAATTCCTTTCGTTTTTTTTTTCACTTTCTCCTTTTCTCCCATTATTAAATTTATTCTTGTTTTTTATTGGTTGTGGAAAATGAAAAAATTTTGGAATAAAATGTAGGTATAACGAATTATAATTCTTGGCCACATGTATCAAATTACATTAACTGTTGGAACACCCTTTAGTTTTCAACTTCAAATTTTATGCTTGTTGTAAAGGATTTAGCAATATACAGCTATGGACAGAGAAATAGCGCACTTCATAGTCGTTTGAGAAATGGTTCAACAAATTGAAAAAAATATATTTATTAAATATTTTTACATAAATTAATTCACTTAACTTGTTAGTAAAAAGGAGAACTTAAAAACAATGCTTACTGATATTTTAATCAACATAAAATCTATAAAGTTTGACTTTGTCTATATTTTAAGTGGACAACAAAATAGCGCATTTTTCTCGATCTGCAAAAAAAAAAAGAAATTAATTATAAACTTGGTTTATTTTTACGAATATACTTGCCATGTTAGTACTTTGTGCTGTAGCCTTTATTTCTTTTTACAGCTTCGCATCTGCGGGGCAAACTTTCTATTAATTTTCGACATTTATCTAAAGGAATAGAGTCTCATGCTTCTTTTATGGCTTTCCAAAGATCATCAGAATTTTTACATTTCAGTTGTCCTATCACAAATTTTCTATAGGGTTAAGGTCAGGACTCTGTGCAGGCCAATCCAGAACTGGAATTTTTTCATCAGAAAGCCAATTTTTTACTACTTTTGCCGTATGTTTGGGGTCATTGTCGTGCATAAAGATCCAATTCAGAGGCATATTTTCGAAGCAATATGGCTCCATTGTGTTTTTTAATATGTTAAGATATGCGAATTTATCCATATTGCCATTTATTCTTTCAAGTGCTCCGACGCCATGCCACGAAAATGATCCCCAAACCTTTAAATTTCCTCCACCATGCTTTACGGTTTTTAAAGTGTAGCGAGGATTGTATTCTTGGTTCTTTTCACGATGAACGAACGTTTTTCCATCAGGACCAATCAAATTAATTTTAGTTTCGTCCGTAAATAAAATTCTTTTCCAAAAATTTATGTCTTTGCTACCGTAAGTATTTGCAAAAGATAATCGCGCCTTAACATTCTTTTTTGCCAGAAGAGGTTTTTTTCTACTAACACGTCCAAACAAGTTATTTTCATTCAGCCGCCTTCGCACAAGTCTAGCCGACACATTTAAGCCAAAACCCTCATTTATTTCGGCCATTATTGTTCTTGAGGACTTGAAAGGATCAAGCTTACCCTTCCGAACAATTGCTCTGTCCTGATGCAAGGTTGTTTTTCGAGGGGGATTCTTTCGATCTTTCTTTCTTTTTAGCAAACTATGATCAGCACTAATGCATTTGACTACGTTATAAATCATTTTTCTGGAACAACCAATAATTTCAGCTATTTCCACTTGTTTTTTACCTCTCTGATAAATATTTTTTTTTCAACTAAACAGTGTGGTCCTCTACCCATTTTTAATTACAAAATAAAAAAAATGTATTAAAATTAATATTTTAATTAATTTTCAACCAAAACGAAGAAACGGAATTCTAAACAACTTCTTCTGCCAACAATCGAAAGTTAATGCGCTATTTCATTGTCCAAGCAATAAAACAATTATTTAATCAAAACACACCAAAAACAAACATGTACATTATTTAACGGTACAATTCCATAAAAAATTAAGAGAAATGCAGTAAAGCAAACTAAGAGCATCACATTTCTTGTTTTAAGTTTTCTACTTTTGAAGAAATAATACATTGTATAAAGCTCAAGATTAGTGCGCTATTTCTCTGTCCATAGCTGTAGTTTCAACCGTCTGTCTACAACTGTTCCGCGGTTTGGCCATAGGCAGCAAATTATATCAACTTTAGGATCACCCTTTAACTTTCCAATAAAAAAATTTTACATGTTGCTGTAGCGGAATTAGCAACACCGCTTGAAAATTTTAACCGTCTGTCTACAATGGTTCTGCGGTTCGACCGTATAAATCAATGTACATTAACTAATGTAACACCCTTTTAATTTATAATTTTAAATATTAATACTTTTTATAGCAGACGAAGTAGTGGATGGTTTTTTTCTAATTTTCAAGTAATTGTATACAATGTTCTAGAAGATAAGTCCATATAGTTGAAATTACATCAATTATGGGAACACCCTTTAATTTCTTAATTCAATTTGTGTACTTGTTATTATAAGCGGACATAGCAATACAGGTTCCTTGTTAATTTTAACTGTCTGTCTATAAATGGTTCAAAAGTTTGGTCACATACATCAAATTATACTAACTATTGGCACATTCTTTAATTTCCAAATCTAAATTTTATATTTGTTGCTATAGCGGACTTAGCACTACAGGTTCTTTATAAATTTCCATCGTTTGTCTACAACTGTTAAAAAGTATGGCCATATACATCAAATGAAATGAGCTATTGGCACACCCTTTGATATATAATATTGAAAATTTATATTTGTTATTACAACAGTTAAATAATCAGCATTTTGTTCCTTTTTTAAGCGTTTTCTATAGCGGTTTAAAAGGTAGGCTCTTATAGGCCAATTTATGTCACTTATAGGGACACCCTTTAATTTTTTTTCTATTACTTTTTGCTATTAGGAGCTATAGTGGTGCTCAGTTTATTGATTTTTAGAGTAGTGTCCTTTACGGTTCACAATACACCTAAAAAATATGTTTGTTATCTGGAGACACCCTTTAATTTTTAAGATTATTGACTGTTTTTGAAACGGCACCAATCTTTAAGCATAATTTTTCACATAAAGAAAATATTTTTAAAATTGGTTCACAAATGACTGAGTTCTGCAGGCACAAATATGAAAAAAGCAACATTCAGTCGAATTGATAACCTCCCGCTTTTTTTGGAGTCGGCTAATAAAAGAAAAATAACATGAATCTTTTTTCGAGAAAATTTTTTTCCCTGTGTAAGAAATTCCATGAGAATATTCATGATTGGATTGAGAAAGAAAAAAAGGGAAAGATAAAATGTTGTGTGTGTTTCTTTATGTTTTAGATGACTGTAATTTAATTTGTCTAACTCTATTTAAAAGCCTCATTGAAACTATAAATATGACGCGTGGTGTAGTAAATTAATTAAAAAACAAATAAAATAAATTATTTTTGATTTGTTTTAGGTTTATAATTTTGTAAAATGAACCTTTAATAAAACAAAAATATTTTTATATGAACAAGTGTTTTATTAATCGACAATGACTTGAGGATTTCGAGTAAAAATTTTACAATAGGATTTCGTTTAAATAAAATATCCACTGGGTTATATTTGAAATAAATTATTTTCATTTTAAGGCATTTATTTAAAGAAAATTATGCTAATTTAACCAGATGTTTTGTGAACAAATTTGGCCACGAATGTTTTTTTTTTGTTTTTGTAAATTAGAGAAGACATAAATAAGTAAGAAAGCTATCTATATTCGGCTATGCCGAATCTTATATATCCTTCACCATATTTGTATAATCACATGAACATATAAAATGGAATGTTTTTCCCATTGACTTTTGTTTGTATTTCTGTAGGTGGTTGTCTTTACTATTAAGTATTTAACACTAAGTGAAGACAACAACAAGCAGGATCAAAATCGAAAGTCCTTACTAAGTACTCAATAATTGAAGACAACCACCTGCAGGTTGAAAAAAAAATTAGAAACATGGAGCGATCTTGCTGATTTTCAATAGCAAAATTTTTAAAACTATGTCTGGGCGATTAAATTATCTTTAGCACATTTGGTGTCTTAACAAAGTTGTTTTTAACCTGAAAAAGGACGGACAGACAGACGGACATCGCCCATTCGACTTCGGTATGTATAAGGACTCAGAATATATACATACTTAATGAGGTAGGAAATGTTTATAAAAAAATTTTATCGAGCATAGTTTAGAAAATTTTGCTACTAAAATCAGCAAAATCGGACCAAGTCCTTCGAGGCAGCGGCCAAAACACCACGCCTTCCATATCATTTGAAACATTGAAGTAGCTCCAATCAAAAAAATCAAATATATAGAGCGATAGAATAATATTAAAAAATAAGAAAAAGCATGAAGCAAAAAAATTGGCGCTCGCCCATATTTTCAGAGTCTTGAGCCACTAAAATTTTCAAATTTTTTCCAATATCAATATGGGTATCATTTTAAAGCTTTTGAAGAGATCTTTTAGGAAATATTAATTTTTTTTAAATGATTAACCCATTAATAGCCGATGATATTTTTATGTAAAATTTTTTTCTTTTTTTTTTTAATTTTTAATTCTTTGTCAGCTTAGTATTTGTTCTTTTGGATTGGAGTTTTTTCACTAAACTAAATTTACATACAAGGTGAAGGATATATAAAAGTTTTGGCACAGCCGAATATAGCACTCTTACTTGCTTGTTTATATTTGTTTAACCAAAAATTTATTTTTAAAATTTTTTTCTTAAAACAAAATATTTTCCTGGTTTTAGTTAATATCCAGGAAACAAAAGGTATTTTTAAAAAATTTTTGGCTCAACAATATAAGTCAATTTTAGCCGACTACCAAAAAAAGAAAAAGGTTATTAATTTGCTCGATTTTTTCATGTTTTGGCTGCATTTCTAACACAATTTTGAAAAAAAAAAAATTTTTTTAACGGAAAATGATAAAAAATATTTTTTTAAAATTGAAGGGTGTACCCTAATGTTACATAATTTGACTTATACGACTTTTTGTAATGTTATAGTCACACCTAAGGCGCATCGATTAGGTGACTGCATCAGATCATGTGTTCATCAATTGTTTTAGCTCTTACTTGTATTTTGTTTTTGTAAAAACTGATTCGAGCTGTCAAAAAATATATTGAAATACATACACACATATTGCCAGACGTTTTTGACAGCTCGAATAAGTTTTAACAAAAGCAAAATACACGTAAAAGGTAATGCATTCAAATGGTATTATTGCGCCATGGTCACACCCTTGAAAATTACAGAAAATATATACTTTTATATCCGCCATAAGAAAATGTATAAATATTTAAAAAGAAAAATTAAAGCGTGTCCCGATGGGTGATGCAACTTAAAAGAATTGTTAACTTTCGATTTTATATTTTTCTAATGTATTGCTATTTAATTTAATTCAAATTCGTATCGGTTTGGCCAATATTTTTTCTTGTGTATCGGTATACTCGTATCGACAATCTAATAATTACATAATATCTAGTGTTGCCAGCCGGGCTTAATTCATGAAAATCCCAGGATTCGGGACTCAACGATTCCGGTTTTGAGAATTCGGTATTTCCCGTTTTGTATTCCTAATCATAACTTCAGTTTCAATTGAATTATTGTCGAAACTATTTTAGATAATAATTCTAAATTGATTTTTATTTTATAACTTTTTATAAATATTTTATTATTTTAATTAATATTTAACTAATATTTTTATTAATTTTATTGTTTTCATTTAAATATTTGTTTGTCAATGTAAAATTTCATTAACTTAACCTTGCACAATGTCTAAATCAAAAGGCATGGTGACGGACAGACAGCAAAGGTTAAAATTAATTTGAAAATGTCTAATTTAAGGGCTGTTGGAGAAACAACACACGCCGTCAGCAGAAATGTGTGTTATGTGTAACTATCGTAAAAGTAAATGCGAGTAAAAGATAAAAGTAGAAACAGAAGAAAACACCGCAGTAAGAAAAAAATCACCAACCGCAGTAAAATAATAAAACGATACAAACACATTTTTTTGGTGAAAGGAAAAAGGGTATAAATAATTTTTTCATTTCGTTTGTTAATTTTACAATTTCACAATATCCATTTCCGACCCCATAAAGTATATTTTTTTTTTATTCTTATGCAGAGCGATGTCCGACTGTCCATCCATCTTGGTGTTGAAGTCAACTTTGCCAAGGATAAGGACAGTTAAGCTAGAGAAAATTTAAATACTTCAATCGATCAGACATAATTTCAAAAAATTTGCTGTTGTAATTCAAATAGGTCGGTCCATGTCCTTTGAGGCAGCGGCCAAACACCACGCCTACCTCTATTTTTTCTATATCATTTGCAACAATGAAGTAACTCCAATAAAAAAAACAAATATATGGGGTAAAAGATAATTAAAAAATAAGAAAAAAAAAACATCAAGTGAAAAAATTGGAACTCGCCCATATTTTCCGAGTTACAGGCCTCTGAAATTTTCCAAATTTTTAAAATAACAATACGGGTATCATTTTAAAGCTTTTGAAGAGATCTTTTAGGAAATACTAAAATTTTTTAAAATGCTTAACCCCTTAAGGGCCGATGACACTTTTATAGATTTTTTTTTAATTTCTTTTTTTTATTCTCTGTCACCTCAATATTTGTTTTTTTTTTAATTGGAGTTATAAACTTTATAAAATTTTTGGATATTAAAAAAACAGTTTTTAATTCTGAGTTTTTTGGTAAAATTTTTTTTTGATAAAGTTTTAATTTGCGAATGCATTTTAATATTTTTGTGAACCTTCTGGTGAAATAAATTATTTAAATATTTATTTAATTTATTTAAAGATAATGTTGCTAAGAAATCGATATTTTCCGCCACTATCAAGTGTCGTGTATGTGTGAAAAAACCGAATAGAAAGAAAAGGTTGGTAGAGGTGTTTGCTTGTTTGTTAAGCAGATGATATGAGTTCAAATCCCAACAGAGCCTTTTTGTATAAAGAAATATTGTTATTGTTAAAAAGAAGAATAAAAATGAAAACAGCTGTTTAAACCTGATCGGTCTTAGATACAATACAAGAGCAAATGAAGTTTATGTCTAAAACCTTAAGGTCTCTAAATCGTACAAATTGCTTAATTGAAGTTTTTATGACAAAATTCATAAAACATTAATTTTATTTGCAGACGGTAATTATTTTGAAATGATTTCATTCTTTTTTAAACCCTTTTCCTACATAACCGGAGCAAACTTACAGACTACGCAGTCGCCAATTTTCACTCATTTTTTTCCCCTGACTACATCTCTTTAAACACAAACTGTGTTTAATTATACGAGGGTATGTCAATATGTCTTTACAAAATCTTGTAAGGGATGCAAGAAATTTAAAACAAAAGAAATTACAAAGGAATACTTTGTTTTTAAAGCCGACCAACTAATTTCAGGGAACTTTCATTAATGAGGTAACCGCGGGTTCAACAAATACTTTCGCTTGAGATATAAAACAGCTAAGAGAATCGATAATAAATATAAACTAGAGAACAAATTACTGCATTCGATATCAATTGTAACTTTATTGCAATTCACACGAAAACTTTAATAGATATTGGGTCTAATTATTGATTCCGTTCCGTTGAAATTATTGGTTCCGTTGGTGCCATATTTTTCCGTTGTAGCGGTATCATCTCTACAGTGGCGGTATTGCCATATTATTGATTCCGCATTGTAGATATTTTTACTTATTTTGCTTACGTTCAAATTTTATAACGAAAAGCTGACGGAAAGAACAAAAATGTAAGAAAAATACAAAATAAATTTCTTTTAGTTTAATTTATTTGTTTTGTATGTGAAAAATATTTTTGTAGGAATAAAAGAGAAAAATATACAAAAAATTGCAAATCGAAGCAATGGTTAATTTACTGAAATATAACCAGGATATTGCTTGTGGTTTTAGCCAACGCACCCCTGCAGACGTGAAAAATTCTGGGAAGAGTTGGCAATGACAATGGTTCCGGACCGCCCTTAAAAGATGCTGGTGGTGGTGGTGGTTGATTGAAGGAAATTTCTTGCAGGGCTCATTTCCCATGTGTGGGAATCGTGGCAAAACTCTTCTTTCAACTCGAATGTTTAAACAATCATCATCACTACTATCTTTAAAAAAGGCTATTGTTTCCATATTTTTTCTGAGTTTGGAATTTCAATATATTTTACCTTTAAAAGTGCGTGTTTGTGTTCAAAATTGTAACTTATAATTTTAAATGTTTTTTTTTTAACAACAAGTGTTCACAATATCAACTCAGATTTAATTAAAACACGGATGTTAAATCAGTTTTGTGGAAAGCTTATACCGCAGGAATTAATAATTGCAATGCGCGTATCGATCGATGTTTCTTTCCGTTCAGTTTTCCCTTCCGTGCGGAACCAATAATTCCACCCAATGAAAGCCATAATTCGGGTCCAGTATTATAAATTAAATAAATAAATATGGCAAATTATTCAGTCTTTATGACTCTTGTTTAAGACTTCTAGTATGTTTCCACGGCAAAATGAAGCACTTGCTTCGCTCTTCGAATCATGATTGTGAAGCATACCGTTTACACGACACATGCTACATGCTTCGATTGGACGTCTGCAAAAAAACTGAAACAACTTCTAAATAATTTGTGCAAAAACTTTCTTTTTCGTTTTAATTTTGTTTGTTTGTAATTTATTAAATTTAAAATTTTACATTTTATACAACTAGTTCAGACAAGCTTACGATAAAAATTAGAGAAGACAGAAATTGTTCATGCTTCGCAAGTAGATTCAATATGAATCTACCAGCTTCGCTCTCATAATTTTGTTTGGCGAAGCAAGTTAATTCGCTCATGATTAGAGTGTGAAGCAAGAATAGAGAGCGAAGCAGGTGCCGTGGAAACATACTATTCCCATTGTAGTAGAAATGGCATCTCATGGATTTTTTTTATAAAAAACCACGATAAAACTATAAAATGATAAGAATAATGAGCGATCTAGATCACACGGGAGTCATAAGCTGATTGCATAAATAATATGGCTGTTGCCAGAATGGGTGTCCAGTTTAATCTAATTTACAGCTGATTCAGTAGAAGTGTTGTCAACTTTTAAAAAGCACTTCATTTTTTGCAAAAAAAAATTTGTTTTTCTTTTAAATTTAAATTAAATATAAATTGAAAGAAAAGCACTGGAGCGAAAAAATGTCGCATCGAACACTTTAGGTGGTTAAAAGCACTAAGTTAACAACTCCGCTATTTAGATGCTTGTTTACAGCTTTTCCACTTGTTGGTGTATTTTGTTAGGTGAAGTCAATAGGAAAAAGACAGGATGCGAGCACCGCTTTTTTAAATGTGCTTTGAGCTATTTTAATTGACTTCTTTGAAAAAAAAATAAACTAGAAATTATTATTTAACTAAATAACGAAGAAATAAATGAAACCGACAATACTATACTCGACTATGCCAAATCTTATATACCCTTCACCAAGTATGCAAATTTACTTTAGTGAAGAAACTCCAATCAAAAGAACAAATACTCAGGTGACAAAGAATTACAAAAAAGATAACAAAATTTTACATAAAAATGTCATCGGCTTTTAGTGGGTTAGGCATTTTTTAAAAATTATAGTATTTTCAAAAAATCTCTTCAAAAGCTTTAAAATGATATCCATATTGATATTTTTAAAAATTTCAGAGCCCCGTAACTCGAAAAATATGGGCGATCGTCAATTTTTTCACTTGATCTTTGTCCCTATTTTTTAATTCTCTAGCGGCGCATATATTTGTTGTTTTGATTGGAGTAACTTCATTGTTCCAAATGATGAAAAAAAAATAGCGGTAGGCGTGGTGTTTTGCCAGCTGTGTCGAATCCATGGACCGATTTTTTTTTGATTTTCAATAGCATTTCTTTCGATAATATGTCTGATCGATTGGCGTATTTAAATTTTTTTTAGCTGATCTAGTAACTCGGCAAAGTTGTTTCGTTTTGCATAAGAAGAGATATACTTTCTGTGGTTGGAAATGGATATTGTAGAAATTACAAACGGAACGACAAAATTAGTTATACCCTCCTTCCATTTTTTGTGGTGAAGGGTATAAAAAGCGTGTAGCTATTGTGATTGCAGGTATAGAGCCTTGTGATCGGTGTACAGAAATTATAACGGTACTCACAGAGTTATGTTTTTACACTTTAAAAATGGAACCTTAAAAATGACGCCTATTTAAGCAACAGGAGATGATATCATAGTCATGCTCGAGTGTTGCTAACTTGTATGGTTTTAAAAGTGAAAATCAAAGGAGTTCTATTTTAGAATTTTTTCCTTCAATTACAAAAATGGCTGGACGGTTTAATTTTAATTTAAGTCATAAAATAAAATAAAAAGACAGCGAAAGAATTTTTAAAAGAAATATATTTTTAAATTTTTGTGAAGACTTTTCTTCAGCCCCTCGTACTTTGTGTTTGAAAAATTAAAAGAGAAAAAAAACCTAAAACGAAAAGGACAAAAAAGTAAAATAAAAAAATATTACGAATGTCAGTTAGTCAGTTGTAGTATTTAGTTCTTTAAGAATCGTTGTTTATTTATCGAATTAATTTTACATATTTTTGCCTTTAATTAAATAATCGCTTGCTAGAAATTTTATTAATTTTTTTCCATAAAAAGCAATTAAATAAAAAGAAAACCATAAAACGAATAATTAATTATGTGAAGAATATTAAACAGACGTTTTAGACAAATTTTAGAATTTTTAAAAAACACAAAAAATGATTTTTTACTCGGATTCCACAACATTTTTTCTATTGTCCTTTCAAAGTTGAATGTATATTTACATCTGTGTGTACATGTATACATGGCTATGTGTGTGTGTGTATATAAAAATATTGTGTGATTAAATTAGATATCTTGGTCTTGGAAATATACAATAAAAATGATAAAATACTGCTGCTTCTAATTCACATCAAAATAAGAAACCTTAACGACAGCTTCATTTGCTATTAAACGAAATTTTAATGGTTCAACAAATTCCTTCGTCACAACAAAATATTGCCATTCAAATCAGAATAAATTAATATTACGGAAAAGGAAACTGTTGTTGTAATTATAAAGCAGCAACATGTTTAATACAACAACAACAGCAATAACACTAAAAGCCAATAGCAAGAAGCCGCCGAACAATAAAACCAACAGCAGCCGCAGCAATTAAGCACCAGCAACAGCAACAGTGTTAATTGTAATTGAATAATTCTTATTGCAAATAAATTAAGGCTGTCAAGAAGCATTTGAAATAAAAGTGTTTATTGAAAAGAAGAAGAAGAAGACATAAATGAAATCAAATTAAGAAACCAAAAAAAAGGCAAAAGCGAAAGAGAAGTAACTAACAATTTAGCCCACCGCCACCAAAACACCAAACACATCAAAATAATTAATCAAGTTTAATATTTAAATATTTAGGCGTAGTGATTGAAGTGTGCTATCTTCCGTGCTATCATCTACTCAATACATAGAATTATTATTATTGTTGTTATTGTTTGTATAAAATATTAATTGGAATGGCTTATGAATATGGCTTTGGATTATTATGCTGTTTGGTTACAATTATATTATTGTATTGTTTATTTGAGTTTCATTACTTCCTGCGTATGGGCCTGTGTGTCCTAATGGCCCGCTTTGTTAAACGGAAATGTCATATTTTAGAAACAACATCAGTTTCCGGTATGTAAAATTACATTTCATATCAATAATTTATTTCTTTTTTTTTAATAATTTCCTATTAAATTTTTATTTTTATATTTTAAATTATATTTAAAAAAATCCTGAACTATGAGTTGCCAACCTTTTAATCATGGTCATATACTAAAGCGGGTTCTTAATAGCAACTTTAATTTTAAAACCTGTTATAAACTTTAAAGTAAACAAGTAAAAGTGCTATATTCGACTATGCCTAATCTTTTATAACCTTCTCCACATACGTAAATCTAGTTTAGTAAAGTAACTACAATAAAATAAAAACAAATTTTAAGGTGACAGAGAATTTAAAAAAAATTAATAATTTTACATAAAAATGTCATCGGCTCTTAATGGGTTAAGCATTTTTAAAAACTTTTAGTATTTTCAAAAAGATCTCTTCAAATGCTTTCAAATGACACCCATATTAAGTTTTAAAAAATTTTGAATATTTCAGAGGTCCGTGACCCGGAAAATATGGGCGAGCGCCAATTTTTTCACTTGATATGTTTTTCTTATTTTTTAAATCTCTATCGCCCCATATATTTGTTTTTTCGATTGGAGTTACTTCATGCTTCCAAATGATATAGAAAAATTAGAGGTAGGCGTGGTTTTTTTGCCCGCTGCCTCGAAAGACATGGACCTGTCTTGCTTTTTTTAATAGCACCTCTTTCAACACTATGTCTGGTCGATTAGCGTTTTTAAATTTTCTCTAGCTCATCTAGTGCCTTGGCAAAGTTGATTTCAACTCTAATACGGACGGACAGACGGACATCGCTCAATCGACTTCGCTCTGCATTAGAAGTCAGAATATATGTACTTTACATGGTTAAACTTAAGGCCAAGGCAAATAGAATCCGTCATACGTTGTACCTTGACGCATTCAAATAAACAACATTTGGTTTCAACAGGACGGCGCTACGTGCCACACAGCCAAAGCTACACTAGATATTTTGCGCCTTGTTTTTTAAGACCTCATTATCAGCCGCAGAGCTGATGTCATTTGGCCACCTCAGAGCTGCGATTTAACACCGTTGGACTATTATTTGTGGGGTGCCGTCAAAGATAACTGTTACGCCGACAAGCCAGAGACAATTGACGGTTTAAAGAATAATATTCGTGAAGCCATAGGTGAAATACAGCTGCACACAATCGATAATGCGCTTAAAGAATGGACCGATCGTCTAGGCTACTGCATGGCCAGCCGAGGCAGCCATTTAAATGAAATTATTTTTTATTAATAACCGGAAGGATTGTACTTTCAAATAAAAAAAGAAATTTGAGAAAATATTCAGTTTTTTATAGCATTTAAAAAAAATTTATTTGGCGGACCCTTTATTAGCAAAGAGAGCCAGTTTTTTCCATTATTAAAGATGGTTATTTTAACATTTACTTCGGGCAATAATAAGAGTCTGATTTTAACTTGTTTTACACATATTTTTTAACCATCGCTCAGCTTAGTTTACGAGTACTACAGAATTTATTAACTTTAAACTACAAAGCCGGTTGTTTTGAATTTGACCATCAGTCCAACGTTAAAAAGACAATTTTTAACGGACTTTTCAACCAACTTGAAAAGAAGAGGGAGGTTATCAATTCGACTGAATGTTGCTTTTTTGTATGTGTGTGCCTGCAGAACTTAGTCATTTCTAAACCGATTTTAAATTTTTTTTGTAATATGATAGATTATGCCGTTTAGATCCCGTTTTAAAACATTTCATAATCTTAAAATGTAAAGGGTGTCCCCATACAACATAAATGTTTTTTAAGTGTATTATAAACCGCACTTCTTTAAAATTAAAAAATGCGTATTGTTGTAGCTCCCAGTAGCAAAAAAATAATAGAAAAATTAATCTAAAAATTAAAGGGTGTCCCCATAAGTGACGTAAATTGACTATCTTTTGATCCGTTGTACACAAACGCTTCAAAATTGGTCAGGATGTCGGTTACTATGACAGTTATAATAACATGTGTAAACATTCAAAATGATGAATTAAAGGGTATCCCAATAGTTAATGTAATTTGATGTATTGGGTAAAACTTTTGAACTATAATAGCGAGATATATGAAATTTGTAAAAATATTTTATTGTTAAGTCCGCTATAACAACCAGTATAAAATTTGTATTTGAAAGTTAAAGGGTGTACCAACAGTGGATGTAAATTTATGTATATGGCTGTACATAGGCAAACAGCTGAAATTTACAAAGAACCTGTATTGCTAAGTCCGCTATAACAAGTATAAAATTTGAATTCAGAAATTAAAGGGTGTTTCCATATTTCAACTAAACTGACGTATATGGCCCTATCGTTTGAACCGTTATATACAAACACTTGAAAATTTAACAGAATGTCCACTACTTTGTCTGGTATTTAAAATTATAAATTATAGGGTGTTACAATAGTTGCTGTTATTTGATATATATGACGAAACTGCTGAATAGTTGTAGACAGTTGATTGAAATTTGCACAGAACCTTTATTGCTAAGTCCGCTTTAACAAGTAACAAACTTGAAATTTGAAATTAAAGGGTGTCCCTATAACTGATGATAGTTTGATCTCTATGTCCCTATCTTTGAAACCGTTACAGAAAAACTCTTCAAAATTATACAGAATGTCCACTGCCATATCAAGGATAATAAAAAGTATAAGTATTTAAAATTAGAAATTAAAGGGTGTTCCAATAGTGAATGTAATTTGACGTATGTGGCCTATATTTTGAACAGTTAGAAGCTTAGAACTTAAACGAATTTTGTTTTACTGTGTCAGCAGTAAAAAGTGTAAAAAATAAAGGGTGACCACATATTTTGTTCTACGACATATAAAAAATCCTGAAGGAATTTTTCTGAAATATAATTAAATTAATGTAAAATTACCGCCCAAAAGATATATAATTTTCAGTTTGTCTGTTTTTGAAGTCGATTTTTTTTGCAAGAATTATTAATATTTTCAAATGGTTATAAAATTGTTTTGTTACTTTTTAACTAATCATATGCTTTTCTAATTTTTCAGGTATTTGCTTAACTAATGACATTGACACGCTGCTGTGTCACATGAACAATGCCCGTTACTTTAGAGAATTAGATTTTGCACGTGTTGATTTTTATGAACGCACCAATTTATATCGTACAATTCGGGCCAAAGGAGGCTCCGTATTTCAAGGGGCCGCCACAATACGTTATAGAAGATTTATAAGACCATTTCATAGATTTAAAATTATTTCACAGGTAAACGAGTGACATGTATTTTCTAGTTAAACATCTCACTGTTAATCAATCTTTGTCTTTCAGATCATTTATTGGGATGACCAGTCTGTCTTCATGGAACATCGTTTTATCCGGCCTTCCGATCAATTTATTCATTGCATTGCCATTTGTCGCCAGCGTATGATTAACTGTTCGGCCCATGATATTATGGCCGAATTGTTATCGTCGAAAACGGTTCAATTACAGTCATCACGTCATACTTTGAGTTCCACGGCCAGTTTAGATAATGCAATTGTTAATACGAATGTTGATCAAAATATGGCAGAAAATGGTCAAGTACAATCAACATTGAAGCCAGATCTGCCAGCTGAACTACAAAAATGGATAGAATATAATGAGTTGTCAAGTAAAAATTTAAGGCAACACTGTTGATAGAGAAATTTTGTTTTGTTAAAAGGATTTTAGTTTTTTGTTTTTAGATTATTTTAATTAAGACAATTTTTGTTAAAACGAAAGTGTATTCAAAATATACTCGTATTGTAATGAAATGTGTATACATTTGAATTATATTATTTTCATGTATTTCATAGATTCAACTCTTTTTTATTTCAGCTGCAGTAAAAGGGATTTAAAACAAAAACTGTGGGGTAAAACGCATTCTATTTCGACGACTATTGTGGTAAAAATCCAATGTATTTGAATTTAAGAAATAAATCCTATTTTATGAAAATAGACTTAATACATTTTTCCAACTGACCCTTTTTGGAGTTTCTCGACCGTGTGCAGAAGAAAGCAAAGAAGCTCATCAATGTCAGTAGTTTATCCAGCTCTATTGATTCACTGCATCATTCACGCAATGTGTGATGTGTTTCATTGTGTTATAGTTACTAAAATGATGAAATCAGGTAACCTCTTCCTGAGCAACGTAATTTCGTACTACGTGCAGTACGTTCTTTGGATAGTGAATCGCACTACGCATTCAAAAGAAAAAAAATTATTTTTTAGCTCGTAACTGGAGTAAACTCCTTGCGAAGTAGACTTGTGTAGTTCATAAACGAACTAGTTCATTTAAACGATTTTATTGCTTGAACTAAGTGAACTAGTTCACACTTTTAAGTTCACCTAGGCCATTTGAACGTTATATCTGTGATTTGGACTACCAGACAAGATAAACTAGATTCCAAGTCTGACTGCCGGTTTCTCTACACGCGAACGAATACATCTTTCGCATTTTTATATTGAAAACAAAAACAATTTTTAATATTTTGTTTTTGTTTTCAATACAAGTACGCGAAAGAAGTATTCGTTCGCATTAAAAATCGGCAGTTGATTTCCTTGTTTATAATTTCGTACATGAAATTAGTGCTGCCACATATTTTATTAAACATTCGTTTTGGCAATATTACGGTATTGCCATCATATTTTGAAAAGAACAATTAAACTAAAGAAAGCGTTTGAACTAAAAGTTGAAAAGTACGAACAACACGTCAACAGAACATTTGAAATGAATGAAATTTTAAACTAAAGAGAGAGAACTTTTGAACTAAAAAAAAAGTCTACTGCGAAGGTCTTTCCTCTCACTTTTAGTGTGCAAAGATTCAAATCAAAAGTCCACAAGCACTACTCCTATTCTCTTTCCTGATTTTGGCTTAATGTTTTACATAAGTAGGGGTCAACTCCTAAGTGCTGTTCCTATTAAAACAAAAGTACTGTTTAATGTTTTAGTACTACAAAAAATTCTACTAAAATGATCTTTACATTAAAACATAGCTAACAATATCGCAATAAGTCTAGTATTTGTTGCAAAATTCTATTAAATACAAATTTAATAAAACAAGCTGCCACATTATTGCATATTAGAAAAATCTAGAAGTTCTTAATCGCCTATAAGTTGAAAAGGCAGTTGAAATTGAAATGACAGTATTACACAAGTCGTAGCACTCTGCTTTTTACTCTCTCTCTCTTATACATATATTATTTATAAAACACAGTCAGACATGTTTTGACAATCGCAAATCGCCTAAAACTTGCGATGTGAGTTGAAATCACATGAAAGGTGTTCTGTAGTTCACAATCGCAAGAAATTTGGCGACTTGAAATCGCAAGCACAGACTGTAGTGAAGTTATAAATTTCACTTAAAATAAGCTTTAAAACAACAATAAAACTATACACAAATAAAAATTAATTTGTTTTCTTTTATTTTTATCAAAATTTATTTTTAGTTTTACACAATTAAAGTGTTAAATAATAAATTTAAAATATGCCCTTTGTTTTATCAATTGTTTGTGTTGGTTTTTTCTTGAGTACTTGCGATTTCATAAAAACAGCTGTTCTTATTGATGTTCGAAAACATATTAGTATTAGTGCGATTAAATGTGTAGTCGGTAGTCAAATAAAAATGCGGTTATTCACATTTTAAAATCTTAAACAAATATTCGGTGCTTATTAAATGGGTGATTAAAGTGTTGATGTACGTTAATAAATATATCTCAATTATTTTTAGGACGATCTGCGTTTTGAATGTGTATGTTATAACTAACAAAATAAGCAAAAATAATTTTTAAGCACTGATTACCCACGACCTGAGTAATCTTTTTTTTTCAAAGTTGCTAAATGCAACATCACTAATAAAAATCTCATTTGTCGCCAAATTATTTCTTGCTTTGTATAAAATTATTAAATTAATAAATATTTATTGGATTGGAGTATCCCAAGGCGAATAAATTACCAGGTGGCAGCGTAGGCGAATTCAGTATTTTTTGCTGGCATACACGACTGTCAAACTCCATATATAAAAAATGTATACAAATTTTTTATATATGGAATTTGACAGTGGTGTACGCCAGCAAAAAATACTGAATTCGCCTACGCTGCCACCTGGTAATCGATTCGCCTTGGGAGTATCCAATAGGTTGAGATTATCTCTAAGCATCCGTTTTTTAATTTCTTCTTTTTTTAATTTAATGTTTATATGAAGAAATTAAACTAAGCAAGAAGGCTGCTGCCACTTTTTAAATTTTCTTTTGATTTTTATGTTTTGCACCGTCAAATCATATGTTTTTGTTTTTCGAACATAAGTTTGAAAAAAAGCAAATCGCAAGCAAAACGCGTGAGTTTCAGAACATGTAAAACAAAAGTTGGCGTGCGAGTGTCAGAACATGCCTGAGTATTTTATTAAGAACCCCTACAAGAACAGTGACCATCATTTGATCCATCAAATGACAATCACTGATGATGGAAATATCCATCACTGCGTAGAACAAAGTTTCTATCACATTCTTAAAGGGAAAATGAAAAACTTGATGTAAACATTTGTGTGAGTTTTGAAACAGATTTAATTACAAAACTTTTTATAGGATGCATTTAGAACTTTCCCTACAAGAACAGTGACCATCATTTGATCCATCAAATGACAATCACTGATGATGGAGATATCCATCATCGCGTAGAACAAAGTTTCTATCACATTCTTATAGCAAAAATGAAAAACTTGATGGAAACTGTTGTGTACATGTAATTTTGCATCTCCCTCTAACTAATGAATCTTTTTATTATAAAATACATATATCTGCACTGCTCACACTACTGCAGTTTACTGTGTAGTGAAGCCAGAAGTTCTTATCATACTTGATGGATATACCCGTCACGATTGATGGATATACCCTCATTTGAAAAATCGAACTTTTTTAATAAAACAAAATTTAATATTTTTTAATATATATACATGTTTCTATTTTAATTTCTAAATAATATTTTACAGTATAAAAAATTACTTTATTTATAATAAAATAATTAATTCTTATCTCTTTAAATATTTTTTTGTTGTAGTCTGTAGAGGCTTCGCTATACTGACTTCTTCACACTTTTTTCAAAATCAAGCTTCTTGCTGTTTGAAAACACTTTAAAGTAAAAGAAGATATACATTTATGTATAAATAATTTAATACGCAATAAACAAATAACTTTTTGATTGACTAATCTATAGTACATACCTCGCAGGGAGTTATTAACCAAAGAGAGCCTTCAGAGGGCTTGCCACCTTCCATCCCAAAAAAAACTGAGCGCATCACAGTGCTGACATCCTGCGCTATCCCCTTAATCATGTGTAAATGTGATTTCTAAAAACATATATAAATGTAAGATTATTAAAATACTTTAAGCATGAATTTAAGTTCTTTACCATTGCTTCAGTAAAACCTTTCGACTCCTCCAACTCTTCCACCGCTAGAAGGTTCTGCAAAGGGAGCTGCTCAAGTTTTGAGTCGTAAGTCTCTCCAGCCAACCGACAGACGGATTTCTCAACCTTTTTAATGACCACCTTTCAATCCATCAACATTTTTGGACAACACAAATTGCAAAACTTCTTAAAATTAAAATAAATTATAATTTTATACTCACATGCTTTCCCAAAGTTTTTTAAGCCGGGTTTTGATTTCCTTCTGACCCTGGGCCTAATCTTGATAGGGAAGGAATGTATTGAATGGAAAAATATTTTAAGTCAATATAACTTTTTAAACGTTATAAATAACCTTTGTATTTCCGAACACTTTTGGACGACAGTGATGTTGGGGCACACATCTTGAGTATTTCTACCAAATACTGTTGTTGACTGAAAATCAGAGATATACATAAAATTAAGCAAATAAGGAAATGTTTTACACATTAAAAAACAACTTACAATTTTTCCAACTCAAATCTAACTCTTTAAAGGCTGTAGCGGTTTTAAATACCCGTTCAGTGGACACAATCTCCGAACTTCAAATGCAACTTACCTTTTTAATTCCACATTGAACTAGTAAATTTATTTTAAATTCTTTGTTTTTAGTTTAGTTTTTCTTTAATTTTTGCTTTTAATAAACCACCATAAGCATAACCATAAACCACCACTTTTATAATTATTTGGTAAATGCGCAATTTTCTTAACGTCACGAAATAAAACATATTAGTTGTTTCACTCTTGCATATGATTTGTTTTTTTGGTGCAAACAAAGTTGTCGTCCTTATTTTTTCTTTCAAAATTTACAAAAATTCCTTAAAACCGGCTAACTTTTTACAACAAATTTAATAAAAATTTTGTTTGACCTTTGGCACAATTTTAATAATAAAACATTTTTTAAGCTGTATTTTAGAGTTTGCTGCACTTTTACCTATAAACACAAGCGAAAAATAAGATTTAGTCTATTAAAAAAAAATTCATCCCAATTCAGTACCAAAAACGCTACAACGGCAAGGCTGTTCAATATAAAATTGTTGCAAATGTGTTAGTGTACAGATTGTGTTAGCATTAGTTTCTGTCAAGCATTTCTTGCTGGGTTGCTAATCAAGTTTGAGTAATTAACAAACAAAAATTCATTTAAATTTAATACGGCAACGCTGTTTCAGTATAAAATGATTGCAAATGTGTTAGTAGATAATTGTGTATGTATAAGTTTCTCTCACTCATTTCTTGCTGGGCCGTTTAAAGCTTTATCTTCGGCTTTTATTACTTAAAGGAGAAATTAAAATGGTTTATAATTATGAGGCTCAACAAATTTGATAAACTTAAATCTAAAAAAAAATTGGAAACGTTAAAAAATTTATATATCTGAGATGCCTTTAATAGGGACGCCTTTGCTCCCCTCCTAAAAGGTCTAAAAAGCTCAGATAAAAAGACTTACCTCAATTTGCTACTTGTTTGTGTAATTTTCTTTGTTGCTTCTGTCGTCTAGAAGTGGCTGATTTATTTCAAAAATATTTACATTATGCCCCACTGTGCGCTGTTACAAGCCGAAATAGCAAAATTTAGCGTTCATTATATCCTTCACCACAAAAAGTGGAAAAATGGTAAATGTCATTCCGTTTGTTATTTCTGCAATATCCATTACCGACCCCATAAATTATATATATTCTGACTTTTTATGCATAGCGAAGTCGATTGAGCGATGTCCGTCTGTCCGTCCGTGTTGAAATCAAGCTTGCCAAGGCACTAAATCAACTAGAAAAAATTTTAATACGCCAATCGATCAGACATAGGGTTTAGAGGTGCTATTGGAAATCAGCAAAATTGGTTCATGTCCTTCGACGCAGCGAGCAAAGCCCCACGCCTACTTCTAATTTTTTCACATCATTTGGAACAATAAAAAAAAAACAAATATATCAGGCGATAGAGAATTAAAAAAAAGAAAAAATCCTAAAGTAAAAAAATTGGCGCTCGCCCATATTTTCCGAGTTACGGTGCTCTGAAATTTTCAAATTTTTCAAAATATCAATATGGGCATCATTTAAAAGCTTTTGAATAGATCTTTAAGGAAATACTAAACTTTTTTTGAAAATGCATAACCCATTAAGAGCCAATGGCTTTTTTATGCAATTTTTTTTTCTTATTTTTTATTTCTGTCATTTTAATATTTGTTTTTTAAATTGGAGTTACTTCACTTACTTATTTATTATTATTTATTTATTTCTTTTTTTTTTTTAATTTTCGTTGTTTTTGGATATTTTTTGCTTATTTTGTAATTTTACTTAAAAATAATTTAAATAACAAAACCCGTTTTTTTAGTTTATTGTAGACTTCACATCGTGTTCGCTACATCCCTCCATACATACATATTTCATATAAAAAAAATTATTTTTACACCTTAAAAGACAGACATTGCAACGTTATTATTTGTCCTTACGCAATTTCTGACTAGAAATTTCAATAGCATCCAACCATAATTTTAAATCCTGTGGCATTTCAGGACGCTTTGAAACCTCTTGATACGTTTTCATTAATTCCATGACATTACAATTGGTAATGCATTGTTTGGATAAAGCAACAGCACGTACAAAACCATCAGCCAGCGTTATAAATTGTTGTTCCAAATAAATGGCCTTGTCATCCCACCAAATCAGTTTGGTTTGAATTTTATATGGATGAAAAATTGGTATTGAACGGCGATAACGGACACTGGAAGCACCCTGTACAGCACCACCACGAAGTTTTTTAATTTTCTCATAAATGCCGGTAAGAGCATAAAAATGAAAGCGGGCAAAATCTAATTCGCGCAAGTAGCGGGCATTATTCATGTGTCTTATAAAGATGTCCACATCTTGGGATGTGCAAAGACCTAAAATTTTAAATATTTTTATAAATTAAATAAATATTAATTTAACTTTATGGTAACTCATGTAAAGCATGTAAACGAAAAAAATTTTACATATTTAAAACACTTTTAAAAATTCACGTTTGCAAATTAATTTATTACAATTTTTAAGGTTTTCAAAAGCAGTAAGAAAATTTATTATCAATTTAACACAAACGTGCGTATTTTACACTTTAAAAACGTTTCTCAGCTTTAGCTACACTGCATGATTTTTGAAATAATGATGTAATTCCAGCTCGAAATTTTTTTACACTGGACAAAGTTTAAGGCAGTTTAGTGAATTGTTTTCCTTTTAAATAAATAAATTATTATATCTGAACCACATGACCCTGACTGAGTGGCAATAAATTTGGTTTCAAAAATTCTTTTTTGTACGTTGGCTCATTTAGTGCGCTCTGTAAAACGAACGACTTCGTTTAAATTTTCTATTTCCTCTCAAGTAGTAAATAAAATTGTTATCTAGTATTTTTTTAAATTTCTGTCACGTAATTTTCGTCATCCATAAGAAAAAAAAATCTGAAAATATTTTTTCTTTGTTTCTCTAATTTTTTTATGCAATAAAAATTGCGTTAGAACTTAAAATATGACATGCATTTTATTTTTCACAAATACAAGCATTCAAAAGTACCGTTACTTTTAATGCAATGCTTCATCATGTGATTGCAATGTTTGCAATTTTAATTGTAAAATTTTTTTCGTTTACATACTTTAAATTGTTTGAAATTATTTGCAGATTGTTAAAAGACTTTGTTGTTTTATTGATTCTGTTAAAGCTTTTCTTGAAACAATAATCTTAAAATGAAAATAAACTGCATTAAAAAAAAACTTACCATAAATAGTTGTAGTGTCAGTAACTTTCCGTTTGTTTTGAAACAAACGAGCGGCGAACACTGTAAAGACGCAGCGTATAAAATAGTTAACATCCCAGATGATGTACAAGATGAGAGCAAAAAGTAAAAAACCCATTTCTTTGCGTTGACTGGATAGTTTGGCTGGAATTTATTTCTCAATAATTAATTCATTATGAAATAAGGAAATTTACATAGATTTTGCTTTTCTTTCCAAAATTTTTTTTAATAGTCACACGGTTTAAAGTTCATAACCAAATTAGCAAAACAAAGCGAAAGTTTTTAATTTAAATTAAAAGAATACCATCAACAATTTAATTAATAATGCTGTGTCTGCATGATATAAATATTTAATTTTATTTTAAGTTTACCAAAAAAAGAAAAAAAAACGATGATAGTTTTAAATTCAAAACAACTTTTACCTTGTTATTTTACCAGCTCCGTGTATCCAAAATTGCTTCTTCCTCTAAAGAGTTGAATAAACAAACTAAAAACGATGTGGTTGTGTTCTGTTTAACAGGTGGAAAACATTGATCGTTTTTAATTGTCACAAACAAACGAAAAGCTTAAAGAGAAAACAAAGCTTTTGCAGGTGTTAAGTTTTAAGCTTCAGCATTAGCGTTGCCAGAAGCTTCCAGCAGCTATTATATTGATTCAAGTTTCATTTAAATAAAAACGATATTCAAAATTTTATAAAGATTTAAATTTGTCTTGAAATCTTTAAGAAATTAATTATGAGACATGTTTTGACAATTTTAAATCGCTTTAAACTTGCGATGCGCACTAAAATCGCTTGTGAGATTTTCTGCCGTTCACAAACGCAAGAATCTTGATGACTTCTACTCGCAAGCACATACTGAAGTGAAGTTTTGATTCTTAATTAAAATAAACTTTAAAACAGTAACAAAATTTGTTGCGGGGGGTTGACACACTGCAGGCTGGTTGATAGAAAATATGAGCCAATGTAGGACATGTAGTGTTGAGGAAGATAATAAACCCCAGGGAACTTATGTTCTGTATGGATGAAACACAATTAAATGATGAATACAAACTGTTTTTTATGGAAAATAACTTTTTCATGCGGTGTGTGTTTGTTTGCGTTCGACTGAATTTGATTCTTAGTATGTCAAAATAGTGTAGTAGCACAGTAGGGTTGTATTTTTTAAATTAAAATCAACCGCAGTAAAGAAGAGTATTTCATTCATAAAATGTCCATATAAATAGCAGGGTACATGTCTGTTTTAATTGTTATGACAAATGGAAATAAGACCCATTTGTAATTTTGAAAAAAATGGAACAAATTTTAAATATGGAGAAATTTTGGAAAAGTAGGTATATTGCATAATAGGTAGAGAAAAATTAGCCATTATAGTTTCGGCAGTTGAGATAAACGGTTGGGCAGAAGTGATTAAAAGAAAAAGTTGTGGTCTGTGAAGTCAGTTAATTTTAAAAAAAAGGATAATTAAAAAAACAAAAAAAAAGGATAAAAAAAAAAAAAAACAAAACAAATAAAAAGGATAATTGTAAGTAAAAAAAAAAAAGGATAATTGCTAAAAAAACCGGAGGAAAAGAAAAATTAGAAAGAAAGGAAAATTGAACTGGGATATAAACCATCCTGAAAAAGGGGAACAGAAAGGACGAAGACAGAATTTTGGCTAAAAAAGTGAGAGGACTGATTATCCTGCAAGCGTTGAAAGGACAGTTATCCGTACGCTTATTTAAAATTTTGAAAGTGTATTTAAAATTGCTTTTATTAGGGTAAGTTTTTTTAATTATAACTATAGGAAAAATAGCAAAGAATACACAACTAATTAATTCACAGAAAAAGCAATACCTGGAGTACGGCAAGTATCTTGGCTTTCCCTGGCCGTTTTGTGGAGAGTTTGATCCTGTGCTGTTAGGTGAAAAGAAAAATTCAGGTAACCTTATATTAAAATAAGAAACTGCCATATTGAAATCAATACGTACTTACCGTGAAGTAAAGTAAAGCCGCCATCTTTAAGAGAGCGCCAGTAGGCTTACACTGGAAGCTTTTATCCTCGGGTAGCCATTATGATTTTTACCTAAAAAAAAAGAAAAACAAGAAAATTTAAAGGAAAATTAAATTTAAATATAAAAGAAAAATTTTAATTATTTGAATGTTTTAAACGAGTGAAATAGTGAACAAATGAAAACTTAAGTTTTGTTTTGAGTTAAATTAAATTAAATATAATTAATTTCGTAGTTAAATACATATATAAAGGAAAGGAAAATAAGAAAACAAAATTGTGAGTGCCTAACTAAAACAATCCAGTTTTTGTCGTGTGTGCCAGTAGATTTTATTTTGTTTTACCGGAAGGAAATTAGTTTGAGGTAATAAGTTTGAAGTATTACCAACGGAAAGTGTTTTTAAACCACCTAAGAGAGCTCATTTAGGTAGGGTATAGAAAGTAATATATTTTATTTCCTTGTTGCCCAGAGTATTTTCCGGGCGAAACAGATAAAATCAGTTTTATTTGCGGGCCTGGTACGGAAATTAATTTCGGTTTTGCTGTCAAAGCAAAATAGATTTCAGATGTTTTTTTTTTATTTAGGCACCGGAGATCTTTAAGGTTAACAATATTTTAAAATACAAATTTGTGTCGAATCATTCTAAGTAGTTTTATTTAACACTTTAATCTAAGTTTTTTTTTTATTTATATCAATTAATATTTAACTTTATACCAGTTCAATGTTCCAATTTTTATCAGTTTAATTAAACAACTTATTTTAATGTATTTTTTTGCTTTTATTAAGTGATCAGTAGATTTAAAACCCTTTTTAATTTAATAAAATATGTAAATTTATGATTTTAGTAAGCAAACATGAGTTTGTGGTAGATTTGTGCTGAAGTTCGGTTTGATGTGAGGTAAGTGTAGTGATGTGTGTGTGTGGATTACGGGGGATGCAATGACATTCGATTTTGGAGTAGTGTGTCCCAGGTAGGGTGGGCGAGTGGGGAGCAAAACATCTGGCTCTTCCTCAAAAGTGTTTCCAGTGGGTCGTGATAAATTTTTAGTTATCTTTTTCTTTTTGCTTTTATTATTTTATTGTGTTTGTCTCAGTGCTGCGGTTTGGGTTGGGACCTTCCCTGATGTCACGTCATGAGTTAGCCGGTGACGAAACTGCGGCGACATTTGAGTCACATAACAATATGGCGCCCAAACGAATGTGAATTTTTAAGTATATAGGTCATCCAGATATACTAAGCAGAAAATAACTGGAATTTAGCAAAAGCCCAAAGGACGAATGTTTGGATTTGAAAATATCGGAGTTTTCAGGATATGTGAAACTATAGGCTTGTGTCAGTAGTCCGCAAATCCTAGCAAGACTAAAGGATTTGTTGCGCAATCTTGAAATCTCTGGATGGATTCAGTGACGATCATCGTTTACTAGCATTTTACTCTTTAGCGTGGGAGTTGAAAGGGAAAATACATCCCATTGAAGTTGCGAAAATGTTTAGTTTTGGGGTTTTGTTATTGTTAAAGTCCCTGATACTGGTGAAGGTAGTTGTCCAGGTATAATACTAAGGTAGCCGCTCTGAGAATATTGACAGGGGACTGTAGTACCTTGGTGATATGCCTTGGCACCTAGAACTTAAGTTATGAAAATTCCGGGGAGAATTGCTTCAAAGACTTATAGCTAACGCAGCAGCCGCTCTGATAGAGTTGGTCAGAGGTCAGATGTGTTGCAGATGCCGTACTTCTCGGGAAGTAAATTACTCACTGGTAATTCATGATTTGTTTTAGTAAACTATCTCGTGAAACACTTGAAGAGGCCCATGAGGGGCACTCATGTTTTTTTTTGTATGTATGTTTTTTTTTTCCACACACCACACTATTGAGCTTACACCACACAACCGAACGTTTTAAATTTTGAATTTATTTAAGAAGTTTTTAGCAATATTAATTGTTCATATTAATATTTTATTAACCACGTAAGATTCTTAGTGGTAATTATAATTATTAATTTTGTCTTACATATTTTTTTTTGCATTTACCTATTTATAATTGGATTTTCTTGTTCTTTTATGATCATAGCTTGTATTGTTTGTTTTTTGTGTGTCTTAAGTCTTTTGTTATTTAATATAAATTTTGTTGGTGCGTGAGTTTGTTTTGTATTCTTCACATATTTGTTTTTTTTGTGGTTCTACAAATTTAATTTGGAAATAATTTTTGGTTGTGATTGTTTGTAGTTATTAGTTTTAGTAGTAGTTTTTTTTTGTGTTTTCAAATATATAAACAATGGATTATATTCTCTATTTAGTTTCCATTGTTCATTATATTTAGATAGATTGTAGTTAATATTGTTAAAGTAATAACGGTCACATCTTGTGGTTATATAATTAGATTTTAAAATTACTTTGACGTATGGTTTATATATTGATTTTGTTATTTATCAGTCTTAATTTTTTTTTTTGATAAGTTTCATATACTTCGTGCTGGTGTCTTAGTGCATATTTTAGAAAGGCTGTAGGTTTTTATTTTACGGATTTATTCCGACCTTAATGGCTGAGGTTTATAATAGTCAAGAAAGGGAAACGAAGAGAAAGTCAGAGAAGGTAAAAAGACATAGGGGAAGAAGTTTGTCCTTTGATTTAAATAGATCATCACCACAGGTTAAAGAAAAATATTTAAGGGACAATCAGTCAGTTAGAATGGCGACTAGGCCTCCTCAAATACAAGACTTGTCGGAGACAATAAATGTCCCTTCAGTAAATAAAGGCGCAATACCAAAAGATACAAATAAAAATGTAAATCAACGTAGTAACAATACTGGCCGCGATGATATGTCCCCAGTTGGCAGATCTAGGGTTGATGGTACTATAGAAAATATGAAGACAGATCAGTCTATCAATGAAATAGTAAATGAAAAAATGAGTAAAGAATTGAGTAAGGTTCATGACTGCTTAGGTCAACTGACAGAGGTTGTTAGGAACCTAACTCTTAGAGAAGCACAACGTTCGAATGAATCAAACGGTTCTTCGGTGGGTCATGACTCCAGACGGGTTCATTTTGTACCCCAAAATAGATATGATTTTCCACCACAGGCACAGAATAATCATCATGATGGGTGGAGAATTAGAGTCGATAAATTTGGCTTGGAGTTCAACGGAAATCAAGGGGGCCGCGACCAATTATCAGTAGAAGAGTTTGTATTTAGATTAGAACATATGCAAAGGCAATACCAGATACCATGGCATGAGATTCTAAGGGACTTTCATTTGCTGGTGACAGGAACAGTAAGACAGTGGTATTGGGCACTTCTCCAAACCACAGTCATAAACGATTGGAATACTTTACGATTGGCTTTGATGAATCGGTACAAAACTGTTAGATCGAGTTGGGAACTTATGCAAGAACTTGTAGAAAGAAAACAAATGCCCGGAGAGTCTATCGATGAGTATTTCCACAGCGTAAATTTACTTAGAGCAAGACTTCAAACGCCAGTTGCAGAGGGTGAGATGGTAAGAATAACTAAACGCAATCTTAGGGAGAACATTGCCCGCATCGTCTACCCTATGGCAGTATCATCAGTCGAACAATTGCGGATTGAATGCTTGGAAGCTGAAAGAACCTTTACCCGTAAAGATTCCCGTGGCATACCTCCCCAACCGGCGAGACCACAGCGTTACGTGAGTGAAGCTATGGTGAATGTTATAGAAGACATAGATAAAGAATTATATGCCGAAGTGGCAGCTGTAAATACGGTTTTGACCTGCTGGAACTGTCAGCAAAAGGGACACGGGTTTAAAGAGTGCATGTCCCAACAAAGGTCCTTGTTTTGCTATAAATGTGGTAGGCCAAATACAATAACACCCAACTGTCCCAAGTGTTTACCGGCTCGGGAAAACTTGAGGCGGAACGCGGCGTTATCGGGGGAGCCACGGTCCGGCGAGTTTGCCCCGTCACAAATTTAAAGGCACCGGCTACTGAACCGGACATGTCACAGATGCGTCATTATTTACCAATTGAAGTACGAGAACAAAATTATAAAATAGTAAAAGAAAGAATTTTTAATGATGAAAATCATTGTGAAATGATTGAAGAGCCAACAGCAATCAAAACAACAACAACTACAGATTTACCCAAAATAAGTAACAGTCAATCGATGTCCCAACAATTAAAATCAAAAGCAAGAAAATATAATTACATATTAAAACTTAGAAATGATTTTATTAAAAGAAAGCAACAGCGCAAATTAGTAGCTGAGTCACTTAATATTTTCAAGTATAGAACAGATCCTAGGCCCTACGCCGAAATCTGTTTGAACGGTAAAAAGTGTAAAGCACTTTTAGACTCAGGCGCGTCGGTAAGCCTTCTCGGAAGAAATTGTCGCGAGCTGGTAGAAGAATTAAATACAGAGACAAGAGGAGTTTTAAGTAAGGTTAGTACAGCTACAGGGCAGTGTCATAGAGTGTTAGGCAAAGTCTTACTAGAAGTGGAGTATAAAGGCGAAACAAAGAAAATTATGTTCTACTTATGCCCGGATTTGGAACAACAAATTTATTTAGGTATTAACTTTTGGGAAAGTTTTAATATAGCCCCGGGGATTATATCATCGGCAAAAATTAGGGCCGAGAAATCGCATCAAGTCTACGGTGAAAATATTAGCAGCACAGAGCTACAAATGCATGATCTTAGTGAAATCCAGCAAAAACAATTAGAAGAGACGATAAAAAAATTCCCATCATTCGAGGAGAGAGGACTAGGTTGCACAGGATTAGAAAAGCATGAAATTAAACTGATAGAAGGCACTAACCCAATTAAGGACAAGCACTACCCAATGTCGCCAGCAGTACAGGATATCGTGTACGCGGAAGTAGATAATATGCTGAAACTGAATGTTATAGAGGAAAGTGAGAGCCCCTGGGCGAATAGAACCACTATAGTACGTAAGCCGGATAAGAATAGGTTTTGTTTAGACGCCCGCAAGCTGAACGCAGTAACTATTAAGGACGCCTATCCCCTCCAAAACATCGACGGTATTTTGAGCCGCATAGATCAAACATATTACATAAGTAGCGTCGACCTGAAATACGCGTTTTGGCAAATAGAATTAGAAGAAGAAGCAAAACCATATACAGCTTTTGCGGTTCCAGGTCGACCGCTGTACCAATTTAGGGTAATGCCGTTTGGTTTATGTAATGCTGCTCAACGCTTATGCCGTCTGATGGATAAGGTGATACCGGCAAGATTAAAAACGAACGTTTTTATATATCTGGATGATCTGCTCATAATATCAGATACATTCACCACCCATATAAAAATTCTCGAACAGGTTGCAAAATGTTTAGAGGAAGCCAATCTGACTATAGGGCTGAAAAAGTCAAAATTTTGCTTCAAAGAACTCAGGTATTTAGGTTTTGTAATAGGTGGGGGAATGCTAAAGACTGATCCCGAGAAGGTTATAGCTATTCAGAAAATACCATTGCCAAAGACAGCAAGACAAGTTAGGAGCTTTTTAGGGACCGCTGGATGGTACAGGCGGTTTATAAAAGATTTTGCCTCCATCTCAGCGCCACTAAGCGATTCCCTAAAAAAAGGTAAAAAGTTTTCATTGACCCCAGAGGCTATCGAAGCCTTTGAGAATTTAAAATGTTTGCTTACATCAGCTCCAGTATTACGGCATCCAGATTTTTCCAAACCCTTTTTTATTCAGTGCGATGCGTCAGAAAACGGAATCGGAGCAGTTCTTTTTCAGAAAAATACTGAGGGAGGTGAAAACCCAATAGCCTTCTACTCACAGAAGTTAACTCCATGTCAAAAGAACTATTCCGTGACCGAGAAAGAGTGCCTGGCGGCGGTGATGGCCATAAAACGTTTTAGACCCTACGTGGAGCTGATGCAATTCACTGTTATCACCGACCATGCCAGCTTGAAGTGGTTGATGTCGCTAAAGGACTTGAGCGGGAGGTTAGCCAGATGGTCTCTACAACTACAAGGATACAGTTTTACAATCGAACACCGCAAAGGTTCGGAAAATGTTGTAGCAGATATGCTTTCACGAATGCCCATAGACGTCGCAGAAATTAATACAGACAGTTATTTTGATTTTGAAACCGTAGCTTTTGAGTCTGAGGAGTACATGCAATTGGTTAAAAATGTAGTTGAAAATCAACACAAACTACCAGATTTAAGAGTAGAAGACGGGAAAGTGTATAAAAGAGTCATGTGTGATGATATCCAAAACGGTGTAAATTCAGAATGGAAGATATGGGTTCCCCAAGAAATTACACTTGTGTTAATTGAAAAAGCTCACGATGATGTCAAATCATCCCATGGAGGAGTACGAAAAACTTTGGAAAGACTTAAGCGTCTCTATTATTGGCCAAAAATGGCAGTGCAGGTGCAGAATTACATAAAAAATTGTCAGACGTGTAAGGAAACAAAATCCTCTAATATACATGCCATGCCACCGATAGGAAATGAAGTTCGTACTGATAGACCTTTCCAGAAGATTTACATTGACTTTCTAGGTAAATATCCTCGGTCTACAAAGGGTAACGCGTATATTTTTATCGTAGTTGATCACTTTACCAAATTTGTTTTTTTGAAAGCCATGAAAGAGGCAACAACTAAAAATGTTATACAATTTCTCATTCAAGAAGTCTTTCAAAAGTTTGGTGTTCCGGAGGTGCTACATAGCGATAATGGTCAGCAATTTGTGTCAAACGCTTTCAAAGAAATGATAGAAACATACAACATAACGCATATGAGAACCGCTTTCTACTCGCCTCAATCGAATGCGGCAGAACGTGTAAACCAGTCCGTATTGGCAGCCATTCGGGCCTACCTAGAGAATGACCAACGAGAATGGGATCTGTATTTACCTGAAATAGAATGCGCGCTCAGATCGTCGGTACATGCAGCAACAGGTTTTACCCCATTTTTTGCCTTGTTCGGATACCATATCTACACAAACGGGGCAGATTATAGACTAGCAAGGAAATTACAGTCCATGTCCGACCATGAGATTGTACATTTGGACAATGATGATCGACTACAGATTATACGGGAAAGAATTAAAAACAATTTAACAAACGCCTATCAACAGAGTGCACAACGGTACAATAGGAAAGCTCGTATTGTAAAATTTATTCCGGGTCAGGAGATTTACAGAAAAAATTATGCACTATCAGACTTTCGGAATAACATAAACGCAAAATTTTGCCGCAAATATCTAAAATGCCGCGTTGTAAAACCCATTGGTAACAATATGTACGATTTGGAAACAATTCAGGGTAAGCCGATTGGGATTTTCCACGCGAAGGATTTGAAAGTCTGATAATTTAGTGCATTTAGTTTCTGTAACATATGGGTTGTACGCATATCAAAAGTTTTTTTTTTTGTTTTATTAGTTTTCAATCTTTAACATCACTTTTTATTGGTAGTTACTTAATTGCAGATGTTAAGAACATTTGGTGAAAAATTAAGCCAAAATGTTCGCTGGGTATGTGTTTTTAAGGGGGAGGTTGATAACTTAATGGAGTACATCTGACCCGTGCCGAAGACCTAATACCTGAGATACAAGTGAGGATATATGTATATATATATATATATGTATATATACTTATGTATGTATATGTATGTGTATATGAACAGAACATATATCACAGTAAAGGGCGGAAATGTTATACAGCAGAGAAAACCGTCCATACAAGAACAGTGACCATCATTTGATCCATCAAATGACAATCACTGACGATGCAAATATCCATCACTGCGTAGAACAAAGTTTCTATCACATTCTTAAGAACAAAATGAGGAAAATGATGTAAACATTTGTATACGTGTGATGCCCGTAGCCAACAGCGTGCCAGTGACTTGTTTTTTTTCTCACAAAATATATATTATAGATTTTGGCTGATCTTTGGAACATATTTAATTACAAAACTTTTTATAAGCTGAATTTTAAACATTGCCAATCAAGTATTTATAAGCACAGACTAAGACTTAGATTTAATCAACAAAGAAAACAATATTTCAATTTGATACCAAAAGCAGCACAACGGTAAAGCAAATGTGTTAGTAGAAAAATTGCGTATGTATATGTTGCTGGGGTGTTATGTCAGTAGATTAGAATGGTTAGTTTTATTTCTTTTTAGTTGTTGACTGAACATCTTACCATATTGCCCGGCTGGAGACTTCACAGGGTGTGGGAGTTCCCCACGTTTTGGAACGAGACAAGCACTCACAAAGTTGCCCGCACACCGGTCCTACTGCTTGTGAATTAGTAGCCCCGGAGTTTTGTTGCGGGGGGTTGACACACTGCAGGCTGGTTGATAGAAAATATGAGCCAATGTAGGACATGTAGTGTTGAGGAAGATAATAAACCCCAGGGAACTTATGTTCTGTATGGATGAAACACAATTAAATGATGAATACAAACTGTTTTTTATGGAAAATAACTTTTTCATGCGGTGTGTGTTTGTTTGCGTTCGACTGAATTTGATTCTTAGTATGTCAAAATAGTGTAGTAGCACAGTAGGGTTGTATTTTTTAAATTAAAATCAACCGCAGTAAAGAAGAGTATTTCATTCATAAAATGTCCATATAAATAGCAGGGTACATGTCTGTTTTAATTGTTATGACAAATGGAAATAAGACCCATTTGTAATTTTGAAAAAAATGGAACAAATTTTAAATATGGAGAAATTTTGGAAAAGTAGGTATATTGCATAATAGGTAGAGAAAAATTAGCCATTATAGTTTCGGCAGTTGAGATAAACGGTTGGGCAGAAGTGATTAAAAGAAAAAGTTGTGGTCTGTGAAGTCAGTTAATTTTAAAAAAAAGGATAATTAAAAAAACAAAAAAAAAGGATAAAAAAAAAAAAAAACAAAACAAATAAAAAGGATAATTGTAAGTAAAAAAAAAAAAGGATAATTGCTAAAAAAACCGGAGGAAAAGAAAAATTAGAAAGAAAGGAAAATTGAACTGGGATATAAACCATCCTGAAAAAGGGGAACAGAAAGGACGAAGACAGAATTTTGGCTAAAAAAGTGAGAGGACTGATTATCCTGCAAGCGTTGAAAGGACAGTTATCCGTACGCTTATTTAAAATTTTGAAAGTGTATTTAAAATTGCTTTTATTAGGGTAAGTTTTTTTAATTATAACTATAGGAAAAATAGCAAAGAATACACAACTAATTAATTCACAGAAAAAGCAATACCTGGAGTACGGCAAGTATCTTGGCTTTCCCTGGCCGTTTTGTGGAGAGTTTGATCCTGTGCTGTTAGGTGAAAAGAAAAATTCAGGTAACCTTATATTAAAATAAGAAACTGCCATATTGAAATCAATACGTACTTACCGTGAAGTAAAGTAAAGCCGCCATCTTTAAGAGAGCGCCAGTAGGCTTACACTGGAAGCTTTTATCCTCGGGTAGCCATTATGATTTTTACCTAAAAAAAAAGAAAAACAAGAAAATTTAAAGGAAAATTAAATTTAAATATAAAAGAAAAATTTTAATTATTTGAATGTTTTAAACGAGTGAAATAGTGAACAAATGAAAACTTAAGTTTTGTTTTGAGTTAAATTAAATTAAATATAATTAATTTCGTAGTTAAATACATATATAAAGGAAAGGAAAATAAGAAAACAAAATTGTGAGTGCCTAACTAAAACAATCCAGTTTTTGTCGTGTGTGCCAGTAGATTTTATTTTGTTTTACCGGAAGGAAATTAGTTTGAGGTAATAAGTTTGAAGTATTACCAACGGAAAGTGTTTTTAAACCACCTAAGAGAGCTCATTTAGGTAGGGTATAGAAAGTAATATATTTTATTTCCTTGTTGCCCAGAGTATTTTCCGGGCGAAACAGATAAAATCAGTTTTATTTGCGGGCCTGGTACGGAAATTAATTTCGGTTTTGCTGTCAAAGCAAAATAGATTTCAGATGTTTTTTTTTTATTTAGGCACCGGAGATCTTTAAGGTTAACAATATTTTAAAATACAAATTTGTGTCGAATCATTCTAAGTAGTTTTATTTAACACTTTAATCTAAGTTTTTTTTTTATTTATATCAATTAATATTTAACTTTATACCAGTTCAATGTTCCAATTTTTATCAGTTTAATTAAACAACTTATTTTAATGTATTTTTTTGCTTTTATTAAGTGATCAGTAGATTTAAAACCCTTTTTAATTTAATAAAATATGTAAATTTATGATTTTAGTAAGCAAACATGAGTTTGTGGTAGATTTGTGCTGAAGTTCGGTTTGATGTGAGGTAAGTGTAGTGATGTGTGTGTGTGGATTACGGGGGATGCAATGACATTCGATTTTGGAGTAGTGTGTCCCAGGTAGGGTGGGCGAGTGGGGAGCAAAACATCTGGCTCTTCCTCAAAAGTGTTTCCAGTGGGTCGTGATAAATTTTTAGTTATCTTTTTCTTTTTGCTTTTATTATTTTATTGTGTTTGTCTCAGTGCTGCGGTTTGGGTTGGGACCTTCCCTGATGTCACGTCATGAGTTAGCCGGTGACGAAACTGCGGCGACATTTGAGTCACATAACAAATTTTACACAACTTAAAATAACTATGTTTTCTTTTATTTTTAACAAAAACTATTTTTATTTTCACACAATTAAAGTCGTAACTAAAAAATGTAATACATGTCTTTTGTTTTTCTTAAGTACTGGCGTTTTTATAAAAACAATTGTTTTATATGACACAGCAAACAAGAAAAGCAAGAAGAACGCGTGAGTTACCGAACATGTAAAACAAAATTTGGCGTTTTTCTAATCACCAATTTATTGATATCTGTTAAATATTCAATTTGTAAAAATTATTCTGCTAAATAGGTGTTGTTTACAACGAATACTAAATAAAAATGCGAAGAGTTCTAATAAAGAAATCGCTACATTCTTTATGCATTACGTTTAAATAGTGTCTCATTTTTTCTCAGTTCTTCAACAATTAAACACATTATGGAGAAAACGCGTCCCGACGAATTTTTCGTTGAATATATTTGTCAGCAGAAATAAAACACATTTGAGTATACAAAAACACACACAATTAGTGCGTCATACGAAATTCTTCACGCAAACTCTATAATTTATTTCAATTTTTTTTTTTTGTTGACGAACGACGAATATTTTTGTGTAGACTGACTTTTCGTATTTATGTTTTTATTAGTTTCATATTGCTTTTTACTTAACATGAGCTTATTAAATTCATTCTTATAGATCCGGCTTATTATAAGGAAATATTGTCGTTATAACGTTCGTATCACATCAAAAGCTGGAATGTCTAGTGAAGTTTTGAAAACCCAAGCGGCAGCGACGTCAGGTAAAACTATCTTAGGTGAAGTCTTACGCAAAGAAATGCCGTTTAGCTTTTTTTACTCATTTGTTGGTATTACAACGCAAGCATATTGTAATGTTTTCGCAAACCTAAGATTCTGTCGCAAATTCATTGAGTCACCTTATGTTGGTTGGCAGTAAAGTAAGTTAGAAGTAAAAGGATTGGATGAAAGTTATCGTGATGTGATTAACAATGGTAAACATGGCTTACAATTTTTTTATCATTTACACTTGCATTTTCTGGTTCGTTACAACCTTCGCCAGCATTCTTCTTATCTATGTATAAAGTAACTTTTAATTTTGAACTTGTGTTATTTATACAAATTTTTAAAAGAAACAAAATATAATAAATTTTAATCTCTTCATTTTGTATTTTTAAAATATTTATTTCTCTACACAATCGTTACTTAAAAAACTACCGTCTATTATTACAATTTTATATTTTTCTATTAGTTATTTAAAAATCGATAATAATAATAGACTTAATAAAAGACAATATAAAAAATACTGTTTTTTTCAACATGGTCACTCTAGCTAGTGGCACATTTAAGCAAAAATATATTTTCAAATTAATTTATAAATATTTTTGTTCTTAAAACTGAGTTTTAGTCGATTTATTTACCCACAAGAATTTTTCTCGGCAATTTCGTAATGCTGTGCGAAATTCGCCCTTCGTTCCAGTTGTTTTTATACAATCATTTGAAAAATAATATTCTTTCTGAATAAGTAAGACTTAGGTCTTACTAAAATTTATTCCATAGCTGCTAAAACTGTTTAACAAAATCGTTTTAAATTGTTAAGATTTTTGAAAAATCATAACTTTAAGAAAAAATCTCTAAGCAAAATAAAAGTCATTATGGCAACGTTGTTTGACATAAAAACTGAGAGAATGCTAATGGTATTGGGGTTGCCACAGGCGTTAGTTAAGTCAATGTTAATGTTACGGTAAATGTGGTTAAAAGTGCAACTGGTAAAATAATACAGTGAGATTTTTCATGTTTATTAGGTGAAAATAAACATAGAACTAAAACTTATACTGTTTTAGTTTTTATTCATTTGTTTTAAAAAGTTCCGGCGAAAAACTCTTATCATAAAGGAGAATCATTAATGCCTTTAAAAATATTGCGACATTTTAAAGTTTTGCATCAAAATTATTAGACCTACATAAATGTGTAATAAAAATCTGTATAACAGAAAATAAAAATACTATTAATTTATATTCGTATTGAAAATACTTAGACTTGCTTGCAGTAAGAGTTGTGGATCTGCTTTTAATTTCGATCGATGTGTGTGCTATAATTGAAAGAATTTTAATATTGCTGCCAAAAAATTAAATTTATTAAAAATAAAAAAATCTCTGTAATAAAATCGAAAATTCTTAAAACAAAATATTTAAAAATAGATTAAAAATACTGACAAAAACGCCTAAGATTTTTTAAATTAACGAAAATTAAAATTCCATGAATGACGTGTATAAAACAGTAGCTAAATATAATGGTTAAATAAATTTTTTCTATGCGGAGAATTTTTTTTATTACTGCTGTGTGTAAGGAAATGCATATATTTTTAAGAATGAATAAATTAATCAAACTATTCGTTGCTTATTTTATTAATTCTATTAAAAATGACATCGTTTCAAATATTGGATATTTTGTTTTTAATATCCAGAAAATTTTTCTGCCGAATATATAACAAAATCTATATACAACGCATGTTTATAAATTTTCACTATTTACAATTTTATTAATTTTTTTACATTTTGACAAAAGTATTGAATTTTTTTTTGGGTGAAAATTCTACTAGCCCTCAGGGCAAGTGAAGTTTAATTCACCTCAGAACTATTAAAATACAAATAGTCAAAAACATTTAAAAAATGGAACTTTAAAAATTGTCATTAGAAAATGTTATTATTTTTTAAATCTATTTTTAAATAACTGAATTAATAAAATTCGAAATTCATTAACAAATAATAATTTCAATAATAATATATAAATAATTCAACAACAACAAAAATTTTGAGAAAAATAAATTAGTTTAAAAATGGAAATTTAAAAATTGATACTTCACTAGAAATAAATTTTTTTTAAATCTTTAAATAAATAACTGAATAAATAAAATTCAAAATTAAATAATAATAATAAATATTAAAATATAATAAATATTAAACATAAATACATAATTTAAAAACAAACAAAAAAAATTTTTTTGAGGTTATCAAAAGCATTTTTACAAATGATATCAATTTTACTTCCAAAACGAAATTTCAAATTATAACAACTTACTTTATTTAAAAAAAATAATAAAAAACTAAAAAAACTAATAAAAACAAATCAAAGCACCGAGTATTCACCACAAATTTTAAATCAATAAAAAAATTTATAAATAAATATTCACGAAATATACAAAAATTGCAAAAAGATTAATTTAAAAAATTAATTAATCTTTTAAAATTTAAAAAAAATTGTAATATTTTTTAAAATATAAATATTAAAAAGAATAATAAAAATAAAATAAAAAATATCACATATGATCTAAATATTGCTATAATATTTAAAATTAACTTAAATATTTAATTTTGTCAATTAGTCGAAGAAATGTGAAAAAAATTTCAAAAAAAAAAAATAATAATAATTATATTAACGACAGAGCCTTTATTCAAAATTTATTTAAATAATGCTTATTTGAGTTTACTTCTTTGTCTCGAAGAAAGAACATCTGTGTGCGAGCAGATTTTCCTTTTTTAAAAAAGTAAGGTATAATCAAAAACGAAACGTTTTTCAAGTGGCACCTTAAAGTGTCCACCGTTTTAATAAATTACGAATTAAAATTATTGTCTATACTTCAATATCCTGTTCAGGATTTATTACTTCCTTTATTTATCTAAGAACTTGTGGGATACCCTGGCGCTATGGTTATGTACTCCAGCAATAAACATTCAGATATAAAAAAAATAATAATGCAAAAATCAAATAAATACGGTTATTGTGGTCTTTAAATGATGTTTTTGCTAAAAGCGATTAAACTGTCTGTTTTTAGTAAAAGTCTCATCCTCTACTGATATTTTCACTACTTTCTTTTTGAGCCATATTTGCTGAGAAAGTTCAAATGTAAATTCCCAAATACAACCACATATAAAAAATGACCTCAGCAAGTGGCATCACACAAAACAAAACCTGCGGAATGTCAACAAACAAGTCGTAAGTCAATCTTGTTTGATGAAAAAGACACAATACAAACATACAGACACAAATAAACGTATTCACATTTTACTGGCAACATCTTCTTCTAGCGCAGATTATATTTGTTGTAATATTTCAACAATTTCAAAAATTTACAATTCAGTACGTTTTGTATGTTCACGGTGTTAAGAACTTTTTTGCTTAAAATTAAATCATTTTGAATACGATAAATAACAAAAAAAAAATTATAATAATAATTAGCAAAAAAGTAAATAAAATAAAAGCAATCAAATCAAATGTGAAAAATTGTATTAGAATGTTGAACACAAAAATTACTATAAAAACAACAATAACCAGTTGTATAGAATTCACAAATTTCAATTAATTCAAATGCAAAACAAGAATAAATTTGGTCACCACAACAAAACAGTTTAAGTAAAAAAGAAATAAATATAAAAAAATTTACTTAAAAAAGAAATTCGTAAAAAATTTCAATACGAGTTTTTTCAATTAAAATAGATTTAATTCAGAACAAGGTGTGTAATCATGTGTGCTTTTTTGAAGAAATTGTGTCTAATTTATTTTTAATTTCTTTATTTATTTATTTATATCTGCAAGTACTTTTAAAAACAAACACTTTCATTTGACTAAATGTCCGCAGCATAAGAATTTTTAGTAGAAATTTTTTAATATTAAAATTTAGCACATAAATTGATATTTTAGAACAAAATAGATAAAAAAACAGTGATATCCCAGTTAGAGCTACAAACTGGTGTTTTGAATTTTGGCAATAATTTGAAACGAAATAAATTTACGTTTTTCAGATGACAAATAGTGACCTGTCGCAATTATGTGATGCGAGAAATTCTGATCATTTCTTTATTAGCCTGCAGCTGCCCGATTTATTGTCTCGTTCATCCAATGTAATTTTGGTTTTGGTATTTTTTTTTTTTTTTTTGGAAAAGAAATGCCTCTTGCTTTTTTTTTAAGGGGCCTTCGGATTATAATGTACAGCCATCAGCATCAGTTCAAAATTTCACTAATTTGTTATGTGTTGGCACGTTCTCGCTGGTTGCTGGTGTAAGCTCAGCGGAGTCCAGGGTCGCTCATACAAAAAACAAAAAAAAAAATTAAAACGTTAGATTTTTTATTGGTTGTCTGCAGTGTTGTCAATTATGGCGATTTTTCACCATACGTGGCGATAAAAATTTTACAACAGCAAGAAGCGAGATACCTGGCGGTATTTAAAATACTTGCCGAAATTTTTATATCTTTTTCTATCTGCTTGTATACACAAATATCTAATAAAATTTAAATGAATGTCAAATGGTAAGTGCGCTTAAAGAAAAAGACATATTTATTGTCAGTTTTCAATTTAAAAAAGCTGTTAATCTGTGTTACAAATTAAATTTTCTGCAGTTCAAGAAGTTTTCAAAAGATTTAGAAACACAGTGGGGAGAACTCCATTTTACAAATTGGTGTTGTCGGTGGCCGTTCTTAGAATGTTGATTGTTCTCACAAGTAATTCTTTTGTCTTAAGAACTTGTTCTATAATAAATTCTATTACAACTAAATCTTCTTTTCTAATTTATTAAGCACTAGGTCAGATTTTATAAATAAAAATATTGTTTTTTTTTTATTTTTTTCAATATTTTGCCACACCGTTGGGTGGCATCTTCAGGAAACAGAAAACACAAATTAATTAAATTATGTTTTTTTAAAAACAAATTGAAAACTAAATCTATACGTATAATAAAACGGTAGATAGTAATCGATATGAAACACAAAAAGACTATTTTTAGAATTTTAAACTGTCTGTCCGTCTGTATGTTTGTGTTCCCATCACGCCAAAGCTACTAGATGGATTTGAACAAAATTTTGTAAGAAGCTTCCTTTAGAACCTTGGTTCAAATATAGAATACAATACTTTTTTTCATAAAAATTATTTGTTTTGTGGAAAAACTAGAGATAAAAATGTAAAAGCACCCAATTTTACCTATATGATGGTACTAAAACAGGTGTTGGAGGGAAAATGTTTAACACTGTTTACAGAATTCTACAACAAACGTATTTTTTTAAATTTTAATTTAGAAAGGATACGTGGACGAAGCCGTGGGCACTGCTAGTTGTGAAATAAAATGGAATATAAACGTTCTTAGCAAAGGTTTTGATTCTATAATTTCTTAAATCAATATTTTTAATTTTAATATTTATTAAAACTTTATTATGTTTTTTATAAGCAATATTTCACATTTTTATATATTGGCGATATTCGACAAATCATTTGGCGGGAAAGCTCAAAAAAAAGCTGGCAACACTGTTTATCTGTGCTTCTCCGACCAATACACACTTCTCACAAGCTCGCACGGTGTCCCTATGTGGTTGTTGCCTTGACTTCCAAGTCGATGATTTACTACGACTATAAAGTCGATTTATTGTTTTTTTTATTTTCGGAGATCCTGACCTCTTCCTTGAACACGTGCCCAACGAAAAAATTTGTTACTGCCACTCCAACAACAAGTTATTCTAAGCTCTTACACTAGTGATGTGTCCAAGGCTTATGGCGGATATCGCTATGTTAAGAATATTAGCTGATGTTTCCAATGACTCACCACAACGATATGAAATAAATTTAAATTAAATTCATTCCAGTCGCCTTTTTTTATTTGATATTTTAACCTGTAGAAAGTGCCATCTATGCACTTCAAAAAATGACATTTACCGTACCGGCTGAAGTCGTGGGCAGCATACTTTGTATAACGGAAAATTTAAACAGAATAAATAAGTTTTTTTGCACCACGTCGAAAATCGAAGAAATAACACAGAAGTACTGCACAAATATTTCTGTACACGGTAACAAAATGTCTGTTCATAAAGTCCTTAGCCACACTTTGTTAAAGACTTTTAACTCAGCAACAGAGATTAACTTGTTATAGTAACAGAGCTGTTAAAATAACATTAACTGTTACCTTAATACTTGGAATAGTAATATTTAAAATCAAAAATGATGCACTGAGAGAAATGTTAGGTAATTTCAAAGAAAACCTTTTCATTTTTGTGGGTTTAATTAAAATTATAAAAATTTTAGCTGTAGATAAGAAATATTACAGAATTTCTGTTTAATGTTGTGACTAAATTTAGTAAAAAAAAACAAAGCCAAACTCTTTAATTTCATATGTATATGAAAATGGAAGTGAGTAATTATCTGTTCTAAGACAAAGAAAAAAAAAATAAAAATATAGGATATCAAATACAATAAGTCCACCAAAAGCGTCTCACACACAGAGAGTTCCGGACCTTGGTAGGATCACCATTTAAATTTTATTTATTTAAAATTTGTTATAAAATTAAATTTGTTATTAAGTTAAATTTTATAGGTTTTTTTTTACTTAGGACCAGCACTCTGGGGATGTCCCTACTTATGCAATGCATTGTGCCAGAACTAGGAAATTAGGTTTTGGGATGGGGATTGAGGGAGTAGTGGTTGTGAACATTTGATTTGAATCTTTGCACATTGAAAGTGGCAGAAAAGACCTCTGCAGGGAGTTTATTCCACATACGAACTGTTCGGCTAAAAAACGAATTTTCTCTGTAATGCGTTTTGCGATTCACTGGCCAATCGACCACAAAGGAATGCGCTCTTGATGCAGATCGCGTTGCACGTATGAAATTACGGTTTTCAGGAACAAGTTCCCTGATTTCATAAGAGCACTTTCCGTTGTAGTAACGATAAAACAGTGAAACACACCCCACATTGCGTCGATGCTCTAGTGAGTCATGGGTGCTGTCACCCATGAGCTTCTTCGCTCTCTCTTGTACGTGGGCGGTCGAGTAACTCCAAAATAGACTTTGAAGCACCGGCCCATACATGAGAGTTGTATTCCATTTTCGGTCTGATAAAGGTGACATAGATAGTAAGGTGATCAGATGGAGTGAAGTATTTCTTACACTGTTTCAGAGAACCTAGGCACTTGAATGCTTCTTTTGCAACATGAAAAATATGCTTGTTCTAACGAACATCACATTAATTTTTCATTCCAAAAACATCGAGAGCTTTTTGAAATATTTATTTATTATTTCCTTGAAATATTTATCACACATAATTACAGATGAGGTTGCATGTTCAGCAGTATGCCTGTGCGAAAGCACACAGCACTGGGTTTTATAAGTGTTAAACTGAACCCTGTTCCCCAGACCCCATTCGAAAATTACCAAAAGGTCGCGAGGGTATCGTCCATGTGCTTTCTCATAGCCTCAATTTCCCGAAGGCTTGATTTACTGCAAAACGAAAATGAATGGCATATGCTACTGTCATCTGCAAAAGAATAGATAGGGTTTGAAGTCTGACGTAGAAGGTCATTAAGAAAAATAAGAAATAGGGTAGAGGAAAGGACGGAACCTTGCGGTACCCCTGAATTTAACTTGAACTCGTTTGATGAGGTCCCATCTATAACAACTCGTATAGTGCGATCCCTGATAAAGCTCGATATAAGTCGAGTGAAGCTATTACCGACACCAAAAGCAATAAGTTTTGACATGAGTGCACCATGCCACACTCTATTAAACGCCTTGGAAATATCTAAAGCCACCACCTTACTTTCGACGAAATGGTGAATAGATTGACACCATTTTTCCGAAAGGAAGGCCAATAAGTCACCCGTAGAGCGTGCCCTACGGAAGCCGTACTGCCGGTCACTAAGTAAGCTGTTGGACTCCAGATATTTCACAAGATAAAAATTAAGCATACTTTCCATTACTTTGGAAAGTGCAGATCAAATTGCGATGGGCGGTAATTTTCAGGGTTGCTAGCCTCTCCCTTTTTGGGGATTGGTGTTACATTAGCAACCTTCCAACATGATGGGAACTCACCAACATGGTACAAAATGTTGAAAAGTTTTGCTAATGGACGCGCTAACGTGGAAGAGCACTGCTTTAAGACCAGTGCTGGAATTCCATCCGGACCAGGGGACTTGTATATGTTGAGATCCGCTAAAACCTTTTTAATTGCACGTGCTCGAAAGAATATATCTGGCATAGTTACTGATACTCTTTCCAGTGTGGGCAGTGGTTGATTGCTTTCCGGCAAGTAGGAGTTACTTGCAAAAATTTCAGCCAAGACGTTAGCTTTATCAACCGGGTCGTTAATTATTTGATCATCCTTAACAAGAGGCGGAATTGAGGAACTAGCATTATCCTTCACTCTTTTAACGAATGACCAAAAGCTCTTGCTACCCCGAGAAGTAGTAAGAACTTTAGCACGAAGGCGCTATTCGTATAAAGCTTTTTCGCGCCTTAGTGTTTTGGCACACGAAGACCTCGCATTTTTGCGCCATATACTGAATGCTTCCTCTCTGGATCTGACTGCATTTTTGCACGTCTGATTAAACCAATAATTCTTTCTTGGATTAGATAGAATGAAAGTTTTCATTCCAAGCAAAATAATGTTAACAACCATTTCTGCCATGGCATTGACTTTATTGTCCAGAAAACAAAGTTTCCAATTAAAATGCCGAAAAAATTCGTTGAGCTCAGCCCAACGAGCCTTTTCGTACATATATTTTAAACGTTTCGTGGCCATTTTTGAAACGTTGTGAAGATTAGAGATCGAAAAGGAGGCGGAAATGGTGCAGTGATCCGAGTTACCGAGAGGCGCAAGAATACTTACCTCATACTTATCAGGTTGTGAGGTAAGGAAAAGGTCGAGAGTATTATGTTGTTGCCCTTCAACACACGAAATATGTGTTGGCTCGTTAATTAATTGCGCGAGGTGGTTGTGCGCGGCAAATAGCTCAATTGATAATAAGGACTTTTAAAAATAACGTTACTATTGGGACACCTTTTAATTTTATTTTTCTCTATTTGCCTTTATAGCGACATATTTTGAGTAAATTTGCAGTTTCAGCGTATTACTAACAACTAAGGCCGTATATGTTAAACACACGTGACTATCGGCATACCCTTCACTTCACTTCATTTTATTTTAATTTTTTCTAATTTTTCTTATTGTTTATAGATACTTATTTTAATAGCACACATTTTCGCCTGCTTACATCGGGTGAAAAACTAAAATAAAAAATCAGATTGAAATCACGTCACACCGGTTATATTTTATTTTTTTTTCTTAAATTAAAAATTTTTTTTCTTAAGCTGTTGTTCTTAAAGAAATTGTGCAAAAACTGAATATTTTTATTATCATTAAGCTTTGTAATTTTATTTTTAACTTAAAAATATTTATCATTTTTGTTAATTTTAAATGACTTGAAATCTCATATATTAATCTTTTCTATATATTAATTTTAATTATAGATTTTCAATAATAAAAAACTTTTCGTATATCGTCTTTTGATTTTTTAGTGCAAATATAAGAGCATTAGAGTGTGCGTGACTTTAGCTAAAGTTCGCCATACAGAGAGGACATATTAAAAAATTCTTCGTTACAATAATAAAAGACTAACAGGGTCATTTCGGTATACGAAATATTTTTTGAAAATTTTGCTTTTGTTGTAGACAGTAATCAATATGGAAAACAAAACACTTATTTTTGGAATTAATCAATTCATAGAGAAAATAGGATTACAAATGTGAAAGCATCCAATTTTTCCGGTGTAATGATACTAAAACACTGTTTACAGAATTCTGCAATAATTGCAGCACACAGCTGTCTAATGAATGGAAATCAATGACTTGGGCTTAAAATTTATTGGTATTGTTTGTTCCCTGATTTTTTAAGATGAAATCTTTAAAAAAATGATCATTCATATGATACCAGAAAAAGACCTTGAAGAAAAAAAGCAAATGGGAATCATTCCCCAGTGTGGGAAGGTGTTTACTTTTTATATCTATTGAAAATTATATTCACTATGATAAAAAAAAAAACATTTTTGGTTTCCGTTTTCTGCCACTAATTTTAACCTGTTCATCCATAACCATAACATTAAGACACTTGTATATTCACAGAATAAATATTATGACCATTACAGCAACAAATAAGAAAATGAACTAAAAATTAAAAGGGTATTCCAATAAAGACGTAATTCTTATGTTATAGGCAGACACTAGAAATTTACGCCAAGGACAAGTACAAGAAGTACAATTAAAAATTAAAAGGTGCCGCCTACAAAAAGAGGTTTCTACGTTTGTAGGCCTATTTCTAGAGCCGCAACAAGTAAAATTTTTTCAATTAATACAGAGCTCGCTAAAACAACAATAAGAATAGAAAATAAAATAATAAAAAAATTAAATTCAAAGAGTGACTCCACAAAACGCCTAATTTTAAAGTATGTTGTTTTATTTTTTTAACCGTTGTAAGCAAGGAACCCTAAAGCTGGATTCACCCATTGTTGCCGAACAAAATTTTTGTTCCGAAACATTTTTTTATATGTAGTTTGACGTGTCTCTCTCTCTCTCTCTCAAAAAGAAAAATGTCAAACTACATATAAAAAAAATGTTTCGGAACAAAAATTTTGTTCGGCAACAATGGGTGAATCCAGCTTTAATGTTTAAATCTAAGACTTGTCTTATTTACTGTTATTTCAATTAGTGTTTAAAAAAACTTATTTTCATAGGTTAAGGAAGTCACAAAAGGTTTCAATGTTAAAGTCAAATAAATGTTCGATAGAGTAAAATCAAAAAAACGCCATTTAATGCCAGCTTGAAAGCAATGAAAACTTACAACCAACAGACAATAACACAGTCGACTAATGAAGTCATTTGAAACTTCATTTTTTTCATTTAATTATTTCAATAAATAGACACTTTCATGCATTTGAGCTCAAGGATTATATAAAATAATAATAAAACATTATAATAATAAAAATAATAATGATGTGATGAGATGTCATGAGATGTGATACTATTATTATTATTATTATTATTATTATTATTAATTTAAAAAAATAAATAAAATAAATTGAAATTGATTACAATTTCCACTGTGCGATTATAAAATTTAAAATAAAAAAAATATAAAATGTGTTCAGAAAATTTTATTATGACTACTTAACAGGCGGCGGACAAGTGGTGTTTGTGCTTTTTTATACTAAATTTCACAGCCAGTGTTTCTAAAACGTTGTAACGACTAATACCTTTTGTCGCTTTCATAACAGACCCGATTGTAGAGGTAAAAATGTTTGAATATTTAAATGAAATTAAAAGTAAGAAATATTATTTGATTGCAGTCTTTCTTCATTTATTAAATTAGAATTAACTAGACTTTAGAGTAAATATTTCTTTAACGAGCACTTTGGCAAGACAACTATCTCGGCGAATTCAATTGTGTGGTGAAAGCAGTGGCGAATTAATTCCTTTTCGCTGTCGCCAGAAATATCATACTCTATAAATAAAAACACGTACATTTTTTTGTAAGAAGTTAATTATTCCGATTGACGGCGAAAATCGCTGAATTCGCCATTTCTTTCACATAATACATGATTTCGTCTTGACAATTATTTGGTTAATAAGTTTCCTATCTAAGGACTGACACCTCTCGGGGTTACTACAAGTCTGGCCGAGCTAACCTTAAAAAACTAAGTGCACTCGTTGTATAGGGTGAACCAGTCCTCCGGTGTGCAGGCACCAAATCTAAATTGACAAGATGGTTACTTGTCCAAGGACTTACCAGTGTCTTTAAAGAGACTGGAGCCACGGGAACCGGTAGCCCATACAAAGAGCTGCCCATCTCTGTAGCCGGTATTAGTAAGGGCTCTAACAGGGTACACGTGGTGGCTGCTATTAAAGGTCGGTATCCAAAAGAAGATGCGGTGCCATTCCGCATGTGCTGTTTCATTCAAAAGATTGGGTTGGAGTCTCTAATCCTCAACCAAGAAGAAGAACATGGTCCTGTAAGCCATGTTCTTAAAATTGCAACTATGTTGGCTACGCCTGCAGGGGGTGCTAGTCGACGCTTTGTATATCTTTCAGAGTTAGACCACAGTCAGGTTAGGCCATCATGGCGGGTACTGACTCAAATCTTGATCACACCTAAGGACTGACAATAAAAAAGGACTTAAAACAAAGTTTTTAGATTTTATGAGGATTAGATTTTCTTCCATTCTCTTTGATGTTATTAATTTTACATTGCGTTCGAAAAGAGTTATGCTGCAATTGTGCAATTTCATTTAAATTCGATCTGTATTTTTCTTTGGGGATGTTTGAATTTACACCCACAGCATTTGAGGTCGGGGTACATAGAATCTTTGTACTTTGACGTATTCAACTAAAGTCAAAGTAATGACGGATGAGGTTGGCACAATGAGTACTTTGTTGAGGGATTTCAAAGTTTGCTTTCATTTTTATTTACTTTTAGACTTAATTTGTATTTTATTCACTTGGTAATTTCATTTTAGTTGTATTTTATTTTTTATTTCCAAAATTATTTTATTAAAATTACAGAATACAATTAAAACACTGCAAGATTTAAAAAAAAAAACAAAAAAGAAGAAGAAGCAATTAATAGCTCTCATTACGTATTTTGTTTAGACGATCCCACTGGTACTATTTTGTACAAATATTTGACATGCCGTAAGACTTCTGTGACCATGTAAACCGTCCTTTAAGGCCAGAATTGACAATAATACTCAGTCGTATGATCTGTCAAAAACTGCATGTGTGTTAAAAAAATATGATAGTGTGGATTAAAAGTGTATGTGTGTGATAGACTTTTTGATAGATCTGTAAGATTTTATAACCTTTTGAAATAATTTATAAAGTTATTTTTTCTATGCGACCAGAGTTGATTTTTTTGAAGATGAGAAGAAAAAAACAAGAAAATATTAAAAGCATCTGTTTTTTGCATCTTTGTTTGTAAAATAGTGTGGCATCTACGACGCCATTTTGAAACAATTTTTAACGTAGGACAGAATTCTGTTAGATTTTTGTGTGATTAAATCATACGATTGTGTATGAAAGTGAATACTGGCCTTGAATGAGATTTTTGCTAAGTTTGAAAAAATATTTTATAAGAAAATAGCAACCGGAGTTTATGTACATGTTTTTAAGAGTTACATTTTTTAATTAGTTATTAGCATTTTAGCATTTTCAGTTTTTAGTGATTTCTTGAAAGCGTTGCCAGACTCCTAACATTTGAGTAGTATTTAATAAATATCTTCTTGTTGAAAAAAGAGCTTTGTAAGAGGCATTTTTGGGATTTTTTCATTGCAATTAAAATGTCATTGGCATTGTTTGTTGATGTAGAAAGTAACCAAAATGGAATACAAAACGACTATTTTTGTCTTTTTTTCTGTGTTTGCATCACGTAAAAACTGCTGAATGGACTTAAATACAGTTTTGTGTGGAGGTCCCGTGGAATCTTGGCTCACATATTAAAAAATTTTTGTAAAGTAAAATTAAGTTATTTCGTAGAGAAAATAGAGATATGAATTTGAAGTCACCTAATTTTACCAATATAAAGGTACTAAAACAATTGTCAGTACTTTTTATTTTTATAGATTGAAAATTTTTTACACTGTTGACCGATCTCTGCAATAAATATTTAAAAACACATTTTTCTAAATTTAAATTTTTTAAAAATGACTTGCGGACGAAGTCGTAGGCATTACTAGTTTTGGATAAAAATGTCACCGGCTCTTATTGGGTTAAGCATTTTAAATAAAGATCTCTTAATAGTTTTTTTAAACGATACTCATATTGATATCTTAAAAAATATGACGCACAATCGTACTTTTCTATGAAAAGTTCAGAGGACTATAACTCGGAAAATATGGGTGAACGCCAGTTTCTTCACTTAATGTTTTCTTTCTTATTTTTTAATTTTCTATCGCCCCATATTTAGTTTTTTTGATTGGAGTTTCTTCATTGTTTTAAGTGATGTGAAAAAATTAGAGACGGGCGTGGTGTTTTGTCCGCTGCGTCAAAGGACATGAACCGATCTTGCTGATTTTCAATAGCAAAGTTTTCGAAACTATATCTTATCTATCGATTGGTGTTATTAACTTCTCTCTGGCTAATCTAATGCCTTGGCAAAGAGATTTAAACAATAACACAGACGGACAGACGGACATCCCTCAATCGCCTTCGCTATGCAGAAGGTCTCAGAATATATATACTTTATAAAGTCGAAAATGGAATTACAAACAGAATGACAAACTTACTAACTTTTTCCACCTGCGATGAAGGGTATAAAAATAAGAATTCTAATGAAAAATTAAATTTTTCATATTCAGTGTAAGAAGAATTTTGTGACTGAAGACATATTGATTTTTTGTCACTCTTCGGCCTTAAATCAGTGACATTTTGCTAGCTTTTCTAACTTTTTTTAGACAAAAGATCGTTTAAACTATAGCATTCTTTGTTGTATATTTTGAGTCAATTCCTGCTGAAGGTAAGAAAGAACATCTAAATTGTTAAAAAAAACAAACAAATAAAAGTTCTTTGGCATCCTAGAAAAAAACATTGTGAACCACTGATAGACAGATTTGTTTCTAGACGCAGTGACTTTGTTTTAGTTTATTTGTTAAAAATATATAAATTCATTTTGGTTTCACTAGTTCTTACCGCTTGCCACTCACTCATTGCTGTCGCTGTTATGATTTTTTCTCTATTGTTTTATTAGATATAATTTATAATTTTATAAATTAACGGAAATGCTATTTTGTTATTTGTGTGTATGTTATGGTTGTTCTTGTTGCGATTTGTTAGAGGAAATTGCACTTTTTATTATTTGGTTTCAAAAACAGATTTTATTTCTCCAAAAAAACACAATGAGTCTTTTATTTTAGTAAAAAAAATAAACTAAAAATCTAAAAAGTGTTTATATGGCTTAAAATTAATTAATAAAAATAATAAACAAACAAATAAAACAAATGATTTATGATCTTCATATAAAATATTATTTCACCACTGATCGTTCGTTCATTCGTTCGTTTTATACAACTTGTGTTGCATTATAAGTTGGGGGAATTATGGTTGCCTTCAAAAAAAGGGGGTCATCATTCTTTTAATTTTTATTTTAAATTCATTTAAACTGTTGCAATTTATTTTCTCAACTTGACCCAATTTCGATAAAAGGCTCAAGATTCTAATTTGTGTTAAAGTGCAACATAAAACAAAATGGTCAATTTGAGAAGAGAAATTGTTAAGTGAGGGGCGGCTATTGTCAAACGTTACCAGACTTATGGATAATATATACTAACAACAACGAAGAGTTTACTAGATTTTCGAGTTTAAACACTAAAAACTTAAATCTCATTGCTTAACTTTCAAAAGTAATTTTTTAAGTGAATGATTTACAAAACTAAAATTAGTTTTTCTTAAGACTGCTTTCAAGGTGCGCGCTACAAGCGAAATGAAAAACGCCAAATGCGGCTTGTGTCGTTGTAATATTATATCATCGGTTAGTCGCCATCTTTACTATGCATTTCTTAGTTTGTGCAGTGATGCCAGAAATTTTCATAGAAAAATCTTCAGTTATTTAAAAAGAAATATTTTAAGTTTAGGGAAAAAATCATCAACATTTTTTCTTTTTTTGTTAAATATCTGTTCAACGCTTGCAGATGAATAAAGGAGACATATCTAATTTATTGCAGACTTCCACAGTTCACTATCCGCTTTAGAAATATTTGACATTATGTGCCAAAACTCTTCCATTGTAACATTTTCTAAATTCTTAAAATATTCATTATTACATGTTATAAAGGTTCTGTGAAAATTTCAATCAACTGTCTACAACTGTTCAACAGTTTCGTCATATACATCAAATAACAGCAACTATTGCAACACCCTATAATTTATAATTTTAAATGTTTATATTTCTTAATAAACCCGACAAAGTAGTGGACATTCTGTTTAATTTTCAGGTGTTTGTATATAACGGTTCAAACGATAGGGCCAAATAGGTTAACTTGAAATATGGGAACACCCTTTAATTTCTAAATTCAAATTTTGTACTTGTAAATATGGCGGACTTAGCAATACAGGTTCTTTGTAAATTTCAACTGTCTGCCTATGTACCACCACATACATAAATATTCATTCACTGTTAGTACACCCTTTGATTTTCAAATACAAATTTTATACTAGTTGTTATAGCAGACTTAACAATAAAAGATCTTTGCAAATTTCAACTATCTCGCTATTATAGTTCAAAAGTTTGGCCACATACATCAAATTACATTAACTATTGGGTCACCCTTTAATTTATAATTTTGAATATTTATACTTGTAATTATAACGGGCATAGTAATCGACAACCTGTCCAATTTTCAAGGGTTTAAAAGATAGGCGCATATAGGTCAATTAACGTCACCTATTGGGACACCCTTTAATTTATAACTTTGAATATTTGCACCTGTTATTATAATAGTCATAGTTATCGATATCCTGTCCAATTTTCAAGCGTTTTTCTTTAAGGGTTCAAAAGATAGGCGCATAAAAGTCAATTTTCGTCACCTATGGGAACACCCTTTAATTTTAAGATTTTTTTGTATTACTTTTTTCTATTGGGAGCTAAAGTAATGCGCATGTTTTTTTAATTTTAAAGAAATGTGCTTCACGGTTCATAATACACTTAAAAAATATGCATGTTGTATGGGGACACCCTTTAATTTTTTAAAATTTTTTTAAAACGGGACCAATCTGTAAGCACAATCTATCAAATTACAAAAAAATTTTCATAATCGGTTCAGAAATGACTGAGTTCTGCAGGCACAAACATAAAAAAGCAACATTCACTCGAATTGATAACCTCCTTCTTTTTTGCAGTCCGTTAAAAAGCTCGATTACCCGCAAAACGTTGACTTTATTTTATCGTCTTCAGGGCAATTTATAAGTCAATATTTAAGAAATAAAAATTTTCGCAACCTTAAAAATGTTGCGAGTGATAATTATGATGTTGCAAAGACTTTTTAGACTACCCACGTATATAGAGTTAAATATTTAATTGATAAATAAATAAATAAATATAAATATAAAAGAAGCGAAAAGATAGAAAGACGGACAAAATTATATACATACAGCCAGTCAGTCAATCTGTCTCGTCTTCTTTTTATCTCTCTTAATACAATGAAAACAATACGGAAATTTTTTTAAATAGTTTATGCAATTGTCAATCGCAGTTATGAAAAGAAACGAAAGAAAGAAGTTCAAACAACCAAAAGACACTTTTAAACACAAACAAAATAAATACGCAGTCGTATCGTATTGAATTATGTATTTGCTCGTAGTCGCTGCACGGCATCTCTATTATAAATGAATTAAAAATGACTGTAATGAAATAAATAAACTCTTTAAAAGTTACTGTGTGGAGGGCGAAAAAGAAAAACTATAAATTAAATGATCTGCAAGATTTACGCAAATAAAATGATTCAGTTTAAATGGAAGTTTGGTTTTGATAAATAAATTTTCATTCGTGAAAAAAAAAAAATTCATTAGATTTTCATTTATTTATAAATTGAATTTAAAATAAATTTTTAAAAATTTTTCCCAAATCAGGATTTGAACCGTGGATATTATTGTTAAAGCATCGATAATGTTATGAGGAAACAAGTATGAATGATTAAAAAACAAAAATTGCATTTCGTGGCCACATCGAAGGTTGGCATGAAGCAAAAACAAATGTACAAAACGAGTTACAGAGAGAACAACGAAGAATTGCTTTGAGTGTGTGTAGACTTCATCTAACCAAATTATTATCGACTTAATTAGTTGGTTACAATGTACAGAACCTGATGTTTACAATGTACAGAACCTAAGGTAGATAGTTGCGAAGAATGCTATTGAAGGATGTAGCGATCCAGAAAATGTGGTATTACAATCTGCTGCTTCTAATTTTACTTTCTTTCCTTGGAAAACGTCCGCATAAATTTATTTGTAAATAAATTTTCTTTCTAAAATATTTTTACAAACTAAAATAAAAACTGAACCTGAGCCGAAAAAAGTAAATTTTAATTCATTTGAATTTAAAATTTTCAAAAAGTATGTTCATCAAACCATCCAACCCAACATAAACTCGCAGCATTTAGACATATGATTCACAGACTTAAGACAGTCCCACTTTCTCCAGACAAAGAACTCGACACAATTTACACTATAGCTAAAAATAACGGTTACAACTGCACTACTATCGACAAACTACTTAGACAATACAACAATAAAAACAAGAAGAAAGAAAACAAGGAGACAATCGATACAGCACGACGACACATTTTTACTTGCACAGGACCACAAATATATAGATTAACTAACCTTTTTCAGAAAGAAGGTTTACAGACAGCACTAAAGACGAGCAACACTCTACGAAACAATCTCAAGACATCAACAGAAATAACCGATAAATTTAACACCACCGGAGTATACAGAATTACTTGCACATGCAACCATACATACATACGACAAACTGGACGAACATTAAAAACAAGGTTCACAGAACACTTACGATCATATAAACGGAAAAGAGAAGACTCTAACTTCGCAATACACCTAAACCCACATGAACACGAGCCAAGGGAAATGGATGAATGTATGACGTTAATACATCCTAGTAAAAATGGACGAAGACTGGACATTCTTGAAAACATGGAAATATACAAAACACGAACGTTTAACGGAGATATTAATAACGAACAGGTAAATACAACCTCCGACACAATTTTTACACCACTAAAACTATTAAAACAAAATTACAAACGCAAAACACCCACAGATGGTCACACTTACCTACCCAATAATAAAAAACTGAAATATTAAAATTATATACCTTCAATAAACATGACAGATAACCAGTACTAATCAAAACGCGACTTGAAAATTATGTCTTTACATCGAAAGCGCTCGCCAATCGTACCAAATAAACAGCCAGTGACGACGGTCTTCACCGAAAGGTATGACAAAAGTAATTATCGGTTTATTTTCAGAGTAAAAAATATTAAATTCGTGAGTGATTTTAGTGTAACAATTATTTTTATAACCTTCACCACAAAAAGTGGAAAAAGAGTATATCTAACTTCGTCACTTTTACAATATCCATTTCCGATCCCATAAAGTTAATGTATTCTGAGTTCTTATGCATAACGAAGTTGATTGAGCGATGTCCGTCTGTACGTCCGTGCTCGGGTTGAAATCAATTTTGCAAAGGCACTAGAAGAGTTAAAGATTATTTAAATATGCCAATCGATCAGACAGAGTGTAGAAAGAAGTTCTATTGGAAATCAGTAAGATCGGTCCACTTCGTTCAACACAGCGGGCAAAACACCACGCCTACCTCTAATTTTTCCATATCATTTGGAATAATGAAGTAACTCCAATCAAAAAAAAAAAAAAAAACGAATATATGAGGCGATAGAGATATAAAAAAAAAGAAAAATACATCAAGTGCAAAAACTGGCGCTCGCCTATATTTCCCGTGCTAGGGGCCTCTGAACTTTAAAAATTTTTTTAAATATCAATAGGGGTAGCATTTTAAAGAAGAGGTCTTTAAGGAAATACAAAAATTTTATTTTTTAAGAGTCGTTGATATTTTTAATCTATTTTTTGTTTTTACTTTTTAATTTTCTGTCACCTCTATATTTGTTTCTTTTTTATTGGAGTTAATTTACTAAACTAAATTTAGATAAATGGTGAAGGGTTTATAAGTTTCGGCTTAGCCGAATATAGCTCTCTTACTTGTTTGATTAAAATCATTTTTATAAAAAGTAATTTTCTGAACCTGTCTGATAATATTATTTTCAGGGAAATTTTTGAGAATAAAATATTTGCTTTCTAAAGGCCAGGACTGACTATAATACTCAGTCGTATGATCTGTCAAAAATTGCATGTGTGTTAAAGAAGTATGATTGTGTGGATTACAAGTGTATGTGTGTGACAGACTTTTTGACAGATCTGTACGATTTTATAATTTTTTGAAATAATTCATAAAATGATTTTTTCTGGGCGGTCAGAGTTAATTTTTTTTTTTTGAAGATAAGGAGAAAGCAACAACAAAATATTAAAAGCATCTGTTTTTGCATCTTTTTTTGTAAAATAGTGTGGCACCTACGACACCATTTTGAAACGATTTTTAAAGTAGGATAGAATTCTGTCAGATTTTTGTATTATTAAATCGTAATCGGCCTCAAATAAGCAAATAATATTTTAAGTATTTTGAAACGAGAAAGAGCTGATCAAATGAAACAAAATTTTCTTTTATCAAAAATAAAATTTTAAGTTGATTTTACTTTAATAATATTTCTTACTGGCTTTTTTATTTTTAAATTTATCTATAAATTTTTTCAGAAAAAGATCCAATGCTTAATCGGGCATTTGTTTTGTTTTTATTTTTAGTTAACATCACACAATTATGGCAAATGCAGGTTATACATGCATAAGAAGAACATTTTGTTGGCTCAATGTTATTTTATGGGTAAGTTGGAATTATAAAGAATGTCGCAAAATTAACATTAAATTCGTTTTAATGGAAAAGTATAAAGTGTAAGTCGGCTTTGCTGATACACACTGTTTTAACGAATTTTTTTTTACAATCATTTCACAATAATGTGGCGGCGTACTTTAATAAACGGGTGTTTGAGTGGTTTATTTCCGATATCTGAAATTAATACTTTAAGAATTACATTATTTCTTATGTTTTGTTAGAATCGTATCGATATCATTCACTTTGGCAACAGCAACTCTTTGATGTTCTCTTAAAATTGATTTATTTTCAAAGAATCTATCAATGACTCTAGTATTAAATTCTTACGAATCACAAATATATAATGGTTCCTTGAACCCTATATACATAATGACGACTCTTACAGCCAAAGTGAAAAAATGTGTCCTTTGTAAAATTGTTTTCCTACCAAAAGCAGCAAATATTCTCGCGAATTATGCTCCTGAGCAATTATTTGTCAAACACCTTTTCAGAGTTGCCAATTCCTGCAAATAAATGTCTAATATGAGTTTTGAAACACCCTTAATCATAAGAAATATCTTTTTCTAATCTATAGAATCCACTCTGGTTTAGTAGGTCTTAATTACAGCAAGCAGCTTTTTTAAAATTATTTTACTTTAATGTAAAAATTAATTTCCCAATAGCGAGTTGTACTTACAGGTGAAGGATTTTGTATGGACCCGTATGCAACACCCTTTAATTTGTAGTGTTTTTTTATATAGCACGTGGCAAGTAAACGTTCTGTTCAAATTTTACTACCCATTAAGATTTAACAGATAAAGAGCTGTGACGGACTGTAGGATTACTTTTGCGAATCAATTAAAATCAATTAAAATTTTCGCTATTAGCCTGAATGTCAAACTCCATATATTATATATATATATATTATACACTGATTTTTATATATGGAGTTTGACAGTTAGGCTTCCGGCGAAAATTAATGAATTCGCCCTCACTACTTCCTTATAATTGATTCGCCTTGGTTTTTACACTTTGTGTACGGAATCCTAAAAATTAAAGATTTAAAAAATTCATTTCTTTTTTCTAATAATTTTTCAAATTAAATGAATTGTCGTTTTTTTAATAACTCCAATATCGTCAGCTGAAATGAAAAACCATGTAACTAAGTAAAAGAAAATTAAAATTAATTACAAATTTCAACTGAAGCAGAGATTTGGAATTTTTTGTTAGTTAAACGGGTTTTCATTTTAGCTAACGATATGAAAGTTTTTTTTTTCAGAAATTTGTTAAATATTTTTTTTTTAATTTCTCTTTTTATGCAAAATTTAGATTTCTTGTAAATGTTTTCTTTTTCATTCGAATGAAATTTAATTAACAAAAACTCTTCGCAAGATGATCGTTACTTGGACCCAAAAAAGTGTAAAAATGTTGTTTTTGTTCTAACATTAAAGAGCTCTGCAAATTGTTGTTTTTTAAATTTTTGTACACCGTTAGCTGCAATATTAACAAGTAAGAGTGTTATATTTGGATATGCCATGTCTTATATACCCTTTATAATCTATGTCAATCTAGTTTAGTGAAATAACTCCAATCAAAATAATAAATATTGCGGCGACAGGGAATTAATAAATTTTAAATAAATTATTTTACATAAAAATGTCATCGGCTCTTAATGGGTTAAGCATTTTTTTTTAAATTTTTTTATTCTTTATCGCCCCATATATTTGTTTTTTGATAGCAGTTACCAAGGTACATTTATTTTACTAGGTAAAAGCGGTTCTACAACAAATACAACATTTGTAAAAACAACATGGCATTTTATTGTTGCTTTGTGAGTGGAAATGTCAAAAATAGAAAAATAAAACAAAAGAGAATTATTCTAAAAACAAACGCTCTCTTTGTTCTGCATATGCTTGTTGTTAGTGTTTTTTGAAATTCGTAAACAAAAGTAGGAAAATATAAACAACTTTTGACATGTCCAACTACAAACCAGCTGGGCGGACGACACTACCTAGTAAAATAAATGTACCTTGGCAGTTACTTCATTGTTCCAAATGATATAGAAATTTTAGAGGTAGGCATGGTGTTTTGTCCGCTGCGTTAAACGATATGGAGGGTATAAAAACAGCATAGGGATGCCGTACCAAAAAATCACTGTAAAAAAAAAACGAAATAATAAAGCTTTTCCCATGATGCATCTTTTCTAATAAGAGAAACCAAAGAAAGTGACATGTTTTTGTTGTTAAAAATATAACAAAAAATTAAATCGATAAAATTTTATTTAATTGTCACATTTTAAATGTATTATGCTTAAACATATGTAAATATTTTCAAATAACTGATTTTATTATTCACTGCCACTTATGTAAGAGTTGACATAAAGAAAAAAATAAATAAATAAATAAAATATTAAAAATAAAGTTAAAACGTTATCTTTCATTGTCTAAAGATTTATTGAAATTTTCATTATTGTTTGACTGTTGCATTCAACTGCAGCAACGAACAAATGTTTGTACATTCAAATGATTTAAATAAATGAACACTATTTTAGTTGAACAATAAGTAATCTTTAACGAAAAATCTTTTATGTCTACCACGGAAATTGTATGTTGTATTGACGTTTTATTCAAACATAAAAGAGACATGAGAAGGTGGAGAAAGTCGATTGTAGATGAGTTTTCAACTTTATTAAATATATTAAATTTTTTATACGGAGATACTTGCAAAAAAAAGACACACTCTTTTTCATCTCTAAATTTGAGGTTGTGCACCATAAATGTATAAATTTGAAAAAAAACGACAACTTTTCTTCAAACATGTCAATTGAGTTTCATTCATTCATTTTTTAGTGTTTAAAATAATTCCATTAAAAAACATTTAAAATAAAACTAAAAAGGGAACAAGCATCTTTGACACTTTCAAATAAAAAGTCTACTGTCTATTGACACAGATACAGACTCTGCTACCACTTTGCTCTTACAAACATTTAGTGAAAGCTTGGACATTGAACTTAATAAAAAAATTAAATTAAATTAAATCAAATAAATACTCGCAAGTAAATAAATTACATTTCAAACCAAAGGTAATAAAGTTGTAGCGCAGTACGTGTAGAATGGCATTATTTATTTTATTTGTTTTTATAAACAATTTAACTGCCAACGATTTATTAAAAAACGCATTTTTTAATAAGTATTTTTAATTAGAACGACAAACTACAAACTACACAACCAGTGAACTTAATTTCCATTTAAGCAACAGATGTTAAAAAATTCAAAAATTTTGAGGATGACCAAATAAAATATTTTAAGTTTTTTCCGAAAGTTAAAATTAAATACTAAACTTTTGGATAGAAGTAACTGAATATTAACAAAGTAACCAAAGAAGTAATGTTTGGTTTTGTATAAACCCGATAGAATTTACGATTTAACGTTTAAGCTGTATCACCCATTGTTTCGGAACAAAATTATTGTTCTGAAACATTTTTTTATATGTAGTTTGACGTGTTTCTTTTTAAAAGAGAGAGAGAGAAACACATCAAACTACATATAAAAAAAAATGGGTGAATCCAGCTTTACTGTCAAACGAACTTTTACATTGACATTTCGGTCAGTATACTCTGAAAAATCATCAGAAATAGATTGACGATACAAAGCGCCGCCAAAGTATTGAGATTTACTCTAAAAATATTCGTTAATCTCTGACACTTTAATATGATAGTTTATATTTCAATGAAGAGGCTCACTTTTAGGTTAAGAGTGAAACCAATCCACAACAGATCCTACTGACAGCATTACATCCTGAAAAATGAGCCCTTTTGTTGCAGCTTATAAGCTGGTGGCATCATCTTAAAAATTAAGCCAGAGTTTGCATTACGGCTGATTATGATCATTACCGCCTTATGACAATTCATCCGGGCAAGATGTGGTTTAAACAAATGACCCTACGAGCTATACCTCGCATGCCACCACCAGCATTTATGGTCGTGCGATTTGAAATCTCTGTATTATTTCCTGTGGGGCCACAAGTTTATGCTAATAAATAATTGACGCTTTGGAGGGCAATATTATTCTCATCACCACCAACAATTCTAGAAAAAGTAGAAACAAAAATGTTTAGAATATACTTTGCCATATGTTTAAGTTATCAGGCTTAAAAAAAACACTTTTTAGAAACTGAGAAAATTAATTAAAAAATAATAATAAATTTATAATATTAATAAAATTATATTTTTTAAATAATAAGATGATATTGGCAAAATATTCTATTAAAAAGCATCTTGAGAGATAAAAACTACTTTGTTTACTCAAAAACAATTTATAGAAATCTTAATAACAAAAAAAATAATAATTTAAACGCCGGTAAGAAAAATGAAAATCTGCGCTAAATTGACTTAAGGTTTTTTTTTTACATAACGGCATAAATGTTTCCTCTTTTTAACCGACTTCAAAAAAAAGGAGGTTATCAATTCAAGTGAATGTTGCTTTTATTTATGTTTGAACCTGCAGAACTCATTCATTTCTGAACCGATTTTGAAAATTTTTTGTACTTTTATAAATTGTGCTTTCAGATTGGTCCCGTTTTAAAAACAGTTCATAATCTTAAAATTTAAAGGGTGTTCCTATAAAACATACATGCTATTAAGTGTATTATGAATCGTAAAACGCACTTCTTTAAAAAAATGCATAATACTTTAGCTCCCAATAAAAAAAACTAACACAAAAATAAATCGAAAAATTTAAAGGTGTCCTCATAGGTGACGTAAATTGATTTTTATGCACCTACCTTCTGAACCGTTATACACAAACACTTGAAAATTAAATAGGAAGTCGATTACTATGACCGTTTTAATAACAAGTATAAACATTCAAAATAATAAATTAAAGGGTGTTCTATTAGTTAATGTAATTTGATGTATGTTGTCAAATTTTTGAACTGTTATAGCCATATAGTTGAAAATTGCAGAGAACGTTATTGCTAGGTCCTCTATAACAACAAGTATAAAATTTGAATTTAGAAATAAAGGGTGTTCCGATATTTAAAGTAAATTAACCTATATGGCCCTATCGTTTTAACCGTTATATACAAACACTTGAAAATTAAACAGAATGTCCACTACTTTGTCTGAATTAATTAGAAGTATAAATATTTAAAATTATAAATTATAGGGTGTTACAAAAGTTGCTGTTGAACAGTTGTAGACAGCTGATTGAAATTTTTACAGAACCTTTATTGATAAGTCCACTATAACAAATAAACTTGAAATTAAAGGGTGTCCCTATAGCTGATGTAATTTGACCTGTATGGCTCTATCTTTGAAACCGTCGAAAATAATATAATAAAATTAATGTTTAATTACCACCCTAAAGAAATCTGATTTTAAATTTGTTTGTTTTGAATTCGGTTTTTTTGCAAGAATTATTTAACTTAGAAAAGTACACCATTTTGGGAAGTACATTTTACGTAAACTATTATTTAATAAAAAGATAAATAATTCTATAACACCTAAATGTAGAATATTTATGTTAAATAATTTTTTAAGTAAAAATCGTTTAATAAATTAAACATCTTAAACTTTTAATAACAATAAATGAAATCAGTGATTCCCACGCTAATGATTTTAAGTTGTTTATGTTAAAATGATTTCTGCTCTTTGTTTTAATACAGTAAGAAACAAAAAAAAAAAAAAAAAAAAAAAAAATATTGGACTATTTTTGTAGCTTTTAATTATGATTAAAAGTTGATTTTTTAAAAGAATCTAGAGTCAGACTTACATTTTAAAAATCTTTAGTTTAGTTCTCAAAATGTTTTTATCTTTTGCTTTTTTGCTTGACGCTACAGGCAATTTAGAACAACAAAAAAAATTAAAATAAAATAATTAATTAATTAAATAAATTTTGCGAGGAAATTTATTTTATTTATAGTTCATATATTAAGGGACTTAATTTCGAAAAAGAGTCAAGTTTATCTTATGTTATTACAAGACAAAGAGCCCATTTGTATTTTTTACTATAAAGAGCAAGTCAATCAGCAAATGTTTTTTCAAAACGTTCACAATTTTATTCTCATTTTTTCTTTCTTTCACTGTGTATATTTATTTTAATGTAAAAAGTGTGCTCACGAGCAAAAACAATAGCAAATTAATTGGCATAAACCTCCATATTTTGTTTTACTTCATAAAGAACAAAACAAAAGCAAACGTTATGTTTTGCTTACTTTCGTACCCTGTTGCAAAATATTCAAAAGTTTGTGTTTTATTAAATTTAAAAATATTGTATTTTGTTAAAACCCATTTCTTGTGCTTTGTTATATAAGTTTATAAACCAAATATTGGGATACATTACTACATTTTCAATGAAGTACAAAAACTTTATCAACAACATGAGAATTATTTCTGCTTAAATAAAGTTGATGTTTTGTATTTTTAATATTAAAAATATCAATCTTTATTTTATTTAGTAAAAACAAGTCCTGATGACAAACAGGCATGTTCTGACACTCGCATGCGATTTAAAAAACCCCAAAATTTTGTTTTACATGTTCCGAAGCTCAAGCGCTTTGCTTGCGATTTGCTTTTTTTCATACTTATTTTGGAAAAACAAAAACATATGTATGATTTGACGGTGCAAAACATATAAAAAAATAAGAAAATTAAAAAAAAATGCCAGTAGCCTTCTAAATTTAAACTAAATTTCGACATATTTACAAATTTTTCGTTCAATTTGGACACTATTTATTTTTTTGCACGAGCAGATCCACTAGGTCTTTCTTTTACTAGGATTGTGCTATGAGTTTTATTTAGTATTTTCCCGATTTGACGCGTTGATTTATTTTATTTCCACAAACTTATAATTGTTTCCTTAAAATCTTTTGATATTTGCGTATTCGGCATGTTTGCTTCTATTTCACTGTAATTATTGCACTGGTTAATAAAAATAATTAGTTAAAAGTATTATCAACACAAATTTATTAGTATTTGTAAAAACAAATTTGTAACGGAACCTTTAGTGACACAAAACAACAAGTTTACAAGTTTTGTTTTTGCGTTGCGGTGTTGTCAACTTTTCTATTTTTAGAGATCAAATTATTGCTGTTAGTTTTAAAGGTTCAAAATAAACATGCATTTAAAAATAAACAAAATATTCTATAGTTTGCGTTTTTTATACTTTAAAATTAATGAAACTACTCCCTAATTAAAAGTCAGTAGATTTTAAATAAAAAGGGTGTACGAGTTTTTTTCCTACTGTATCAAAACTTTTCTTTAATTTCAAAACGTATTCATTTAAATTACAAATAAAAACAAATAAATCTTTTCATAGAAATAAAAAATAAAGATTTTTTAAATACATTTTTATTGCTCCTTTTGTCTGTAATAAGTGAAATTATTTAATTTTTAAAGGAATTTAAAACTGACCGTTATGCACGTGCACATTTTTTTTTTCTTTTTTGTTATTTACTGTAACAACAGTATTTTTGTGTGTGATGTTTTTATTTACTCTCCCGCATAATTTAAAATCAACGTGTAAAGGCAAAGCAAAAACGGCTTATGTTTTAAGTTGTTTATAATTTACATATTCTTTGTTTATTTTATAAAATAATGCACTTATAATTATATTTAAGCAACTAAATGTCACATTTCAATTTAAGTTTTTTATTTCTTTTTATTTCGTTTTATTTTTTGTTTCTTTTTTCTCTCTCTCTATAAAAGCTTTGCAGTTGTGCTTTTTTGGGAGCTGGTATATGGTTACGTTTGTCATATGAAGGTTATGCCACATTGTTGCCAGATCATGCAGCATTAAGTGCTGATTCGGTATTCCTGTGCATTGGGGTTATTGGTTTTGTGACCTCTTTTCTAGGCTGCTGTGGAGCTTGGGTTCAGTCACGTTGTCTTTTAGTGCTGGTAAGTATTTTTATTTCTAATTTATTTTTTCTAATTTATTTTTACTTATTTAAAAATTATTTCTTTTTTTAATTTTAAGTATTTTATGCTGATTATAACTTTGTTCTTAAGTGAGTTTCTTATTGGTTCGATTGCTTTTATTTTCCGTGGTGGCCTGAGTCGTACGCTGGCTAACGAATTACGTTTTGGCATAGAACAGCATTACAATAGTTCAGATCGTGGTTCACTGATAGCGCCTTCTGTTGCCTCCATTTGGGATGGTGTTCAAAATTCGGTTAAATTTTTTTTATTTTTCTTACAAAAATAGTTTAATTTATTTTTATTTGTGATTTCTAGTTTGAGTGTTGCGGTGTTTCCTCCTATGAAGATTGGTATGATATTCAGTCCTGGAAAGGTAAACGTTGGGTACCTGAATCCTGTTGCAGACCTTTGTATGAAAATCGAGGTATTTTAACTGAAGGATCAGGTGATAGTTTACTAATACGAGTAGATTGTGGCAGGTTGGTATTTTTATACTGAAAATAACGGTTTTAATAATATTATTTAATTTACTTACCTGTATTTTTTCTCTTCAGATCTGAAAATCCCTCTTTATGGTGGGATAAGGGTTGCGTACACTCTTTACAACACTGGCTAACCGATAAATTAAATGTTATTGGAACTGTAGGTTTGGGCATAGCATTTGCCCAACTATTCGGTCTCATAACATCCATGTTATTGTTTTGCACTGTCAAACATAAACGAGAATCCGATACTTACAAATCATATTCACCCTCAATTGATCCTCAAACACGACCGAGTAGTTGGGAAGATTGAACCAAGCTTTAAGGTGAAGAATTAAAATTCTTCTCCCCACGAGTCTCCAGTCATTAAAAATCAATTTGTTAATGACTAAAACCGCATAAATTAATCAAATCAAAAGGTAACTTTTATGTGCCTTTTGAACTTTTCTAAAAAACGACAACAACAAACAAGTCAATAACAGTGTGTGCCAAAAAATATTTATAGTCTCCCATAGTTAATTGAGTAATTATTATTACAATTATTACAACAATTTTAGTTTGTTAAACCGTTATAAACTAATCGCATTATTAATCAAAAAAAAAAAAAAAACATAATTCAAATTTGATTTATTTATTTACAACAATTTAATTTTAAGATTTATTATTATTATTATTTTATCAAATATTATATTGCAACTTTTAAGTCTTTAAATGCAGCTTTTGTGAAGTCATGCAAGAACATGTTATGTATAACAGTTTGTATCAAAGCTTTATGAATGCTCCATTCTTAAGAGTGTAAAATTGCCTTTAATTAAAAAAAAAGTAGTGATCATCACCAACATTCCTTTAAAACTTTGAGCTTTTTTCATACATTAACATTCATATCAGAATCCTAAATCAAAGAAACCAATATTTCAATAAAACCGCAAAAAGTAGATATATTTACTTTTTAATATCCCCTTTTATATGAATTAAAAATATAACATTTGATAAAAAAAATCAAGGTGAATTAATTTACAAGTGGTCCAGCTGATTTTTGCATGGCGAAATAATACTAGATGGTCTCGATGGCGAATTCATTGATTTTTGCCCAAACGTTAAGTGTCAAAAACAATAGAAAAAAGCTATACACATTTTTTATACATGGAGCTTGACATTTCAGGTTTTGGCGAAAATTATTGAATTCGCCATCGCGACCATCTAGTATTGATTCACCTTGGATTTTTTTTTATATTGATGTTGATGTAAAAATTTTAAAAATAAAAAAATTTAAATAATTTGAAAAAGTAAGAATTTTATAAAATTAAACTTCAAACCCAAAAAATGAAATCTAAAGTATAACTGCATATGCAGGAGAAAAATAAAACAACTAGTACATTTTCATTTTAAGTACCAATAGATAATAAAATGATGAATTGAATTCGGCTTCTTTTTGTGCAGTCAGCTGGTTTTGACATCAACGTGGTGCCCTAAAATGGCGAGAATTAACAAATTCGTCATTGAGGCTACCTAGTAATTGATTCGCCTTATTAAAAATTTTCAAATAACTGTCATACAGGAACATAAGCGGAAATAATTTTTTTGCTGTCAAGTAATCTATTAGTCAGTTTAATGAAAAAATATATATAAAACAGATATGTATGTCCGGCTCAATTCCGTTTTTAGCTACCAGTGCTACTTCAGTGTTCGTTCCGAATATTTTACATGCAAAGGCAAAGCGATTTCTGTTTAATTAAGTTCACTTCCTTTAATGCTGACGGCCAGGATTCACCCTTATAACCAGTCGTACCATCTGTCAAAAATTGCATGTTTGCTCAAAAAGTATGAAAGTTAAAATTAATTAATAAATTAAAAGTTTACGTATGTGATAGACTTTTTGACAGATCCGTACGATTTTATAATCTCTTAAAATAATTCATTAAATGTTTTTCTCTATGCGATCAAAGTTGTTTTTTTTAAGATGAGGAGAAAAAAAAACAACAAAATATTTTCAAACTAAATGTTTCTTGCATAGTTTTTGTATAATAGTTAGACTTGTGCCAAATAGTTCAATTTAGTAATCGCTTTTAGTTTAAAGGTTCTTTTTAGTTCAAAATCTCTGTTAGTTCAAATGTTCTGTTCGCGTATTGTTCGTACTTATCAACTTTTAGTTCAAACGGTTTCTTTAGTTCAAAAACTCTTTTAGTTCAAATGTTCTTTTCAAAATATGATGGCAACAACACCGTAGCATTGCCAAAAGGAATGTTTAATAAAAAGCGTGGCAGCACTAATTTCATGTCCGAAATACTCAACAAAAAAACACAGACATGGATTCTAGTTTATCTTGTCTGGTAGTTCAATTACAAAGTATAGTTCAAAAATGAACTAGGTATTCTTAAAAGTATAAAGTTCAATCGATGGAATCCTTTAAATGAACTAGTTCGTTTATGAACTACACAAGTCTTATAATAGTGTGGTACCTATGGAGCCATTTTGAAACGATTTTTAAAGTAGGAGAGAATTCTGTTAGATTTTTGTCTGATTATTTTCTACGATTGTGTATGATAGTGAATTCTCGCCTTCAGTCAGTATATGATGTTGTTGCTTTATAAAAATTACCAGGGCGTAACAACTCAGTTTTCGCTGTCAGCCAAAATGTCAAAATCTGCACAAGAGTCAAAATTAAGCTCAAAGTTTAAAAAGCATAATTTTCACAAAAAAAATTCCACATTAGCATTAGTTAGCTAAAATGAAGAAAGGGCCCAAATCTAAAAAAAAAAATGACGATTGCTATCTCGCTAATATATTTTCACATATTGGGCCCCTTTCTTCATTCCAGGTCACATATTATTATAATAATTGGTATTGAAATTCGAAAAATCTAAATAAAAAGTCTTCCAAAACAACACTAGAATTAAATAATTAAATTCATAAAAAATTTATTTCATAATTTAAGTAAATTTTATATATTAAAATAACAAATAACGAGTAACTTATTTATTTAAAAAAACAAACACTTAAAAATATAAAGAATGTGTTTAACGAAATGGCAGCAAAAAAAGTATGTAAAAGAAAATGTTTGTAAGTTAAGTCAATGTTTAACAAAAAAACAAAAAAAAAAAACTTAAATAAAAATAAACTATAGACCAACTATTTTGCCGCCTATAACATCCAATTGTGCTGTAATGCCTTTAGAAATGGAACGAGCTATTTCCTTGGGTTTCTAAATTAATTAAAATAAAAAAACACAAATTTTAGTAATCGGTAAGTTTTTTTGTTTTGATTATTAATATTTATCAATATTTACCGTTATTAAAGTATTTAATAAATTGGAAAATGCTTCGTAGCCATTAACCAAGCTACGGGAGATGCCATCAAACATATCACCATTGTTGCCATATTTCTCATGTTCGCTAATTGTGTCCAAAATGGGAAGGGGCTAAAAGTTTAAAGCAGAAAATTTTAAATAAAAACTATTCAAAATGTAAGGCCATCAAAGGATAACATTTATTAATAAAAATTAAATTTATTATTTGGCTTAAAACTGATTTTTTGAAGTATTTTACTGGTCGTTTAAAGCAGCAAACCTTTATCCGAATTAAAAAAAGAAACCTTAAATATTTTTCTTAAACAAAAGAAATTTTAACGGCAAAATGAGAATTCTTTTGGAAGCTTCATCAAAAAAGTCAAAGTTTTAACAAAAAATACTAACAGACAAAATAAGTTTCTATTTTTTCCTAAATTTTATTTTAAAAGTCTTTTCGCTATATTTCTTAATGCATTTAAAAATTATGTTTTTACTTGTGGACCAACCTGTGTATTGTCTAAAAACTTCTTTTGACTATTGTCGTAGAGACTTAATATCTTTGAGGGCACACCTTCAATTTCCAAATTTACAGATTCTCTTGTTTTTTCAGCAGCCGTTAATATTGGAATCTGAAAGAAAGTAAAAAGAAGCAAGAAAGATTTATTGTTTAACATTTTTATATGCAACTATTAATAAAACAAAATAGTTGGCAGCACTTTTTTGAAGCTTTCAAGGCCGGGGCCAAGGTACATTTATTTTACTAGGTAATAGCGGCTCTACAACAAATACAACATTTGTAAAAACAACATGGCATTTTATTGTTGCTTTGTGAGTGGAAATGTCAAAAATAGAAAGACAAAATAAAAGATAATTGCTCTAAAAACAAACGCTCTCTTTGTTCTGCATATGCTTGTTGTTAATGTTTTTTGAAATTCGTAAACAAAAATGTAAAATATAAACAACTTTTTTGACATGTCCAACTACAAACCGGATGGGCGGACGACACCACCTAGTAAAATAAATGTACCTTGGCCGGGGCACATAGAATCCGTCATACGTTATATTTTGACAAATTCAACTGACAAGTCAGTTAAAATACATGTTTTCTTATGAGCGATGTCACAATCAGTACGTGTCCGTCAACGCAAAGTTCGAAAGTTGGTCAAATTTTAACTTTTGACGTATGTTATATACCTTGACAGCTATCAATTGCTTCTTCTTCTCTGTTTTCTTTTAACTCTTGCTGTATTTAAATTGTGTTTTGTGATTTTAATAAAACAATTTTTGTGACAAACAATAAAATACAAATTTAATTAAATTAACAAGTGAATAAAATACGAATTAAATTTAAAAGTGAATAAAAATAGAGAGCAAACTTTAATTTAATATTCGTCACCTCATCCGTCAATACTTTGACTTTAATTGAATACTTCAAAGTTTGACGTATGACGGATTCTATGTGCCCCGGCCTTTACCCAGTTCACACACGTCAAGTTTTCTTACAGCACTTCTGAATTTTGTGGGTGAGAAAATGAGAAATAAAATGATTCTGCACTCCTTTCTCTTCCACAAAATTCAAAATTGCTGCAAAAAAAATTGACGTGTGTAAACTGGGTGTTTGATTTACTTTTACATCAATGTTTGCCGATTAGTGGATGTTTAACTAGACTAGGGGTATTTTTATAATTTTAGTGGTAAAATCCGAAAATGAACACATGTCAGAGGAAGCATGTATGGGCTCTAAATTACTTTAAGGTATTTTTAATGCATAATATTCTTATTCAACAAAATTTAAAAAATAACAAGTGAAACATAGTACTCTGTTCGTCATTTCATGCGAAATGTGGTAAAAAGTCTACATGAAAAAATTACTTCGAATTAAAAAAAAAAATAATGTTGCTGACGTAGTAGTACTCTGTTTATTTAAGAAAAAAATCGCGAAATGATTCTCGCAGGATGTGTTTAAAACTAAAAAGTGTTTTTGGCAACATTTTTTTTTCTTCAACTGTGAAATAACATAAGAAAAAAAAAAACAAAAAGTTATGCTCTAAACACAATCAAAGGCTACCGACCATCGACTACCGACTACAAAAGTAGCTGGCTACAAAAATAGCCAAGTCGCCAGCTACTTAATTCTTTTAACGACTACCGACCAATAACTACAAAAAATAAACATTTGTTTTGACATATTTAATCAAGTTAAGCAAAACAACCAAAAAAAAAAAAAACCAAAAAAATGCGCAAAATAGAAAGTAAATGAAAAATGTAAACAAATGAACAGATGATTATTATTTTTCAATGGCGCCACTATAATAGTTTTTCGCGATTTTAATAGCGATATTTAATGTATTGCGTTTTTAAAGCCACCATTTCATGCATTTATTGTGTTGGCAGCACTAATCTGTTTTTTGTAGCCAAGAAAAATAGAAATTAGCCTAAGTTGGCTACGGGCTACATAAGTAGCCGTGTAGTCGGTAGTCGTGTAGCGGCTGAAAGAATTATTCTCATAAGCACGCATGTATTCTATTTTTGACATCTTGTAGTCGATGGTCAGTGGACTTGATTGTGTTTATAGTATTATTGATGCAGACAAGCGTTTGCGCTGTATTATCATCACTTGCTAGTTGTCAAACTTATTAAGCGAAATAATGCATTTTGCTCAATATTTGTTCGCAAAATCGAACAGAGTACTAGACTTAAGACTGATGTGTTTGGCTGTGCCGAATAAAATTAAAAAATTTTTTGCAGGTACAATTTTTTGAAAACATTAAAGTTTTGGGTGAAATTATAATTTTGAAATAATTATTTTGATGAAATTATAATCGTTTTGTGAAATTCTAATTTTTTGCTTATCTAAAGTATATTTTTTTTTTTGCAAAATTTTCGGTTTTTATTGAAATTTCCAATTTTTATTTCCAAACTCTTTTTTTCTTGTAGTTTAATATTTTTGATAAAATGTTGGTGAAAATGTAAACAAAATGGTTAAGTGATATTCCAAGTTTTTTTTTTTAATTTTGTTTTTTATTTCTTATATCACACCAGCACTTGAGGGACGAACCCTACTCAAGCACTGCTTTGTGCCAGAATTAGGAAAGTAGATTATGAAAAGAAGAATAAAGAAGGTAGACTTCGTGAACATTCGATTTGAAATTTCCTATATTGAAAATGATAAAATTAAACGAATTTCAATGCGTAGTTCGATTCACTGGCCAATCGAATTTTTTATCTTAATTTATAGGAATCTTTCTGTTTATTTGGTAGTAAATATAAGATTTTTATTGTTTTATCTATTTATTTTTTTAAAATAATCTTTATATAAGACAAACAAATTTTAGAGGATTTTATTAAAAAAAAATAAATTTAAGGGTTTTATATTTAATTTTAGGAAAGAGATCTGGCAACCATGTTTTAAACTATTTTCTGCCTAAATTTCTAAGCTTTTTGTCAGTCCTGCCGTTTAGTTGCACTTAGGACTTGAAAAACGGAAATTCCCGGATAAAGATATTTTTAATTTCAGACATATATTTTTTCTTTTTTCTTGTGCAGATTACTTTTTGCTATTGGGAGTTATAGTGATACGCATTTTTTTTAATTGAAAGTAGTGCGTTTTACGGTTCATAAGCATGTACATATGTTGTATGGGAACACCCTTTACTTCCTAAAACAGAACCAATCTGAAAGCATCACCTTTTAAATAAAGAAAATATTTTTAAAATCAATTCAAAAATGATTGAGTTCTGCGGGCACAAATAAAGTAACATTCAGACGAATTGATAGCCTTTTTCTCTTTTCGAAGTCAGTTGGAAATGTTGACTCTTCATAATTGTTTTGTAGCAACTTTAAGAATAGATAAATAATTAAAGCCTGCAAAAAATATTTCATCGAATATATTTAAATGCTTGACGACTTTGGAATTTAAATAAATAAAATAACTTTTTGTTAAGTTGGCCTTACAAACTCTACACATTTTTTCACAATTATTACGAAAAAATATAATTAATGGAAATACCTTTAAGCCGGAATCAGAAGAAATATCAGCCTGAGAATGTTCATTAAGTTCATCAGTTAATTCAGTTTGATAGGCAAGAGCATGATCTGTTACTTCTGCACTGTTTGTGCCACCACTATTGACCACTGGATGTGTTTGGCAGAAAACCGTTAAAACACTTAAATAAATAAACAATAATTTCGCAATCTTATAAACACAAAACAGCATTTTAAAAATTTTTAAGTAAATAAATGTTAAACGCGTAAATCAATTGAAATATAGAAAACGAACACAACTCGACCGAATTGACTTGAATGACTAAATTAAAGTCACCATTGAGGATTGGCACAATTTTGAAATCTTGGTTAAAACTTTTCTACATACATAAATGTATAAGTGTTTTTGTGCTTGTTTTTCTTGTTGGTAGCACTCATTACAGAAATCAGTAAGTAAATATAAATGTTACGTCGCCACATTAAATATAAAAGCTTTTTCAAGTTGCTATTGTAAGCTCATTTACCTTTTAAAAACTCATTCATTAATTTCGTATGTTGAAATAATGGTTTTCAAGATTTCCATTTTTTTAAGAAGAAGGAAAGTGTTGATGTCGTTTAAGTTCAACTTAAGTTTTTATTAAATGGTTCACTGGCTTAAATATGTGGAACTTGTTGTAGACATATAGGAAATTGACATACATTTTTTTAATTAATAAAAGTAAACTAAAGCAAAAGCCTCAGACCACACTTATATACATGTTATGTCTTGTTACTTCACGTTTGTTAAGGTTGTGTAACAATCTTGTTTGTTTTGTTTTTTTTTTTTCTTTTTAATAGCTGTAAAAATAAATATCAGTCACAAAATGTTTTGCTGTTATGAGTGTTTTCTACAGAGTTACTGTCGACTTAACAGGGGTAGAGGGTAAATAAAACATAAATAAAGTTTGCTGTTAAATTTAACAGTCACTTATTCACAAATCTATAAGTGAAATGTTAAACAAAACAACAAAATTTTTAAAGCTGATGCTTTTTATGGTTTCGTACCCAAAGGGTAAAAATGTTACCCTACTGTTGTCGTAAATATGTGTGTCCGTCTGTCAGTAAAATCACAATAGGTAGACTTATGAATTATTCACAGAAGGTGTATTACTGTAGTCGATGTTAGAACAAATAATAAAAATTAAAGGGCATTTTGAAAGTGATGTGATATTTATAAAAACGTTATGTTTTTTTGAACTCTAATAGACAGAAACGTCAAATTTAAATAGTAGCAGTAAAACTAAGTGCGCTATAGCAACAAGTGCAAAATAAAACTTTATGTTAAGGGGGGTCCCAATAGTGACGTGACGTGTTTTCTTATATTCATTAAATTAAAAATTAAATTAAAATATAAAGGGTGTTTCTGTAGTAAAGGGATTTTAACATATTTGGCTTTGGTTTTTCAATCATAGTAGACAGACGTCAAAAATTAACACTATACGCTGTGTCAATATAAGAAGTGTTAACAATAAATTTAATAATTGAAGGGTATTTCGATAGAGGCCGTGATTTTGACAAATATGGCCCGTTTACCTTTTATAGGCAAAAAATTTTAATTATTGCAGAGTATGTATTGCTATAACTGATATAGAAACATGAAATTAAGTAAAGGGTGTGCCGATAGTAACGTGGTTTTCACGTTTGTTTTTTTCTTTTTTTTTTTCTAAAATAAATATAAGCATACACGCATACAAATAAATACACTCATGTATGCATATTCATATTTATATAATCACCCTGAAAGAATTTTTTCATCGTTACTACTCGCAAATAATATCGAATTCTGATCTTAATGGTATCCCCAGTTGGGAAGGAACGTACCACTACAGTTATACAACTAATGGGAAACAATTCAGCTTTACTAAAAAGGATTAAAATTAAGCATTCTGGTAGTGTTGAATAAGTGTCTGTGTATAAAGAGTGTCTTTAACAGCATCGAATATGTAACTCTTAAAAGTAACAGAGTTCTGCTTTATCAAAACAGAAAATGTGAATTTTAACATAACAGAAAGATTTAAACTTAGAATGTTAACATTTAAATTTTAAGAATTTGTAAAAATAAAATATTTTATTTTGATAATATTTTGTGTTTAAATTTATTAATAACTTTATATTTTGCTAACATAAATCTACTTACAGCTGCATTTATGTATCTTTTAATTTTATTATTTTAATCAATTTATTTTTATACTTTTACTTAACATTTTTCACGCGCATTTAACATAACCGAACTCTGCACAAGTCAAACTACATGACATATGTATGTATTTGTTTTTTGTTTATCTGTTACCCATAAGAGATTAATAAACGATTCACATGCAATTTGTTTTGGTAATTAAGCAAAATTAACTCTTTATATAACAGATATAAGGGCAAGTGCTTTTGTATTAATATAACGGGTCTTTTCGTCCAATTAACTTCTGGTAGAGACGTTGTTGTCGAAATTTTAAAATAATTTCAAATTTAAAAAATTTTCAATTAATTTGAAAATGTAAAAAATTATAAATTTTATAAAATTAATTTTCAAAACCAAAAAATGAAATGTTAGGTATTGCTGCAGCTGGGTACAACTTCATATAAAGTACCAAATGATGATAGAAAGATTAATTTAATTCAATTTTCTTTTGTTTAGTCAGCTAATTTTGACATCAACGTGATGCTCTACAACGGGGAAAATTAACGATTTCACCATTGGGACCACCTAGTAATTGACTCGCATTGCACAGATCATGGCGAAATCATATACCTGCCGTTGCAGAAAATTAAGGAATTCATCCACTGCCACCACCTGGTACATGATTTCGCCATGGCACAGATGTTAAAAAAAAATAATAATATGGAATCGGCCATGGCGAAATAATATTAGGTGGTCTTGATAGCGAATTCACTGATATTCGCCGAAACGTTAAGTGTCAGACACCATATAAAAAATTATACAACATTTTTTATATATGGAGTTTGACATTTTAGGTTTTGGACAAAATCAATGAATTCGCCATAGCGACCACCTAGTACTGATTCGCCTTGGAATCGGCGAAAAAAATTCCATTTTGAAAAACAAATAATTTTGAAACACCTGCTAAGTTAATTCCATTTGAAGTTTAGTTCAATTTTATTTTTATAAAATAAAATATAATTTTTTTTTTAATAAATTCCTTAAGCATAATTTTTGCCGATGTTTCGTATACAAAAACTAATGCTACAGGAATATCGCGACATCTATGAACCGGTCATTGTAGAGAATCCTTTTACACAGGTTAAAAAATGCGGAGAAGGCTTAAGGCAATATCATATAGGTTGTTTTAAAATAAAATAAAAATTATTTCACAAAGATATTTTTTTTTCTTTCTCAAGCGAAGGTCTAACACGTACCAAAATAATATTTGCCTGTGATGATTTTGAATATGTCGAATTGGAAGATGTTACATATAAAGGATTGGATGCAGAAACTGAAACATTACAGTTGGTTAGTTTAATGCCTTTGCAGTTTATTCGATTTAAATTCTATCGCAAAAAGGACAGATATATAATGCGCATTTGTATTTGTGGAGAGGAGGAGAAACCAATGCTGTTCGAATTTGGTGGCCATATTTATAAAAGTGTAAATTTGTAAAAGGAGATATTGAAATTAATATGAATATGAAATTAATCTTTATTTGTTTAGCTTTTCTGGAACACTTGGCGTGAACGTATAGCGACTATAAAGCTCTTAGATCCTGGCCTTTTTTATATCTCTTGCGCTTCGCCTTTTTCCAGCACTGATGTTTTGGGCGAAGAAGAACATTGTTATGCTCAAGTTCATGCACATTCAAATTGTTCACAATTATCTTGGAGAAGTTATTCTACAGGCTGTAATGTAATGAGTCATTAAATGGAAATATTAAAGGACCTTTAATTTTAATTAAAAAAGGATCAGTACAAAAATTACGCAATGAATCATTACGTGCCGCGATATAGAAAGAAAATATTTAATAATTATTAATTATTAATATATTAGAATATATTATTTAGGTAAAGCTTTTTACAAATATTTGCAATGTGCAAAGAATACGCCTAAAAGGCTGCAATAAAAATATTTTATTTTTATAAATTCAAACAAAATAAGTTTACGGTTTTTGCTTTCGGTTTTACGCAAAGCTGCCAGATTTCACGATTTAATATTTTGACGATTTGATGAAAGTAGTTTTTTTTACTTTTATTTTTCTTTAAACTTGCAGTTTAAAAAAAAAGAAATGAAAATTGTAAATTGTTGTAAATAAGAGTGGCAAAGAGTAAGTAATATACATATACATATGTGTATATCAAATATAATGGAAGGTCTTTTACGACCTAGAATTCTATATATGTATTTTTCGTATTCTAAAAATGTAGATGAGATGTTGGGTACCAGCACATAGAAAGTATATAACTGTTTTTTCCTGGATATAAAATTATTTTAAAAGATTAAACAAAAATAAATATAGTTTTTCAAAAAAAAAAAAACAAAAACAAACAACGACAAAAATTAAACAAAAAAAATATGAATGCAGATCGAACAAAAAAATTCACCAGTTATGTGATCATCCTTTATATTTTATACATTTTATTGCTGACACAGTAAAACAAAATTTGTTTAAATTCTAAGCGTCAGTCTACAACTGTTCAAAAGATTGGCCATATACATAGTAGTAACAACCATTAGGACACCCTTTAATTTCTTATTTTAAATATTTATACTTTTTATTATTAATCTACAAGAATTTGTCTATAACAGTTTTAAAGATAAGGCCATAGAGATCAAACTATCATAAGTTATAGGGACACCCTTTAATTTCTAAATTCAAGTTTGCCGCTTGTTATTGCGGTCTTAGCAATAAAGATTCTGTGAATATTTCAAACAACTGTCTACAGTTCGGTCATATACATCAAATAACAGCAACTATTATAACACCCTATAATTTATAATTTTAAATATTTATACTTCTTATTATACCAGACAAAGTAGTGGACATTCTTTTTGATTTTCAAGTGTTTGTATATAACGATTCAAACGATGGGGCCATTGAAATATGGGACCACCCTTTAATTTCTAAATTCAAATTTTATACTTGTTGTTATACCGGACTTAGCAATACAGATTTTTGTAACTTTCAAAATTTTGGCCACATACATCAAATTACATTAACTATTAGGACACCCTTTAATTTATAGTTTTAAAACTTTTTTTTAAAACGGTCATAGTAATCGATGTCCTGTCCAATTTTCAAGCGATTGTCTATAACGGTTTAGAGGATAGGCGCATATAAATCAATTTACGTAACCTATTGCGACACCCTTTAATTTTTCGATTTATTTTTTTATTACATTTTGCTATAAGGAGCTACAGTAAGACGCATTTTTTTTTAATCTTAAAGAAGTAAATATTACGGTTCATAATACACTTAAAAAAATATGTATGTTATGTTGGGGACACCCTTTAATTTTTAGGTTTATGAACTGTTTTTAATACGGGACTAAACTGTAAGCATAATCTATCAAATTTCAAAAATTTTCAAAATCGGTTTAGAAATGACCGAGTTCTGCAGGTTCAAACATAAACAAAAGCAACATTCAGTCGAATTGATAACCTCCCTTCTTTTTTTTGAAGTCGGTCAATAAAAGGCATTATTGCCTGTCATTTGTGCAAGCATTTTATAAGTAAGAGCTGGGAAAAACGACAAAAAAGAGTTAAACTGGTTTTGACACCAATTCTTATAAGCGGATAATTTTTTTCGCTAAAGGAATTAAAGCAGAGATAGAAAATATTGTAGCAGCAAGGAGTTTGCTAAGATTTAGAAACAATTTTCAAATCAATAGAGAACCTATTTATTTTAAATCTTTAATTTCAAATGAAAGTGATGAGAAAAAAATACTTTCTCGTTGCTTTCTGAATTTTTATATAAAGTTTTTAGATTTTCTTATGATTTGTTGCTTTGTTGTTCGAATATAGTTCTCAATTTCGTATGATACAGTAAAATTTTGAATTTTCTATATAAAATTTAGGAAAAGCTATGTCAGCAGTAGCGAATTGGTTGTATGGATATGCAGTCCCTCATCAATACGTTTAATATTTTCTAGTTTTTAATTTGTGTTTATAAAAATCAGTCACAATCAATGTAAATTAACTTTTAAAATTAATTCAAATAATAAATTAAATATTTATTTAAAAGCTTAGCAAAAGCTTCATCTTTAAACTATAAAGTCGCTTAAAAGTTTCTAAAATATCCAGGAAAATGTCAGTGTTAATGCCTATAGAATGCTCTAGAGAATTTTCAACAAAATTAAAGAAAACTTAACCAAATGTTACTGATTGTTTTGTAGAAATTGGGGTTCTCTATGGTAGAGGAGCATGCAAAAAATTCCGTCTTAGCAGATGTCTGCTACTTTAACTTAAGTGAATAATTTCTCCCACGAAAATATTATACAGCCCCATCATAAAAATACTCTCACGGAAAAAAATTTTCTCGAGACAAGAATCCTCCAATTATGAATTCCCAGGGAACAAAGAAATAACAAAGTGTCAGTACCGTAATTTTTTCTCTCGATTTTTTTTCACTTTCCGCAGTCAATAAAAAAGGGAACAATTTTATAATTGGAGAAAAAGAAAAGTGAAAGAACTCGCGCGGAATTTTTGTTTATGATTGATCTCATTTTAGACAGCGAAAGCTACAATTAATCATTAAACGTTTTTATCGCTTTATACAAAAATAATTTTAATAAATGTAACTCACCCTGTGGAGGAGAGGACTATGATATTTTCGTTTAAAAATTTTTGCTTTAGTTACAGAAACTATACACAGAACTAAATTTATTCTTTTGTGAACTTTGCCAGCTCTAAATAGAATTGGATCGCTTAATTACTTTTTTTCAAAACTTATTTTCAACAAATTTAAAGAATTAAAAAGCAAACTAAAGGAATTGGTAACAGAACCGTAATTTTAAAAACTATTTATTAAATTATGGTTTCGTTTTATTGTAATTTTTTTATTTATATACAATTTGAGATTATATTGCACATAAAACTAGTTTACAAACTGTTTATAACTTAAAATTAAAATATTTTATTTTTATTAAAGAAACAACTACAAAGGACTAAAACAATTTTTAATGCATTTAGCAGAAATTTATAAAATTATATTGTGACGTCATATTATTTAAACAATCAATATTAAGGGTTTACAAAATGTTGACTATTTGTTATTTTAAGAACTTTTTTAAGATGGCAGAAGACAATTAATCTAAAATCTTTTTTAACTTTTGAATTAAAAATGTTTTATTTAGGTGCTTCTTAACAGAAAATGAAGAATAATTTAGAATAAATAATTTCGCCAAGTGCGAATTTGTCGTACTTACGAAGGGTTCTGTAGAGAGATGAGTCTCCTTCAACTTTATTTTTTACTTTTTTTTTAAACTGTTTCAACTTTATATTTGTCAAAATCACGGCCTCTATTGAAGCTCCCTTTAATTTTTGTATTTATTGTTCATGCGTATTTTTATAGGCGTCATATTTGTACATACTCTTTCCAAATGTCTGCAACTACGTTTAAAAAATACAACCACATATGTCTTGTCACTAGGGGAACACTCTTTATATTTTATTTGTATTTTGTTTTTTACTTGTTCTTTTAGCGGACGTAAAAATATTTAAAGTAAAAAAGTTTAGCTTTCATAATATTAACATCACTATTAGGTCACCCTTTAATCTAAAAATTTTTTTATTTGTTGCGGATAGTTTGTCTATCGCATTTCCAAATATAATTTTTTTAATGAAAATCACGTTACTTTCGGAACACCCTTTAATTTAGCAGTTAGTGGTACTTTTTGTTGTTGTTGCGGCTATAATAATACACCTGGCGTGGTAATTTTTTTTAGCCTACTCATTATGGTTTAAAGATAGAGGGCTGTAAAGAACGGACAGACGGGAAGACACTTTAGAGAAAATAAAAGGGTCACGTTTTTACCCTTTGCGTACGAAAGCCTAGAAAGAAAGGTAAACCCATCATGATCTTCATTTAACGATGCACATAAGATAACAAAATAACATAACAAATGGAAATTGACTGATATAAAAACAATCGTTTAAAATTTTTTTTTTGTTTTAAAAAAATCTGTTTTCATACATTTTAATAAATTTTATTTTTGCTTTGTGTTTTGAAATGGAAGAAAATTCATCACAACTTTTAAAAAAGAACGTTTTCTAATCGGTTGATATCCATCACAGAAGTGAATAACATGCAGCAATAGACAGCTACAACAAAATAATAGACACTTCCATGTTGCATTTAACTGTGACCACATTCCCTTTGTGGTCACTGCTGAGAAGCCAAGTGACTTCGTTTAGCCTGATAAGCGCACTTTTATTAATAACAATAAAGCCAACTGGCAGGGTTTTTCACAATTTATTGAACACTTCCTTCGTCAATTACCCTGCTCTACTTGTGCCAGGAAAGGAAAGTTTTCAGGCAAACTCTTCTTAGGGCAGTTTGTCGAACACCCCACCTCGCAGAATTGGAATAAAAGAGCCATAATACCGAGAAGCAAGTATCTAAAACGAGATAAGGTGGCCACTTCCTTGACTCGCGATGAAGTGAAAAATATTATCTCCAAATCAAAACCCTTAAAAGATCTTAGTTCTGGTGGTATCTCAATGCTAAAGTTGAAAAAACTTGGCGCGGTATCGCTTGAATATCTGACGCGTCTTCTATAAATTTCGACTGGAAAATTGGTGGTTGCTCGCATAATTCCCATACTAAAACCAAACAAACCCGCTTCAATGAGAGAATTTTACCGCCTGATCTCCCTTTTATCACCCGTAGCTAAGGGTTTAGAAGCGTTACTACTGCCAACTCTAAAAGAACATCTCTTATCCGTCACACACAAACATGGCTTCAGGGAATCCTATAGCACCACAACGGCTTGGGATATGAAAGCTACCTAAATAGCTAACGGCCTTAATCAGCAGAGACCATGTCAACGCACAGTTGTTGCTGCCTTAGACTCATCTAAGGCCTCTCACACGTTCAATCACTCTGTGCTGATAAATGACATCACAAACTCCACTCTTTCCAACAATGTCAAACGCTGGATTGTGAACTACTTAAGTCGTAGATAAGCGTTTGTTCGTGTGTGAGTTAACTTGCACGTGGTGGATTTGTGAATTTGAAAGATAAACTGTGACATTTATTTTACTAAAACATTGTTTTTATTGTAATAGGATACACTTTATTTACCTGAGATTAAAGTTGAAGTTAATATTGAGAAAAAATAAAAACAAAACCATATTAATCTTCATACTGAAATGGCAACAACTATTGTGAAATGTAAATATATTAGAGAAACTTATATGGTGCACAAAAATTCGCTTGTAGAAATGCAGTAAACACTCATGCCAATAATGACTTTTTCTTAAATATTTTTCTAGTTCCTCTTCTTAAAAATAGTCAACATTTTGAAAACTCTTAAATTCTTTTAATAAATTAAATCCAAGGTACATTTATTTTACTAGGTAATAGCGGCTCTGCAACAAATACAACATTCGTGAAAACAACATGGCATTTTATTGTTGCTTTGTGAGTGGAAATGTCAAAAATATAAAAAGAAAATAAAAGAAAATTGGTCTAAAAACAAACGCTCTCTTTGTTCTGCATATGCTTGTTGTTAGTGCTTTTTGAAATTCGTAAACAAAAGTAGGAAAATATAAACAACTTTTGACATGTCCAACTACAAACCAGCTGGGCGGACGACACTACCTAGTTAAATATATGTACCTTGAATTAAATCATTAACTCCCTCCCTCTCTCTCTCCCTCTTTCTCTCTCAGTTAACCAAACTTAATCGACTTTTCGGTCGACTTACTACTGCTGCTAGTGCCGGTGCGATTGCCATTTTTAAGAATACCAACTCCAGTTGTACCGGTCGTATTACTTACTGATCGATTATTGGTTTTTGCCAATAATTCCGACGAGCTGTTTTCATATAAAGAAGATTTTTGTAATTTCTTTGACATTTCATCGACGGCATTAACATTGTTGCCATAATCTATGCTGTAACGTTGCTGCAATTGTTGTTGTTGTTGCTGTTGATGCAATGGACAATTGCGTTGATGTTCGACATAAGAGTTTCCATTCGATTTGCGAAGATTTGCTCGCGTTAGTGTATTTTGTAATTCACTTTGTAACGCTTCGTTTGTTGACGTCGTGTCACTTGCATCTTTGCTTTTTCTTTGTGTCGAAATAAAATCAAATTTTTCCGGTTCTCTTCTTATATTTTTCTGACGATATTCGCCAATTGTAACGCTGCCCAATCGTAAAGTTTGTCTATTTGTATTGTTACCGTTAAAAGTGGCGGCTGGTGTTTTATTTGGTCTACTGTAAATATCATTGTCGTTGTAATCATTCGCTATTGAATTTTGAGAAATATTTGTTAAACCCTGTTCATTTATTGCAATTGAATTATTATTTTCATTGTTTGCTGTATATGTTGCCGGTGTGTTCTTGTTGTTGTTGTTTTTATATGCATTACTACTGCTGTTGGCCATTTGAGGAGGCTGTAAAAAATTTTTTCTTTAATTTAAAATCATTTAGCTTTAAAAGTTTTGAACTTTACCGGAGGTTTTGGTATATGATTCGTTGTATCCTGTTTAGACTCTCTATTGTCTGTTTCATCGTTTTGTTGTTTGATTGTCTTTGTTATAGTATTTTTGGAGCCTTTGGATCGATATGTGCCTGAATCTTCCATTATTGTAGTATTTAAAAGTGCCTCCTTTCGATCCTGTAATTAAAAAAGGAAATTATTCAGATTAAACCATCATAAACATGGAAAATCATCAAATATTAATTGTTTATAAATGAAAAAAGTAATACAGCAGTAAATTCACCTGCTCTGAAAAAAATTCATATAAAATTGATATAAAGATAAGCGATAAAAATCGCCAAAATGTCTTTTTTATTTCATCACAAAATAGTGACGAACTCCAACAATTTTAATTAATACAAAAAAGTTTTATATTTCGAATTTGATGAGATTTGGAATTATTATTCACAGAGATTACCTTTAAAAAGATTTGTTTGTTTTATTACACCCTTCACTTCAGTTGGCAAATCTGTCTGTTATCCCTCTGTAATTACTACAGTAAGAAGTCTGTACTCTGAGTTATTAAAGGAATGTAATTTTATTTAACGATGTCCATCTGTCGACGGGACAGAAGTTATTATATAAGTAATTAATATAATCAAATGATAAGTTTTTAGTTAGGCTTAAGTTCATTTATTTTTATTGTATATTTATTTAGAAACAAAAATTATTATCAGTCATTATTTATACCCTTCACCACAGGCTTGTAATTTCTACAATATCTATTTTCGACCCCATAAAGTATATATATTCTGAGTTCTTTTGCGATGTCCGCCATTACGTCCGTGCTAGTGTTGAAAACAAGTTTGTCGAGGCACTATTTCAGCTAGAGAAAATTTAAATACTCCAATCGACCAGACATAGTGTCAAATAGGTGCTACGAGTATTTAAAATTAGCAAGATCGGTCCATGTCCCTCGAAACAAAGGGCTAAACACCACGCATGCCTTTGATTTTTCCATATCATTTGGAACAATAAAGTAACTCCAATGGAAAAAAACAAATATGGATCGATTGAGAATTAAGAAATAAGGAAAAAACGTCAAGTGAATCAATTGGCGCTTGCCCATATTTACGGAGCAATGGACCTATTAAATTTTCATAAAACAGTTCGACTGTCAATTTGGTCAATATGGGTATCATTTGAAACCTTTTGAAGTTATCTTTCAGGAAATTCTAAAATTTTTAAAAAAAAGCTTAACCCATTAGGAGCCGATGACATTTTCGTGTAAAATTGATTATCGCACTTAATTTTTTATTCTTATTTTTTAATTCTCTGTCACCAAAATATTTGTTTTTTTTTTTTTTTTTTTGATTGGTGGAGGGTATAATAAGAAAAACAAAAAAAAACAATCTACAAAAAATGCAATTTCAAAAAAAAAAACTTCACCCCAAAATAAATTTATTGCAAAAAAAATAAGTTTTGTCATGATAAAATAACTTTTTTTAATTATTAACAAAAATTCTAGCTTAAAATAAAAGGGTGAGCAAAAACAGATTTTCACCAAAAAAAAAAAAAAAAAAAAACGAAACGAAACGAATAAAACTGCTAATAAAACCCAAAATCACAAAAATTATAAAAGCTTTTATATTCCAATTTTTACAAGTTTAAAGATTAGGCAACAATTTTTCAATTTCAATTAAAAGTAAAATTTTGTGTAAAGAAAATAGACTTAAAGAAACTCGCCAAGAATCCCAAAAAAAAAAAAAAAAAAAAAAAATTAGAAAAGTCTTAGACTTTTAAGTTTTTTAATGTAACTTATTTTCAAACTTCTAATGGTAAGATGGATGAGTAATTTAAAAGTTACTTTTTTAAATGACATAATTTTAATCTTTAAAATAGTTTTGTTTCAACAGTTTTACACTCTCTCGAAAAATTTTTCATACATGACACATTATTTTTCCTCGTTCAAGGTCTAAAGCTCCCTTCAGTGAAAAAATTAGAAGAATTTTCATATTTCTATTTTATTCAAGCGAGTAAACGGTAGAGCGCCTTAGACTTTGTTACAATTGCACAACTAAAAAAATTTGACAACATACGTTATGTTTTATTTACAGCAGTGAAAAAGACAAAATTAAATCTTTTTATTTAACATTAAGCAACAAACAAATGTTTATCTTAACAATGTTCGTCGGCGAACGCATCCGGCAAGATAACAAAAAATTAAATCTTTTTTATTGAATTCTGGGGTGTTTGAGAAATTATTTTTATATTCTTTAGAGAAACTTTTTTAAAAACTAAACAAAAGTTTGTTCAAGAGCGAACTAAAAGAGAAAAAAATCTTTAAATAAACAACTCATTTAGAGCGATTACGAGAGCTGCTCCATATATTTCTGGCCTAATAGTGAAAATGCGAATATTTATAATCAAAAATGGTTTTATTGTTTTTCAAAGTATTCTCCAGCATGATTTATACAGTTTTGCACGCGCTCAAACCAGTTGTCGAAGCACTTTTTCCACTCCGATTGAGACACCTCTAAAACATGGTTTTTGAACACTTCAACAGCTTCTTCTGGCGACGAAAATCGTTGACCACGCATTTTTTTCTTGATATGCGGAAACAAGAAGAAGTCATTAGGTGCCAAGTCAGGGCTGTACGGTGGATGACCCATTAATTCGACGTTTTTGCCGGTTTGAGCCGATGTGTGAGAGCTCGCATTGTCATGGTGAGCAATGATTCGTCTTCTCTTGTTGGTTTTTCGAATTTCTCCGATGACTTCAGGCAAACAAAGTGTAGTGTACCACTCAGAAGTGACCGTCCTACGTTGCTCAAGCGGAACAGTCGCCACATGACCAGTTTTGCCGAAGAAACAGGCGACCATTTGCTCCGAAGTGCTTCTTCCACGAACAACTTTCGTTGGATTTTGCTCGTCTTTGAAGACCCACACGGTCGATTGTCGTTTCGTTTCGGGCTCATACGCATAAATCCATGATTCGTCACCTGTGACGATTTTATAAACGTCTTTTGAAGCACCGCAATCGTATTTTTGCAATATTTTTTGCACCAATCGACACGAGCCTTTTTTTGAGCGACTTTCAAATTGTGCGGGATCCAACGAGAACAAACCTTTTTTAAGGCCAGGTTTTCATGCAGTATCGAATGTATGCTGGTGGAAGATATGTCCAAGGATGTCTCTATCTCTCGGCATGTCGCATGCCTATCTTGCATTATGAGTTCACGCACGGCATCAATGTTCTCTGGCACAACAGCCGTTTTTGGACGACCTTCACGGAATTCGTCTTTGAGCGAGCTTCGGCCACGATTAAATTCATGATACCAATTTTTCACAGTGCTATAGGATGGTGCCTTATCGCCATACAAAGATTTAAGTTCATCAATGCACTCTTGTCGTGATAATCCACGTCGAAAGTTGTGAAAAATGATGGCACGAAAATGTTTACGAGTTAATTCCATTTTTTTCTATATTAATTTTTTCAAGTCACTATAAACAACACAAATAATGGTCGAACGTCAAAACGTTTTGAGTACGATTATGCTTAAAAATGATAAACTTTCCAATGGAAACGTCAGATTGCACTTGGCAGCACTCAGTGTTGCCAGGCCAGAAATATATATAGCAGCCCTCGTAGTGCCTTGAAATAAAATAATGTAAATAATCATACGCTCACACACGCAAATATCGCTTAACCCCCGCTAAATAAAAACCATTTACAAATAATAAACATGATTTTATTCTAAATGAACACACAAACATTAGGGTGGCTTTAAAAAGTTATCTTTTAGCCGTCGTGAAACTAACTTCTTTTGTCTTTTCTTAATTTAAAAATGGAAGACTAAAATAGGTAGGCAAAATCATTAATCACTTTTATATAAAGTTTGATATTTTGGGCAAGTGCATCACCTGGCATATGATTTCACCATGGTTGACACTCTTGCCATGATAATACCACGTTTTTATAACCTTCACCACAGGTGAAAAAAGGGTATATTACAGTTTGTCAACTAATTTTTAATTTCTAAAATATTCATTTCCTAGTGGATGCATATAGCAAATGGCCTGAGATCCACATTGTAGCAAATATGACAACGGAAACCACCATACAAAAATGTCGAGATATATTTGCACAGTTTGGTAATCCGAAAATATTCGTCAGCGATCATGGAACCCAGTTCAACTCCAGTGATTTCCAAAACTTTTTAAAAACTAATGGTATTATAAATAAACAGGGAGCTCCATATCATCCTGAACTAACGGACAAGCCGAAAGGTACGTAGTTTGCACGTCAAAGATAAATTAACCTCAAAATGTAATTCAAGTACGATGCCCAGAGAGTTACCAAAAATTTTGTTGTCATATATAGTAGACGTTCTATTCATCCCCCAACTGGAAAATCTACTTCAATGTTGATGTTCGGCCGCCAAATCTAGTCCCGCCTTGATCTCATGTTACCACATAACGAAATCAGTAACCAACAACGCCAGACCAGTAACAAAAAACTCGCAGCAGGAGATAAAGTAGCAGCGCGCGACTATCTTTCTAAAAACAAGTGGCAATTTGGTGTGGTTGAGAAGAGTAAAGGTGAGCTTCATTACAGTACTCGTATTAAACTTGATGATGGTCGTGTGTGGAAAGAACATGTAGATCAGATTGGAAAAGTAAGTGTTGATTCCGAAGCAATATTAATCCAACAAAAAGATCCTGTGCCAACACAAAGTGGAGATAAAACCAGAAATTCCGCAAGTAGTTTTACAACAACCTGCAGAATCGCCTGGCGAAGCGGAGCAGCTGCGCTAAGGCGCTCCCAAAGAAATCGTAAGAAACCCATAAGATTAGTAGAATTATAAAATTGATTTGTCATGTAGGTAAACAGAAATATTAAGTGGGGAAAAGTTGGCGTTGGCCCATTTTTTCTGAGTTATGGGCTCGGAACTTTTTATAGAAAAGAACGATTTTGTAAGACAATAATACGGGTGTCATTTAAAAGCTTTTATAGGGATCTTTCAGGAAATCCAAAATTGTTTTTAAATTCTTAATCCATTAAGAGCCAGTGACATTTTTATGCAAGATTTTTTTATTGTACTTAGCGTTGCTTGGGTATAATATTAGGGCCACGTCGAATAAACGAAAAAAATATTTTTTAATCGAAAATTTAAAAAATCGAATTAATTGTTTGATGATGTTTGCCTCACAAATAAAGGAAAAAGTTATAAAAAAATTGCCGAAATAATAGATGCTTTAAAAAAATGGTGGAAAACGCCGTCATATATGAAAACAAGGCAGAATATAGAGAAACACCGTCGAAAATTACACCTCTAGTGGAGCAGAAATTTTTGCATCTTGTAAAATAAGATCCTTTTCATCCTTTTCTTCTTTCATCCTTAAATAGGAGCATAATCTAAATGTTTCTACCTTAACAATAAGAAAGCTTTTTATTAGAAATAATTTGAAGGCTAGAAGTAGTAGAAAGGTCCCATATCTGATTAAAAAGCAGCCAGAGAAAATATTAGAATTTACCCAAAATCATGTAGATTGGCTTGTAAGCAAATGGAGAAATATTCTATGGTCGGACGAAACGAAAGTTGATTTTTTTAATTCAGACAGAAGCAACCTTCCCGTGCGAAGAACTTCCAAAATCGAAATCCGTCCACAATACACCATTAAAGGTGGACGCGGAAACATTGGACCTTTATTTCGGATTGAGGGTAGAATAGATGCCGCTTGTTATACAAATGTTCTTAATGGCTCTATGATGCCTAATGCCGAATTGGAAATGCCGCTTCGATGGGTGTTTCAACAAGACAATGACCCGAAACACACATCGAAGCGGCCAAAAGACTGGTTATGGCAAATAGTAAAAATGTGTCTTCGAGGAACGAATTCATCCAATAAATACGAACTTTGGACTTTAATTCAGAAGGCGTGGAAAAATATTTCTGTAGAAACCTGCCAAAAACTTGTGGACTCAATGCCAAAATGATGCTCAGACGTTATAAAAAATAAGCGTTATTCCGCGAAATACTGAGGTAAAGAAATAATAATTAATGAGAAAAAATCAAGTCAGTAACCAAAAAAATATTATTTTAAGCAACTAAATTTGCTGGCTCTATTTTTAGGCACAGGCAGGACCTGGTGACTTGTTAGAATTTAATGGATAAATTTTTATTTAAGTTTTGAATTTTCACATTTTCATTATTTTTGTATCATTTAGTTTATGATTTAACCGAAATATAAAATAAAAAACGGAATAATTATAAAGCTTTTTGCACATTATTTTTAGTTTGAAAAGTGCTAGATCAAGGTGGCTCCATTTTATCGAACACCACTGTATTTAGATTGTATGTAGTACTTAATTTAAATTGCACTGCCCTAATAAATTATTTGACCATGATTGACACTCCGATTTAAAAACGTATGTAAGTTCAACACAACGCTTGACACACTTAGGTCACAGCACAATATGTGGCTGGGAAACCTTCAATGAAATATCTTATGTTTCAATAACAACATAATTATCTTTAGGGAAAATTTATTATTCATTAATCGCTTATTTATTTGTGCATCGCGAAGGCACTCTCTGCAAAACTGAGCAAAGTTTGAATTCAAATGTCATGAAAACTAGACCTTGATTTTTACCTCCAATAACACTTTTTTAGCTGTGGCATAATGCTTTGGTTTTAAACAAGACATAAGCTGGATGCTGGTCTAAATATAACAAATATAATTTCAATTAGTTTACACGTTGCATTTTTTGTTGCAGCAATTTAGATTTTTTTTAAGGAGAGAAAAGGAGAGGAGATGACTCAGAAAAATCAGAATTATAATGCGAGAAAAATTGAAAAGTGTTAACTATAAAAAATAAAAACTTTATACCAGAACCTCCCTAACTCAAATGATTGAAACACATGCACACATTCACACACTCGCGCACATACAACACATGTATACGCTGTGCAAAACACGTCTCTCTAACAATATGCGTGTTGTTTATTTATGATTAAATCACAAATATTTTGTGTTGGTTGCAATTAATGTTGCTAATATTAAGTTGTAATTCTGTTGTTGTTATTGTTATTGTTGTTGTTGTTTGTTGTCTTTCGCTACATACCTCATAAGTACTCAAAGTTACCAAACACTTTCCATCACGAGCCGGTTTCATTGTTGCGTGTAACGCTGATGATGTTGCTTCATTGTCAAAATAGTTTTGCATTTTTTTTTTCAATTTTTTTTTAATTTTGTTTTCCTTCTCTTCTTCTTTTTCTCGGCTTTAACTTTAAGTAATTGTAGTTGTTATTTTTAACATTAATTTATTTTTATTTTTTTTTTTTTTTTTTTTTTTGTTATAATTTTTCTTTGGAAAAGAAATTTTCTTATGTAAAATAAAAAGCTGGTTGGAGATGTTAATGATAAAGATTATTTATTATCAACTGATGTTTATAATTTTTTATTTAAATTTTTTTATTTTTGTACTGATATTTTTTCAGGTTGATATTCCTCCGAACCATTCAACGTTTTAAAATAAAATAAAAATATATTTTTCTTGACGCACTCTATTGTTGGGCTGGTTGGCTGGCTGTCTGATTGAGTTGGTTGGCTATTGCCACTTTATCAAATAAAATTTGTAAGAGTGTGTTTTTGGTTGTATCAGTAAAAATTAAAAAAAAAATAAATAAATAAAAAAACAAACATACTAAATTAGTTAGTTGCTTGATTGTATTGTGTTATTTTCCATTTGATGTTTTTTTTTTGTTTTTTTATTGGGTACTTCTATTGATAATTTGGCACAATTTAAACAAAATATGACAAGACAGGACAGACAATAAAAATGAAATAATGAGAAAAAAAAAGAAAACACAAATTAAAACAACTCTTTTAAAGATAAGATAATAAAATAAAGAGTTTCTAATGTAGATAGATACATATTAGAATGACACAAAGCAGGCCATAAGAACGTAAAGTAATTTTTGTTTTTTTTATATTTAAATTAATGATTCGCTTTACGAATTTATTGACTCGTCTCTATAACAACATCCATCAACAATCGTCAAGACCTTTTACATAACAAATGATAACAGTTTCGTCTCCAACGTTATTAAACCATTCAATGGTCTCTCACAGACTCTCTTCTTTTTAAAGCTCTTTTTTTTGTAGTGAAATGAACGAAAATTTAACAATCGATTGGCAGCAATAGAAAAATCAACAAAAGTAATAATAATAGCAGCAGCCGTTATTCAAAGTAGAGATGCGCACACCACTCACGTGATTAGGGTTGAGTCAAGCATGATGACAAGTGAATTTTTTTATCGTGGGAGTTACAGCACTTGAGTAGAATTTTAGTGTAAAAGGCAAATTGTTACCAGTTGCCTGCATAATCTTTTAAGGGCGGTTTACATGGTCACAGAAGTCTTACGACACGTCAAATTTTTGTGCAGAAAAGTACAAGTGGAATCGTCTAAACCAAATATGTAATGAATCTGCACAAAATGAGAGAAATTGCAGATGAAAATTTGACAGTCGTATGGCTCTCTATGTTTTTTGACAATTTTCAAAAGACAATTACGTATCATTAGATCAGGGATGTAATTTTCTGCAAACCGCCCAAAAACCTGTGTATACCAATTGTGTAAGCGCGAAAAAATCTGTAATTTCTTAAATACGGATGGTATTTCATTTTATTTTCTCTTGGATTTTACGTACGTAAAGTCGTACCGTCTAAACCCCCCTTTACGTGTATTTTATTTTTGTAGAATCTTGTTGAGCTGTCAAAAACGTCTGGCAATACAAACCCAAATATTGCCATACAAAAAAAAAAATAAAAACAAACAAAAAACCGTTAAAAGCTAAAACATATGTTGATCGCAGTCACCCGATTAATTCGCCTTTGACAAAATAAATTTTAAATTAAAATAAACTCCTGTGGTTATCAACTCACCGATATTGATTATTGAGAGTGAATGCACGTCTCGATAGCCATTTCGCTACCGCTTACTTAGGTTTTCAGGAAGTCTCTTAAAGTAAAAAAACAAAAATCAAAATTTAAGCAAAGAACAACAATAATCAACAATGATTTTATTTTGCTTTCACCCCTAACAATCAATATCGGTGATTTGATAATTTAATCGGGATAAAAAATATACGATATTTTTTTTTTAATTAAAAAAAATTTCGATTAAATGCTTTTTTCTCCATCAATTGGGTAAAAAAAATTTAGTGTGAAAAATTAGTGTTTTTTTGTAAAATGCACGTTAATTTTTAGATTTCAATGATTTTAAAATTTTTAAAGTTGACAACTCTGGTTTTTAAAGATTCCCCTCTATTCTCTTTTTTATTGAGAGAGTTTGAATTTAGAGCGTAAAGTAACAGCTCGATTTTCGATTCCCGAGATCAGAAATAAAAACACGTGGCTTTAAAATAGCAAACGAACGATTGTGTGAACATGAATGAGCAAGACCTTTATTTTGTGAGCATTCGAGGAAGGTATTGCAATTTATATCACGCTGCCAACACTATAGCAAACAGTAACAATAAAAACAGATCTTTAAAGTTTTAATTTTAATTTACTGCATTAATTTTTTATTTTTGTTTTTTATTCAATAAAACAAAATTTAAGGTGTAAAAAAACCAATCCGCAGCCTTTTTGGCCCTTGGTAATTCATAAATAAGGAAAAGTTATACCGAGTTCACACATATCAATTTTTCTTGCAGCGATTCTATATTTTGTGGGTGAGAACGAGAAATAAAATAATTCTAAACTCTGTTGCCATACCTTTCGGTGAAGACCGTCGTCACTGGCTGTTTATTTGATATGATTGGCGAGCGCTTTCGATGTAAAGACATCATTTTCAAGCCGCGTCTTGATTACTAAGTACTAATCAAAACGCGGCTTGAAAACGATGTCTTTACATCGAAAGCGCTCGCCAATCGTATCAAATAAACAGCCAGTGACGACGGTCTTCATCGAAAGGTATGACAACAGTATTTTATTTACTGGCGGAATAAATCCAATTAACTTAATACCAATTCTAAACTCCTTTCTCTACCACAAAATCTAGAATTGCTGCAAAAAAAAAAGACCCGGTATTAGTTATATGTCAACATTGGCAAACGTTTTGACACTGTAATGATTTGATAATTAATAAAAAAAAAGTAAATTGCTTATATAGTAAATATTTAAACGCCATATCGGCTGTATAATTTTAATAATTTATAATAAATGAATCAAATAAAATTTATTTTAGCTTTATTTTCTAAAAATTTTCTAAAGATAGAAAAATTTCGACACCAGCAAAATGTACCGCAGTATTTTTTAGATCGTTCCAACCGTCATTAGCATTCTTCACATCTCTTTACAATTTTTAAGCAGATATAATTTTAGCTTCGCATATGAAGATGACATAATCGCTTTAGATTAACAAAGCAACAATTGGTAAAACCTTCCACGTCGGGAATAAATGGAGACTGCAGCTTGATGTCCTTCTTGTGCTTCCTGGATTGAATTCTAAGAAAAAGTATTTTAAAAGTTTAATGCTAAAATAATAAAATGGTGTGGGCTCACCTTAATGCAGGGGCGTAATTGCAAATAAAGTTTATTCGTTTGTGAATTTCATTCAGAAATTTAACTAATAACAACTCGTTGTGGCGGCTGGTACCACGCTGCTTAAAATAAATCGACCGAATTCTTAATATTTGTCGACTCCAGTTTTATTACAGACCGTGTACCTGCGAATGCCAACTTCTCTTCTTTATTACAAGGAATTTTTTAAATCAAAGAGAATCGTATGAAAACGTCAGGGAGACAAGAAAGATAAACTTTACGAAAAGAAGTAAATGCCGGTTTTTACAGACCATGAGAGAAAACCGAAAGAATCATGAATATTCTCACCGAATTTCTTTCTCATGGAAAAAAATTTTCTCGAAAAAAAATTCCTCCAATTATAAACTCCGTGGGAACAACAAAATAAAAAAGTGGCATCACCGAAATTTGAAGGGAGCTATTTTGCTTTTTTAATTCAAAATACCTATTTTTTTACCTCGAATTTTTTTCGCTTTCCGCAGGCAATAAAAAGGGGAACAAATTTACAATAGCAATAAAGGGAAAAGTAAGAAATCTCGCGCGGAATTTCTGTTTATAATTGGGCTGATTGATAGAAACACCTTGCAAGATTAAGATGGGTCAAGCTCTGTAAAGGCTCTTTTAAAGCAGTAAACTCTTTGACAGAAAGTCAAAAAAGTGGCTTGAATTTTACCTTAAGCTGGAGAAAGGTTATGAAACCTTTAAGTTACATCTGGGCAAAGATAAGAATTAAAAAAGAGGATATTTGCAGACTGGGCCAGAAAGAGGCTGTGACGGTAGGGCACATTGTTCCTATACCTCCTCTGGCATTAGGCTTAGGACTACGGATAAACACATAATAAATAGTGATGCTATGATGATCCTTGGACTCTGTATTGAGGAATCTGGTACCAGAAATCATTAGAGAACGAGATCTGCACTGTCTTTTATAAATAAAGTAAAATTTTTTAAGCCCGATAGAACTTTAAATTTAAAAAAATTTAATTTCAGCCAAAATACTTTTGAAAATAATTTCGGGCATAAGGCCGCCGCACCTGTTTTTGACGAAGCACACTTTCTGCATGTAAATGGAGTGTGAAAGGTCTGTTGAAGATTGATTTTACTCCATATGCGGTAAATCTTTTTATTAAAAACCTGTAAAGCATAAAATAAGCCTCATCGCTTAGCACATTTTTTCGTTCATAAATTGCACGAATTGAAGACTAATTTTCTGGTTTTCTGCTTGATTTGTTACCGCTGTTTACACGTCAATCAATTATGATGGTTTGCAAGAGTATAACCCTACGTCTCCATGAGCCATCAACTCGGTGTGAAAATCATGTTGCACATGAATTCGGCTAATGTAGAGGCCCAATGTTCATGTTTCGTTCATGTGCAACCATCGTTGGGCGAAAATTTGTCTGAACAATAATGTTCGCCCTCAAATATGACTTTTAGTGTGATTTCTCTATTTCCAATTAACGCCATCTATTGATCAACATTGCGAGCACCCTCTTTCTTATTCAAAACATTGAAACAACCCTGACGACAAACAGAAAATTATGCTCAAACAGAACATGAACATCGACACGTTTTCGCCACAAACAAGAGCATGAACAAATTAATACTGTTGTGCTGCCGGCTTCATGTAAATGTTTTGTTCAATTAATTGGCTAGTGGAGACGTGGGGTAATGATTACAAATTCCATAAAATGAGTGCAGTATTACAGCTCCGTTGACAGTTAACTCTTTTATCAGTTCTATTGAACTTAAAAAATATCCAAATGAATTTTACTCGCATTCATAGTTATAAAATTAGTTGACTAAATAGTTGACAAACCTTATGACGGTTGTAGCGATCCCGAAAATGCTGCATTACATTCTGCTAGCATCTAATTTTTCCTGTTAATTTTTTTTTTTTTTTTGAAAACCTTCTCAAACACTTTAAAATAATTTTTCTTTTTTTCCAACAATTTTAGAAGTTTAAATAAAAATGAACTTAAGCCTTAATAATAATTTAAATCATTTGTTTGAAAAATATTTTCATTTAAAACATTAATGAAAAATCTCCAATGACTTCTTTGCATTGAAGGAAAAACTATCCCAACATAAATCAGGGGACGCGTAAAAAATGCAAGTGATAGATTCTAAAATTAATTTTGCTACATTTTCTTACAACAATTTTTTATTATTATTTTATTATTTTAAAACTCTGCTAAAATTAAAAAATAACATCTGAAATGTACAAAAAAAAGTAAATAAATTGTACAATATTTTGTTATTTACAACAAAATATTTTTTTTTATTTTTTTTAAAATCCATGTTTTTTGTTCAGGTGCTGGCTGGTTGTAATTTTATTTTTTCTTCTTTAAGTACGAGCAGTCAGTCAGTCAGTCAGTCAGTCAGTCAGTCATTTACTAAACATCGCATAAACTCAAGTTGATTGTGTGAAACAACAGCTAAAAGATAAAATACAAGTCGTATGTAAACATTTGTTTGTTTTAAGGTCGTTGATAAAACCAATAAATAAAATTTATAAATTAATACACTCGCTAAAATGAATGAACGAACATGTTCATTAAACTCATGTACGTATTCATAAGTACAGGTGTGATGTAAAAATATTGTTGTAACCAGACGACTTGACTTGGAAATATGAAACTGTTTGATTTAAATTCAAATTGACATTTGTGTGTATGGAAGTCATCAAACATTTTGCGGTAAATTGACTGATCGAATGACTCACTCAGTATTGTAAGACAAAAGCTTAAGGGAAAATAACATAGTTTCGAGAAAACCTTGACTTAAGCAAAGATTGAATGTCAAATGCAATGCTAAATTATGAAAAATTATCTTTTTGAGAAAATTTTGACAGATGCATTCGTATGACAATTGAAAGATGTTAAACAAACAGTTGCAAGCAGCACAGCAAATGCAACACTGGGCCAAAAAATATTTTTTTTATCACCTTATAAGTAATGACAAGACCCCGTCTACACTTTGCAACTTTTGTTGTGCAACTCTTGAATTTTTGGGTGAGAAAGGAAAGACGATTAAAAGCAGTTACACTGTTTCAAGCACCTACGATTCTCTTTAATTTTATCATTCGTAGTTTAAGCAAGAATATAATTTTAACTTGTAGACACGAATGCAATTTAAAAAGAAAATTTCAGAAAATTGCAGAAACAAGAATTGCATGTGTGGACGAAGATTAAACAATTGATTGTTTATTTCTTAATTTAGAAAATACAAATTAATAAATTTTCTCTTTAGTTTTTCTATGCAGCGTTGAATATTTAAAATTTTTAATTTTAAAAAGTGTAAAAAAGGAACAAGACAACAGCTGGCAAAATATCCTCTTTTAAAGTTTTTAAAGAAAAGGCATCTATGGAGAACAGTGGACTGCTATGTGAACTTCATAAAACCACTACATTTTAAAAGAGAAATAATGGAACATTACCCACGAAGGAAGGCAAGAGACATAACATCTATTGCAAGGGAACAAAATGGCCTATTAATTGAAGTTCACTCTGCGCGCTGTAAAATAAATAAGAGAAAATTTTCTACAACATCACTCATTAGAGGAGTAAACAACAGAAAACGTCTCCGACTTTGCCAAACAGGTCTTAAGAGCAACAAACAGAAATTTCATTTATTTGACTTAATTGGATTAAATTTCTTCTGCAGGCTTTTTAAAGAAAGATAAGTTCCTAGATATTCGTGAGTATAGTTAGACATGGCGAAGGCAACATTTATTACCAGTGCAGTGCGGTATTTAAAAACAGAAACACAAAAAAATCGTAGCTCTCTCTAGAGTCTTTAAAACATAAGAAAATCCTATATTGTCCCACTGTACTCAAAGCTCCCCCGGGGGTACTACAAGAAGTCTGACTGATTTTAACCTAGGCACAGACATAGTACACTTGGGGTATGGGGGAAACCAGTCCCCCTTTGTGCAGGCACTGAATCTGGATAGACAAGACGCGGGTCATTGTCGAAGGGCTTACCAGTGTCCTAAAAATACCGGCACCACGGGAACTGGTGGCCCATACAGAGAGCCGGTGATTGGTGAGGTCCCTTCGGGGTACACGTGGTAGCTGTCGGTTAAAATTTAGTGTCCGCAGGGAAGGTGCGGTGCTAAACGAATATGCTGTTGCATATTCAACACAGGGGAGAAGGACATGGTCCTGCAAGCTATGTTCTTGAAATTGCAACTCTGTTGGCTACGCCTAGAAGGGGGCGCTAGTCGACGCTTTGTAATTCACTCAGTGGTAAGACCACTGGGGTTTCGCTGCCAGGTACCGACGTTAATCTTGATTACGTAATGTACTTAAAGCTATCACGCTACTGACTGATATCTTTTTTCACGCCGTTTGGCACGATGAAAACCATGAGTTGTTAATTTTTACAATTTATTTCTTTGAGTAATTCTAATTGTAATATTGACGATGAAACTAATTAAATGCCGGAACAACTTTGTAACTTGAGTAATAAAATTAATGCTTTAGAGCAGGAATGGTCAACCTTTTTGTAATGCGGGCAAAAATTGAAAACAACCAAACTTAAGCAGACCATTAACATTGGTTTTGTAAGTAAATGAAAATTACGTTTTCAGAAAAAATTATGTCTTTATAAACGTACTGCTTGTTTTCTTTGGCTTGTCGTTTCAATACGTGAACAACGATCACACTTTTTTTTTGTTTTCTTCTGTTTTTTTTTTTTTTTCTTTCATAGATTCATCAAATGTTTTTCAAATGTTTCGTTATGATTTTTAGCGACAGTTTTATATCTTCTTTCGAATACAAGACAAAAAAATATAATGTTTTCCTAAGTTTTGTTTGGTTGCCTGTCACTGCTTAAGGGCCGGCCACCATATAAATTTTAAATATATCCGTTGGCCTCGGGTTGCCCACTCCTGCTGTAGAGTAAGAAAATATATATTTTATTTCGAAATATTAGTATAAAATTCTTATTTACAGTTCGTTCGTATGTGAAAGTGTGCTTCTACTTTTTCGAAGAAAATACGAAAATGATCTCAAATACACTGGCAGCTAACAACGGTGTACATGTATTGGGTTGTTAGTCACAAAATCTCTCGGTTTCATTGGGTGAAAACTTCGAAGATGACCGTGCCGATAAAGAAGTTCAAGGGTTTAAACACAGTAAGTTCGACTCTTCAGATGCATGGACACCTATTCGTAGGTCAACAACAACATAATTTATGCACAGAGTTTGTCTAAAAGCCCTCACTATAGCCGCTTCGTATTTCATAAGTGCCGATTCTAACCACGGTTTCGGAGAAGCCTATCTAATAATAATCTATGATTTTACCAGATTGCAATGCAACTCCACATTTCAATCACATCATTTGGCTTATAACAATATCAAGAAAACAGTAACGCAAATCGTGTGTAAATAAATACGACTGACTGCGAAAATAAGTATCACAATTACCAGCATATTAGAGGTGGATGTCATGAGTAACTTCAGTTAAAAACAAATAATGCTGACAATTACATTGGACTTTATGATGCAAAGCAAAGTTAACAGTTTTAAGTCGTAACTAAAATAAGTTTTAAAAGTAGAATTGCTTTCAGCCGGATTACAGCCGAAATAAAGTTTTTTTTACGACGCACCGCCACCTAAAAACTGGACGACGCATGAACCCTAATCCAAACATTTTAATCGAAATTTAAAGTATTTAAGGTCGACGGATATGACTTTCTTTCAAATATTCTGACAAACTTGTGTGTGCGTGACATTTCTTCGTACACAATACAAACAGCTTTCTAAATTTTAATTACCAAACTAAGTAAAAAATAAACTAAAAAGGTATTTAAACACATTTTAATATAAATAATATTTACCATCACAAAACAAACTCTAAGACCAAATTTTGTTTATGACATATTGTCACTTATACGACCATCTAGCGTAACAGATGTTATCAAGTGAAATGAGTTAAGGTCACTTGTAGATTTCCTCGGTCATGCTATATCAAGCGCTCACATACGAGTATATGCTTGAGTTCATTTATTTTTTATGAAAAGCTTTCTCGCTGGCAAAGTGTAGTAAAAATAATAAACGAAATAAATTAAATGTCTTTTCAAGCTTTCATTCGAATGTATTGACTTAGAACTCAATTGTGCGACAACACTGTCTGAATAAGAAATGAATAGTGCAATCGTAGAGTTGTGAAAACCAAGCAAAAATTCATGATGATCAGAACGAATACAAACACAATTTTTCACTTTCACATTTGCAACAATCATATATTTAAAGGCGTTACCGTTGTTGCGCTTTTAGTACTAAATTGAGATTAAACTTTTTAGCAGACAAATTTTATATTTGGGCTTGTGTTTATAGATATTTGTTTAGCAAACTTGAAAATGCATATTAAAAAAAATTTTAGCAATAATTATCTGATCCAAAGATCAAGATAAATTTTTATTGTTTTGTAAAAAATGAAGGGTTTTTTAAAAATGTTGGTAGTCAGTGGCAACGCTGTTTTCTATTAATATCACATGTGACATCGGTGACTTCTTCTCATTTTTCATTGTGATAGAAACTTTGCTAGACGCAATGATCGATATATCAGTCAACAGTGAAAGTCAAATGGCTGACAAATAATGTGTTGCAAGGAAAAAAGTTTAAGTACCAGACATCTTCACCACCTGCTTTCAGTACTCAAACGCTCTTAAAGAAAGTTGCATCAAATTAACAGCTTTTTCGCTTTTTTTAAAATTGTCTTTTTTGGAGAAGAAAAATTCACACAAGCTCCACAGGATACTGCTACATCGATAAAAATCGATGCTTGGTGGTCTTAGAGGTCTGAAGAATTATAACATTTAACTTTTTTAAAAATGACGGCCTTGAGAATATTGTCTTAAAAGACAATTAATTATTGGAGCCGCAATTGGATGAAATTTTTAGTTTAAAATAAGTTTTTGCAATAAAACGATCACATTACTAAAGGATCTATTTGATTACAGCTACCAATAACATTGGAAAAATTCAAAGAAAGTCATCACATGCTTAAAAACTTGTTAGAAATCGGACTCCTAGAATGGACTTTATATCGTCATTTTATTTTTATTTTTTTTAATTATGACCAGCACTCAGGGGATGAATCCTACTTATGCAATGCATTGTGCCAGAACTAGGAAATTAGGTTGTGGAAAGGGGGATAAAGGAAGTAATGCTTGTGGACATTTGATTTGAAATTTGCACATCGAAAGTTGCAGGAAAGACCTCTGCATGGAGTTTATTCCACATACGAACTGTTCGGCTAAGAAACGAATTTTCTCTGTAATGCGTAGTGCAATTCACTGGCCAATCGACGACAAAGGTATGCGCTCTTGATGCGGAGCGTGTTGCGCATATGAAATTACGGTTTTCAGGAACAAGTTCCCTGATTTCATAAGAGCACTTTTCGTTGTAGTAACGATAAAACAGTGAAACACTCCCCACATTGCGTCGATGCTCCAGTGAGTCAATAGTGCTGGATACCTTACTGTCACCGATGAGCTTCTTCGCTCTCTCTTGTACGCGGTCGAGTAACTCCAAAATAGACGTTGAAGCACCGGCCCATGCATGGAAGTTGTATTCCATTTTCGGTCTAATAAAGGTGACATAGATAGTAAGAAGATCAGATGGAGTGAAGTATTTCTTACACCGTTTCAGAAAACCTAGGCACTTGAATGCTTTTTTTGCAACATGAAAAATATTCTTGTTCCAACGAGCATCGCATTGAATTTTCATGCCAAGAACATCGAGAGCTTCTGATTTCTTAATATATTTATCACACATAATTATAGATGAGGTAGCATATTCAGCCGTACGCCTGTGCGAAAGCACACAGCACTGGGTTTTATGAGCTTTAAACTGAACCCTGTTCGCCAGGCCCCATTCAGAAATTTCCAAAAGGTCGCTATTAAGGTTGCCACATATTTCTGTACAAAGAGAATATAGACGTTTTTACCCGCCTTGAAAAGAAAATCGCAGTTGCTGGGGGTATAAAGTGTTTTATTTTGCAGTTAAAAAACACAACGAGTAAATGAAATACACAAATATATATAATATTCCCATACCACGTATATATTTCTTTTTTCTTTAAATACGTATTTCGATTTCATTATATTTACACAGTTTCCCTCCCCACTGTATATCATTGAAATCTGATATCTGATCCATCCACACTGTGTATCATTGAAATCTTATTCAACAGCAAATAGTGCGTGTTAAAATGAAATGTATCTATTCAAACAACTCATTACCACAAGTAATATTGATTTTATTAGAAAAAGGAGCACGTGTTGTTTAATAAAATTAAAAATAAATACTTTTAAAAAGAAAAAGCCATTTATTTGTAATTTGTATAAATTAAGCTTTAACTTGTATGAGTCGAATGAATAATGAATGTTGTATGAAAAATTTTAAAAATTCCTTCTCCTACAAAAATCATGACTGAAATAATTTAAATATTCGTTTTTTTAAATTAATTTGATTTAATAAAAAACACTAAAATTTAAAACTTACCCTATTTTCAGTAGATCTAACGGCACCACATTCTTTAAAACCGTTCTTGAACATGCGCTTGTGGGCCTGTTTGAATTCATTCATTAAAGCGCTGTGTTGATCACCCACGACATTGAGAGTATTGTTGGTGTTAATGTTGTTATTCGCTGTTGTTGTTGTATGTTTATGATGATGATGATCATTGCCAGTCATTGTGTTGGCTTGCGTCATGTTTGCTATTGTTTGATTTGTATTTGCTCTGGAGTGATGATGATGATGATTATTATTATTATTCTCACGTTTTGTGTCGTATTGTAATGGCTTCACTTCATCATGTGAGGCATGTTCTTTAAACGAAAGAGGTTGACGTCTCTATTGTAAAAAATATAAAAAATACATAAAACTTGAAACAACATTTAGTTATTGAAATTAGATCGGCATTAAGAAAAAAATATTACTTAACATTCTCTACTAGAATTTGATCTAATTTTCTATAATAGTTTTACTCAGGTTTGTGTTTAATGTGATTCCCTTTGCTTTGTAGATACTTAAATAACTTTTTGTGTTTAAATGCGCAGGCGGATCTTGGCTGACTGACGACTTTTTTATTTATTTATTTTTTTTTTTTTATTATTGAGAGGAGACCAATTTAGTCTTTATAAAACAAGAGTCCACTGAGAAGAATACGCTTCTTAACCGGTAACAAACCATTACATTGACCTAAGAATATTAGTAAAATGAAATGTTACATTCAATTAGTGAATGTTACATCAACAATATTAAGCTTTTTTTAAACATTTCGCTTTATTGTTACATTAGCGAAAAGCTAACAAAAAAACAATTAAAATTTATTTGTCCAAATAAAAAGGCGTAAAAGTATAGAGCCCAGAAGATATGTCATGCATACTGTACGGTTTCATTCATAAGCTGTATAACTGGCCTAACTGGGCATTAAATATTAAAAAGGCTTTGAAGCATGGATAGATGTACCGCATGGAGCTGTAAATAATATTTAGTTGTGTTACTTTAAGGGGTTTTCATGGTTTTTACAGGTCTTTTCTCGAAATAGTTGCGAATAGTCTCGTAACATTTTGATTTTAAATTAAGGGTTTTCAAAGTTAAGACTGATTTCTTTCAAACTGGGACAAAGCACCACTTCGTGAGTCTCCTAAAGATATGTAAATCATAAAAAATTCACGGTGAAATCTTAGTGATAAGACATAGCGACGATTAGGATTCTAACGATCCCACAATTCTATACAATCCCGTGATTGTCTGTTCTCACTTGACATTGGTACAAAACCAGTTATTCAAAAATTACTCACTCTTGATGTGGCGTTAACGAGTTTCAAAAACAATCACTGCTTAATTAAGGTTTTTATTAAGGCGCACTTACAGCTTGGCGATCGAAACAGTTATGTTTTAAAGATGCAATTGGTTTTTATTAAAAATATGTGGATTAGATTCTTAGAGCTCTATTGCAACAATCAAGGCTTAGAAGGACTTTTCCTGAAAAGAGCACTAAATTTTTGATATTAAGAAAGCAATCGAAAGCAGTGACAACTCTTGCTGTGAAGGCTCATTAAGCTTTAGTTCTTTTGTAACAGAGCTTTGTCATAGTAAATAGAAAAAAAATTTTGCTTCTATTAAATTATTTTTAGATTGAATTTTAATTAAAATTTTAATTGCTGAATTATAGGATTATTTGAAAAAAAAATCCAATAATTTACTGAGATAATTTAATGTCTAACTAAAAAAGAAGAAAACAATTTTCTTATTAAATAAATAAAAAAATTTAATCTGCAAATAAGTAAAAGCAAAAATTTTTTCTGGGTACAAACTGTAGAGAACTTCTTAAAATTTGTCTTTTTTACAATTTTATTAGCACTAGTTCAATAAAAATCTTGCGACAATTTTCTATTGAACAGTATTTTTGTTAAATGGTTTTAAGGCGAATTAATATTTTTTTATTAAAAATTTTGAATTATTCTATTCTTGCGTTTGAATAGTGTTCTTAAGAGCAGGAGATTAAAGATTGTTCTCTTCAAATAATATTTGCAGTATGTACCAGGAAGAAGCTGAGACTAAACAAATTCCCATCGGAGACAAGGCATATATTAAATGTGGAAGCGATAAGGGAGCTGACTTTATTTTAACCCGCATATGCTCAACTTTTTTTCCTAAAAACATGGATTTTTTTTATTTTGCAATTTGACCGAAAAAATGCAGCTACAATTTTATTGTTTTTATAACGGTACACACACACTCAAAAAAATAATTAGTTACTTTTCACCCACACAGCTGATCAATATCAATTGGGCGATAAGCGCATATGGGTTAAATTCGTTTGAATTCTCTATTAAAGTCTTCTAATTATTGAATCAATTATAATGACATTGAAAGGGTACCTTTCTCGACCTTTATATAAATCTAGACTTTTGCTTGGAAACGCACATGTCCTCAGCACAATATGCTTTAAATTTGGACATTCTCATCACTGTAGTTCTCTCAAAACAGGATAAGAGATAATGACTATGTTAGGTGCTACCCAAATCCCGACTACTCACTCCAGCCATTTGTTTGTTTCTTTTCAGAGTAACCTACATTAAACTTAAGGCACTTAACCTAGGTGGTTTCCCAGATAGAAGATACAAAGACTTACTCTGTTTGGGGTTACCCAGCACCTCCAGCCTTCTATTTAAAAAAAGCACTTGTTTTACTATTGTAGTTGCCGGAGCATATTGAAATAATAATTATTTTCTTTAGAAGTAGTCATGTAGTAGAAGTAGTCATGTAGAAGTAGTCATGAGGTGTAAATTAGTATGAATCAAAAAAAAAAAAAAAAAAAAAAAAAAAAAAAAACCAAGCGGTTGTTAAAATCGTTATCTACGACAAATTCTAAGAAAGTTCACCCAAAAATATAAAATCAAAATAAATCGATCTTCCGATTTTCAATGAGAAAGTTTTATTTATTTTTAATTTTTTATTTTATTTTAATAAGCTTAAGTTAAGGTAAACAGCTGTACCAATTAAACTATACCCTTCATCAAAGTGAAATTAAATTGAAAATAAAAAATGGCGGGTATGTGAGAAGATATTTTTCCCCACAAAAATGTTTCAAATTTCTTCAATATTTTGTTTACGTTTTTAAAAGTGCAAATTATTTCCAAAATTATCCAAAAATTGGAAGGCCTTTTATTTTAAGTTATGTTACTTGTCCCCTCATTAAAATTAAAATTAAAATAAACAATTTTGCGTTTGTTTTGAAAATATCATTATTTTTATTTCAACATTACTTATTTTTAAGGTCTCTCTTTCATAGGTGTTACGCTTCGACTTTTAACTGTGACTGCCATAACACCATCGCGTTTTTTTATTTCAATAGTTTGACGTGAGACTCTAGTCAGTAGTTGCACAAACCGCTCGGTTCCTTGAATGTGTAAGGGAATTTGTGAATCCGGAAGCGGTGGATCATCAAAATCTATGTAATTGAGCAAGTGTTCACAGGGTAAAGGATAAATTCAGAATTGCCATATGGATAAAATTTGATTCCGTATGAACTGATAATAATAGATAGCAAAACAGAATTTGGGCTTCAAAGTTAAAAATGTGAAATTTAAAATCACGTGGACAATAACTAGATATCAATCGAATGCATTCTCTTATGATTGACTTTTTCTCAGAAACTGTTACAATCGTAGCAAAACAACAAAAGAAAAAAAAAAGAAAATTCAAATGAAAACAAAAACAAAAACAAACACAATTTCATGGCAAGATGCGTTTATTCAAATAGCTGAAGGTCACTTTGTTCATTAGAGTGGGTTATTTTTTCTGATTTTTTTTTTCACACATAAAACGAGAACTTTTCTAATACAAAAATTTCATAAATATTTAAATTATTTTTAAAGATCACAACGATCTTTTTTTCGTGTACCATTTATTGAATAAAAACTTTTTTAAAATTAATATAAACATCTAAATTGTAACAGCTTTTAAAAGCTTATGAAATTTCCTTTTGAAAAAGCCCAAACGTAATAACAGACCGTTCCCGTACTTTTTGGGTAAAGTTCGGTAAAATGAGAGTAAAAATAAATTATTCTCATTTAAAGACGAAAATGCCCAAAAGTACGAGAACACAAAAAAGCAAACCTCTAGCCCAAAACAAGATATCAACTAAAACAAACATGCAATTGTTCATAGAAAACATAAAAATACAAATATTTTGTATATTTTTAAATTTATTTTAATACTTTTTGGGTCAAAACTTGTAAATAACACTTTTGGAAGACATTTGCGTGCATGAAACATAGAGTTTTTTGTATTTGCTACTGTTTACTTTTTAATCAGCTGATTGTTTTTCAGTTTACACAAATCTAGCCAAAGAAAAAGTCTGGGCTGTTTTTGTGCAGAAAGAAGAAGAATTTTATTCTCTCAAAAGCTCTCTCTTCTACCCAAACTTGTAGTACAGGAACAGTTTTCGGTAACATTGGGATCCCGCGGGAAGTACGGGAACGCACCTAAAGTTTTTTTGAAGACTTGATCAAATTTTAGCAGATTTGGAACGAAGCAATAAAAATTGGAACTTCGATTTTGAATTTCGACACATGGTTTCATTGAAAAATTTTCTTATCTCCAAGCTTTGTTTTTAATATGTACTTTATCCTTAAATCAACCTTTATATACTTCGAGAGTAATTTTCCAGATAAAGTAAAAAGTTACTTTTTATAGGGACACCCATCTTCTCTCATATATCACCAGGAGTTTGATCGCAAACGCATTTTAATTTCTGAGCAATCGTTCACATATTATTAATAATTAGTGGATACGCAGGCAGAGAAACAAGTCGTGATAAAAACTCGGCGGCAGCTGAGCAAAAAATTGTCGGCGGCGGCTGTAAGTCGGCTTAAGCCGACTATCAAGAAGTTCTTGAGTAATGTGTTAGGAAGAAGAAGAACAACAAAAACAAACAAACTTTAGATGAAGTAAATGTTACAAGTAAAGACGCAGGATTTTAAAAATTAATTAAATTATTTTATTTAAATACATTTAATAAGTTAAGCATTTTTTTCTATAGAAATATATTTCTTTTTTCAATCAATTTAAAATAACAGCTTCAAATTTTAATTTATATTTCTTTGCTGAAAGCAAATTAAATATACAAGAATGAAAATTGCCGGCTAACATTTTTGAGTCGTGACAAGCCGCACCACTCGGCGGCGGCTCGACTATTAACAAAAAACCGGCGGCGGCTTTCAGCCGGCTGTGAGCGGAACGACTTGTTTCTCTGTACGCAGGTGCTATCCGGATACCCTTAAAACCAATCTTGCTGTTGCTGTAATAGCGCTGAGTATCCCACATAAAGCTTCTCATTCTTTTGTAGTTTTTCAGATAAAAGACAGTTTAAAAATTACTCTGAGTGAGGTTTTCCCATATCAAATCTTCTTTGCCTTAGGAATTCCGTTCTTCTTCTTATTCTTAATTATTCGTCTTAAAAACGCACTTTGTTCTCAAAGCAATCTACATCTATCATACAGATATGAATTTATGTGGAAAATCAAATGTTTCGTTTAAATTTTTAGATCGTCATAAATAAAAAAATAAATTAATCTTTCCATTTGTATTCTCATTAAGATGCAACTAACTAACAAGCAGATACACACAAACATAAATTAATTTTTTTACAATCAAAAGACTTTTTTTTGTACTCGTACTTACAGCTTTTCGCTTTTTAAGTTCCTCCGTAATGGCACTGGAGAGGCTACCTCCATTATTATAACTGCTGTTTGAATGTTCACTTTCCTTATTCAAACTGATATTTGAGTAAGTTGTGGTGTCGATTGCGGTTGTGGCCGCTTTATTTAATTTGGCCAATTGAAGATTGGCAAATTGATAACGTTGCATGGTGGCAGCCACTCCACCAATTTTAATTTCGCCATCATCATGACCCATGCTCTTAGTATAAGTGTTAGATGATGTATTTGTTGATGATGCTGATGCTGTTGCTGATGCTGTTGAATTTGATGCTGAGCCCATTAAGGAATCAATTGAAAAATAATCATGGTGGTGATGATGATGATCATGATGATGACGTTGTGCGTTATTAAACATGTTCATGGGTGGAGCTGGTGGTAAGACAGCTGTTGTTTTAGTTGTTTGATTAAATTTTGTTAAAGTCCCTTCTATGGCAGGAGTTTCTTCAGAGTTTTCTTTTTGGTTGGCAGTTAAGGTTTTCTTAATGGTACCTGTATTGCAGGATTGCGTGCTATTATCCACAAATGTATTATTAATGGAAGTAGCACCATTTTCTGATAACTTTATAATGGTTTTATTAATCTCCTTACTCGCATTACCCTGTGTAAATGAAGTGTGTCTTGCGGGTAAATTTGTTGCTGAAGTGCTGGCAGCCATTAAATTGGAATTTGTACTTTTTTCTGTTATGGATTTGGAACGACATTTTCTTTCGTTGGCATACAGAGGCTGATTCCAGTTTGTTGTGTTTGATTGTGTTGTATTTTCTTCGCGTACAGAGGTTAAACGTTTGGACTTAACATCAGCCCAGCATGGACTCTGATCTCCGGTTACAGAACTGGCGGAACTATTATAACCACTAGATTCTCCGGGAAAGAGATCACATCCTGCACCTGTATGAACAGTCATATCTAACTTATTTGAACTCTTCATAACAGCCACTGCCTCACTGAATAGAACATCCGAGAAGTCGATGCTGTTTACTGTTAAAATTTGATCACCCGGTCTTAGACCTGCCTCACGGGCCACACTTTTCTCTTTTGTAAATTGTACAAATATTCCAGGTTTCCATTCGGGTCCTTTACAAATGCCCAAACCCAATTTGGTACGCGGTGCCACATTGAGAACCACATTAATAACTCTTTCACTCTGATTGCGACTGTGATTACGCTCTGAGGACTGATAAGAACATTCAGATGTGGTAGAACTGATACTTGGGGTTTTGACTACATTCCACGTAAGACAATCAGTATCTTTACTATATTTTAATAATAAAAAAAAAGAAATTATTTTTTATTTTTTCGTAAAAACTTTCTATAAATTTTCTACTTACTCTTTAACTGGCAACATCCCAACACTGCGTACTTTAAGTGTTAGACGTTCTTGATGGCTGATAAGTTGTACGAACTCCTTGTGTATGGCATCATCAATTTTGAATCCATTTATACGAAGTATCTGATCACCAATCTACAAATAAATATTTAACAATAGAAAATATACAAATACTTTGCTGAAAATATTCTTTTATAAATATTTTTTTTTTTATAAACAGTCGCCAATTGGGTCATGTCTGTCGCGTACCACAACAAATTGCATGAGTCTAAAAGTGTTTAGTTTGTGCGTCACGTAAATATGTTCATTGTTGGTAGTTTGTAGAATATATCATTTTTCCAGTTATATTTTTTCTTAAAGTGTACGTGCAAGACCTTCCCTAAAATGTTAGTATTTATGTTTGTTGCATTATGTTGCATGTGCTCAGTGAAAGTAAGTTTCGAAAAATATTCCAGTGACTATTCGTTTGGATGTTCTTAATTTTTAGCTCTTGTGTTATATTTTTTTTCCAAAAATTTAACTAATGCGTGGAATAATTTTTAAAAATGTAAACAAAAAAATTTTTTAGTTGCCTAATCAAAACGGTTGATGTCTTGTTAAGAAAACATGTGTCTTTAACCCACTAGTTCTTTTTTAACCAACTCAGCCACAATTGCCACTCACTGTCTCTAACTAAGATTTAGTTGGGGCTTGGACCAGCACACGAGGTGCCTTTACCAACTCATCTACTGCGGCTATACATTTTTTTTCTTTACCAGTCTTTTGGGCAACCTCGTTGCCAATGAACTGGCGAAGAGGGGACAATGCTTGACGAGGGTGACATTGACATTTTCTGTAGCATACCCCTCTCTGCTTGCGGACGGCGCATTCTACGAACGCTGCTATCTACGAACTGGCCCAGGCCAGATGGTCTAACGAGTCGGCATGTTCGACCGATAGAACAATCTGGCCCTCTTTGTATCGAGGCAGGGCGGCTGCACTATTGCAGCTACCGAGGGTTCGATTACGTGACTTGGTGGCAGCGGTCACTCGGCACTGTCTATTCGGGACCCATGCTAGGAGAATGGGTATCCCTTTTAACGACTTCTGCAGAAGTTGAGATATCTTGATTAGCGGTACTATGAAGGCCTTTCTGATATATCGTCAATGGGTCCAGGTAGGATTAGTTTCTTTATAAGATACAGTGGGTGGTTTACCGGCCAACAACCGGACACCGTGCTCATTCAGGGGATGAGCGCACACTTTGGTCGACTGGTCTAACTTAGCGGATTCTTCTCTGCATTTTTCTTGGGCCTTCTCCGTATTCTCGAACTCGCGAACTTCATCCTTAATTCCTATCTTAATTTTCTTTCTCTGTTTCTTCTTCTCTCTTCCTTCTAACAGCAGGTAACACAAAGGGACCAATCACTGGACCCAAGTGGACTGTGGTAACACCCCTGCCTGCCTGACCTAACCTAACCTTCTTTACCAGTCAAAACTCCGGGGGTTAAGCTGGTGTTTGCTATTTATTCTCCTTTTTCAAGTAATTTATACTCTGTGGTTACTAAATAACAATTAGTTTTCTTTTTAATAAATCTCGCTGTTTGGATTTGAACTCATGACTCTTAGTGTTTGACATTAAAAGCAGAAATCTCTTGCATTTAATAATTAATTTTATTTAATTCACACACACCACACTTTGTTAGTGGTGAAAGTAACAATTTGTTTAGCTCTTATTACAACACATACGGTCAAAAAAATATTAACCTTTGCTTTTACAGACATGCAAAGGTTTGCCAACTCTTAGTTTTGTAACAACATGAAAGTGATTGGCAGAGTAATTCAAATTGTGCGTTCCAATCATTAATGTGATAAATTATCACTCTTTGTGGTTAAATGTGGGCTCAATTCTCTTTTAAATATAGATTTTTTCCAGTGCAGAGTCACCTGGATAACATCGGTAAAATTATTAAAGAAAAGGATCCCGTCGAATAAGTTTTTTATCAGTAACTTAAACAGTATCGCTAATGAGTGGCCATCTTGCCATTTTGTCACAGAAATATTCGAAGTAACAGCCGAGTGTCCTTAACAATTTTCACTTTTTAAAAATACCAACCAGGTTCAAAGACTTATTTAAAACCCCTAATTCTACAGACATAATAATTCTCACTTTTAACTTAAAAATATTACAAACAAATTCTGCTTCAAAAATAGTTACACTTACCCTCAAACCTTTTTGCTCCGCTTCACTGTTACGATCCACACTCGAGACAAAAAATCCTGTACTAAATTCCTTGCCACCACGTACCGAAAACCCATAAGAGGGTACAGTTCCGGGTGTAACTAAAATACGACGACTATGTGGTCTAAGCAAACGTATAAGGCGTATGCGTGTACAAGCCGGTATTGCACACCAAGATGAGGCAGCTGTTGTAAGAGTCAACATGTCACTGGATGAACTAGTAGTTGAGCCTTGCATACTGCTGCAATCCGTAAATAAAGAGGCGGCCATATTTCAATATTACGCAGTAAATTTTATTTTTAAATTTTTTGGAAACTCCACAATTGAAAATCATAGATGTTTATTGTGGTAAAACCACAAGCTGCAAAGAAAGATAAAGTTAAGAAAAATATTCAATGAATAAATTTGATTTGTAATAAATTTATTTGTTAATTCCGCATAATTTGTACTTTTTGTTGTTGTTGTTTTTTTTTAATTTTTTTTTTTGCAAAAAGGTTTGTGCCTTGAGTCTTTTCCTACTACAGCCCACATAAAACCATGTGTTTGTTTCTTAAGTCTTTACTTTGTTGTGTCTCTTTTGACAAAGTTTGTATCCTAAGTCTTTTGTATTACGTAGTATAGACAACCAAACAATAGAGGAATTAGGCAGGCAGCCTGCACACTTTGTTTGTTATACTACAAATATGCATTTATCAAGCATTTTCACATCTTTTGCAATTTTTGGTTTTTTTTATTTTTACTTTTTGACGACAAGTCCTGACCTTTTAACAACAACAGAAAATAAAAAGATAAATAAAATAAAATATCAAGACAACACCCGGTCGTGAATCTGCAACAAGTAAAAGTGAAAACAAATAAAACTTTCTCTCCTGAATCAAACAGAGAAACAGACAGCCAACCAACCAGCCAGCACAAAACAAACAAGGAACATCTTCACATTTCCTATTAAATACATAAACATGAGCAACTCATCCCCAGTTATCATCACAACATAAACTAACATTCAGATGTTGTGTCATATTAAAACAGCAGTAATGTCATTTGCTACCTTCAATACATTTATTTATTAACTCATTCATATACTCGTACATTAAAATTTCTTATGAATGAATGAAATGAATGTGTTTTGCTGTAAATGGCTGGATGTCGCTTTTATCAATAGTTATAAAATAAACATCTAATGTTACTCTAACAAAACCAAAAAAAAAAAAAAAAAAAAAAAAGAAACCAAAAAAAAAAAAGAAACCAAAAGAGACAATAAAGAGAATAAGAAATTTTTACATTAACGTCGCACCACCTAATTCGAACAAGTGTTAATATCGACTGAATTCGTAGTTTAAATATTAAAGAAAAACTACAACAATTAATTGCTCACATTTTTACAAATGGAATTTCTCTAAAGGCCCCGCCAACAAAATTGAGGATGCATAAATTTTGTTTTTAAAAAAATTGTTATTAAACTGCTAACAGTTAATTTTAATAAGAAACGAAAGTTTGTTATTCAGGTAAATGAGTTTAATTTTAATGTTACATCCAAAAGTATTAAAGCTTCTATGGAACGTATAGCCCAAGCATTTTCTTTAAACATTTTAGGGCGTAATCAACCCCTTGTATGTTGATGTGTGTGAAGATAAATACGTTAAGTTAAATACGTTTTTTAAAAAATGTAGCATGCGATAAAATTTTTCCCCCCCACATACAGTACAAATTGTATGGTAAATTCAGTGTTTTTTAACAAAAACGATTATAGCGACAAAACCCTTCGATCTCGGCGAATCAAATCTTTTGGGAAATCAAGGGCACATATAGAGCTATTAAACTGTAATCACAATTTATTCAAGTTGTATTTGAGAATTTTTTTATAAGACGCGGAAAATTGACTTAGTGCGGATTTGATCCGCCGAGATCGAATGGTTTGGCCACAGTAACAAAATCCCTCGCAGAACTCATTTAATGTGGCAAAATTGCACTAAGTCAATTTTCCGCGTCTTATAAAAAAATTCTCAAATACAATTTGAATAAACTGTGATTACAGTTGAATAGCTCTATATGTGCCCTGGATTTCCCAAAAGATTTGATTCGCCGAGATCGAAGGGTTTTGTCGCTATAATCGTTTTTGTTAAAAAAAAACACTGAATTTACCATACAATTTGTACTGTATGTAGGGGGGAAAAATTTAATCGCATGCTACGTTTTTTAAAAAACGTATTTAACTTAACGTATTTATCTTCACACACATTGTATGTTGTTGTCTAAAGACAAATCGACAAATATTTTTTATTATATAACAGAAAATCTATGCTGAGCTAGAAGTTAAAGTAGACTGCATCAGTACTTCAAATAATAAAAGGTTATCAATTCGTAAATATTTTTTTACCTCAGAACTTCGTCGTTTTTTTTTTTTGATTTTGAAAATTTGTTGTTTATTTAAAAGATTGTCTCTACAGATTGGTCCAATTGTAATAAAAGTTGAATGTTAATGGGTGCCTTCATTTTATGCATCGCTTAAAGCGTAATTATCGTAAACTTCACATTTTCCTAGATTATTTTCTTTGCTGTATAACGTTGATCAAAAAGACAGACAAGCAATAAACAAAATAACTTAAAAATAAATAAAATTTATATACTCGGGTATGCCAAATCTTATATACCCTTTGCCATTTATGTAAGGGATCCGCCAAACAGCTTTTTTTTTGAAAATGCTATAAAAAAAATACTGGATGATCAGTTGGCTTCATCTTCTGAACCAATTGGACTTTGTAAGGCGTCATGCCAAGGTCTTTATGCAAAATTCGTCTCAATGATGTCTCCGAAATGTTTAAATCTTAAGAACGACGGTGAATTAATGTTGATGGCGTTTAACGCACACTTTCTGCCACAGCAGCAATATTCTCGGGTGTACGCACTGTTTTTGGCTTTTCACGCTTTGGTTTATCGATGAGAGTGTCAGTTTCTTTCATTTTTTTCACAAGATAACAAACATGCGGAGCTGACGGTGCTTCTCTTCTTCCAAAATTCGAACGCAATTTTCGCACACATTCTGCAACATTGCCATGATTTTCAAAGTAATGTCGCAACATTACCCAGCGTTGTTCAAGCGTATACACAACCATATTCGTTCAGCGGAAGAATAAAACTAATAATCTGTCAAATCAGACATGAGCTAGCACTTAGCTTTACGAAATAAGCAATAGTTGAAAAAAAAAAAAAACGTTAGATGGCGGACCTTTTAAATCTAGTTTAGTGAAGTAACTCCAATAAAAAAAAGTGTTGAGGTGACAGAGAAATAAAAATTTAAAAATTAGAAAAAAATACATAAAATGTCAACGATTCTTAATGGGTACAGCATTTTTTTTTTTTAAATTTAGAATCTTCTGAAAGATCTCTACAAAATCTTTCATATGATACCCATATTGATGTCTTAAAAAAATGACGCACAACCGTATTTTTTTATAAAAAGTTTAGAGGCCCATAACACGGAAAATACAGGCGTGTGCAAATTTATTTATTTGATGTTTTACTTTTAATGGAGTTATTTCATTGTTCCAAACCATATGAAAAAGATAGAGGCAGGCGTTGTGTTTTTCCCGCTGCTCCGAAGGAAAGGGACCGATTCTGCTGACCGATTTAATAGCAAAATTTTCGAAACTAAGTCTTTACGATTGGCTTATTTAAATTTTCTCTAGCTGATCTATTGCCTTGGCAAAGTTGGTTTCATTATCACGGACGGACAGACGGATATCGCTTAATCGACTTTGTTATGCATAAGAAGTCAGAATATATGTGGTCGGAAATGGATACTGTAGAAATTACAAACGAAATAACAAACTTAGATTTACACTTTTTCCACTTTTTGTAATGATGGGTATAATTAAAGGGTCTTTCCATAAAGACTTCATTTCGTCTCATGTGGCCATGTCTTTTAAATCCCAGTAGACAGGCTTTTAAAATGAAAATAAAGCAACAAGTGATAGAAACATAAAATTTAAATAAAAAATATTGTTTTGACTTTAACGGCCTTTTATTTAAAACTACAGTAGACAGTGAGTTGAAATTTGGGCAGAACGTGTATTTCTACTGTTGCTATAGCAACAAAATTTTATCAAAATTAAAGGAATTTCCATACAGATGTGGTTTTGACAAACCTTGCTCTATCTGTTGAACCGCAGTAGACAGGTACTTAAAATTTGAACAGAGCGTGCATTACTAGAACTCCAAATAATAAAAATATAAAATTTAACACTAAAGGGTGTTTCAGTATAGACATTGATTTGACGTATACAGAAGCAGACAGGAAATTGAAACTCAAACAGAGTCTGTATTAGTACGGGCCCTTCGGATACACGAATAAAAGTATTTAATATTTTAAATTAAAGGTCGTTTTAATACAGACGTAATTTTGATGCGTTTGGCATTATCTCTTAAATCCCAACAGAAAGGATGTTAAAATTTGAACACAGCAATTATTACTACGACCTCCTTAGCAAAAAGAATCAAATTTTAATTTAACAAATGTTTCTATGGAGACTTGATTTTATAAAACTTTTCGTAAATTTTCTAAATCGTGTCAAGTAATCGGAACATTTACTATTAAGAACCAAGTTTTTAAGAATTTTTCTACTAAAAGATTAGTTTCAACAATTTTCTATACAAAAAGCGAGTTATCGAAAATCCGTTTAGCTAACAATCAAGACAATGAGCATGTGTCATTTCATCTGGCAAAAACGGAGTGTATGTTTAAAAGGTGTGTTAATGTGGATGAATTAAAATTGCATACATGCAACATACAGTTATTTTGTCAGGCCAGACAGATTGACTAGTTTTTGAATAGATCTTTCTATGCAAAGTAAAATATCCAGTTCTTGGCTCTAGAAAAAAATTAATTAATAAATAAAATTGGAATAAAAAAAAAATAAATATTGTTATTTTTGCTTAAACTTTGAGTTTACCTAAAATATGTGAGAGAAGTTTCCTAAGGACTTAAGTATGCGCTAGAGAAAATGCCATCAAAACGTTCTTTCACCCTCAATAACCTCTGTAACCACAGCAAAAAAAATTCCCAAAAGTAAAAAAAAAATAAAAATTGAAAATAAAAGGGTGTTATTATACAAACGTGATTTTGACGCTTATGGCCTTATCTTTTGAACCCCAGTAGACACCCAGTTAAAATTTGACTAAAACGTGTATTACTATACTTCCTATAGCAAAAACAAATAAAAATATAAATTTTAAAATTTAAAGGTGCTTCTATACAGACGTGAGTTTTATAAACATCGCTTTATCTTTTAAGCTGCAGACAGACGGGGAACTGCTAGGTCCGATATAAAAATCAAATTATTTAAAACAAAACAGGTGTCACTATAGAAAAAGTAAAATTAAGGGTGATCTTCTTTCGATCCGTAGAAGCACACTTTGTGTGTGACTACGATTGCAATAACTCTTTTTTAAAAATTATGCTGACAAATTGGTCGCATTTCATTTTTATACCCTTCACCTCAAAAACTGAAACAAGGATATATCTTAGTTTGTCATTCCATTTGGAATTTCTATAATATTGATGTCCGATCCTATAAAGTTTATATATTCTGAGTTCTTATGCGTAGCAAAGTTGATTGTGCGATGTCCGTTAGTGTTAGTGTTAAAATCAACTCTGCGAGGGCACAAGAAGGGCTAGAGAAAATTTAAATACGCCAATCGATTAAAAATAGTTTTGGAAATTTTGCTATTGAAAATCAGCAAGATTCTATGTCCTTCGAGACAGTGGGCAAAACACCACCAATGCCTCTAATTTTTTCACGTCATTTGTTATTCAAGTTATTCCAATTAAAAAACAAAGATGATAGAGAATTAAAAAAAATCAAGTGAATAAATTGCAGCTCGCCCAAATTTTCCGAGATATGGGCTTTTGAAATTTTCATAGAAAAGAACGAGTTTGCTTTTTTTTAAGATATCAAAATGGATTTCATTTAAAAGATTTTGAAGAGGTCTTTCAGGAAATGATAAATTTTTCTAAAAACGCTTAACCCCTTAAGAGCCGGAGACATTTTTTTGTGAAATTATATATCGCACTTATTTTTTTATTTTTTTTTTTTATTTTTTTTATTTTTCAATCTCTGTCACCCTAATATTTGTTTTTTTTTTTTGCATGGAGTTACTTCACTGAACTACATTTACATAAGTGGTGAAGGGTATATAAGATTCATTATAGCCGATATAGCACTCTTACTTGTTTTTTTTTTTATTTGATGACTTTTCGCTCGTTTGACTGTTTAAAGGTCCTTGCAGTTATTTTACTTAAGATTTTTTTCTTCTTAAGAATTTGCGAATGAACGTAAAATTTATTTTTAAAATTATTGCTTTAAATCTATAAATTTTTATTTAAAAAAAAACCTTAAAAATTTCTTTGAAATAACTCTTTTTTATTAAAATGTAGTAAAGTGTGAAAGAAAGTATTTTATTGCGCCAAAGGAGCTGGTGTTAATCAATGAATATCTTTTGTGGGAAAAACTATATAATTTATCAACAACAAAAAAAAATTAAGTGAAAGAAGAAGAAGTAGTCACGTAATATATCAGCATATAAATATGAATGTACGAGTATGTAAAAGGTGACATTGAAAATGATTTTTCTTTATTCACTTTTTTTTTGTTTTTTGTTTTGCTTAATATCAAATTGCTTTTACACTGTATAAATATGGTATCACAATCAATTTTAACAAATGCTCATATACTCCGACTTCATGTAACTTGGCATTTATTAAAAATAATTTTTATAACAAAGAAAACACGAAAACAAAAAAGTTCATGAAGCATGATCATGATACATTAAATTGTTTGGCGCTAAAAACAGGTGAAAATAATTTTGTATAAAAGAAAAGCATAAAAATACAAATGTCTTAATGATGATGCCTTAACAATAAAGGACATTAACGAATTAATAAAATAAAACAAGTTGATGGCATGTTCCCACAAAGACTTTTACGTCTGTGATTTTGTGCAGACACATGTGTTGAAGTTTCTTTTTGTTTTTAATTTAAATTTAAAAGATTTAATTAATTGTGGATATAACTTTATACTGATTTAATAAATATGGTTTTAAAATTACATCACATTAAAGCCTTGTGTTCGTAGTGAGTTTAAGGTGTGCAATAATTGAAATTATGCATTTTAAAAATTAGAAAACAAATCATAAGTGAATGGGATTAATAAAGAAGAAGAGTAACTGATTTTATTTTTGGAGCTTTCTCAGCCAATTGAATTATAGTTTAACACCCGTAATTTTTTATTTACAAACGCGGCAGAACAGGGACAGTTTCCTATTAAAGTACTTTCCATATTTTAAATATCAATTTCATTACATTTGAGTTAAAAATTAATTTTAATTCAACTCAATATCTTTCATTTTATTTTTCTATTCTATCTAATGCATGACCGAAAACATAAATTATACAAAAATATTTTTTAAATATAAAAATTTCTTTACTTTTGCTATAAGTGGCGGAAAATAATTTAAAAGTTATTGTATTACGTGTAAAAATGTGGAACTTAAAACAACAACAAAAAAAATACTATACAATATTACGACTAAAAACAAGTTGAAAGTTTGTTTATACAACAATGAAATAATTGGCATAAAAACAGCCGCTACAAGTCACTATGAGTGAGATTATTGCAGACATCATAAAAGTCTCATAACAAAAAAAAGCAAAAAAAAAAAAAAAACAAGAGCAAAAAGAAGCTGATTTTAATTTTAATATTTACGTTACAGTGTTCAAAAGAAAAATGAAACAAACGATTAATTTGTTTTTGTAAGAGTTTTTTAAGATTTAAAACTTTTTTATAATAAAACAAATTTTTATTAAATTTAATTAGATTTCAATATATTTTTGAAATCAATTTCAATAAATTTTTTATTTTTTATTTTGTTTACATGCAAAATCAGTTTTCTTTTGTTTTGTTTAGTTGAAGCAAAATCTAGTTTGAGGTTATATTTTGGTTGGAAGTTATGTTGAAGTTAGAGGTTATTTAGCTTCCTTGCTCTTTGGATATTGATTTTACTTTTGGTGTTGTGAAATATTGTAATAAACTTAATTCTTCTTTTTTACCAAAAAAAAAAAAAAAAAAAAACAACGACATTGATCTGGCCTTTTTTTTAAATAAATTATTCTAGCAAAAAGTGATTTAAATAACATTTAATATTGATCGTTTGAATGTTGTCTAATTAAACAACAACTGTTAATTATTTATAAAATTAAACATTTGTTATGCTTCTTCAGTATTTTTAGTCAATTTTTTCTAATGCATTATTTATCAGATTCTTGTGCCTGTAAAATAAAAAAGCAGGTTTTACGTGATACTTAGAATGCGTCTCCGGTTGCTGAAATGTCATGAATTCATTACTGTAACTAAAAAAAAAACTTTGCTGGGATTTATAGCCCTTTGCCAAAAAACAAAACTGTGTCGTTAGTTTAATATTTCATAGGGAAAAATACACGGAAAAACTCTGTAGTGGCAAACTAGATTCGCTATAATATCTTGTTTCCGCGGCACCTGCTTCGCTCACTATTCTTGCTTCACACTTCAATCATAAGCGAATCAACTTGCTTCGCTATACAAAATTTTGAGAGCGAAGCTGGTAGATTCATATTGAATCTACATGCGAAGCATGAAAAATTTCTGCCTTCTCTAATTTTTATCGCAAATTTATCTGAACTATCTGCATAAAATGTAAACAAAAAGAGAAAAACAAAGTTAAAAGTCCGATGTGGATCAGAGAAATTTTCGGCGGCGGCGGCTCAGGAAAAAAGAACCGGCGGCGGCTTAAAGTCGGCTGTAGCCGATAAATAGTAAAATAAATTTATTTTTTCCAACTTTTATTTAAAAAAAACAATAGGAATAAAGAGATAAAATTAATATTGATAAATGATATAAATTATATTTATGGTTTAACCACCTTTCTATTGTCATGAATACAGAGATGTTTCTTAATGGTTCCAACATTCTGAAATGCCACTTTCACAGATAATCTTTGAACTTTTATTCACATCCGTTCTTTTGTTAAGGTTTTTTAATACACAATATCATTTCAAATTATTAAATTTAAATTTTGTTCTTCTCTAGAATCTGAAGAGTTTTCCACAACTTTTTTTCCACGTCTTTAAGAAAATTATTTTAATAAATTTTTGCGTAATTTTACTAAAACTTCTGCACTTTTAATTTTTTGCCTTAAAAGTAAATAGTAACGGAATTTTTTCCTGGTAATAAGTTATTTTTTTCTAGCGAAAAATAACGATTTTTTACCGCCGTCAAAACGAACTTTTAGGTGCAGTATACAATGCTGCATATACTTTTATTTTGTAAATTTGTTTCTACCATGTTTTTTAGGTTTTTACATTTTTTCAACGCTTTTTATAACGAAAAGTATTAAAATTTAACAAAAAATTTTTAAAAAAATATGTATGTGTTTTTGTTGCTTACAATTCAAATCGACTGACAAATTTTAGCCGAAACCAAACGGTTATATAGGCGGCGGCTCATAGTTAAAAATTAAGACGGCGGCGGCTCTAATCCGTCTTCGAGCCACACGAATTGGACCTCTGGTGTGGATATGTGTAATTTAAAAAACACTTTTCATTAAAACTTTGAATGTAATAAATTGCAAACAAACAAAATTAAACGAAAAATAAAATTTTTACAAAATATTTGAATATTGTTTCAGTTTTTGTGCAGACGTCCAATAGAAACATGTAGCATGTGTCGTGTAAACGACATGCTTCGCAATCATGATTCGAAGAGAGAAGCAAGTGCTTCATTTTGCCGTGGAAACATACTATAAGAGTAATTTATCTCTCTCCAAAAAGGTCAGAACGAAATCTCTGGTTTTGGTGTGACATCGATAACTAAACACAATAACTGCTCCACCAAACTCATTCTCCTTCCAATCAAAAATCGGCTCGGATGATTTAAATCGAGTATCAGCCTTCATTTTCTAATATTTCAGTTTTTCTAGTTTTAAACTGTCAGCTGGTGAATAGTTTGTTTTTTAGAGTTGCCATTACTTTGCGTCACCAATGTGATCACTTAAGTTAATTTTGTTAAAGTGGTAACCTTGTTTAAGCATCAATCTATTAATGATGATTCGCCAGATTGACACTGATTAAAAAAAGTCAAAAAATTTAGCAAAGTATGACAATTCTTTTGACAGTTAATCCGAACTTAAATTACTTAATCGTATCAAGGCAACAAAGTGTGGAACCGCAATCATAGAAATTATTTATTTGGAATTTAATAAAAGAAATAACTACTGTTTCAGGGTTGCAAGTTTTAAATGACGATTATTTGGCTACACAAAGTATTTTTAGAAAATCAACAGACGCTGCTTATTATAATGCAACACTTTTGAAAGCGTAAACTTTCTTTTTCCCCTTTCTAAAACACTGTTAAAGAAAAACATTGTTTGCAGCTTTTAACACAGACAGACAGACAGATAGTCATCCTAACAGCTACTCAGGTAAGTAAATGTTTTTTGTAAAGTTCGTTAGGTTGCAAGGAGTTACATGTTCAAAGTAATAAGTGCTCATGTTCATATTCATATTCATCACTCAAATTCATTTATACATTCAGTAAAAATGTATAAAATTTATTTTTTATTTATCTTTTTTAAATTTATTTAATTAATATGTGTGCGTGTATGTTTATTCTCAGTTTAAGCCAATTTTAATTGTTTTTTTTTTTTATAAAAAATTTAGTTTTGTAGATGTGTTTCTTGCATCGCTTTATAATTACCGTTACTTTTCCAAAAAAAAAAATAAAAACAAAAAAATTTTTTTGTTGTTTTGCGATTATTTAAAAATTATTTATCGTTGGACTATTTATTTTAGCCACAGAATATTTTTAGTGTTCTCATAAAAATAAAAAAAGTTTTTGTCAAGAAACACGTCTTTGCGATTAAAGAGATAAAAGAAGTTGGTTAGATTTAAATTGAGCAAGTATGAAGAAATTTTAATTCGTTTCAGCAGCTGGTTGTTAAAAAGTTTAGAAGCATTAAACAATTTTAAGATTAAAATTTTTTAACCCACAAAAAATTATGAAAGTCTGAAGATATTTATAACAGTATAATTTTTGTCACTCCATCATTAAGGCAATTATAAATGCTACGTATATTCGGCTAAGCCGAGTCTTAAATACCCTTCACCATGTATGTAAATCTAGTTTAGTGAAGTAACTCCAATCAAAAAGACATATATTGGGGTGACAAGGGCTGCTGTAGTCAAAGTGGTAAACACGTTGACTACAAACCTGGTTGGCCAGTGTTAACCCCTGCGGCAATCAAAAGTTAAAAATGTTTTTTTTCTGTTTAATGATACAAATATATATTCAGAATTGGCGTTAAAAACATGCAGCCTCCTTCGTCGGTACTTCTTCATAGCATATTCGCCGGCGAAGTAAAATAACTAACTCTCTATTTTTCTCTTTTCACCACCTGTCTTATCTCTCATCTATCCTTTTCCTAAAGAATGTAGCACGGTTACAAAAATAACTAAATAGACATTATTGCCTGAAGTGCTACTTCTCTTTTAAAAAAATATTTACATAACCTCTTAAGACCATGAGAGCACATGCGTGTACCTTAAGTTATTTGAATTTTTCAGAAGTAGTACCATCTTGTAGTAAGTTTTGGTAGTTTATTCGTTTTCTTAATTATATTTAGCTTTGATACACAAAGGTGGATGGCATCAATTGCATTTTTCTGCTATTATTTTTTAACTTTTTTGCAGTAGACTAGGAGTTTGAATAGTAAAAATATTTAAAAAAATTAAACAGAAGAGTAAGAATTATTTTTTTTTAAGTTTTCTTTAGCAGACTAAATATGTGAACGTTTAAAACGGTAACTTTATATTTTTTGTAGAATTTTATGAAGAAAAGCTTCGTTGTTTTCTGGGTACACGTATGTGTACCTTAAGCTGGATTCACCCATTGTTTCCGAACAAAATTTTTGTTCAGAAACATTTTTTTTATATGTAGTTTGACGTTTTTCTTTTTGAAAGAGAGAGAGAAACACGTCAAACTACATATAAAAAAAAATGTTTCGGAACAAAAATTTTGTTCGGAAACAATGGGTGAATCCAGCTTTAGAATTAAAAAGTTGTTTGACGTTAACATTAATTATTTTTAGAATAAAAATTTATAACGATCAGATTGCGAAAATCCTTAATGAGATCGACTTGGACTTCTCTGGAGATGATGAAGATTTCCTGCCTCCAGGAGTTATTAGAGGCCTTCGAACACCTAAAGAATGGAAGCAAGAAATTTTGAATGGGAGCAAGATATTTTGAATAATAACGATGAAACACCAAACTCACCACGTTTGTTTTGGCACGATATGGAAATAACTAACCGCGAGCCAAATATTGCTGATGATATTGTTATGAACATAAGATGTTGCAACGCCTGTTGTTGTCCGTATCTGCGTGGTAAATAAACAGAAAGTAAAAAAGTTACTTCCACCACCATCGGGTGTGTGTATAGAATAATCGACAATTAGTTAACACAAGTTGAACGACCTTAATGGCTGCGTTGGTAGAGCTGCGTGCTGTAAAACAGATGATCGTGAGTTTGAGCTCATCTTCGGACATGCGTACAGAGGAAGAATAATAATTGTGTAAGGCAATTTAAAATTAAGAAACCACAGTAAAAACATCCCGGAAAGAGAAAGACGACTATTGTGTGAAGACATGGCTAGATAAATTAGTGAAGACGTCTATTTAATGAAAACAGAAGAATATTGTTGTCAAGACGACCTATATAAGAAAGAAAAGTGTTCTAGCTGTTAGCGGAAGGAATTAACAAAAAATATTACAGTATACAGCAGATATTCAGTTGTGGCTATTGGATTAATAGGGATGACTGGCTCAGGTGTAAAATAAGGTGGAGAAATCTGTGTATGGTTGAGGTTACTAAACAAGGCATAGAGTACTTCATGTCTCTCCGGAGTAACACAGTAGTGTAACGTGGATGGCAGCGTTTGTAATAACGCATGTTTAGTAAATACGAGACCATAGGATCCTAAAGACGGGTAGTATCAGGATCAAGTATGTAGGCAAGATAGAGCCATTAGAAGTTAAGAAAATAGCGAATTTATAATGTGCCACAGTGGTATTTACAATCAAAAAAAATCCGTACGCGTTTATCCTAAAAAGCGATAAACGTAACAATATATTAGTTTTATAGGGCAATACTGGCATGAATATTTTATATTCATTTTTTTAAACTTTTTTTCGACTTTTGGGACGTGGTAGCAGAATAAAGTAATATAAATATATTCGGCACAAAAGTGCGATTTGAAATCAGTTGACACAAATTGAGTTGAAATGGTAAGTTTTTCTGGTGTACAATTGATGATGGACACTCTAAAATACCCTTAAACAATGATTTAGTGGAATAGAGATATTTGTGTACTGGTTGTTAGAGACACAATGACCCGCGACAGATTCTTTGAATTAAGAAACTATCTCCACTTTGTAGATATAAAGCAAATAAACGTCAATGATAAGCTCTGTTAAATAAGGCTTTTATTAATAAATCCCATTTTGAAGAAATTCCACAGTTTGCCTCGTTCTAAATAAATGTCAATTGACAAGCAAATGATACCATTTTCGGGACCTTGCTAGTATCGTCAATAAGTTCCAGCCAAGCCTAATCCACTAGGACTAAAAAGCTTAATATTGGCTGTCCAAGACGGGCTGGTATTAGATTTTGAAACCTATGTTAAAAAAAGAACTCTTTCTCCAGACTTCATAAAAAATCTTGGACTAGGAGCTAGAATTGTTCAAAAGCTTTGTCGCACTTTTAACATCAGCTACGTTTTATACACTGACAGATTCTTCACAAGTCTTAAGCTGGCTGATTATCTTAATGAAAATAAAAGCGAAATTTTTCTGACCGGAACTGTTCTGACAAATAGAATTGGACTAGCAGCACAATAAATTAAAACGGACAATCAATTAAAAAGAGAAGAGTGGGACAAAAAGGTACGTAGTAACGGCGAAGTATGTGTTTTTAAATGGATGGATACAAAACCAGAAGGCACCCCTGCGAAAACGTACAAGCGTAAGGACAAAAAAATAATGTAACCGGTCCAGCTGTAGTTAGAAATTACAACACATGCATGACTGGCAGTGATAATAGCGTATTATCGTAGTGCAATGTGTACAAGAAATTGGCCGGTAAGGGGTTTTCTCATTTTTTGGACCTGATTGTTGTCAATTGCTATTTTAATTTCAAGTGTTCTTTATTAATATTTTTTAAGGGATATTTTTTTTAAGAAAGGAGACTTAAAAATATATTTTTTAAAACGAAAAAGTACTATTTTAAAGTACTTTTTCAAAACAGACTTTTTTTTAATGTACATTTTAAGAAAAATTTTTTGTATAAAAATTGCTTAAGTAATTTTGTTAATAGAAGTACTTTTGAAACGGTACTTTTTCAACAGTTTCTTTCAAGGTCTCTTAAAGAAATACAAAAAGGTACCTTATTAAAGCCGATTTTTTAACCATTTAAACATGAAATCTTTTTTAAACTTATTTTCAACTACTACCAATATGTTTAAGGATCTAAAAAAAAATTTTAAAAGTCACTTTTGTTTTCCAAATACCTTTAAATTATTATTATTATTATTATTATTATATATATATTTTTTTTTTTTTGTATTAAGGTACTTAAAAAAAGTTATATATTTTTTAATTTCACATGATTTTGGCTGCAATGTGCTCTCATCTTTACCTTAAAACGAAATTATTATATCTTGTGGCAAAAAACATATCTTTGTAATTATGATTGACTGATTTGGGTCATTGTTTAAGTACGAAAATATACCTACAAAATTAAAACAACTTTGAGATTCTTCAAAAATTTTTATTGAAACAAAGTAGCAGAAGATAAAGTCAACTTGTTTCTACCTGTTTAATAATCATTGATCAATTGTTATTTTCACTTTAACATTGTCTTCCAAAAATATTGTTGTTTTTGTTGTTGTTGTTGTTGTAACCATTGTTATTTAAAGTAATAAAACTGGTACAGGTTTTTATTAGTTTTAATTCGCAGTTTCAACAGCTTCTTTTATTATTTATATTGTTATGCATGAATGCTTAAATCTCTCATAAGTTTCATAATTAAACAACAACAACAACAAAAGGGAAAACAAAAAATATTTTAACAAAAACAAGACACAAATTATAATAAACTCATCTAGCACAAGTTTTTTTAACTTAACGAAAAAAAAGAAAAAAAAATAATTTCACTTTTCGTTTGCCAACATACATTCACTCTTGGTTGTACACCATTTCCAAATGAAAAATTTCAATATGAAAATTTATTATTCGGAATCTTTTTTTATATTAATTTACTTTAATCGTGCTTGATTCCTTTGTATTAGAAAATTAAATATACAAATGAAAAAATATATAACGAATTATTAAAAACAAACGATAAAAAAAATTAAACATTCAATTTGCAGTATAAAATAATATGAAGTTTAAATAACATTTTTTCATAAGTTACTTTAAATAAAAATTGATTAATTTATTTAAATTGAGCTTTTCTTCTGTTATTCATCCCAAATAATATTTAATAAAAAAAATTGCCAAATTTATTGTCGAAGAGCTAGTTCTTATATTTTTCTGAAATTTTTGGCAAAACTTCGTTAACCAAATGAGAATTACAAAATTCAATATAAATTTGAAAGCCACGATGAAACACAAAGCATATTTTACATTTCCCATAAAAAAAGAAATTGAATGTTTTACAAATCCTCACATAATTATCAACTAAAAGTATATTTTTCTTAAATAAACATTTTAAGCAAAATTTATTTAAAGCTTCATTTCAAAAAAGGACTTTTAATATTGTAATTAATAGCCTAAATTATTGTGATAAAAAACTTTAAAAAACTTAATTTTTTAAATAATAATTGTTAAGAAAGCGTAACCGCTAAAGAGGGGACATTTTTAAAAGTGAATGCAGTAATACCTCGCATAGTACTGCCTCAATTAGTACAGTTTGTCCATAATACAGTTTTGAAATTACAAAAAAAAAATTAATTTTTGAAAATAATTTTTTTTAATTTTATTTTCTAATTAATAAAGTACTGGGCCAGTTTTTAAAATAAATATATTCACCCTTATTACGAATGTTGATTTCGTTACGGCACTCTCACTGTATTGTCTGTCGTCCTCAGCATTGAGAGTAATTGCGGCAAATTTATATTCACCCTTTTTCTAGTTGCCGGCGTCGTCACATTTCCATGTTGATATGTGTCGACGGATTCGAATTATTATTCTACTTGTCGTTATTGACACTTATCGATTACTGCTTAAAGATTTTTTGTATTCTATAACAAATGTGACGGCGATATTGTATTGACGTGACTCTGTTTTTTGTAGACGCCATTTTGCATAACGACTGGAAGTGATTTAAACCAAACATAACATTGAAAATGGAAAAAAGTGAAAAAGTGAAGGTTAGAAATACAAATCAATTTGAAAAATTAGTGGATTGATTGCAGAAGAAAAATGGGAATAAATTAAAAAAATACTAAAATCTCTTGGTCCACTTGGAAGATTAGCAGATGGATGGCAAAAAATAACAAAATAAAGAATCGAATAGTAATTTATAAAAAAGTTTGTAAAAATTACTTTTAAGTTATGGCGAGATTTAAAATTCAAAGTGAAAAAAGATGGTTGCTAATAAAGCGGAGTGTAAAGCCGCTGGTGGCGAAATGTTTAAGCAATTTTTCCTCAGTCCGTTGGAAGAAGCTGTGGCAAACCTTTTAAACTTCAAAAGCATTTGAGTCCTTAAGGATCAGTTCAAAGACTTCAAATGGTTAACATGGGAAACGATTCTTATGAAATGGAACTTGTCGCTGAAGAATCAGTGAAAGTCAACCAACAGTTAAGGGAAAATCCTTGCACGTCTAATGCTTCTACCAATGATACCAGTTCTGCTCAGCCTGTTCCGTTGAAAATAGTTAAACAAAAAGCAAAAAACCATGCTATAATCAAACTAATTTACTGCAGAAACACAGCCAGAAACAGGCAAAACTATTTTCCGACATTTCAAATTCGATGTCCCCAGTAAAAGGCACCATTAGAGATGTTAATAAGCGACAAAAACATTATTGAAGGCTGAAAATAAGAAGCTCAAATTATTGACAAAGAAAGCAGAGATAGATAGAGCTCGAAACAAAAGAGAAAATGAGATACACGAAAGCGAGAAAAAATTAAGAAAATAAATAAAATTAAAAATAAAATAAAAAATAAAATAAAAATAAAGGCTTAAAATTATGATAGAAGAAAAGGTACATGAAATTTTAAATAAAAAAATTTAACAAAAAAAACTTAGTGATGTGCATTTTCTTTTCATAAAAGTCGATAAACCGTCGACGTCGTCACAGAGATGTTATAGAATGAAAATATTTTATCAAATTGAAGACGACATTGATACGAAGTGATATTGATACTAAAACGATGACGACGACGACGACGAAATCAGAATAAGGTTGAATAATGAAGGTAATATTACGTCGACGTTAACTGGAATTGACGTTATTTTGTCAACAAAGTTTTTAGCGTCGACATAGTGAAATTTTTTTTTGTTTTTTTTTATCTCTCAAGCGTGACATTTAAACTAATAAAAAAAACCTTTCTATTGTAGTACATAGTACATGTAGTATATTTTGACCATTTTTATATGTGAGCCTTCTGTGCAGGCTATTATGCCAGGTAATCCCGTCTTCTCAAAGAAATCGGCCTTCTTTTCCTCAGTCATTTCAAATTTAATACAAAGGGCGCAGATGACTCTTTCCAAAACATCAACCATTTCTTCCAAAATAAAGGATACAGTTGGATGCGACAATCCAAGTTTAAAATCATTACCAACACTCGATTGGTAGGAGCCAAGAACCGCAATGTTGCAGCTAGTTTTAACGTGCTGGAAATTGATGTTAAACGAATAGCGCTTCTTATTAAAGGCTAAATTTTTTTAATACGAATTTAAATGCTGTTTTATTAAGTCGAAAATATTTAACAAAACTGTTCAAAAGGCACAAAAATAAAAAGTTTACTTTCTATTACAAATACGTGGCAAACTGTTCGATTACTTACGTGCTGTCCGGAAAAATAAAAATATCTGATCTTTGTCTCACTACTTTTCTCCGAACGCTATGCATTTCGTTATTTTCTTCATTACTGCTTCCACTTGATTGAGAAGGTTGTACAACAGATTGCAATGTTTGTGGTGTAGTTGTATGAAGTTGTGTTCTGGTTGTACGAAAGTTAAAAAAGTTTTGATTTTTTTGCAGGTTGCACAACTCGGTCGCAACGTTAGTGGACATGTCGCACAACATTATTCTATTTTACTTTTCATCTTCGTAGTGACAACATAGCAAAACACAACGTTTTGAACGTGAAAGGTATCCTAAACGATTTTTCCATAAGCAGACATTTACGAGATAAATAGAAAATGAACAAAATGTTCCTCAGTGAATATTGTGATAGGAAACACGTAACAATACTAATCTAATGCCACGTGGCCACTTGTTTTGTTGAAACTGTATTTTGGATTGGTTAGACGAAAGCGATGAATGCCCTTTGTGTAGGGAGACATGGAGACATTAAAGAAATCTCAAATTGTTCAACTACAAAATTATTAATGACTTGCAGCGCGCACGACTTTGTCCGCATTCTATTTGTAATTTTCTTAAAATTTAGAAAAATGTGATTCTGTTTTGTACAAATTTTGTTGAGGAATTTAAGTACTTCATTTTTTTAAATTGTGTTTAATAAATAATTTATTTTTGACAATATTCATAAACAAGCACAATTCACCTTGACAACTACAACGTATACAGCTGATTAGCTTTTTCGCTTGTGCGTTCACCTGTATTATTTCGCCATGGCCAAGGGCGAGCGTAAATTTGTTTACTTGATATTTTTACCTAATTTTTAAATCTCTATCGCCCCATATATTTATTTTTTTGCCCCCTGCAAAACTTTTTTCCACTTTTTGTGGTGAAGAATATAAAACAAAGGTGTAGGGTACAGTGTACAGTGTAAACTTTAATAAACTTAAAAATGAAATTATTTTTTACAATATGAAACCTTACGAAATATTTAAAATAAATCTTTGTAATTTTTATTCGCTTTTTTTCCGAAATGGCCTAAATTTAAACATAAAACTAAAATAAAACGAACATTTTTCTTCCAGCAAATTAAACGTTTTCTTTAAATCTTAAAAACTCGTTTCTAAATGACATAAAAAATATCTTATTGTTGCAATTAAATCTTTATTTTATTTATCTCAGTTTATATTTATTAATTTAGTTTAAACAAAAAAACAAAAAAAGCGAATGGACAAACGAACAAAAAAAAACAACTTCCCATAGTTAAAAAGGCAGAAAAGCAAATAAATGTAGAAGTAATTAAAACAATGTGTCGTTTGTTGAACTGTGCAATCAGCGTTGGTAGTGGTACTCATATGTACATACGCACATGAGTTAGTATTTACTTAGATTTTATGTACAAAGCAGTTCCCACTTTGATTACCCGTTCTATTTTATATTTGCCTTTTAGTCTTTCAGTTCAGTGGCCGTCTAAACACGTTTGTAATTTAAATTCATTCGTTTGTTACAAATACTTCTTTGTCCTGGCTGGTTTAATTTCATGATTTTTTTCTTCTTCTTCTTCTTCTTCTTTATTTAAATTTTTGTGGTCTATTCGAGTACAATTCAATCCCATTCTTGCTTTCCTTTTCTAGTGTAAAAGTAATTTTATTTTTTTTTTTAACCAGAACGTAAATTCATTTGTATCGATTTGTTTTTCTGTGATGACAATTTTTCGATTGTGATTATTTTTTCAAACTAAAATTTGAAAATCACTGTATAAACAAAGTAAATTCGGTTAAAATATTTTTAATTTTTATTAGATTGTTAAAAATTAATAAGTTAAGATTCTTTTACACGACATGTTTTTTACATATGACTTGTCAAATTTCACACTGCAAAACGCCGTGTGATCTGACAAAGCAACTAACATCAGCAATTTTCAATACAAAAAAAGTTAACAATTTTGAAAAACATGCGAAATTACTTGTGAATTTTTAAACTGAAAAGTCGTATGTAAAAACATGTCGTCTAAAAGCAGGAAGCAAATTACAGCATTTGATATCTATCAAAATTTCTATAGATTTTAAATGTAAATTTCGATCAAAATCGAATTCCATAATTTTCCTCCAGCTTTAATGATAGGATTAGTCTAAGAGATCAATATTTGAGCACACCCACCCACTGTGTTACTTGGATGCAATTCAAACTTCTTATTGAGCAAACATGTGCCGTTGCAGCTGCACTCACTCATTTGTTTTGGATAACATTACTGTCTGGACGATTTTTTTTTTACTGAGTGTTTTCTAAAGCTCGATTTACTTATTTTGAAAATTTTGTACGGAGAATCAAAACCGCCATATGAAATACTTATGTAAACAAGGTGGGTGTAAATTAACACAGATATTTTATAAATTAAAACTTACATTTTTCGGCTAAAGTTCACTTTTTAATTTAATTTCTAAAAATACTTAGAAAGAAAAATTATTAACAAATGTATGCAGACAAAAATGAATGATTGAAAAAACAAAAACTGCATTTCGTGGCCACACCGAAGGTTGGTACGAAGCAAGAACAAATACACAAGACGAGTTGCTAAGAGAACGACAAAGAAATGCTTTGATTTGCGTGTGGACTTCGTCTAACCAAATAAATATTGAATAGTTGGTTACGATGATGTTTACAATGTCCACAACCTCAGGTAGATAGTTGCGAAAAATGCTGATGAAGGATGTAGGGATCCAGAAAATGGGGCATTACATTCTGCTAGTGGATGTGTCCGCATACATTTATAAATAAATTATCTTGCTAAGAATTTTTAGAAATTAAATTTAAAAATGAACCCAAGCCGAAAAAATTTAAATTTTAATTCATTTAAAATATCCACGGTTTAAATCCTGATCGGGAAAAATTAATGGATATTTTATATTTTTATTTATATTTCAACTAATTATGTATTCAACAAGCAAGAGTGCTATTTTTGAATCTTATATACCTTCCACCATTTCTGTAAATCTAGTTTAGTGAAGTAACTCCAATAAAAAAACAAATATTAAGGTGACACAGAATTAAAAGATTTAAAAAAATGTAAGCATTTCTAAAAAAAAATTTGTATTTCCAGAAAGCTCTCTTTAAAAGCTTTTAAATGACACCCATTTTGATATCTTAAAAAAATGATGCACAATCGTACTTTTCTATGAAAAGTTCAGAGACCCATAACTTTGAAAATATTTTAGTTCCCTTCTTTAGTTACTTCACTAAACTAGATTTGTATTAAATAATAAAAAATAATTAAAGGCAGGCGCAGTGTTTTACCCCCTGATTTACAATAGCACCACTTTCGACACTATGTCTGATCGATTGACGTATTTAAATTTTCTCTAGCACATGTAGTGCCTTGGCAATAATCATTTCAACCCGAACACGGACGGAAAGACGGACATCACTCAATCGACTTCGCTATACATAAACACTCAGAATATATATACGTTACGGTAAAAAATTAACAATAAGCCGACTCACTGCCATCCCTAAACTAGCGCGTAAAGCGCAAGATATCTGTCAAAATTTCTCATGTACATACAAAATGTATGAAGCATCCCTAAAGGCCAGGATTGACTGTCATACTCAGTTGTACGATCTGTCAAAAATTGCATGTGTGCTCAAAAAGTATGATAGTGTGGATTCAAATTGTACGTGTGTGACAGACTTTTTGACAGATCTGTACGATTTTATAATCTTTTAAAATAATTCATAAAATTTTTTCTATGCGATCAGAGTTGATTTTTTTTTGAAGATGAGGAGAAAGCAACAAAAAATTATTAAAAGCATCTGTTTTTTGCATTTTTTTTTTTGTACGACGCCATTTTGAAACGATTTTAAAAGAAGGACAGAATTCTGTCAGATTTTTGTGTGATTAAATCGTACGATTGTGTATGATGGTGAATCCTGGCCTTAAATAGCACGGCGTCAACGCTTAGCAATTGGAAAATCCAATTTTGACAGCGCGTACATATTTTTTTGTAGTATTTAGAGAACGTTACACAACAGTAATGACAGTTTTGCTTTTTTCGGGTTTATCTAGCGTTTTTATCACTGTTGTGTATTTCATTTTATAGGGTTTTATTAAAAGTGTTCACAACAAAACGTTGCGCTTTTATTTAGGTATGTCATTTCAGCGTTAAAGACATGCGTTATTTTGCATCGCGACGACTATCATACACTGTTGCACTTTCCGCCTAAGTGTTGACATCGTTTTCCTTGACTTACTATACAGGCGTACAAAACGTTCTCTTCTGCTCTTTTTCTGCCACCATTTTAGCAGTACACCACACCATTCAGCTCCTGCCCTTTTAAATCCATATTTTGGTCTTTCGAGCATTAAAATGGCTTTGCGTTATTTTATAAAGCCTGGCCCTTGACATCATCTTTAAAGGAAGTTCGGATTAAATGGTTTTTAAGCAATCGATTACATAAACAAAACACACAAATAAATGTAGTTGAATATTATTTTTATTATGAAATTAAAATGTATTTAAAGTTTCTAGCCAAGAGGTACAGATGCACTTAAAACCCACATCAATTGATAAAGTTTCTGTGTGTGAGAGTATTAAAGCATAATTATTTTAACAAATTTATTTCTGTATACAAATTTATAGGGTTTTTCAAAAGTTTCGTAACTACATTTTCCGTTCTAATTTAAAATCTTCTTGTCTTTCCGATTCATGTTATTCAACTTTTATATCTTTAAACGGCGCAAAGTGGCGATGTTTTTCAAAATCATTCGCCTCTCTGAATCACAGATATGGCAACCTTATTTGAATAGAAAGTGCGAAGTGAAAAAAAAAACAGAACAGTAAATATTCAAGGCGAATCAATTAAAAGTGGTAACCATGGCGAAATATTTTACCAGCTGGTCTTAATAGCCCAGGTGTTTTTTGTTTATCTTCGACGTTGTTATCAAAATTTTAAAATAAATTCAAAAATAAATAATTTTCAAATAATTTGAAATGTAAAAAATTGTACATTTCAAAAGCAAAAAAATTAAATGTGACGTATTGCTGCATATACAGGGTGTTACTTCATTTAAAGTACCAAATGATGATAGATGGATAAATTTAATTCGGCTTCCTTTTGTTTAGTCAGCTATTTCTTAACGAATTCGCGATTGCGACTACCAAGTAATTATTTCGCCATGTACTACAATGGCGAATTCGTTATTTTTGGCCAAAACCTGAAATGCCGTACTCCATATATAAAAAAATTTTATAATTTTTTTTTTTACATTTAGCGTTTCGGCGAAAATTAATGAATTAGCCATTGCGACTACCTAGTATTGATTCGCCTTGGTGGTAACGAAAGTGAAATCGTTCATTTTCGCCGTAAGCCCATATGCCAAACTAAAAAAAAAATAGTAACCAGATTTTTTATACATGGAGATTGACAGTTAGGTTATCGGCGAAAATCAGTGAATTCGCCATCATTATCACCTTATAATTTATTTGCTTTGTGTAAAGTAAATAAACAACGTAATCAAGGCGAAATTATACCAGGTGTAACCAAGGTGAATCGATCATGGCGAAATCATGTATCAAGTGGTGGCAGTGGCGAATTCACTAATTTTCACCGTTGCAGGAAATGTCAAACTTCGTATATAAAAAATCAGCGTCAAATTGTTTTTATATAAAGTTTATCATTTCTTGCAACGGCGAAAATAAATTAATTCGCCACTGCCACCACCTGGTTCATGATTTCGCCACGCTTTAGTGTCAATTCGCCTTTGGCCCAACAGTTTAATTTTTTTGTATGTTAAATTTTGTTTAAATTAAAAAAAAAACAAAATAAGCAGAAAAAAGTATGTTTAATTTATTTTATAAATTTAATTACAAATTTTTTTAACTATAAAAATTTGAACACACTTTTGAGGAACTCTTTAAAAATAAATATATTCACACATTTATGTGGGTGCATTGCAAAAGCTTAAAAAAAAAAACAAAAATAAAATTGTTCATTCAATCAATCTACGAGTACATATGAACGTCACTCAAGATAAAGCCAGCAGATAATTTAACACATCATAACACAATATGTTTGAAAAAAAATTAGCAGGTATGTAAGTGAGCCTTAAAAACAATTTGACCAAATAATGTATAAATGCTGCAATCGAAAAAGAAAATACTAAAAATATTTAAGCGTACTTTAAGTGAACGAGTTAGTAGGTGACTAACTGACTGACTTCAAGAGACTTCATAATTTATTTTGACTTACACGTGTTTTTATATTTTCAATTATGTTAACAGTTGTGTTTGTGCCAATAGAAAAATACATGTTTGTAGATTAACAAATAACCCAACGTACTGCAAGTATTTATCTTCATGTGGTAATTTATATGTTGCCCCACGGACATGTCTAATCGCCTACCGGTTAATACGATATGAGCATTTGTGGCATAAAACACATAATAATTTTTAAAAGGATTAAGTTGTGAAATTTTTTCTAAAACCTAAACTAAAAAATGGAAAAAAATAGAAAAAATTATTAGTTTCACTTTTTTATTTTTGTAAGAAGTCAAAAGTGATAAGACCCTTCACTCAGTTATTAAATAATGTATGATAAATATTTTTAATTAACTAGAAATTTAGAATTGAGTCCTGATTTAGATATTTAAAAGCATTGAACAAGAAGAATGGGCCTGAGTTTTTTTTAATATAAGTTTTTTATTTTTTAATGTTTTTTATATTAGTTTAGTTTTTGTTTAGAAAATAAATTTCTTGTCTTTTTATTTTCCCTGAAATATGGAATAAATCTATTTAATATATTTTATATAAATTACATTTTATTACTATTTATTTAAGGAAAATTTGAAAATGTTACTTTTAATTAAAAATTTAATTTTTTTTTTAAAGAAAAGCGTAACTTTTTCTTGTCTTCACTGCTTTTGAGTAACGGCGAAAAATAAATAAATCAGCCACTGCAAAGGCGAATCAAATAACAGGTAACCAATCAAGGCGAATCGATTACCAGGTGGCAGCGTAGGTGAATTCAGTATTTTTTGCTGGCGTATAAACTCCATATATTAAAAATTAGTGTATATTTTTTATTATAGAGTTTGACAGTCGTGTATACCAGCAAAAAATACTGAATTCGCCTACGCTGCCACCTGGTAATTTATTCGCCTTGTAACCATTTTTTTTGCTGTGAACCATTACTGTCAAACTCGTTATATAAAATATCATGGCGATATCATGTACCAGGTGGTGGCAGTGGCAAATTCATTAATTTTCGGCGTTGCAGAAAATTGCAAACTTCATATAAAAAATTCACTCATTTTTTAGATATGAAGTTTGACATTTTCTGCAACGGCAAAAATGAATAAATTCGCCACTGCCACTTACTGGTACACGATTTCGCCATGATGGAATATGTATGCAGATTTATAATAATGAATTATCCCATGCTGTCACCTGTAATTGTTTCACCTGGGCCACTGCAATCTCCTGACGAAGGCGAAACAATCAGTAGATGAACGCAATTGCAAATTATTTCGTTTTCGCCGAAAAAAATATGGAGTTTGACATTTAGAGTTTCAAAGAAAATTAATAACTTCGCCTTGGCGACCATAAAATATGTATTATTTTTTATATCATGCCGAAATAATATACGGTAGGAGCGATGGCGAATTCGTTAATTTTCGCCGTTGGCATGAATGCCAAACTACACATAAAAAAATAGTATACGGATTTCTTAGATAGTGTAGGAACACAACACACGACGGTAACGATATTTTCATACAAATTTGACAAAAGTTATCGTTCAACGACAATGCCGCTGAGATAAAATTTATTTTATTTTCTTGTCGGTTTTCATTATTCTCTCACATTTAGTCTCTCACTCTCCTAACAATATTGCCAGAAATATAAGTATTTTATAAGCATTTGAATTCACAATAATAGCAAAGGCATATTATTTATATAAAAATAGAACAAAATTTCAGGAATAAAAATATTTAAAAAAAACTGATACATGTATGTACGTAAATGAAAAACATAATTGAAAAGGTTAAAAATATGAAAATAAAATTGATTGAAAAAATAACTGAAAAGGTGAAAAATATGAGCCCATGTCTCATCTTAAGTCAGTCATCATTTATTCTTCGTCCCGCTCTTCAATTTGTGTGAAGGTTTTGAAAAGACCTATTGAATCTCTTACAAGGTTAACCTGTCCAATAGACTTTAATGCCATGGATATGTTAAATGTACTTAATATTCTTTACGTTTCATCGAGTTTTTAATAGAATTTATCTAATTCATTTAAATGTAATAAAATATTTTAACACAATATTTTCGAAAACAAACACAAAGCTGAAATGAAAATAAATATTATGAATGCCGTCAGAGAATCGCCGTTATTTTGTTTACTTACTCTCAGCAACGATAAATTGTTCCGTTACCGTCGTCTGTTGTGTTTCTACACATATGGTGTTTAGGCTTCCGGCGAAAATCAACGAATTCGCCATCGCCCCCATCGTATATTTATTCGCCTTGTTTTATATGGTGTTTGAAATTAGGCGTTTCGGCGAAAATTAATGAGTTCGCCATCGAGATCACCCAGAGATATTTCGCCATGATAATGCAGTCACCTACTATAAGTTCGCCTTCATAAAAAGAAGGCATATTACAAGGCGAATCAACTACCAGGGTGCCGCGATGAAGAATGCATTAAATTTCCCCAAACACCCTGAATGTAAAACACCACATACGTCAAAAATACCTTCAATTTTCTTTTTTTTTCTTTTTTAAATTGTTTCAAAATTTTTTATTTTTAAATTATTTTAAAATTTTGACAACAACGTCGAACCTAAGCAAAAATCAGCTGGGCTATTAGGACCACCTGTAAATTACTTCGCCTTGCTTATATACGAAGCAAAAAGAAACTTAAGCCAAAAATGTATAAAATAAATTTTTATATGAATTTTCAAAACTTTTGACCAGTTTTTTTTTGCAACAAAAAAATTACAAGATTTAAAGAAATATTAATGTTTTTAGACCAAAAAAAATAAAACTGTTATGCTAAGTTAAAACTGTTATAATATGGCCAGCTTTATAGCATCTTAGCTATTTCGCTTCTTAGATTGAACCTAACGTCACACATTATTTTTCACTCCTTTTAATATCTGATGCAAAAAAGCCACTAAAATAGAAACTTTAAAAACTATTTTTACTTTTATTTTTAGAAGGAGTGGTACAAACGAATAAACTAAGTAACATGCGTCAAAATAGTCTAGATTTAAGACTTGATTGCATTGCAAGGCTGTTTGCTATAAAACAACAAAAGTTCATTTATTAACAGAAACTTTATGGTCAAGTAAACGTATGTTCGTTCACACACATATTTTCCCATTAGAGACAAATTTTATAATTACAATTAAATCGTTAAATGAAATCATTTGTTAAATAAATAAATGTTAAAAGAGATGCCGGAAATGTAAATAATTAATTGGAAAGAAATCACTTAAACTTAAGCGACACTGATTAAAAAAAAATTAATTTTTTTAAAAGATTCTTGAAATATTAAAACTGCAATTAATCTCAAATTACTTTCATGAAAATGGTGCTCAAGAATTTTACTTTGCGGCATTTGAAAAATGTATCTGTAATTATGTTTGCAGTTAATGGATTTCGATTTCCATTAATCTTGCACATGATATTCATTCAAATTACTTTTTGCTTAAGAAGTCAATAGTAATTTTCGCATTCTACTTTAAAGCAATAATTTAACAATTTTCGCATAATGATCTTTAGAAAAAAAATAGATCTCATCTTTTGAAAAATTAAAAAAGCCTCAAAGTTGTCGCTGTCATTCCACATCATAACTCATATATTTTTTTCTTTTCACATCTAGCCGTCCATCGATCAATCAAGTTTTTGATGATTTGAGCGTTATGAAATATATTTTTCACAGACTTTCAACACTCCATGATAATTTATTTTATGTTTTTTTAATAGTTTTCTTTTCTAAAATGGTTTTTCTTGTCATTTCTATACAAAAATTAAGTCAAAGTTGAACATTGATTATTTAAATAAATGTTTAAAAAAAGCTGTATGAAATAATTAAAGAAAAAAATTAAAAAATACAACTCACAACTGCAGCTGCGATTTGTTATCATGTGCCACAAAGTTATTGCAGCTGAGTGTTTTTTTTTTTTTTTTTTGAATGCAGAAAAGTTATGCAGACCATTAGTGAGATTCATCAGAGGTTCCCTAGTATTTAGAAAAATTAAAAATTGCTTGATTGAATTTTGTTCTACTCAGAAAAACGGCGAGAAAATACGTGTTTAGGTGCCACACTGTCTTACAAAAAAGACAACTCTGATCGCGCAGGAACCTAAAAACAAACTGAATTAAAAAACGAAACAAATTCGCCTTGGTTAAGAGCAAGACGATCATGGCGAAATAATTTACCAGGTGATGGCAGTGGCGAATTCATTCATTTTCGCCGTTGCAGAAAATGTGAAACTTCATCAAGAATTTTTCGCTAATTTTTTATGTATGGAGTATGACATTTTCTGCAACGGCGAAAATGAATGAATTCGTCACTGTCACCACCTGGTACATGATTTTGCCATGAAGACGAATTCGGCATTGCGACCACCTAGTATTGATTCGCCTTGGTTTGACAGTTGGGCTACCGGCCAGAATAAATGAATTCGATTTGCTACCACCCATGGCGAAATTATTTACCAGGTGGTGGCAGTGGCGAATTTATTCATTTTCGCCGTTGCAGAAAATGTCAAACTCCATACATAAAAAATCAACGAAAATTTTTTTTAAATGAAGTTTGATATTTTCTGCAACGGCGAAAATGAATGAAATTCGCCACTGACACTACCCGGTACATAATTACGCCATGCTACCACCCTATAACTGATTCGCCTTGTATTTTTTATGTATGGAGTTTGACATTTAGGGTTTCGGCGAATATTAGTGAATTCGTAATCGCAACTACCATGGCGAAATAATATACGGTGGGAGCGATGGCGAATTCATAGATTTTCGTCGCTAGCCTAACTCAAACTCCATATATAAAAAAAATCTGTATACTATTTTTTAACGTAGTTTGACATTCGTGTTAACGGCGAAAATTAACGAATTCGCCATCGCTCCCACCGTATATTTATTGGCCTTGGCAACTACCTAGTAATTGATTTGCCTGTGTCAGGAGACTACAGAGGCCAGGGCGAATCAATTACCAGATTTCAGCATAGGCGAATTCATTTATTCTCGCGTATACATTATGTATGGAGTGCGACAGTAATGGTTACCAGCAAAAAAAATAATTCTCTTTCGCTTTCACCTAGTAATTGATCCGCTTTGGTTTGATTTTTATAGCGACGGCGAAAATTATAACTTCCCCATTGCACTTTTATATTTTTAGCCTCAGGCGAATTCAATGCTACATAAAACTCATGGTGAAATCATGTGGCAGGTGATAGCAATGGAGAAAGCATACGTCTCCAAATGTAAGATATCTGTGTCAAAGCAAATTGAATTAGAATAGTATCAAATTCGCCTTGGATCTGTGTCAAATTTATTTTTATATGAAGTTTGACATTCCGCGTGATGGCGCAAACGCGATCAACTATTTCTGGCGACCATGCTGTTTTAGCCGCCACTTAAAATTAAGATTTTCACCGCTTCCTTGGATCACTTTAAAAATCTATCATGAAAGCAATCGGGAAATAAGAAAATTCAATTTTTATGCTTAACATTTAAGAATCTCTGTTGTAGACATTAATAAAATTCAGCCTCTTTGCCTTTTTATGTTTAATGGAAAACCAGATTTTTAATCTTGCAAATTTCTATTTTGTATCCAGTCTTGCCGGCATGTTATTGTCGGGCATAGAATCATGTTGCATGAACGTTTTTTTTATTAATACAAACAAATCTACTCGTTCATATGAGGATTTAAAAATAAAATATTTTTTTTCTGTGCAGACACACGTGTAATTAAAGCAGCCCTAAAACAAAATAAACCCGATCAATAAAAACTACAACTTTAATAAAAAACTAGTAGAAAACATATCAAGAAATTCTTAAGAGTCAGTCTTATAAATACCCTACACTGTTATTTGAACTTTATAGTTATAAAAATAAACCTCAATTTTAATTTAAAATAATAAAAGCTATTTATTTTTTCCCACCATTTTCTGCACTAAATCAAAAAATTCTAAAATCTGTTTTATTCCAACACATCATTTTTAACTTGGAAGTGTAAGTGTAGTTAAGCTCGTTGTAAACGTTATAAATATTTTGAATGAAATTAAAAACTAAACAAAAGTAGTGCCTTGCCGGCTGTAGAAAAAAATACTTGCAACAAAAACTAACTCTTTAATCCAATGGCTGGATAGCAAACATTTTTATGGTTTTGTGCTAAAGCAAGCAGCAGCAGCTGCTGCTTGTTGTTGCCAATAATTTTCAGACAAATACAAAAGCATTCACTTTGGCTACAACAACAAAATACCAAATATAAAAATGCCAAACGAATTAATGTTTGGACTTTATTTAATCTTTTTTTTTCTCAGTTTGCAAGCAGTAGTTTGTTGTTTATTTGTTAAAATCACACACCACAAATAATATTTTTTTTTTATATAACAAAGGCACACACACACACACGCCGTAAGACATTAAAAGTTTAAAATCGCTTAATTTTGTTAATAAATTTAAGACAAATTGTTATTGTAGACAATGTCTAAAATAATGTGGAAAACTTTTAGAAAAGAGTTTGATATTTTTTTTCGTTATGTTTGATTGTTGATAAATTTTTTTAAAATCTGTTGGTATTGATGCAGATTTCTTTTCTCTAATTTTATTATGTGTTTCTAGTGCAGTATTCAACTTACAAAGCACAAGGCGAATCTATTACCAGGTGCCAGCCTTGGTAATTCATTATTTTTCCTGGTCACATAACTACCATGGCGAAATCATGTACCAGGTGGTGGAAGATGCGAATTCATTCATTTTTTCCGTTGCAGTAAAAAAAATTGATGCTGATTTTTTGAATATGGACGGTTTCTATCCGGTAAGTTCTGGTCAAGCAGCGCGTGTAGATCCATTCAGTGTGAGGGTTCGAGAATTAGATAGGACGACGCCTTTGACGGTTTTTGGTAGGACTTTGATAGATGGCGGACGAACGGTTGACCCTAGTAGGAACATTAGTGGACTTGGTTTTGCTGATTAAGTCGCGGTAGGTATTGCTCTAAAGCTGAGGGCAAACAAGAGGTCTAGTGGATTTTGTTTTGAAGGAGACGGACATTGTGCTTTGGCGGTTTCTTGCTATTGTATTCAACCACTGCCTTAATATCGGCTATTTCCCAAAAGCATGGAAGACTGTCCTGGCGATTCTCATATTAAAACCGAAAACGAATCATCATGATGAGAGTGAAAACTATAGGCCTATATCCCTATTATCGGCCTTTGGAAAGACATTTGAACACTTTCTTCTGGCAAAGAACAATGACGTTATTGCTGACAATGACATTCTAAAAGAATTTCAATTTGGATTAAGGAGCACCCTTTCGACGACACACGTACTAGTTGTACTTACGTAGAGGGTTCTGAATAGGAGAAGCTCTACTATCCGTTTGGCATGATGGTTTCATCTACAAATTAATGAGTATGGGCTTTGGTACAGCCATCTGCCGTATGATTGATAGCTTGCTAATAAACTACTCTTTTAGGGTTCGTATTGGAGATGTCCTCTCTCATGAGGGTTCGATTTTTGCGGGAGTGCCACAGGGATCGTTGCAGGGAGATCTTTAGTTGGTCTTTGATGATGACATTATTACTGCTTCTTCGGGAGCAAGAGCAAGGATTGTTAACGAACGAGTCAATTAGTACTTAACTGCACTGATAGACTATTTAAATAGGTGGGGCCTCAACTTAAACATTCATAAGACTGTCGATATGATGTTTAAGGGAAGGCGGAAATACATATACCCGAATTGCCGATCCTTCAGACCGTTTTTGAGAGTTAGAAGCAAGATGAACAGGACTTCAGATAGGTTAAAGTACATTGGCGTCACCTTCCACGAGTACTTTGAACTTTATCGGCACATCGACAATGTGCTTGAGCGCACCAAGCGGGCTTACTACGCGTATCAGGGCGTGCTAAAGCATAGAGGTGTACTCGATACAAAAGTACGCCTTTTGGTGTACCGCCAGATCATACGTCTTCTCATCTCCTATGCCTTTCCAGCTTGGTTTAGAATTTCTTCTAACCAGATGGAGAGGCTTAGGAGATGGGAGAGGCAGATCTTAGTTGCGTGCCTTGGTCTGAAACCGTATACAGGGCGCAACGGAGAGTTGCGTAGGCCCTCTTGTAGCTCTATATACAATACAATCGATTTTAGACGAATAGACTCGTTTATGGTCGGGAAAGCTTTGAAGTTCATGGAAGGTGTCCAATCCGTTGAAAATAGTTTAGTGAGAGAATGTTTTTCTCGAGCCTTGAGTCTAGAGACCGTTCAAGGTGCAAACTACCTTTCTCCTGTGGACTTGCTGCCCTTGGGGGAGCTGGTCTTTAAATTATTTAAAAATTTTTTTAAATTTTGAATTATTTTTAAATTTTGACAAAAACGTCGAATATAAACAAATTACACCTGGGCTATTAAGACCACCTGGTAAATTATTTTGCTATGACTTTAAATATTATTGATCAAGGTACATTTATTTTACTAGGTAAAAGCGGTTCTACAACAAATACAACATTTGTAAAAACAACATGGCATTTTATTGTTGCTTTGTGAGTGGAAATGTCAAAAATAGAAACAGAAAATAAAAGAAAATTGGTCTAAAAACAAACGCTCTCTTTTTTCTACACATGCTTGTTGTTAGTGTTTTTTAAATTCGTAAACAAAAGTAGGAAAATATAAACAACTTTTGACATGTCCAACTACAAACCAGCTGGGCGGACGACACTACCTAGTAAAATAAATGTACCTTGTTATTGATAAAGTGTATAACACTGCGCTTACTTTATTTTTTTATTATTTTTTTTTTTTGTCTTTTTATTTTATTTTCTTACTATGTAAGTGGATTTAAGTTTATTATCTTTTTCAAAAAAATTTTAATTGCCTTCCCTTTTCTTCCCATTTTGGGGAATTTCTTTAAATCGTTTATAAATTGCTAATGGATATATTGGAAATGTACAAAATTTTTTAGTTATTTAATTGTTATAGTCCTTGAAAAATACTGTAGTATGCAAGGAATTTTTGAATCTACTGTTAATTTAAGTTTCTCTTTTATAATGACTTTTCTGGAAAAATAAGTCAAATCAATTTTTCGTATATGGAGTTTGAAATTTTCTGCAACAGCGAAAATAAATAAATTCGCCACCGCCACCGCCATCACCTGGTACATGATTTCGCCATGAATAGTAGCGATGAAGGATTCATTAATTTTCGCCGGTAACCCAACTGCCAAACTCCGTACAACGCGAATTAATTAGCAGGTGGTCGCAATAGCGACCGAAACCCTAAATGTCAAAAACCATAAAAAAATTATACATCTTCGGAGAAAGCTAATGGATTCACCATCGCGACCCTATAGTACTTGACTCGCCTTGATATGGAGTTTGACAATAATATTCCTAGCGAAACTGAATGAATTCGCCTACGCTGCCGCCTGGAAATTAATTTAGCTTACCAAGGCAAATCAATTTACCAGGTGGCAGCGTAGGCGAATTCAGTATTTTTTGCTGGTATACACGACTGTCAAAATCCATATATAAAAAATGTACGCATATTTTTTATATATGGAGTTTGACAGTCGTGTATACCAGCAAAAAATACTGAATTCGCCTACGCTGCCACCTGGTAATCGATTCGCCTTGCTATAGCCGGTGGATGTGCTTTGCTTTGAGGCGAATCAATAACCAAGTGATCGCAATGGCGAGTTCATTTATTTTCACCGGAACCCTTAATATTAAACACCATATAAAAAAATATATACAATTTTTTATGTGTCCTTTGACAGGGAAATCTTTTGAATGTACCAAAACTATGTTTTGCTATGGCCACTGTAATAAGTTTTAAAATAAATATAAAGGGTGACCCCTGGTACGGAGCCCTTCGTGTGTGAGTTAAACTCAAATTTGGTGGGTTTATTTAATTGCAAACGTTGTTTTATTTTAACTAAATTAATATAATCAAGCGATTTTATAACTTTTATTTAAAACTCTTCGCAATATTAGAGTTGAAAAGAAATTTCAAAAGGCCTTTTTTGCAGAGATGATCACCTCTTTCGCGACTGGAATGTATTATGGCTGAGTCATTTCTTTTAGGGAAAAGAAAAATGACGCTGGCAGATAAAAAGTTGTTTATTTCTGCAAGGCCCAAAATATTTTGTTTATACTTTTAAACTATTTGCGTTACATTTTATAATTGCGTTGATCTTAAGAAAAGTAAACGTTAAGAAAAAAATCCATCGAAATATCATTAATGCAATTTGTTGAATATATAAAATTTCTAACATTCTTTTCAAACAACATTTACCATATTTAAATTTTTTATTTATAAAATCAACTTTAATTTCATACAAAACAGAAAGAAAGAAAGAAAATAAATGAAACATAAATGTAGGCTTTTCAAAATAATTATCTTGCGCCAAATTCCCAATGATTTTCAATTTCCGTTGGCGGTCATTAAAAAATTTGTTTTTTCTTTTTTCCTGCTACTGCCAAGAGCTTCTTCATCATGAGATTACACAAAATAAAACTAGAAAAAAGACCATTAAGAGATTTTTCTTTTCTTCATTCGTTTCTTCTATCAAAACAACTACTGGACTCCTCCTCTATTTACCTGTATTTATCAAACTCATTTGCTGAAAAGAACTATCTTTTGTATAAAAAAGTTACTTTATTCATTTTCATATTCGTATTGTGGGGCAATTATCTATAATCATCATCGTATGGGAATAATAGCAAGAGTTTCGAGTGGGAATAAAATTATATAAAAGTCATTATCATCGTTTTGTTATAAAAAGAAAAACAAATGAAATGCAAGAAATGGCCGATTCTTTTTCTTATGGTTTCTTTTTATTTATTTATTTATTTTTTTTTATAATAAAAGAGAAAAAATTAAACGGTCTTTTTAGGGATTAAAGACGATTTCAACGAATAGTATTTACCAAGTCCCAGGTTTTATTGATTAGTGCGGCAACCATGGCGAAATCGTATACCAGCTGCTAGCAGAGCGAATTCATTAAAAAAATTGCTTAAATTTTTTCAAGCGCGGTTTGACATTTCTAGCAACTGCGATAATTATTGAATTCGAAATTGACACTATCTGGTACATGATTTCGCCATGGTTGCCACACTAATCTATAAAACCTGGTGGTGGCAGTGGCGAATTTCATTAATTTTCGCCGTTGCAGAAAATATCAAACTTCATATAAAAAAATTTTTCGCTGGTTTTTCAATCAATTACCATTAAGGCGAATAAATTACCAGGTGGCAGCGTGGGCGAATTCAGTGTTTTTTGTTGGTATACATCACTGTCAAACTCCATATACAAAATATGGGTATATATTTTATATATGGAGTTTAACAGTAATGATTAGCAGCAAAAATAGTGAATTCGCCTGGTTTCCACTTGGTAATTGATTCGCCTTGATATCAATTTAATAAGCACTAAATAGGGCGAAACAGTTATAAGGTCTTAGCGATGATGCAGTAATACAGGTGATCTCGATGGCGAATTTATTAATTTTAGCCGAAACTCTAAATATCAAAAACCATATAAAAAAAATAAAACACATTTTTTATATATTGACATTTCAGGTTTCGGCGAAAATAAATGTATTCGCCATTGCGACCATCTAGGATTGATTCGCCATCACTATGACCTAATAACTGAACTCAAACTCCATATACAAAAAATCTGTAACAAGGCGATTAAAATACCAGGTGGCAGCGTAGGCGAATTCATTATTTTTTGCTCGTAATCATTACTATCGAACTCCATATCACGGCGATATCAAGTACCAGGTGCATGGCGAAATAATACTTGGTGGTCTCGATAGCGATAGGTTTTGAGCAAAATTAATGAATTCGCCATTGCGGCCACCTGGTATTGATTCGCCTTGACCAGGTGGTTGCAGTGGCGAATTCATTAGCTTTCGCCGTTGCAGAAAACTCAAACTCCATATATAAGATATCAGCGAATAAAATTTTTTTTATGAAGTTTGACATTTTTGCCACAGCGAAAATAATTGAATTCGCAACTGCCACCACTGGTTCATGATTTCGCTATAGTGGCAACCATGACATACAAGAGTATAATATTTACTGGCGGAACATATCCGATTAACTTAATATAAGAAAATGCTTTACATCCTGCTAGAGTGTCTGACTATTTCTGTTCCCTTTACTTATAATCCCACCTAATAATAAACGAATAAATTGTTCGAATAAAATATCAATAAATTTAATATATTAAACCAACTTAATTTTAAACTTTTTTGAAGACTTAATTTCCAAAATGTTTTTTTTATTTCTTAACTACAAATTGTTTTTGAAAATATTAATAAATGAAATAAATAAAATATAAAAATATAAAACATTTTCTGTAAATATTTAATTAAACGCCGATAGCTTTCATTAGCAAAAAAAGTAAAAAAAATCTTTAAAAGTAAAAAGAATTATGTTAATCTTAATGCTATTGAAAGTGTATAAAAAAATAAATTTTATAAAGCAGAAAAGTGAAAAAAAGTTCAAATGTCAAGATAACATGTACTCACTCACCTTTTGCTTTACATTTGTGAAAAACGCAAGAAATTCCAAAACAAGTAGTTAACCAGCAGCAGCAACTTAAAACAAGTGTACAACAACAATACGAGTAAAAGTGTACATAAATAAAAAACGTGATGCACTCATACAATTTACAAATGAAAATAAAATTATTTTATAGGAATTAATAAAAATATAGAAAAACTTAAGAAACAAGCACTTTATTTTGATATTTATACAATGTTTTTGTTTTGTTGTTGTACATTTAATTGTTCTTTAAGCAACATGTACAGAAATTGTTTACATACACGAGCTGTTATTAACATTCCTCTAAAAAAATATAACTGTTTATGGCCAATTTTGTTGACAACAATCTTTATTGTACCAAAATTGATTTACTGTTTAATTAACTCATACAATAAATGTTTACTAAAAAATATTTAAAAATAAAAGATTGCAATGATGTTACAAATACACACAGTTTATTTATTGTTTGTTGTTATGTAAATCATAACATTTTTTTCTAATTCTTGTTTTAGTGATGTTCTTTTGTTTAATTACACCAATTTACCCACCAACTCTCCCTCAAATAACACAAAGTTCAACTCCCTTTAAAAAACTTCACAAAAAGAGTTCTAGTTTTTTATTTTCATGTTTTTTTTTTTTTTTTTTTTTGGAAAATTTTGCAAATTGATTATTCATTTCATACACTTGTTCCATAAAACCAAAATTTAATTAAAAAAAATTGCTTATAGATAGAAAATATGCGCGCCTCTTTAGAAACTTGTTAAATGTGCATAGAAAAACAAGCTTAATTAATATGCAACATTTAGCATTCAGTTTTAAAGTTTTGTTTATTATCAATTTAGATGATTGCGTTGTTTATCCGTTAAAGTTTAGTTACTAACTAAACTTAACTCGTGGTGGGTTATGTTATTTTATTATCAATATGAGAGTGCTGCCAGATAGTTTTTGATGAAGTCTCTAGCAGGTAATAACAAGGGATAATACATTAAAAAAAAATACGGAGTTTGAGATTAGAGTGATAGCGAAAATAAATGAAACTACTACTGCCAGGAGCCATGGAGCATAGTAATTGTTATTAACCAAGACGAATTTAATTTATCAGATGAGAATAACAGCTAAACAAATTTTTCTCTTTATATTTTTATCATCTTGCTAGAAGTATATAGTTTTGTTTATATAATTATTGTGATTTCTCTCTTTTCTTCTCTTTTTTTAATTTTCGAGTTTTCACAGCATGAAATATCTTCGGTTGCCGTTGAGAAGCTTCGATTTCACCTTGAGATTTTTTACGCTGAAAAATAAGAGTTTGCCATAATTCTTAAGACTTCTTGTGGTTGGGGTAAAAGTGAAAGGAATACTTAATTTATAAATGTTCCAGATTTTTAATCACTTTATTGTTTGCACAAAGGCCCTTTAAGATAAACATGGATCTTAGCTATTTCTTTTATATAAAAGTCATATTTTTCTTCCACTACTAGTGTAATGTATTTTTTAAATGCCATAACTTGAAAAAAAAATTTAAATATAAAATGACTTTAATCATACGAACAAAAAAAATATATTTTTTTATGGCCTTCAAAATGCTGCTTCATAAAACTTAAATTTTGTTGTTATTAAGAAAGCGCCTTTATAGTAATAATATTTCTACTCATAAAAAATTAATAATATATATCCTTTAAAAACTAAAATTTAAATGGTTCTAATCATGCATTTAGTAAAGATAAAAAAATTAAATACTCTGCTTTATTTCTTGAGTTATGGATACTATTATTGAAATAGATTGGAAAAAAATAAAAAGATCAAATACCCTAAAATTATGAAAATACCATAAAATCTGAACGACGTATTTCCATTGTTTAACAGTTACAATATGTAAAAGCTTTAACGTTTTCCATACATGAAGTTGTATGGTGCTTCTTTTCGAAGCACGAATTTTTTCATGCACAACTTTGAAACTTTTAACTCAATATTTATTATCCAAATCAACATTTTAGCAAATGCTTTGACAATAATTTTGGGCTTGTTAGGCTTTATATAAAAATAAAATGTGATAAATTAAGTCTGTATCAGCTTAAGTTGTTAAATTAATCGCAATAATTTAAAAAAATATATTATTCAAAACCACCGCAAAACTAAAAAAAAACATTTTTGTTAATTACAAACATTTCTCTCTGTGTGTTGCTGCTTACGATTACTTATACACCTCAATAGATTTTATCGGTAATTTACCATCCCTACTGTTAAATCTCTATTGGTGTAAATTTGACGTATGCATGCGGGAATTGTTTCCATACCACAAAGATCACGAAAACACTACATTTAAAAATGGATAATTTTAATAAAAAAGAAATTATTCAAGCGATTCTTATTGCAGACAATAATGTGGAAAACTTTCGTCCTCTGTCCGATACAAATTCGACGGTGAGTTAACGAGTTCGTTGCCAAAGACGATGAAAATAACTTGCATTTAAAAGTCTCTTTTGCCTTTAGTCAATGTAGCTATGTTGGATTATGCCCTGGAGGCCTTAAACCGCAGTGGCATAGAAGAGGTGTTTGTATTTACCAGCCTGTATTTACAAAACGTTAGGGAATATATAGAGTATGTATAGAAAATTTCATAACATTTAACAGGAATTTCTAATGAATTTTGTTGTTGGATGTTTTAAGAAAAGGAATTAAATCTTTGAGTTCTTGGTCGGTTAATATGAAAGTTCATGTGATTGGTGGTGAAGGCTGTAGATGTTTTGGTGATGCCATGCGTGAGTTGGATGCTAAAGCTTTAATACGTGGCAATTTTGTTCTCTTGGGAGCTGATACGATAACTAATGCAGATTTTAAACCCATTTTCGAGCAACATAAGTAAATTTAGTAATTTTATTTTGGGTTAAATAATTATATAAATATATTTCTATTCAGGAAAACTGTAAAATATGATAAAGGTGCTGCAGCTACACTCATCTTTAAAGAGGCAGAAAATCATTTAAGGACTGGCAATGAAATTATGATTGCAATGGATGTACAAAATAATCGTCTTCATTATCACCAACGTTTAAATATTAATGACAAGGAAACTCATTTTGATATACCTTTAGAAGTGTTCTTGCTTAACACTCAAGTTGCCTTGCTACATAATTTACTGGATCCTCAAATTGCTATTGGATCACCTTCCATGTTGTCCCTGTTTTCTGATAATTTCGATTTTGAAACACGCGACGATTTTGTACGTGGCATATTAATAAATGAGGAAATTTTAGACAGTCGTATTTATGTGTCTCTCCTGCCACGTGAACAGTATGCCCGTAAAGTTAACAATTGGTTGACATATCAAATTGTAAGCAATGACATCATTAATCGTTGGTCGTATCCTCTAGTACCCGATATGGGTATTGTTAAACTGGAGCAGCAATACATTTTCCTTAAAAATAATATCTACAAAAGTCCTTTGGCCAATTTGGCCAAAGTGACATTGGGCGAAAATGTGGTGGTGAATAAAAATAGTTTAGTTGGTGCCGGCTCAACGGTAACTTGTTCAGTTGTTGGGCGAAATGTCAATGTAGGACAAAACTGTCGTATAAAGAATGCATTTTTGTTGGATAACGTTGTGGTAGAGGATAATTGTATTTTGGAATTTTGTATTATTGGGCGAAATACAGTGGTGAAAGCAAATACCGAATTGAGAGAAGGTTGTGTTATAGGAGATTCTTGTGTACTGCCGCCAGATACAAAACTAACGAAATCGTTAGTTAAAAATGAAGAAGGAGGTTGGTGGAAAGTAGCGGCAACATAAATTTCCAAATAATATTCTTTAGTTCCCCTGTTTCTCCTTAAACTAAAACGTTAACTCGAAAATGTTTAAATAGGTATTTTTTTTATTCTGTTCTAGATTCTACCTTAAAGAAGCTGGGTGATAAAGCGTACATCATCAATGACAAGACTGATAACAGAACAATATCGGATAATGAGGAGGATCATTTGTATACTCCAAGGACAACAGCACCAAAAATGATGAAATTACCTTTAAAACAGGAAGAAAGCGAATATTATTCTAGCAGTGATGAAGAAGAATCACAACATTGCTCTCCGCTGCCTGATGACACCAATAGTAAGTTGATTCAATTAAGTTATTAATACAAATTGTCAATTAAAGTCTTAATTTCTTTTATACAGTTTTCTTATCGGAAGTAATTGAATCTTTGGCAAGAGGCTTTCAAGAAAAATCTAATCCAGATTTTCTTATACTCGAAATTAACTCTTCCCGCTATGCTTACAATATGTCTCTGAAAGAGGTTAACTTTAATGTTGTTAAAGCGATTTTTAGTTTGCCCAACATTAGGGAACCCTCCAACAATAATGTTTTAATTGAAATTAATGCAGTTTTAAAACAATTGGGTCCAGTCATGACGAATTATATTAAAAGTACAGATGCTATGTTGGATTGTCTTAAGGCCTTGGAGGTTTGTTATTTCTTCCAATTTTTCAAATTAGAAATATAAAATTTGTATTTTTTTTTTGTTGTTGCAGGACATTTATGAAGAAAATCAATATTTTCGTGAGAAAATTTCTCAAATTGTTCATTATTTATATGATAAAGATTTTGTCACGGAAGATGCTATTTTGGCCTGGTATAAACAATTGGATGAAGAAGAATATGCCAAACTACGTAAAAGTTTATTTAAACTTATTGAATGGTTACAGCAATCATCTGACGAGGATGAAGATGATAGTGATTAGTTTTATTAAGTCTCGTTTTTTTTTCTTTTTTTTTATTCTTTAGTTGTGATTTTTGTCTAAAGTAAATAAAAAGTGAAATATAACGTCACATTCACGTCCATTGGAAATCGATTTGCCGCATGGTCAGTTCTTCTGACTTTTTTTGGAGTGATTGTTTAATGGTTGGCTGGGTTATGAGCAGCAAAGCAACCCTGTTTAAATCTTAATACTCAATATCACAGTGTGAAACGGGCTTTAGCAACATTCGTGAATTAAATGAGAAAATTTTTTTAAGCCGTAGAAGTTTCAATTTCTGCTATTAGCAATTTTCTGTTTTCGGCATTTTTACAGAAAAATATCAGACCAAAATTTAAAATAAATTCCGTGTGATTTTTTTTTTTCCCATTATAAATTTGTTCCGCTTTTTATTGATGTGGACTGAAAGAGAAATTAAATGTAAATAAACAAAACAGCTCTCTTCAAATTACGATGATGCCACTTTTTTTATTATTTTGTTCCCACGGGATTCATAAGAAGATAAATCATTTCTCGAGAAATATTTTTTCGTAAAAATATTCATGTTTCGGATGTTAATTTTTTGATTCATTGCAGTTCTTAATTGGAGATTTTATTTTTCGTTGAAGAGAAATAACAGGAAAATTATAAAAAATTTATTGTTAAAGTAAACGTGAATTTACCCAAGAGTTCATAAAAAGATTATTTAGTCAATTTAAGCCTAAAAGAACATTTCGAAATTTGTAAAATATAAATTATATTAAAAATAAAATATTATTATAGAAATTTTATAAAAATTCATACAAATAGCAGCAACTAAAAATTTATTACTCTATGTAACAATTTTTTTAATTTAATTCTCTTTAAACCGAATTTTTATATAACGATAATATACTTGATACAGATATTCTCAGGACAATTGTAATGGGTTTTTTCACAAACACAATTCATATTTTTGTTTTATTTATTACTTTAATTTTTATTTTTTTATTATGAGTTTCAGTTGATTTTCGATCTTCGCTGGTTAACGAAAATCGAATATCGATTGTCAAATACGTTGAACATTTCGTTGTGCAACGAACTTTCAATCGAACACAATTTTACTTTCGATGGTTTATGTCAGTTTGAAAAACTTATTAAAAATGTATTTGTGTTTTGTTTTTTTACGAATGGTGGTAATAAATTATTTTAATTCCATGCATGTCTAAGATTGTAAGTACAAAACAACAATAAGAAAAGCTCGTTTCTCTAATGCAGGGGTTCTCATCAAATTCCTGCTCACGGACCCCTAGTAAACTAATTTTTTTTCGCGGACCCCACTGAACCCCAAGTTAAAAATAAAACTTTTATTATTTTTGAAAATACTGTTTTTTCGGTTCTTCATGTGGAACCCATGGATGGTTTCTACGGACCCCCATTTGAGAACCGTTGCTCTAATGGAACAAAATCCATTAGAGCAACGGCAAGAGGAATATGCACAAAAGTTCAGGCGGCAAAAAAATTTGAAGAAATTACACAAGAGCTTAATCATCGAACCATAAAACCGACGTACTCATTTTAATTAATAATTATTTTAATTTTTCGTTTTTAAATTAGTAAAATAATATTTCTTTACAATAACAGTTTGAACATGTACTATTGTGAATAATCCAATTGAGTAAAATTCACAATAAAACTATTTTTAATCGACTGTGCGCCTTAATACCAAATGAAAATTCATTCGATCATTTCTTTCCACTACAGGCGAAGATCGAAAGTTGCTCATAACAGGCACCCAAGTAAAAGTGATATATTCGGCTATGCCGAATCTTATATACCCTTCACCATGTATGTAAATTTAATTTAGTGAAGTAACTTTAATCAAAAAAAGCAAATACTGCGGTGACAGAGAATTAAAAAAATTAAATAATATTTTTACGATTTATAATTTTATATAAAAATATCTTAGGCTCCTAATGGGTTAAGCATTTTTTTTTTAAATTTTAGTATTCCCTGAAAGAAAACAAAAAGCTTTAAAATGATGCCCATATTGATATCTTAAAAAATTTCAGAGGCCCATAACTCGGGAAAATATGAGCGAGCGCCAATTTTTTCACTTAATGCTATTTGCTCATTTTTTACATCTCTATCGCCCCCTTTATTTGTTTTTTAATTAGAGTTATTATATTGTTCCAAATAATATGGAAAAATTAGAGGCAGGCGTGGTGTTTTGTCCGCTGCCAACAAGGACATGGACCGATCTTGCTAATTTTCAATAGCAAAATTTTCGAAACTATCACCCCTATCGTGAATAAGAAGTGAAATTTTTGTTCTCATGAAATTTTCAGTCAACTATCGTAGATTTCCCATGAAATATTTTTTCACTTCATTTAACAGCTGTTTTAAATTAATTAGCTGTCAGTGCACATTGAATGTAAATAAGAAGAATAAGCTAAGTGAAATTTTGTAAATTGAAATTCAAAAATAAATAAAATTTTTGTTACAAAAACGTGACGTGCAGGACGCGTATAACCCGTTTAAGTTACCCGAGACATTGCTGACTCATTTAAATAAATAAGAAAATAAAATTGTATTAAATTTTTTTTATATCTCCACTTTTCATTTAATGAAATTTTTAATAAAAAAATCTTTATAAATTTACAAGCAGTAGGATCTCTTTGTTTTCCATCTTATCGAGTATAATGTCATCCTGCGCTGAAACTGCAGAAACTATTCTTGAATTAAAGAATGTATTAATAATTTTAATATTCTTATTATAAGTGATAAAAACTTGCTGAATGTACGAGGGCTGCTATATATATTTCTGGCCTGACAACACTGAGTGCTGCCAAGTGCAATCTGACATTTTCATTGGAAAGTTTGTAATTTTTAAGCATAATCGTACTCAAAACGTTTTGACGTACGACCATTATTTGTGTTGTTTACAGCGACTTGAAAAAATTAATATAGAAAAAAATGAAATTAACTCGTGAACATTTTCGTGCCATCATTTTTCACAACTTTCGACGTGGATTATCACGACAAGAGTGCATTGATGAACTTAAATCTTTGTATGGCGATAAAGCACCATCCTAAAGCACTGTGAAAAATTTGTATAATGAATTTAATCGTGGCCGAAGCTCGCTCAAAGACGAATTTCGTGAAGGTCGTCCAAAAACGGCTGTTGTACCAGAGAACATTGATGCCGTGCGTGAACTCATAATGCAAGATTGACATGCGACATACCGAGAGATAGAGACATCCTTTGAATACCTGGCCGTAAAAAAGGTTTGTTCTCGTTGAAAGTCGCTCAAAAAAGGCTCGTGTCGATTGGTGCAAAGAAATGTTGCAAAAATACGATTGCGTTGCTTCAAAAGACGTTTATAAGATCGTCACAGGTGACAATTCATGGATCTATGCGTATGAGCCCGAAACGAAACAACAAACGAGCGTGTGGGTCTTCAAAGACAAGCAAAATCCACTTCACCACCACAATGGTCGCCTGTTTCTTCGGCAAAACTGTTCATGTGGCGAATGTTCCGCTTGAGCAACGTAGGACGGTCACTTCTGAGTGGTACACTACTACAATTTGTTTGCCTGAAGTCATCGGAGAAATTCTAAAAACCAACAAGAGAAGACGAATCATTGTTCACCATGACAATGCGAGCTCTCACACATCGGCTCAAACCAGAGCGTTTTTGACCGGCCAAAACGTCGAATTAATGGGTCATCCGCCGTACAGCCCTGACTTGGCACCTAATGACTTCTTCTTCTTTCCGCACATCAAAAAAAAAAAAAAAAAATGCGTGGTCAACGATTTTCGTCGCCAGAAGAAGCTGTTGAAGTGTTCAAAAACCATGTTTTAGAGGTGTCTCAATCGAAGTGGAAAAAGTGCTTCGACAACTGGTTTGAGCGCATGCAAAAGTATATAAATCATGCTGGAGTATACTTTGAAAAACAATAAAACCATTTTTGATTATAAATATTCGCATTTTCACTATTAGGCCAGAAATATTTAGAGCAGCCCTCGTATGCAGTTCCCCAGTTAAATTTAAGTGAACAAATCTAAAGGAAAAGTGAAAAAATTTCGAGGGAAAAAATCAATCACGATAAGGAGAATTTTTGTTTACGTGAAAAATTGTTCATGTGAATTATTAACGATTGTAATTAAGGAAAAAGGAAAAACATTTTAAGTGAAAATATATTCACGATTGACGTATTTAAGTATTCTCTAGCTCATTAAGTGCTTTGGCAAAGTTGAATTAAATTTAAACACGGTCGGACAGACGAACATCGCTCAATCGATTTCGCTATCCATAAGATCATAAAATATATACTTTATGGCGTCGGAAATAGAATGACAAACTTAGATTTACCCTATTTCCCTCTGCGGTGAAGGGTATAACAAGCTTTTTTTAATTTAAGAAGGTAAATGGGATGTGGAGGAATGTTTTTTATAATGTCATGTTGCTGCATGCTCTTGATATAAATAACGAAAGCATAAACAAAGCATACAAACCTCGTTTTCGAATAATTTTTATTTTATTTAAAACGTACTTAAACGAATAAAATTAAGAATATAAAAGAAAAAAAAAAAAAAAGCTATAAATAAAAAATTATAAATTATAAATAAGAAATTTATGCACAAAAAAATAAAAAAAAAAATCTAGCGATCTATAGCTCCAGCTGCACCGGCGGTAATATGTGACGATGTGATGGGATTTGCCGAGCCAATGGTGTTCATCATACTCTGGCCAATGCCACAACGTATGTGATGTAAATGAATTTGAACATGTTTTTGAAATGTCTCCACATTAACACCATTCAAACTGGAACGTACTTCCTCGATGCATCCTTCCAAAACTTTATTAACCTGCGATGAATTTTCACTGCTAAGATGCGAGGCGACTATCAAAACGGTAGCTAATTTCTTAATTAAACCCAAAATATTTTTATTCTTTAATAAACCTTGATTGTTGCGTTGTACAGCATCTTCGGCTGATTCGCGACATTTTTCTCGCAAATATGAAGGCGTTAACATGGCGCGTACCTGAGGATCAGGTGTTAGTTCGCTGGCAAAGGCTTGCACATCATTCAGATAGTCCTGTATATCGCGATTCATTTTCTCCATTGATATTACAATGGAAGCGTAACGTCGTTGAAACTCTTCATTCAATTGGGGCGCATTCGTTTCGGCATTTAGGGTGTTTGCTGCTGTTGGCGCAGCATTTTGACTGTCCTCCGATGATGCAGATGAATTAGAATTGTTGTGAGCAGCTAATAATTGCTGTGAAGCTTTTAGTTCAGCTTCATTGTTCATATCGTTGAGACGCTGTAATTTAGACTTTTTACTGGCCAAAGCTCGTTTCAAACGCACTAAAGTCTCCAACAATTTTGGAGGATAGCCATTTATGTTCTCCTCCTTTAGGATGGGATTATTAAAGGGACTTTCTATGACTTCCTGGCCTAACAAGGGATCGCTCTTATTTAAATTCATATTGAAGTTATTGCGCATGCGTGCTGTACGCAAAGGAGAAATGATGTTTGTATTGGCCGTACCATTACCACCATTGTAAACTGCCGATAGACTGGGACGAAAGTCCTTGGTTATGCTCTGCAATGGTAACATTTCATTAAAGTTCTCTGAAACAATTTCAAAGTCGGGTATTGAATGGGTGCCCAGACCATTGCGATCGAAAGTAACTCTATACGTAGAGTTGACTGAATCGAATGCATCAACTGTGCCACTAAATATACCATCTTGTGGTACGCGTAGACGTGCTGTAACCTTAGTGCCCAAGGGCAGAGGTAAGGGTATTTTCTCCGGCAGATCTCGTACAAAATTCAAATCTTTAATGTCACCCGAACGGCAGCGTGTTTGCATGTAACGCAACTTTTGACGTTTTCGTTCTAGCTCACGTCTTTCCTCGTCGAAGAAGGCTTGCGAACAACGACGTGGTTTACCCATCAAATAACGTATCTTTTGCCATTCGATCCGGGTCATTTGGCGTGTACGCAAGTGAGGAAATGATTCGGTCAGACAAGTTTGAAAGTCATTTTCACCTTCGAATAAAGGCTTATCGATAAATGAATAGAACCACTCGAATATCACCCATTTATGGGCCTTGGGCAATTTGAGTAAATTGCGCAAACGTAGACCTATTCGTTGTCCAATTCTCTTGTCGGCTGGTATTGCAGCAATCGTACTGGACTGTGAACCGGGCGTATTATTGCTACTCTTAGCGCTAGATTTGGGTGTTGAATTTTCAGATCCGCCGCCAGTAGATTTTGTAGGTGTAGTGTATCTCTGTTGCATGGTAAATTTACCGTCATCGGAGCGCATGTATCTAGACACAACGCCTTTACGTTTTTTCAGCACTTTTGTTGGCGTCTTAGTGGGTGAAATGCTTTTCATAACAACAGCTTTTCGTGGCGATAAACTCATTCTGAGTGGCTTGTCATCATTGATAATATTATCGTCGAAAAAGAAACGATTACGTTTGCGTATTCTAGCTGGCATGCCGCGAGCGTTAAGCATTTGTATCGGCTGTTGTGGTTGTGGCTTTGGTGGCGGCACTGTACCCACTCGTTGTAGGCCTAATGTTGCTAAACTAAATGATGGCGGTTCCTCTTCGGTTTCATCGTCGGTTATGGGTGGTGATGTTGTCTTTTTATACGATTTAGTAGAAGTTGGTTCTTCTGCTGCTTCCATATCGTCGTCTATTGTTTTTGGACTGTCATCGTCGTCGTGCATCTCTAATAAAGCTGTATAGGAAATTTATAATTAAAATTAAAAGGAAGAAAAAAAAATAAATTGTTGTCTTTTTTGGAAATTGTGCAGTACCATCGAGTAACGAAAGACTATTATCGATTTATTAAATTTAAAACGGATCAAATAAATTTTAAACCCAATGAAGTTTTAACTCCTTTAAATAAATTTTTATCTTGGTAAAAAATTAAGCGTTTTTATAATATTTTTAAACCGATAAATTTCCATCTCATACCTGTAAGTTTCAATTCCCATGATAGATTGCCTGTAGCAGTCAAACATGATATATCGTTTAAGAGTTAAAACTCGTTTTCGTAAAATAATTCATTAAAACTGATTTGAGACCCTCGGCTGTTAACATTATTAGCGGCATTCACGTTTATTATTAAATTAAAAATTTATAATTTTCTGTTATGATGCGAAAATAATTGAAACAAGCAAAAAAAAAAAAAAAGACATGGTGGCGCTAAATATGCCAGCTAAACAATAAAATCAGCTTTTATTTTTTTAGTTGTCAACACTTTTTAACTCAAGAAATATCTACACTTTGCTGTTCTCCCATCAAATAAAAACACTTAATACTCTGCGTCGCATTACTATAAATTTACTTAAATTTTACTGCAAATAACTGTAAAAGAAATATATTTCTTTTGGATTTTTTTTTTAAGTGCCACGTTTTTTTTATAATGACTTGGAATTTATATAAAAATAAAATATAATAAAAATTTAAATCACTAAGATGTTTCGTATGTGTCGTTATTCATTTTATTTTTCTAGTTAAAAATTAGTTTTTTTCTTTTTAATGTTATTATTTGTATATAACGCCGCTTAATGAATGGATTTACAGTTGTGAAACACTAACAATTCATATTTCTTTTCTGCAATTAAAGCAAGGATTTCCAAACTGTTTTCTATAAGAGAATAATCAGCACACGTTCTAAAACTGTAACAACTGTAAGAAAATACAGAGTAGTCAACACAAGTTTTAAAACTGTAACAAACAGGCTTGAGAAAATTCTGTAAACTTAAAACAAATGTTAAAAAATAGGTATTTGTCGTATTTATGGTAATGCAATGCAGGTATTATTTTCATATCATGTTCTTTCAATTTATAATTAATACTTTTACTTTATTTTCACTTAGATTTTTGTTTTTGTTCTCCCATTTTGTGAGAGCAACAGAAATTTTCATTCAACACAAGCACATATACAATAGTTTCATTTAATTGCAACAATTTCGTTTATTTTTTATCTCATTTTTTGTTTTTGTTTTTTTACTTAACTTTTGGTAATTTATTACAGTTATAATTGTATTAGTAGTTATTTGCTTGTTATATTTTTTACGTACTAAAATTGTGTTGTGTTTATATAGTTTGTTAATGTATATGAATAGTATTTCTCATTGTCAGGCATTTTAAAAGCCCTTAATTAAAATATCAATGTTTAAGTGTGAATGGTTATAATTATAGTACATACAATATATAGTTGTGTTTTAAATTAAAACGATGTTATTTTTTTTGTCTAATATGAAATTAACATTTTATAAATTAGTAAAGAGAAAATAAAAAATAAACAAACAAAAAAATTTTTTTTCTCTCTCAGATATACTTCATTTGATGAAGTCGCTTCTTCTTGTTTTAAAAAAATAATTTACAATTGTTTCTAAAAGGGAGGCAAAAAAAAGAGTTATAAGAAAATAAAATAAATAATAACAATAGTAGTAGGAAGGGAAAACAAATAAAGTGTTGTGTAAAACATTTTTAATATAAAACACAATACTTTCTTTTACAACAGAATACAATGAAAAGTTGCAATTTAGTTTACACACACTTATATACTTTACAATGCAATTAAAAACAATTATTTAGGAATATTTATAAAACTAAGTTTCTTTTCTTTTTGTATAGCTTTTAAATATTTTTTTAAAGATTATTAAGTATAATAATTAAGAAATAAAACCAATTAATTTATAACAATTTTTTTTTTATAATTTTTATATAACAAATATTATTTTTATAACAGTTTAGATTAAATTTATTCTAACAATTAAAAATCATTTATTATTATAAAGTTGGGTTAAGGGTTTATTTAAGTCTTAGGGAAATTGTTACAAGTTATAATTAAAAAAAACTTTATCAAAGCCAATATTTAATATCTTTTGAAAAATTTTTAAAGTTTTTTGTTAATATGTTTTAATATAAAAATTTAAAATTCAGATTTTTTTTTTAGATTTGGGGATAATTTTAAGGGGCTATCAAGAAATTTTAAAAATTATTTCGAAAAAATTAAAAATCTAGATCTTGTTCATGCATGTCATATATTTAAAATTATAGAGTTTATGAATAAACAATTGAATTTTATTAATGTCTCGGTCTACTTCTGTCAAAATTCAAACACAATTATATTTTAAATCTGGAATACAAAACTTGGGGACATTAGAAAATTTTTAAGCTTCGAATGACGAAAACACACGAAATGCAGAAAATTAAAACGATTTTGAAAACAAAACAGTTAAAACTAAAAAAAGGCAATTTATTTTTACCTGCCATTTTGCATAGATTTTTTTATTTTATTTATTTATTTTTTTTTTTTTTTTGAAAAGTATTATTTTTTTAATGTTTTTTTTTTTTTTTTTTTTTTGTAGCAAATTGGATTTTTTGGAAAGAGCAAAATAAGTCTGCTCTCTTTACTCCTACAAAAAAATTAAACGTTTTTGTGTGTTCATTCCGATTAAATAATTAACTAAAAACGAAAACAAAATTGTTAAAATTTAAGACAATTAAAAATTTGTTTAAACGAAACAAAAAAAAAAAAAAAAAAGAAAAACATTGAATAAAACCAAATATCAAAAAAGTAGTTAAAAAATTAGCTTAAAGTGAATAATAAATTTATTATTATTATTATTTTTGCTGAAAGTTTAAAAATTAATTAAAACAAATGTTTCATTAAACAAATTTCCAATTTCAATTAAAAAAATCTTAACAATTTTACTATTTTTTTAATTCTTTCGATTCCTTTGGAAATTTAATTTATTTATAACAAATAACAAAATTCCCTAAACTTGGAGAATACCCAGGACCCATATTTTTTTTAAATTATTTAATAATATTTTTTTTAATTTTAATAATTTTTTTATTTAATAATTTTATGTATTTTTATATTTATTTCTTATATTTTTGCTAAACTTTCGCTTTTTATAATCACTTATTATTTATTATGCTAATGATTGCCAAATATATTTAATATGATCGGCATTTTAAAAACAAACAAAAAATTAATAATAAAAACAAATACTAAAACAAATTATGTACGAAATAAAGTAGGGAACTGAATATTGAAATCGACGACTTTATTTTTTTTTTTTTTTTTACTTTAAAATCCAACATGCATTGCTTCGTTTTTAACATTAATTAATTAAATTTTCCAAATTGATTGTTTAAAAGAAGGGAGTAGAAGGATTATAATAAAACATGTATGAATAGTAGTTTTGTTTAATTTATTGTTATATTCAGTAAAGTCGATTCATATTATTTTTCAACTCACTCCCCCTCTCTCTCTCTCGATCTCTCTTTTTACTTTTTCTAAACTCTCTAACTTATTTAGTTGTATGTGTGTGTGTGTGTTTTGTTTTTTTTAAGAAACGTCTTTAATACCTCAGGGTAAACTATAATATAATATTAAGTGTGATTATAACAATAATTGATTTTAGACATTGAAACGGGTTTCCGAACCATCGGCCAACATTAATGTAACGGTACGATTGTTTATCCACACAAGCTTGGCCAAACGCATGGGATTTAGTCTGGATACGTCTGGTATAGGAGCTGTTGAATAACCTTTGGTACATCTTGTTTGTGATTGGCCGAGACCAAACATACCAGTGCTAGTTTGCCAGAAGGATAAACGATTTTCGTTGCAAGAATACGATACGAGGAATTTGCCTTCGGGTGAAAAAGCCAATGATGTTATAGGATGTGTATGTGCTGGTATCATTTGGCATTTGTTTTGTCGCAGCTCGTATATGGCCAAATGGCCATTGCTGGCACCCACAGCTATACGTCGCGTCTGTGAACAGTGTGATATTTGATTGAAGCGACATATTGATGGAAAGACCTCTGAAAGTCCTTTCGCCTTCAGTTCAGCATTATCTACACAATGCAAAGTGATGTCCATCACTTCTACTAGTAAGCTGGCAATTTCGGATTGCATTTTGTCTATCAGCATCTCAACACATTGTAGTATTTCGCTTTTGGCTTTGTACAGCACAGATTGTTGTAGGGGCACATTAACAGATTGGGGATTTTGTTGCATACTATTGTAGCGTGCCACCTCACGAGCCATTGTTGTAATAAAAGCTGCCGGTCGAGCGGTGGCTATTAGTCTTAAAGCATGTCGGGCTGTGCGACAAGCATCGGCCTGCGGTGTTAAAGGGAGTTTATAGTTTAAATTGGGTACAGATTTTCCCTCACAGGCCAGTTCTAACAAACCTAACAGCACTTTGCTAACATCCAAGTACGGTTCCCAAACGGTGAAACCACGTCCCAATAAATCTATAGCAGCTCTACGAAGTGGCGTATATTGAGGTAATTTGGGTGATGCTGGGGCATAAAGCAAATGGGCCAGGGCCATTGATGTTAGACGCGCCAAATTGTTTGCTATACCAAAACCTTCCACAACCGATGATTTGCGACGATCTGCTGTTGCATTGCCAGCCACAGTTCGAATGGGTGATTCTTGATTTATATCCTGTCCGAATTCAGCACCGATTACGCCCAACAAAATCACAGCTGTTGTTTGTTTTCGTTTCAGCTCCGATAAGCTGGATGGCTTACGTATGATTTCTTCTTCTTCCTCTTCGTAGTCCTCTCCGCCATTGTCAACATCACTAATAGCGCCAACGCATGATCCGCTTGACGCATTGTGACCATTTGCGCCATTAGAGTTTTGCACATGCTGTTGAACGATTGGTTCAGTATGCGTATACATGGGTAGATATTGAGCCCAGCTCTCTACCAGCTGCTTACGTCCTCGTTTTCCCATGCGTCTCAATTCGCCCAGTAAAATTTGTTGGGCTGCTTCTCGTATCTCTATGCAATGATGCTGCCAACGTTTTGCCATCATTTCTACCTGAGGTCGCTTAAATTTCTTTGGTTCTAAAGCCTCAATTTTATCTGGCAATAGGAAACAGTGATGGGTGGACAAAAGACTCCAACCCTGTTTTATTTGTGAGATATGATGTGCCAAAAGATCTTCTCGTTCCTCTTCGCTTGTGAGCGTTGAATCACTACTTTGCGCCAGTCGCATTAACTTTTTGCTTCTTTCGCTGTCCGCCAAGAATGAGACCGAATTCATGGACAGAAGGGTGTTTGACATGGCCACTAAAGCCAATATATGATTAGATGTTAGGGTAGTGCTCAATTCCCAGTGCAGGCGCGAGGTGAACACAGCTGTTAATTCTTCTAGTCTTAGTAATTCGGCTGGAATGTCTCGTTTTTTGGAGCTGCTAGGAGCCACCGCTTTAATGACATCGGGTATTTCAAAGTTGTTTTGCCAAGTGGGCAGCAACAAGGACATATAGCCTCCTTTAGATAGTATGCCAAATGAAACGGGCACCATGGGTCTCAAGAGACCCAGTTGCGATTCACACACCTTGTCTAGGTGAGGATCTAGGCCCCAAGAATGCAGCAGGGACAGTAGTAACTGTGCTACCTCCATTACCTTTGTGACTTCCATTTTGGAGGCAATCTTACTTCTCAGATCGGTTTTATCGCTGCCGTGCTCTTGTGGTTCCACCACCACTTTCTGCAAACTTTCCTGAACTTTAGCTTGAACCTTTTTTTCCACAATTTCTGTTTTTTCCTTAAACTTTTGCACGAAACCATGTTTATCTTTGTCCTTAAGTATTTTTTCCATATCACCAGCTTTGTTTTTCACCTTCCCAAAGAAATCACTAATCTTTTTAGAGGCCTCCAAATGAAGGGTTTTGTCTTTCTGATTGTTAAGAACAACTCCTAGAGCTTCCAACTCACTGGGAGTCATTTGTGCATACTCTTCGCTGTGCAACTCAAATATCAAACCTTCTATATCAAAGAAAAGTATATGACTTTCAGCATCTTTCGGATTGGTGCGTAGTCCTTGTATTATCAAGGGGTTGCTGCGGTGCTTCATAAGGAAGTCAAAGTTGCCTTGATTGTGGCCATGTAATTGTTGCCATTGGGTGATGCCACGTTGAGTGGCATGACGTATTGCATTCATATTGCGTGACTTCAGACCACGAAAGAAATGGACTGCTGGATTGGCCATGCCCACTTCTGCATTTGATGAGGAGGCATTGCACGATGTATCATCGGCCACTTGCTCGTCGCACACCAATAACACTTCCTCGGCCAACATGCCATGTAATACACGATCCAAATGACCAGTTTCCATTTGCCACACATACACCGAACCATCAGAGCATCCTACTATAAGGAAATCATCTAACGGACGCCATTTAATAGTAACCACCGGAAACAAATGGCGACTGGCCAGCGTTACGCACTTGCGTTCCTGCAAACTCAGCAAGGTTACCGAATGATCAGAGGCCACGGAACAAATGCACTTTAAAATACGTGAACTACAAGTTTCGGGAGGCACCAAGAGTTGTGTTATTTCTCCGGCATGCACACAAAAACGATGTAACAAACTACCGCTGTACAAATCCCACAAACAGACTGCAAAATCTACGCCTCCCGACAGCAAATGTGACTTTTCATACCTTTGATGTACCAAAGAAGGACACAGCAGACAATTAACACGGCCTCTATGACCATAAAGGATCTGGTGTGAAGGCCAATCGCTAAAATTTTGCTTAATACCTACGAGCAGCTGCATCATAACAGTTTGAGTGGCTGGCACAATGACAATTGAACCGTCCTCGCGACCTATTACTAAACGACTTTGTTGGGGTAAGTAAATGCTCGAAGTTAATTTAACAGGGTGATCAGTAATGCGCGCCAACTGATCTAATATGCCAACTGGAGGAGGATCCATCATCGACCAGGCCTCCACCAGAGATGTACAAACGGAGGGTTTCAAAACTCGTGGAGGCATTTGTTTAGCTTGCAATATGCTTATGTTGTCTAAAGGAACATCAGGCACATTCCATACGGATATAAAACCTTCCGAGTCGCCTCGTAAGAGGTAATAGCTCGCCGGTTTTCCCTCAGCCTCAGAGCGTAAAAGTTTCATTGCAGGAGGACAGGATAAAACTTTATCACCAGGATGTTGAAGCAGATAATACAAATAGGGAGAGTCACGCACTACACTCTTCGAATGGAATTCTTTATTGTCGGGTATACAGTTGGCGGGTAATTTATACAAATAACCCTTGCCATCATCTGTCCAAAGCATTACGCGATCAGAACTTATAAAATCACCACCCTGCCAACGTTCTCGTGCAGGCGCTATAACCGAACACAACACGGTAAAGTCGCCAGCATCATAAATTTGCCAATATTTTGTGCATACGATTAAGACGGTCCTTTGATTTTGGGCGCAACAATTCATGGTTATCGCATTAAGACAGCGTATTTCTTTCGATTCATTTTCATAGATTGGCTCGGCGTGCTTATTTTCATTGCCGGTCAAGGTCCATACCTTAACTGTACCGGTGGTGGTTATAGCCAATACGACATCATCCTTGCGACGCATGGGCCGCAAAACATGCAAGGCTGATATCCAATCAGGTTTTACTTTGGAGCTCAGCGTGTATGTCACCTCTAGACTGAAGGGATCCATTACCATAATTTCGGGATAATAACCAATGCAAAAAAGTCTTACATCGGTACTGTTTGCCGTGTGATAGCTTTGAATTTGTGTATGAACTTGTGGCAATTTAACAGACTCTGCACATTTGCCGTCGGTCAAGTCCCATGTGCACATCTCGCCATTTTCCGAAGAGCTGACAAGAAAATTATTCTCGGGTAATACGGAGGCTTTTACCAAACATAAAACTGGTGCTGTGTGTCCCACCAATAGGCAGCGGGGTGACATTTTCAATGTTGTAGGTTCAACATGCCACAGGCATATTTGACCATCATAGCAACCTGTTGCTAAAGTTGTTTGATCGTCGGATAGAAAAACACTTGAAACACAGTGTGTGGGAGCTGTAGGACCCCACAACACTACTGGCACCACAAGATTGGTGCTCACCATTGCTCTTAAAACGCTTACTATTCACACAACACAAGCAGCACCTACACTACGACTAATTGGAAGTGGGCCCTAAAACTGTTGTCATGAGTGTTGTTAATTAAATGCGTCATAGTTGTTATTGTTGTTGTTGTTGATGATAATCCACACGTAGAAGAAGAGGGAGAGAAAAAATAATAATGTAGAAAAACTTATATTAAGTGAGGAGCTTAAAGATCAAGGGGTATAAATAACATTGAAAGTAGGCGCACTTATACCCCTTGCGTTTGAAGCCCTTCAGATGATAAATTTCATATGTGTGTGTGTGTGTGTGTGTTGTCACAAAAACAGTATTTAATTTAGAAAAAGAAAAATACATTTTTAAATTCTTTTATTACGCCACAGTCTATTATAAAAGAAATAAATTTTTATTGTAAAAGTTATTTTATTTATTTAACAAATTACGGGTGGAACCACAAATAACAATGATAAACCATATTTTAAAACGTTTCAAATTCCACCTGATAATTAAAATCGCAATTTTTTTTATTTATCATTAAAAATAAATAAAAAAGAAAAACTTTAACCATTTAATTGTTCTCTATGTTTCGGGTTAAAAAAAATTAATTCTACTTATTGCCTCGATTTTGTCCGCTTTAATTTTAATTTGTGAATTAATCGGAAAATCGGATATGGGATTTTTTTTTATTTAAAAAGTTAGTGAAAGGGGTCTTTTTTTTGTTATTTAATTTCGAAATATTTTTTGTGCAAAAATTAATATTCCATTACAAAAACATTTTTTTTTAATAAACAGAAATATTAAAATTTGAAAGTCGACCGGTAAATCGGACAGAAAAAGAAAGCTTTGACTTTCTACACTTTTGAAAAAAAAAAAATATAATTTCTTAAAAGTATTTGAAACGGAAAAAAAATTTTTCCCGTAAGTTAGTGATTGCGTCTTTTTCGTCAAATATTTGAATAATCTGACCGTACCTTAAGAGTGATTTTGTCGACCAAAAATAAAAATATAAGCAAACAACAGTGGAAATTAGGCATCTTATTATTTGACTGTATGGAGAAGGCAAAACTGTACGATATATTGCTGAAATTGTGGATAGAAGTCGGTCAACCGTTCATGATATTTTAAAAAGATACAGAAATGAAAATAGAGTAGACAAAAAAAGCAAAAGAGATTTTCAATGACCATGACGAAAGACAAATTTTGCTTGAAGTGAAGAAATTCCATTAAAATCAGCTGTTGAGCTACAAAAGTATGTAGAAACTCATATAGGGGAGCCTATTAGAAATACTTTAAGAAAAAAGATTTTCAACGTCGAGTTTTGAGATAAAAAAACCCTTTGTAAGCCCTAAAAATAAAACATTACGCTTGATTTTTGCAAAAGAATATATTTAGGAAAGAACTTCTTATGCCGATTTTCACTTAAAAATGGAAAAAACAATTAGTATTAAATTAAATTATTCTTAAATTAATTGATTATATAAATGAATAAGAATTAACTTTTTTGGCTTATGTTCATTTTTAAATTTAATTTCTAAAAAATTTAGAAAGAAAAATTATTTACAAACGTATTCGGGCGTTTAACTAAATTAAATTTCAAATATTTTTTGTAAAGAAAATAATGTAAAAAAATTGGGACCTATTCGAGCCGACTTGCGGCACCTTCTTCCATTGCCTTTGAAAAGATCGATGTTGGCATCTCGTGGAGCTCTTTTCTAATTTTTGTGTTTTTTGCCCGAAATCCACCTGCATACATTCTTCGTTTTAAATTAGTCCAAAAATCTTCAATTGGGCATAACTGAGGTACATTTGGAGGGTTTTCATTCTTAGCGACATATGGTTTATTAAGTGCGTCCACGGCTTCCAAAGTCTTTTGTGCGTAAAATAGCTAGATGCTAAATCCGGCCAGAATATAACGTTTAAATTTTTGTGTTTCTTCTCTATAAAATCTTTAACTTAAGGCAAACAGTAGTAAATATATCTGTCCGAATTAACCGCCAATCCAGACTCAAAAAACACTGAAACCTTTTTAGGAAACTTGGAGTGCTCAAAATACTTTATTTGATCACTAATATTCTTGTTTCCTTTATAATAATAATAACTTCCTTGCCATTCGTTGCCATCTAAGGTAAAGTATGACTCATCGTCTATAATGCAAACGATATTGGTTTTTTGCGCAAAACGTGTTTTTAACCAAACTTTTTAATCGGATTTTTGCGTAACTTTTTGAGTTTTTGAAACAGCTGGTTTACTTTTTTTGGTTCTTTTTTTAATTCCCATTTTGTTAAGTTACCTTTTGACCGTTTTTCTATCACACTGAAACTTTTTTTCAAGTTCCCTATACAATTTAGGGATCTTACTATCAGTTTTTTTTTTTAGCTGAAGAGTGTGATAAACTGCAATTTTTTCCACTACCACTTTTTATTTGTGTGGATTTTCTTATTTCCTATCTTGCCAGTATTCTATATACGGAACATCTATTTTCTCCTTGCTCTACAAAATGGGATACGATCTCTGACATTTTCCAATCAGGATGACTATCAAAAAAATTACAAATAATTTTACGACAATGTTCTTCTTTTGTTGTCATTTTAAAACAAATAAGCGTTTAATTTGCACAAACCTAACACATGTTTAATAAAAACTAACGGTAAATGTTTGATAGAATAAGAACTTTTTTACACAGCGTTGCAAAATCGGTTGCGATTTTATTCCGCATACGTTATTCTTTAAAGACTGCATTTAAAGCAGAAGGAATATTTTTTATATTAATTATAGTCTGCTTTATATTTTAAGACTGTAGCAGTTTTATTTGTGTAGAAAGATGAATTAGTCCGTTGGGCGTCTATCCCTTTATTTTAATATTGATAATCTGACAACACTTTTGTATTTGACACATTAATTTTTATTCATTTATGTAACTGTGAAGTGCCGAAAGTTTAGGATATACTTATTTTGCCTGTAATCTTTTTAAAATGTGTCCTTAATAATCTGATACTACTGAACCTCAGCGCAAAATAATTTTAATTTTTAAACCGGTTAAAAGGCGAAACAAACTTTGCAAATGCAAGCCGCTGTGGTCGTCTTCGCAAATGAACTGAAAGAAAACGTGCTCAAATCGCACGAAAATTAAGAGGTAATTCAAAATATACATCTTCTCAAGTTGCCAGAGATAAAATAAATTTTGACAACGATGTAAACTCAAAACCCGTTTGGCGAACGTTACATGAAGCTGGTATAACTCACGTGTGACAAGACGCAAATAATAGACAAATTCTGTTAACTGAAAAAAGAGAGTGGACTATGCCAAACTACTTGAAAATAGGTAATGCGATTTCTGGGATCAAGAACTATTAACAGAAAAAAATAAACCTAATATTTTCTGATCTTACAGACACGCTAAGGTTTGGCGAAAGCGTAACACTGCATATAAAGCAAAAAATTTTAACCAACAATAAAGGATAGTGACGGAGGTGTTTTGGTATGGGGATGTTTGTCTTCTGCGGGTGTGAGCGAGCTTGTATTTATTGAGGGGATAATGGAAGAGGCAGTTTCCCTTAACATTTATAGGAAAATGTCAAAAAAGTGCAGAAAAGCTAAGCTTACCCGAGTAGTTTACATTCGAGCAAGACAACGACCCGAAATACACAGCCAATGACGTGAAGATGTGGCTTGCATATAATAGAACTAAGTATATGCCACAGACTTAAACCACATTAAGCATTTGTGGAAGTAATTGGAGCGAAGAAACCGTAAACGGGCAATTTTGAACAGAACTGAGCTGGAAGCAGTTTTGGTGGAAGAATGGCATAGCAGGCGAAAATTAAACTAAAAAGTTAGTCCTTAAGCCAAATAGACTTAAGGTCGTTATTAATGAAGAAATTGTTGTGCCAATACTTTTTTTATATAACTTTTTTTGCAAAGAAAAATACATTAAACTTTCATGGTTATTAACTTATTGTACAAGTTTAATTACTCCAAACAATTCATAAAATAAATATTTCATTTTTCATTATATAAATAAAACAGAAGTTTCTTTTAAAATTACTCTTGTGCCTATACTTTAGTCCGTAACTGTATATTGGAGAGAGTAATTCACAAGCTTTTTCTCTTTTTCTCTTTTTCTCCAATAGACTTATTTTTTTGTCTTTAACATTTTATTTTAATTAAATTTAAAAAATTAAAAAAATTAGCATTCAACTTGAAGAATTTCCATATTTGCTAAAAAAAACTTTATGATAAAAACTGTTTAAGTTTCAATGGATAATTAAAATTTTTTGAAAAGATGTGTTGACAATTGCTAATTCATAATTACTACTTGAAGATGTGGGGTTAATGTGTTCTGTCAAATACGCCATTATGCACAGCGCTGTTGCGTTTGTATTTACTGCTTGTTGGTTTTTTTTTTTTTTTTGAGAAACATATTGAAACAACAATTAAAAACACATTGAACTTAATCATTTTGTAATCGTTTGATAAAAAACAAAAATATGACTTTCGATACAGGTAAGAAAGAAGAAAATAAGTTGTTGTTGCTTTATAATAAATAATTACAAATGAATGTTTTTATTGTAAAGCGGAACATAAATTAAGAAAATTGGAGTTGAAAAAAAAAAAATTTTACAAAATAACGGGATTAAAAAACTGTCGTTCATTTTTTTTTGAATTTTTATAAAAAATAAATTATTGGTTTAGTTTCAAAAATTAAGTTGCGTTGGACCTAAAACAAATTGTGATAATCCCGACAAAAGCAATATAAATAATCGTGTTAGTTATGACATTTAGAAACGTTTAATTTTATAAAATAACAAACGAATTTGTCCACGTGTCATTTATAATTTTCTTAAAATTTAAGTTTAGAAGAGTGTGTTTTTAAATATTTATTACGAGGGCTGCTATATATATTTCTGGCCTGGCAACACTGAGTGCTGCCAAGTGCAATCTGACGTTTCCATTAGAAAGTTTGTCATTTTTAAGCATAATCGTACTCAAAACGTTTTGACGTTCGACCATTATTTGTGTTGTTTACAGTGACTTGAAAAAATTAATATAGAAAAAAATGGAATTAACTCGTGAACATTTTCGTGCCATCATTTTTCACAACTTTCGACGTGGATTATCACGACAAGAGTGCATTGATGAACTTTAATCTTTGTATGGCGATGAAGCACCATCCTATAGCACTGTGAAAAATTGGTATTATGAATTTAATTGTGGCCGAAGCTCGCTCAAAGACGAACTCCGTGAAGGTCGTTGTGCCAGAGAACATTGATGCCGTGCGTAAACTCATAATACAAGATCGACATGCGACATACCGAGAGATAGAGACATCCTTGGACATTTCTTCCACCAGCATACATTCGATACTGCATGAACACCTGGCCGTAAAAAAGGTTTGTTTTCGTTGGATCCCGCACAATTTGAAAGTCGCTCAAAAAAAGCTCGTGTCGATTGGTGCAAAGAAATGTTGCAAAAATTCGATTGCGGTGCTTCAAAAGACGTTTACAAGATCATCACAGGTGACGAATCATGGATCTATGCGTATGAGCCCAAAACGAAACAACAATCGACCGTGTGGGTCTTCAAAGACGAGCAAAATCCAACGAAAGTTGTTCGTGGAAGAAGCACTTCGAAGCAAATGGTCGCCTGTTTCTTCGGAAAACTGGTCATGTGGCGACTGTTCCGCTTGAGCAACGTAGGACGGTCACTTCTGAGTGGTACACTACAATTTGTTTGCCTGAAGTCATTGGAGAAATTCGAAAAACCAACAAGAGAAGACGAATCATTGTTCACCATGACAATGCGAGCTCTCACACATCGGCTCAAACCAGAGCGTTTTTGACCGGCCAAAACGTCGAATTAATGGGTCATCCGCCATTTTTGATTATAAATATTCGCATTTTCACTATAAGGCCAGAAATAAATAGAGCAGCCCTCGTAGACTTAAGGTCGTTATTATTGAAGAAATAGTTGTGCCAATACTTTTGTCCAGCAAAATAATGGATATTTTATATAACTTGTTTTGCAAATAAAATACATTAAACTTTCATGGTTATTAACTTAATGTACAAGTTTTATTACTCTAATCAATTCATAAAATAAATATTTCATTTTTCATTATATGAATAAAACAGAAATTTCTTTTAAAATTATTCTTGTGCCTATACTTTAGTCCGTAACTGTATATTAGAGAGAGTAATTCACAAGCTTTTTCTCTTTTTCTCCAATAGACTTATTTTTTTGTCTTTAACATTTTATTTTAATTAAATTTGAAAAATTAAATAAAAAATTAGCATTCAACTTGAAGAATTTCCATATTTGCTAAAAAAAACTTTATTATGATAAAAACTGTTTAAGTTTCAATGGATAATTAAAATTTTTTGAAAAGGAGTGTTGACAATTGCTAATTCATAACACATTGAACTTAATCATTTTGTAATCGTTTGATAAAAAACAAAAATATGACTTTCGATACAGGTAAGAAAGAAGTAAATAAGTTGTTGTTGCTTTATAATAAATAATTACAAATGAATGTTTTTTATTGTAAAGCGGAACATAAATTAAGAAAATTAGAGTTCTAAAAAAATTTTTACGGGAGTAAAAAACTGTCGTTAATTTTTTTGAATTTTTATAAAAAAAAAATTATTGGAAACCAAAAATAAAAAATTAAGTTGCGTTGGATCTAAAACAAATTGTGATAATCCCGGCAAAAGCAATATAAATAATCGTGTTAGTTATGACATTTAGAAACGTTTAATTTTATAAAATAACAAGCAGTACCCACGACGAATTTGTGCACGTGTTATTATAATTTTCTTAAAATTTAAATTAAGAAGAATGTGTTTTTAAATATTTATTACGTATAGAGATCTGTAAATAGTGTTCAATATTTTCCATCTATAAAAATAAAATTTGTTGACAACTGTTTTAGTTCCATTAAATCGGTCAAATTGGATGACTTCACAAATCAATCCAGCATGTTTTACGTCAAGGCGAATCGATTATCAGGTGGCAGCGTAGGCGAATTCAGTATTTTTTGCTGGCGTACACGACTGTCAAACTCCATATATAAAAAATGTACACAAATTTTTTATATATGGAGTTTGACAGTGGTGTACGCCAGCAAAATATACTGAATTGGCCTACGCTGCCACCTGATAATCGATTCGCCTTGTTTTACGTAATGCGAACACAGACAGACATACAAAAATTCCAATTGCCTGACTTACGAAACGTTAGTTGCTTTTTATTCAAATAATGTATTGTGTTTCATAATGCCGTGGTACTAAATGTTTACAATGTATACGATTTCAAAATGTTGCAGACAACTGAGCTTCAGTTTCTAAATTGATACTTTGTTTCGCAACTTTGTATATATACAAGATGTAAATACCACAGCAAAACTGTATACAAACTTTGTATTAATACATTTTGGAAGTCAGCCGTTATGTATTCCATATTGATTACTATCTACATCAACATAAAAATTTTCAAAAAATATTTCATGTGCAGAAGTGAACCCGTTACTGTTTAGTTAATTAGTAAAGATTGTTGGGAAAATATTAAAAATTTAAATTTCAAGCAAATGTATAATTTTAATTGGGCTCAAGTTCACGTATATACCATAAAAACTTTTTCTTGATTTCTGAATTTATTAAGAATTTCTAAATTTATTAAGAATAATTATTTAGAAAATGTTTACTTAATTTTTAAATAAAAATAAATAATAACTTTACATTTATTTCATGCAAGTACAAAAAGTCGCTTATGAACAACTCGAAAATAATGAAAAATTTTCAGATTTATAACTTTTTATTATTCACGTTTGTTCGCCATTAATTTTAACATTTAACTATAAAAAAACAACAACAAAAATGTTGTTTATGGCATTTGTTAAAGTATATTTCTGTTCGTTATTTTTAAAACATTTTTCTTTTTATAGAGTGCCCAGATAGAGTTGATAGTTTTTTGCAATTGTTATTTGAAAGCAGACTTCAAAGTTACCAATGAAATCTATTTTTTAAAATACCAAGAATGGTTTGCTATTTCATCAGAAATCATTTTTATGCAAAGATCGTGCGGTAATTATTAAAATACACTGCAATACTAGCTCAGCTGTAAACACGCAGCGTGAAATTTGTTGCAGGCAATAAGCCAAACCATAAAAAAAATTAAACCGGACAACACTTCATTTTCAAAGAATTTTGCGCGAAGTGAAGAAAGCGGCCAGTGTAGAAGAAAACGAAGAAGTGCAGATAATGTGCCGATACGTCAAGAGTTAGTTTATTAATTGTAAACTCGAAATATTCGTAAAAGTTCCGAACTTTGCAGAAAAAAAAACGATCTTGAATGAAGTCTTATTTAACAAAATTTTTGTTATTGAAGGGAAACGTTCCCTATTTTTTTTTTTTCGAAATGACGCAAGATCAAACAGTTTTTTATACACAGCGGCGATGTTGCCCGAGTTAATGTGACCAGAGCTCGATAATATTGTTATATAGGAGCTGTCGCCTCAAAATAACTTTAAAGCTGTGTAAAAGAAATTTGGCCTTTCATTTTTACGTCAGAACGTTAATTTACGCAAACACAACTTGGGGCCATGATTAGGTCAATATATGAAGCGTTATTGCTGGCATACTGACGCACATATGCTTTAATTTTTTTAAATATCTAACGACTGCTATGAACACTAAAAAGAAGCCGTGGCTTTAAAATAAAATCAATTTGATATACCACGCTGTTGTTTTCTTTTCATTTGCACCTGGTCACTCTATAGAAAATTTTAGCAAATTTTTTAGATAATTAAAAGCATTTTTAAGTTAATGAATTTCCTAGACCGTATTTTGCTTTTTAAAGAGACATTTTTTGCATTTATATTATTTTAATAATTCATTAAAATAAAAAAAGAGCTCAAAGGCCGAAATATGAATATTTTTGGCAAGTGAGATCACAAATATTTGAATGCATCTATTGACGTAATTTTATTATTATTATTTTTTTTTTTTTGCATTTGTGCAAAAACAAAATATGTTTTATTAACTTGTATGATCTGAGTTGGTGAATTTAAGGTTATTATTGTATTTAGTTCATTGTTAAATCGATTCTATATTTAAATTTTTTTTTACTGAAGTTCAAGGTTAAAAGTTAAGGCGGACGCGTTCTTTGTTTAAAAGATTATTTCAAGGGTACCCCAAGGCTCTGTTCTTTCTCTTATTTCATTTCTAACTGCCTAAATGACCTTATCCATCAACCTTCTACCGCATTTATCGGTCAAGCTTTCTGATAAACGATAAATACTAAATCAAATCAAATACTAAATCAAAGTATTGTTGGTATAAAAAAAGGCATTGGCTTAGTTGTTGTTGTTGTTGTTGGTGCTGTAGCAACGTAGCCTTAAAATACAAGTATAAATTTTAAAAGCTAGATCCAGGCCTATAGCTAGAACAGGGTGTTTAAATGGTGTCTACATTTTATTTCGGTTGCAGGTTGTCTCACAATAGAAGAGGTGGTGAATATAAAGCACCTACAGGGCAAAGATTTAAGATGGTGTCGTTTTTTCTAAACTAGGGGAGTTACTCTGTATTTCGATTAGAAAGAAACCACTTTCGAAATACAATGTATAAACCATGGAAATTGGAATGACCTTCTTTTCGAGTCGAAATACGGAGTAACCCCCCAGTAAATGTTGTATCTACCAACCTCCTAAAATAACATTCTATTGTTGGATAATGATGGCATCTTCGCCGACAAATGATGATGATATATCAGGCCACATGGGGAGGTGCTTTTATTTTAGAGCTACTCGATCACGCAGAGAAGAAATTCCATAAGCTCACCGGTAACAGCAGGATTGGTATAAAATTCTTTTGACTCACTGGGGTATTGACGCAATGTGTGATGTAAGTATTTCGTTGTTGTACAATAATTTTATGAAATCAGTAAAATTGGTAGCTGAAACTCATGCTTTCTAGTCTACAACGTTATTTATGTCGTATAACCGATATTAGACAAACAGAAAAAAAAAAACAAATAAAACAATTTCGAATAGTGCAATCAAATGTCTTTATTTTCGAATATTTACACAAATTTATTGAAAAGTCTAAAATAAAGTCTTAAATAAAGTATGAACTATTCAAGCATTGTAGTTCATTAAACTGATATCGTCCTTTAAATATGGTTTTCCTTCATCTTTCTTGTATTTTAAATGTTTGTTATGTATGTGCGAACATATTAAAATTATTCACGTCACCAAATTGCGTAATTTTGCTCTAGTTGACGTGAGCACTTTTTTTAGCACAAGAAAATGTTTAAAATAATAATAATAAAAAAAAATGATAGCAGGCGTTTTGTGTATGACAATTAGCCATCGACACAAGTGACTTTTATTTCTTTTTATAAAAAGAGAAGACAAATAAAAAGCACATTGCCAGGCTGTTATATACAAATTTGTTAAGATGCCGACCGACAGTCTTAAAATTTTTTTTAATAGAATAAATTTAGATAATAAATCATATGAATATAAGAACACACGTTTAAATATTTCTATATAAATTTGCGCTTAATTTCTAATTTATTAGTTGCTTAAGTTGATTTTGACAGACAGTCGTAATGCCACAGCCCACCCACTTGGGTCCATTTGTTGCTCGTTTTATATATGTAACAGAATCATTTCTGTACTTAAATATATATTTTATTTTAATTTTGTTTTTGTAGGTAGCAATGGCATACAAAACACCTTTTTTGGAATTTTTGTCCGCCTGCGTTCGCACAGTTCGACAGAAAATTCAAATGATTTTCTTCTCGAATCTAAATACAGAGTAACCCCCTTGAATGGATTTGAATAAAATTTTGTGAGGAGCTCACTTGGAACCTTGGTTCGTATACAAAATTAAAATAAGCCATTTGTTATAGAAAATAGAGATACAAATGTGACAGCACCCATTTTAACAAACACAATGGTTCTAAAACAGTTGTCAGTAAATTTTATTTTTATACGAGGGCTGCTATATATATTTCTGGCCTGGCAACACTGAGTGCTGCCAAGTGAAATCTGACATTTCCATTGGAAAGTTTGTCATTTTTAAGCATAATCGTACTCAAAACGTTTTGATGTACGACCATTATTTGTGTTGTTTACAGTGACTTGAAAAAATTAAAATAGAAAAAAAATGGAATTAACTCGTGACCATTTTCGTGCCATCATTTTTTACAACTTTTGACGTGGATTATCACGACAAGAGTGCATTGATGAACTTAAATCTTTGTATGGCGATAAAGCACCATCCTATAGCACTGTGAAAAATTGGTATTATGAATTTAATTGTGGCCGAAGCTCGCTCAAAGACGAATTCCGTGAAGGTCGTCCAAAAACGGCTGTTGTGCCAGAGAACATTGATGCCGTGCGTAAACTCATAATGCAAGATCGACAACCGACATATCGAGAAATAGAGACATCCTTGGACATTTCTTCCACCAGCATACATTCGATACTGCATGAACACCTGGCCGTAAAAAAGGTTTGTTCTCGTTGGATCCCGCACAATTTGAAAGTCGCTCAAAAAAAGGCTCGTGTCGATTGGTGCAAAGAAATGTTGCAAAAATACGATTGCGGTGCTTCAGAAGACGTTTATAAGATCGTCACAGGTGACGAATCATGGATCTATGCGTATGAGCCCAAAACGAAACAACAATCGACCGTGTGGGTCTTCAAAGACGAGCAAAATCCAACGAAAGTTGTTTGTGGAAGAAGCACTTCGAAGCAAATGGTCGCCTGTTTCTTCGGCAAAACTGGTTATGTGGCGACTGTTCCGCTTGAGCAATGTAGGACGGTCACTTCTGAGTGGTACACTACAATTTGTTTGCTGAAGTCATCGGAGAAATTCGAAAAACCAACAAGAGAAGACGAATCATTGCTCACCATGACAATGCGAGCTCTCACACATCTGCTCAAACCAGAGCGTTTTTGACCGGCCAAAACGTTGAATTAATGGGTCATCTGCCGTACAGCCCTGACTTGGCACCTAATGACTTCTTCTTGTTTCCGCCCATAAAAAAAATCCGTGTTCAACGATTTACGTCGCCAGAAGAAGCTGTTGAAGTGTTCAAAAACCATGTTTTAGAGGTGTCTCAATCGGAGTGGAAAAAGTGCTTCGACAACTGGTTTGAGCGCATGCAAAAATGAATAAATCATGCTGGAGAATACTTTAAAAAACAATAAAAACATTTTTGATTATAAATATTCGCCTTTTCACTATTGGGCCAGAAATATATAAAGCAGCCCTCGTAGGTGTGAAATTTTTAAAACTGTTTACAGAACTCTACAATATTTTTTAAAAACAAATATTTCATGAAAAATGACATACTGACGAGCTGTGGCCACTGTTAGCTTTTTATATAAGATACCTTCTCAAACTTAATTGCATACATTCAATACTTGGGATGAGAGTTGAAATATTTACCTCAAAAAACGTAAAATTCAACCCCAGGATTTTAACAGATATTTTTTTTTAATAATTTGTCCCCAGTTCACGTTTCTTTTTTTAAATAATTTTTGACACTAAATCTTTTCACCTTAAATTTATTAGATAATCAACGGGATCCTTTGCTACATAATCAGCCCAATCATTAACAAAAAATCTGTGCGAGTATTTTCACTTTTCCCTTTTCTCCTATTATAAATTTGTTTGCCGATTGCGGAATGTGATAAATTCGATGAAAAAATGTAGGTATTTACATTTGTCGTGAATAAAAAGTGAAATTTTTGTTCCCATGAAATTTTTATTCCTCTCAAAGTGAAAATAGCGACCATGGATTTTTTATGAAATATTTGTTCACTTTATTGAACAGCTGTTCAAAATTAATAAGGTATCAATCAGTGCGTATTGAATGTAAGTAAGAAGAATAAATTTAGTGAAAATTTGTAAATTGAAGTTCAAAAATAAATAAATAAAATGTTTATTACAAAAACGTGACGTGCAAGACGCGTATAACCCCTTAAAGTTACCCGAGACATTGCTGACCCATTTAAAAAAATAAATAAATAAAAAAAATAAAATTGTATTAAATTTTTTTATATCTCCACTTTTCATTTAATGAAATTTTTAATGAAAAAAATCTTTATAAATTTACAAGCAGTAGGATCTCTTTGTTTTCCGTCTTGCGAGTATCATGTCAGCCTGCGCTGAAACTGCAGAAACTATTCATGAATTAAAAAATGTATTAATAAATTTTAATATTCTTATTTTAAGTGAAAAAAACTTGCTTAATGTATGCAGTTCCCCAGTAAAATTTAAGTGAACAAATCCAAAGGAAAAGTGAAAAAATTTCGAAGGAAAAAATCAATCACGATAAGGAGAATTTTTGTTTGCGTGTAAAATTGTTCATGTGAATTATTTACGATTGTAATTTGGGGAAAAGGAAAACAATTTCAAGTGAAAAGATATTCATGATGGGGGTGATTATGAATTAAAAAAAAGAGAAATTAAATGTAAAAAAGCAAAATAACTTCCTTCAAATTACGATGATGCCACTTTTTTATTTCTTTGTTCCCTCGCAATTCATAATTGGAGGATTCTTTTCTCGAGAAAAATTTTTTCCGTGAAAAAGAAAATTCGTGAGAATATTCATGACTAGGCTAAATGTTTTTACTGCCATTTTAGTAACAAAAAAACAACAACAAAAATGGAAAATTTTAAACGCGGAAGAAATTTATTCAGGCATATTCTTCTTGCCAATCGCAAATCGCTTAAAATTTGGGATGCGAGTTGAAATCGCATGAAAGGTGTTTTGCAGTTCACAATCGCAAGAAATTTGGCGACTTTAAGTCTCAAACACATACTAAACTATTAAACGTCAATAAAATTATACACAAACAAAAATTAATATTTTATCTTTTATTTTTATCAAAAACTATTTTATTTTTACACAATTAAAGTCGTTAATAATGAATTTAAAATATGTTCTTTGTTTTATCAATTATTTGTTTGGATTATTTTCTTAACGAATATTGGCGATTTTATAAAAACAGCTGTTTAACTTGATGTTCGAAAATATGTTGGTATTAGTGAGGTTGAACGTATAGGTAGTCGGCAATCAAATAAAATATCGGTTATTTTAATTTTAAATTCTTTTAAAAATATTCGGCGGTTATTAAGTGTGCGATTTAAGTGTTAAGGTACCTTACTTTTAGGACGATATGAGTTCTAAAAGTAGTTCTTGTAATTAACAAAATAAACAAAAATATTTTTTAAGTACTGGTTACTTGCGAAGTAAGTAATCTCTTACTTCAAAAATGCTAAATGCAATATCGCTAATAGAAAATTTTTTTGTCGCCAAAATATTTCTTGTTTTGTGTTATATTTTTATCCCCTCAATCACAAAAAATGGAAAAAAGGGTATAACTAAGTTTTTCATTCCGTTTGTAATTTCTACAATATTCAGTTCCGACCCCATAAAGTATACATATCGATCATTTACTAGGACAACGTCATAACTCAAAATATAAAATTTTTGAGGAAATCATGCAAAATTATTCTCTATGCAGTAATTCATATTGAAAAAAAAATTCAGACTAATATCTCTTATAATCTCCACATACGAACGAAAATACTGCCATGTCGTGCATAGGACCAACATATGAATTAAAAACTTTGAACTCATTTTTCTCGAACTCAATTTTTTGGAGTTATGACGTTGTTCTAGTAAATGAGCGATATGTATATTTTGAGTCCTTATGCATAGTGAAGTCGATTGAACAATGTCCGTTTGTCCGTTTGTCCGTCCGCGTTAAGGTTGAAATCAATAAAAATGAAATGAAAATATAAAATTTCGCTTATAAAAATCAACAAGATCGGTCCATGTCCTTCGAGGCAGCGGTCAAACCATCACGCCTGCCTCTAATTTTCCATATCATTTTGAATAATAAAGTAACTCAAAAAAAAAAAAAAATAGTTGGGCGATAGAGAATTAAAAATAATAAAAAAAAAACATAATGTGAAAATATTGGCGCTCGCCCCATAATTTTCGATTTATGAGGCTCTGAAATTTTCATAAAAAAGTTCGATTGTCAATATGGTCAAAATGGGTATCATTTAAAAGCTTTAGAATAGATCTTTCAGGAAATACTAATATTTTTTAAAAATACTTAACCCATTAAGAGCCAAGATTAGATTATTATGTGAAATTATATTTAAAATTTAATTTTTTCTTATTTTTTTTTTTTATTCTGTCACCCCAATATTTTTTTTTTTTTTTTTTTTTCTCGAGTTACTTCACTAAACTAGACTTACAGACACGGTGAAGGGTATATAAGATCCAGCATAGCCGAATATAGCACTCTTACTTGTTAAATTAATAAATAACCATTGGATTGATATATATATATTGAAATGAAATAATTTCTAGGCGTCCGTTTTTTTATTTTTTTTTTTTTTTGATTCGCTCTTTTTTTAATTGCATGTTTTTCTAGGAAAAATCATTATTTTATTTTTCGAACATTAGTTTGAAAAAAAAGCAAATCGCAGGAAAAACGCGTGAGTTTCAGAGCATGTAAGACAAAAGATGGCATTTTTGATATCACATGCAATTTCAAAAACAGGCGAGTGTCAGAACATGCCTGATTAATTCCGAAGCATCACGGATTCGCTTTTTTAAAATTCAGTTTAGTTGTCAAACAGTTACAATACAGTTATAAGTAAATTAGACATTTGCGAATTAAAAAAAAGACAATCATCTGTAGGCCGCATGAGCTAATGCGTTGACTTGTTAACGATTCGCCTATAGTGTTATCAATGAAAATTATGAAGAAATGCCACTCCGGTAGTTAATTAATTTGTTTTTAATACACTGGAATATAATTAAGTTTTAAAAAAAGAACAGTCATCATTGGCGTAGATAGACTCTGCCACTCCCAGAAAAAAAAAACCCCAGAATTTTCTTCTAATGGAATCTTTAATACACGACACAAATTACCTCTCTTCGTTAAAAACTATAATCCCCTGCGAAAAAAATCTTTAGCTACGCTAATGATTACAGCTAAAAAATATATTTTTATATCAATTTGTATTTTTATTTCATTTTTTTATTTTTTATTTCAATGCTAAAATTTTATTACTGTCAAATGATTTTATTTTTATAACGAATGAGATAAATTTTACTTAAATAAACAGTCGAGACGTACATACGTTTAGAATTTTTCAATCTATCTATTCGTTATGTTTAACGAATTATCATTCGTTACGCAAGTTTGTATGATCACGAGTGCTGCGATAACAAATTTGTGTTTTTTTTTTTAATTGTTATCTTCTTTATTATTTCTTAGATAAATTTTTTCTTAAAAGTATCCATTAGTTAAAAAAGTTTAGAAAAATTAATAAAACAGGTTTTCACAATCTTATTAGATGTTTATGTCCAATTTGATTTTAAATTTACTTTATGGAATTTTTTAAATCGATTTGTGAAGTTAGAAAATAGACCCATCCCATCTTAAGAAAGTCATATGTGGGCGAGAAGAAAAAAGTTACTAGTTTTGCTTTAAAGCGCGTCTGTTGATAGAAAATTAAAATTTACAAATTCAGTTTACGTTACAAAAATGGAATTACAAATTCTTAAAAAAAAAAATTAATTTTTAAAACGTGTTTATGCATTTTTTCGAACTTTTGTTTTTAAATTGCAATTTAAAATAAGGGCTATTGGTTTTTAATATTCTTTAGTTTTTGACCAAAAATTAAAATAGATTTACTTATTCTGGCCCAAATTCGTCTCGTTAAGACCAGCCGCAATGTTCAAAAACTCGAAATCATTATCAAATGTTACTGTCATTATAAACAATTATAAAAATATATCTCGCTAGCTGAAATGTAAACAGGCGTAAATATACAAAATATACAAAACTAAAAAATATCTGTAAAAATTTTAAAAATAAACCTGACTTTAATAATTAATAAAGTAACAATTAATTTAATACTAGATAACTGGGATATTATTGGCAAGGAGATCCTATATGTAATTAACAAATCGTTTGAAACAGGCATTTTTCCAGATAGTTGGAAAGAAACGATGGTGACTCCTATAGAAAAAATAAACAAAACGAATAAGTGCGAAGAATTTAGACCGATAAACACATTAAAAACTGTCGAAAAAATTATTGAAAGAGTTGTGAAAGAACAATTGGAGGAATATATGGAGAAACACAAGTTATTCTCAAAATATCAGTCTGGTTTCCGTAAGACATACTCGTGTGAAACAGCTGTAAACTACGTGATAAACAGATGGAAAAAAATTGATAGAGATAAGAAAATATTAGCAATTTTCCTAGATTTCAAAAGAGCATTTGAAACTATTGACAGGGAGATCCTATTGACTAAGTTACAGAAATATGGTATTAAAGGCAAAGAAATTAAATGGTTTCAATCATATCTGAATGCGAGAATGCAAATAACTAGGTCAAAATTATAAAATCAACAAGTATTAGTAATGAGTACGGTGTTCCACAGGAATCGATTTTAGGAGCACTGCTATTCATAATATATATAATGCTATATGCAGATGGCACGCTAATATTTACTGAAGCTGAAACTGATAAATTATGTCACAACAACGTAGGAAATGATTTGGGAAACGTGAATAAATGGCTAAAAATGGACAAATTAAAATTAAACGAAAGTAAAACAAAAATAATCGAAATAAACATGAACAGTAATATACAAATTATAATAAATAAAGAACAAATAGAAAAAGTGAAAAGTATTAAATATCTCGGTTTTATAATAGACTGCGAATTAAAATTTAAAGAGCATATTGACTATATTTGTAAAAAGATTGGAAAAAATTGACCTTTTTAACGAATTAGAAATAAAGTATCCATAATCACTGCCATAAATATATATAATACAATAATTAAACCACACTTTGAATTCGGCTCGACTATAATTTATACTTGCTGCACGGACCAACAAATTGACAGACTTCAAAAACTACAGAACAGAGCAATGCGCTGTATATTAAAGTGTAACCGTTATACACCAATACGGCATATGTTAGAATGTCTTAAATGGCTTGGAATACAACAAAGACTTAGGTTGAATACATTGATATTTATCCAAAAGATGAAGATTGGATGTGCACCGCAATACCTATGTGAACAACTAATGTATGTTGGTGAGGTACAGCCGTACAATCTAAGAAACTACCAAGACTTTAGATTACAAGGGATCACAAACACCACAATGCAAAAATCACTTTTTTACAAAGGTTTAAATTACAAAGCCATATTAAAAATGAAAGAAATATAGTATATAGAAGAAAAATTGTACAATTTTTGAGTAACACATAAAAAATCAACGTAAAGATATTACTGCATATTAAATTAAATTATAAAGTATATTTAAATACTACTAAATAAACGAATTATAATAATAATAAAAAGTAACTAACGAAAAATTAAAAATCGTGTTATAATTGATTGTTATGAATGCCAGTAAACTTGACAAAGTTTTACAATTCTGCGATCAAATATTATGATTTTAATACAAAAAATATATAATAGAGTTACTTTCAAAATTGCTTGGAGAATTGCATGGCTGACTTATACCGCATTTAGACTAGGCAATTTTTCATGAAACTTGCATGAAATTTTTGTTTTTTGGTGAAGCAAGAGGAGTAAGCAATATGGTATTGCTGGGATTTTGAGGGAATATTATTTTTGCTTATGTTTATTTTTAAATAACGCATATCGCTGCAACGTAAATAAGGAATTGAGAAAAAAATGCCTCAAAAAATTGCATAGTGTAAATCTGGACTTATTAAAAAAAAAAATTGACAATGATTTTAAAATTATATAAAAAAATAAATAACTTCGTTAAAATTGTTTATAGTTTTCGTTTAAAAAAGCTTTTTGCATCTCCTGTAAAATTGTATTTTTGTTAGTGACATCTTTTTGCTTTTTAGCTAGCGATATATTTGTATGTTATTTTTTGCAATTTAAAGTTCTTTGAACTTTTCAAATCACCCTTTACTTTCCTTTTGAAAATAAGCGACTGTAAATATTGTCCTCAATAGCAAGCAGTACTTATTATTGATTATACAGCACAAATGTGTGGGCCAATTATGTAATTGGGTTTAAAATTACATAATCTAATTATTTTTCAATTAAAAGTTTTATACATTTTAAATAACACTCTGAATAACAAAGGAAAAAATATTCGTTAATAAAATTTAAATTTGAATCTTGATTACTTTAAAATATATATATATAAAGTACACAGACTTTTTACATGCAGTGTATATTCTCCGACTGTTAAATAAACTGACGAAAAAATTATTCAAGCATGATAAAAGTCATTTCAAAAGGAACTAATTAATATTTCACAAGTTATGACAGAAGATTCATTAATGTTTTTCCCATAATAAGATTGTTAAACGCTTTGCACGATAACTCTAAAACAAATCAGGTTTATTTTTATTTTTTTACGATAATATTCTGTCGTTTACAAACTCAAAACACGATAAGCTTCAGAGTTAGTATAGAAAAAATATAAAAAAAATATGAAGAAAGGTTTAAGACGATCTTGATTAAAAAAAAGAAAAAAAAATCCTGGCACTAGCAGCCTCTTAAAACACTAAAAGTTGCGGAACAAAATGGAGCAAAGTAGAAGACTTTAGATTTTCAGTGTTTTAGACTAAACTTCTGTTGATATGATTAAAGAGGTTTTTGCAGTTTGCAGTGGTAACCTTTCCTTATCTTGAGAAGTGACCTAGGAGGCATTCCAAATTTTTCTGAAGGCAAAACTAATTTCTATAACTAAACTTTTACTTTTTCCAGAAATGTTCTTATTGAAAAAAGATGTTAACAAATTTGAGTTTTTCGAATTGAAAACGCGACTGTCAGGGTAGTGTTTTTAATATTTTAAAATGTGATCACAAACAGTGATAAAAAATATTTGTCAATTTTAAAACTTTCTTAGTTTCGAAATTTGTTAAATTAAAAGTTTTCAGGGAAAACAATTTTGCGCTAAATTTTTGTTCTCAACTGTTACTAAACGAATCAAGTGGTTTCGATTAGAATGTGCAAAAAACACACACTTCAATTAAAATACAATTTCTATTAATTATTTTCCACATTTATGAATGTTTGTGAGTAATTAATAAAAGCTGTAGCAAATTAAACAAGAGATGAAAATTCATGGCACTTAACATATACATATTTACATATGAAAAAATAAAAAAAAATATAATTTAGCAATTAGAGTGAATGACAGACAGTTTTCCCAAAACAAACACGAGTTGTCTAACAAATGAGAAATGAATAAATAAAATAAAAAAAATAATACCTGTGGCGTAATAAAGAATAAATATTTTAATAAATAAAGTAAATGTTTTTTTTTAACATTATTGTGTATTTTTAAGTACATGTGTGACAACACAACATAACCGCAGTAGCAGAAAACTTACTCTTTCACCACCACCTCCTCCTTTTTAAAAGTCGTTAATTGGTGAAGCACACACACTCTCCTTCAAATACTGCTCTGTATTGTAATTATTTCTTCTCGTTTTCAAATGATCAATATTAACTTTCAAGATTTTATTATTATTCACTTCACTTCTTTTTTTTGGGGGGGGGGGAGGGTAATCCACCACAAAAATTAGAACTTCAGCCTTTTAGTCTCCAACAAGGGTATGCTTTTTTGTATTTTTGCAAGCAACGAAATACATAAAAAACAACAAAGAAAAAACAAATGACAGCAACAATAATTTGTACAATAAATGACAAATGTTTTTAAACACCAGGGTAACGACGTACAGCAGCAGTAGACATCAGCAGCAGTTATGGAACTTCAATGTCGTGCACTTAACCACCACACACAATAAGAAATATATTGTGAAAAAAATTTCTAAACGTAAACGTCGTCTACTTGCAATAATTTTAAATTTTATTTAACAATTCTCTTTGTTTTTCACATTTCCAATATTTTAATCTTTTCGTTATTGAAAACATTTGTTTTCTTATTTAATTTAAATATTTTTTTAACAATATTGGTGCACTTTTTTGTATTTTTTCAGCAAGAAGAAAACAGAAAATATCGACCGAGTTATAAAAAATATTATATCGATTGTCTCGCGTCTGTCAAACTCTGTACGTAAAAATATGAAAATACGTTGTTAAACGTCAAGTAATGTTACACAAAACAGAAAACGTTAATTAAGGTGATGCCACATCGTATAATTTTTTGTATTTGCCTAGACATTAAGTATTTTTGAACCATCAAGCGTTAATTTATGTATGAGAGAAAATCAAATTTATTATTAAATATTGTAAAAAGATGTTATAATCAATTACTACAAAATTAATATGCACATTGTGTGATGTATAATTTTAGTTTTGAATTTGATTATTTAAAAAATATTTAATTTTTTTTTTATTTCTACTTTAATTTTAAAATTTTGTTAGAAAGAATAGATATTAATAAGAGCGAGTCTTCTTTTATAATAAAGCTTTTTTGCGTTGTGAAAGGGATCTTAATAAAGAGCAACGAAAAAAGGTCTGGATTTGGTTTAAAAAATTTTTTAATTTTTCAATATTATACAAAAATCTCTAAAGATATTTCCTTACTATAACTTAACATCCTTATTTAGCAACAAACAACGTTTTTAGTAAGTTTAAAGTATTAAATTTAACATTATTATAAATTATATAGGAATCGAATAAAATAAGATTAAATAAATATACAATGAAATGAGGTAAAAATTGATACTATACGAATTTTGTTTTGAATAAACGTTTTTAACTTTGTTTTCTTTTCAAGTTAAAATAAAACCGTTAATGCGTTTCCACGTTTGTCCAAATTCCACCGAATTTCTTTTACTAACTTAACGTCTTAATAGTCAGAGCGAAAAAAGCTATCATCATATCAAGCGATTTCAGATTGCTTGAAATTTGGTTAAACATGATTTGACGACGAATCTCGATTGTTTTTTTTTTCGATCGAGAAAACGAAACATACGACAAGTACAATGTGGGCTGGTGAGGAAAATGACATAAAAGTCGTTGGCATCAAACGTGAAGGCATATCCTGCACATTAAACGCGTATTACGCGCTCTATAAAAACAATTTTTTTGTTTTAATATTTAATAAAAAACATCCCTTGCCAGTCATTAAAAAAATAGATTTAATTTAAAGGTTGCTTAAAAACATTTAATTTAATTTTATCAGGACGGATTTTAAAATTTAAACTATAAACTTTTTTATGTAAAAGGTTTGTTCTGCAATAAAAATATTTGTATTTGTTTAATGTTCCTAACCTACGAAGTATAGCAACCCTGAATTTGGAGGTACACATCTAATGTCAAAAAACGTAACGAAGGAAATTTTGCGTTAAAATAAAATTTTATAAAAAGATAATTTAATTCATACACGCCTTCAAGATATCCCAGAGGCACTAGAAAATCATCTTTTGTACTTTGCAATTATTAAGATGTTTTAGAATTAGTTTTCTTTGCCAATCACCACCAGCCGCATTGGGTGAATATGGCGTTTTATATATTTAAAATTGTCCAGATTTGAAAAAAAATTTACCGAGAATTGCTGTATAAACATAAATTTAATAAATGAATAACAACAAATGTTTGATTTAACAAAATTTCAATAAATGAAACTTACATTTGGTATCGTACTAAAGGAGTTTTCATTTTAAGTATTACCTTCGATGGATTTCTTGCACAATTTCAGTTAAAAATTAAATATTATTTAACTTACCTTTAAAGCAACTTCTTCTAGTTTGTTTATGCTTTTTTTAGTTTGAAATAGCACAATTAATTAATTTTTTAACGTTTTGGTAGAAGTTTTGTAAGATTTTTTAAACAAAAAGCGACTTTTTATTTTTACAATGTGGGTATGTTCAGTGCACGAAATTATTTAAAGATATGATGACTTATAGGTAGAGTTGCAAAATATAGTATTAATATTTGTTTATGATAAGCTTATGAAAAGTATTTTTGTCATTGTTATAAATTAGTGATTTCGCACAATCATATCGTGTTTTTCTACAAAAAGGTGAAAATTTAAAATGTAAAGAATAAGGCTTTATAGAAAAATCTTGTAATAAACTAAGTAAGTGTGATCGATACAGGCACATGGTTTTGATTATCCCATATTAATCGATAATTTTTGAAAATAAATATATAATAAATTGTAATTCTCTTTTGTTAATAGCGAATTCATAATGAATTTTTCAAAATCAGAACAATATAAAATATGGATTGCAAAATAAAAATCAAAGCTATTTTCATTTTTGTATTTATTGTGTAAAGATTTAATACTTTAACACACAAAGAGATTTTATTTTACATTATTTGTTTTCGCACAATTGGGACATTCAGAAAACTTATTTATCTTATTAGTTGATTGGCGTTCGAAGAGAAGTGAGAAGAAGCCCATTAAATTTTAGAAGAAGATAATAAGATATCAGGACAATATTTTTCCTTTGAACATTTATTGCCTAATTTAGTTTAATTGAGGCCTATTAGTTCTCGCTTATTAATTATTATTACTATTTTTTTTTTTATGGAACCGCTATTTTTGATTCTGACTTTAAATATACTATACTTATATAATACTATACTTATTCAACAATAAAGTAGTACAATAATTAAGATTCTTTAAAATTATAATGCATTTTTTTGGAAGAATATATGTTTAAAATCTTTTTAGGCTAAATTTAAAAAATGGGAAGAAAGGACAGATTAGAACAGTTGTTTGGCTTTATGTTAATACAATGCTCGTGCGTAGTTATAGTAAAGTTTTGTTAAGCTGGATTTTGTTCCTAAACATTTTTTTTATATTTAGTTAGAGGTGTTTCTTTTTGAGAGAGAGAGAGAGAGAGAGAGAGAGAGAGAGAAACACGTCAAACTATATGTAAAAAAAAAATGTTTCGGAACAAAAATTTCGTTCTGAAACAATGGGTGAATTCAGCTTTATACTTCTATTAGTTTTTTAAATATGAGCAAATGTGTTAGTCAAACTTCATCAATACCCGAATGGTTAATAATAAATGCATTTGACCGTTATTTGATTTCAACTTTGGTAACTCTGACGTTTTTACCGGCTCCTTCAATACACTGAACATACTCTTCTTTTTATTATCGTTTTAAAATTATTTTGTTTTGTAATTTTGTAGTTTAGAATATTTAATGTTATTATTGTGCCAACAATGCTATATCAATTGTTTACTTTGCTTTTTACAGCACTAGCTGTACTTATCGTAATACCAACAACAAACAATTACGTGTTGGCTATAAAGCATTATACCAAAGAAAGAAAATTAGAATTAAGGTGAGTTGGCCAACATAACCATAATTAGATTTTATTACTTTAAATTTATTTTGTTAAGGGAGCAGGTGCGGGGCATGTTTCAACATGCATACGAGGGATATTTACGTTATGCCGCTGACTACGATGAGCTAAGACCCTTGACATGTGATGGCGTGGATACTTGGGGTAGTTATTCCTTGACCATGATTGATGCTTTGGACACTTTAGCAACGATGGGAAATTTTAGTGAATTTCGTAGAGTGGCCAAATTGTTGGAACAGAAAATGGATTTTGACAAAGACATCAATGTGTCGGTATTTGAAACTAATATACGTATTGTAGGTGGTTTGCTGTCGGCGCATTTGCTGTTTAAAAGGGCAGGCATTGAACTGGAAGAAGGTTGGCCGTGTCAGGTAAGCGCTCAAATTCGACTAAAAAGTATTTGTTTAATGATTTTTATTTATTATTATTTTTTTTGTTTATGTTTGAAGGGTCCTCTATTGCGAATGGCAGAAGATGTGGCAAAACGTTTGTTGCCGGCCTTTGACACCGCCACTGGCATGCCTTATGGTACTGTTAATTTGCGTTATGGTGTGCCAAAAGGTGAAACACCAATAACCTGCACAGCCGGTGTGGGTACTTTACTAATCGAATTCGGTACCTTGTCGAGGCTAACGGGTAATCCTGTGTATGAAGAAGTAGCCTTAAATGCCATACATTCCTTGTGGAAGAGACGTTCTCCTATAGGTTTATTCGGTAATCATATAGACGTTCAAACTGGCCGCTGGACAGCCTTAGATTCGGGTATTGGTGCTGGCGTCGATTCACTGTTCGAGTATATGGTTAAAGGTGCCATCATTTTGCAGCATCCAGAATTATTAGAAATGTTTCATGCTACTCGTGCTGCTATTGATAAATACTTGAGACACGATGATTGGTATGTGTGGGTGGGCATGAATAAGGGTCAGGTAACTTTGCCAGTTTTTCAATCTTTGGAGGCCTTTTGGCCGGGACTTTTAATTCTTATTGGAGATAAGGAAGCAGCTATAAAAACTTTGGCTAACTATGCTAGTGTTTGGCGTAAATATGGCTTCCTTCCAGAGTTCTATAACATACCCATGGGAGAGGCCTCTACCAATCGTGAAAGTTATCCTTTGCGGCCAGAATTGGTTGAGTCTGCCATGTATTTGTACAAGGCTACACGTAATGAATTTTTATTGGAACTGGGCGAGAGCATGTTAAGGACAATTGAACACAGTGCTAAAACACGTTGCGGTTATGCTACGGTAAATAATTAAAATATTTCTATCCGTTTCATCTACAGAAACATTGTTTTTTATTTTTATGTTTAGATACGCAATGTGGTTACACATGAAAAGGAGAATCGCATGGAATCATTTTTCCTGGCTGAAACTACAAAATACTTATATTTACTTTTTGATGACGACAATTTTTTGCACAATGACGCGGCCAAGGGAAATGTAATTAAAACCTCTGACGGTGGTGAATGTGTTGTTAATGCTGGACCATATATTTTTAATACAGAAGCCCATCCTATTGATATGTCTGCTTTGCACTGTTGTCACGATCATAAACTTAATATATTCGATGGCTTAGATCTTTCACAGTTCAGTGACTCTTACCTGTTGAAAAAGGATCGTGAGTTTTATACACTTGAAAAAAAGGAAACTCTTACAGAGTGTAAAGCGTCTGTTTCTAAAACGCAACAAGGCAAGAGAATGCAACCACCATCTAAAATGGCTGCAAGTCCCAGCTTAGCTGTAGATATAGAAGTTTTTGATGAGAATAATAAGCCGGCTGGTGATGTTCTTGTTGAAAATTTCGAACGTATCAAAAATGAAGTTCCATTTGTAGGGCAGACACCAAATAACGCTCACGAAAATCGCAATCAATTAACGGTAAACGATTTACAGGATTTCTTTGCTCAAAACAGAGATAGTTTTCATAATTCCAGCCAGGTGTTGGAGTATACAGTAAATTTTTTGAAAAACTTTACTCTAGATCCAGCTTTCATAGCGGGGTTGCAATTATTTGAAAAAAACATAAGTAACTTTTTAGGCTCCTCTGCCCAAAAGGAATTTGAAGGCTCGACAAAAACACTGTGGGACCTTTACTGTCTGCAACAAGAGTCAAGCCTGAATGTTGAACTACTAGTGGAATTGAAGTTGCATTTTTTCAGTGAAAGTAATCGGCAAATGTTGCATAGAGCTTTATTAGTACTTAATGGTGATGAAAGTGATGCTACCAATGAATTTATATGGCAAACAGTTGATGCATTACATCTTCAATATACACGTGCTCTAGTAAATACTACGGAAATGCAAACCTTTCTGCTAGGCATTTACATCAATACCTTCGTTAATAAGAAAATAAATAGCTTTAAACCTCTACTGGATAACAATGAAATACTTTCTCTGCCCTTGGAATCGTACACTAAAACACAGCAGTTGAAATTATTTGGCCGTGCAAAACGTATAGTGGAATTTCAAATACGAATGTTTGATACTTTTGATAGATTACAAGCATTAACGATGGAAAGTAATAAACAGCAAGAAAAATATTTGGCTGACAAACAAACAGAAAATAAGCAACAACAACAACAACATCAGGAGTTAGCATCAAATAATCATAATAACGATGATATTATAGTGGCTAAATTGAAAGACAATGAAACCTCGCTTAGTTATAAAGCTAACAAAAAATTCTTTAATCAAACACTTACTAATCGAACTGTAGATAAAAATTTGAATTCGTCTCTACAGGCAACTGATGAGAATTATAATTCTAATGATTCGGTGTGGTCTCAACTCGTTCAAACGATACTGCGAAAGACAACACCTCAAAGAAACAAATTCAATGCCAGTGACCTGATACAAAAAACTCGCAAATCCTTGCAAAAATTAACTGCTGACATTCCAGTTCATTACAATGTTTTGATGTGTCCTCGTCCAAAATTTATTGAACGTTTTGCTTACCGTTATTTTTATCCTTGAATTTTTCAATGTTAATCCTTAATTAATTTGTATATAATAAAATTTATTAAATTATTAATAAAAGAAAAAAAAAATAAACAAGAATTGTTTATATTAAGATTATTTCGTCTAAGAGTTAGAGCGAATTTAAAATATCAATCTGAGTTTCAGGGAATAGAATAAAAATTGTTTAGACCTTGACAATAGCGTTACATTCGAACTGAAAAACAATTAGAACTTTACTTCCGATTCAATAGCCACGAAAGTCTTTTAGGCTGGAGTCCGAACAATAGCAACGTGACGTTTATGTTGTTATTGCTGAGCTGGCAATTAAAATACACAAACTAATAAAATCGCTTTCCGCAAAGCTTTTTCTGACAAATAATGGTTATCTGAAGTTCGCACGAAATCGATGGACGCGTTTTTGAGCTATGACTTTTCATGACAACATGTAATTTTGTCCATATTAAAACAATAACACAAATATTTAGGCGCCTATGAGCGTTAAGAACTAAACTGATTTGATAGATTTCTAACGTGTTCGGAGTAAAGTTCATAGAAAACAGGTCTGTAATATATTAAACAGTGCATTAAGAGGCCCTAAAATTAAACCCAGGCCACTTTGCGTACAATAAGCCAGTTAAATATAAGAAACTTTGAAAAAGACAGTGTTAAGGCAATTAGACGATCTGCATTTTTCATTTAATGACAGCGACAAGTCCCTAAAAGCATAGACAGACGACAGAGTTAATTTGATTTATAATGTGAGTTATAATTTTAATCTGAGAGACGCCAGTTTTTGAATTTAATACACGTTTTTATTGAGATCAAATGGATAAAAGGCAGAAAGTACGGTGAGCAACTATGCTGTTGGTGAAAAGTGAGTATTTATTTGAAAGTGGAATTTATTTTGCTCTAACTGCTCCATAATATAAAACCATTAATCAGAACGTGTTGCTACAAGTTGGAATCTTAGTAGGGCACACCGAAGTGAAACAAAGACAACTATAGAAATTTGTATGTTTAATATTATCTTTGAATGGTGTATACAATTTATAAAAAGCATATTTAAGGGTCGTAACAGCACTTTTGGGGTGTGTGTCGTGCTTAAGATGGACGATAACGTATTGAGGGACAATTTTCAAATCAACAGGAAGGCTTTCCAAAATCTGTGTGAAAAATATTAAAAATATTGAGAGGTTGGACACAGAGAAACAAGTCGTGCTGCTCACAGACGGCTGAAAGCCGCCGCCGATTTTTTCTTAATAGTCGAGCCACCGCCGAGTAGTGCGGCTTGTCACGACTCAAAAATGTTAGCCGGCAATTTTAATTCTTTAAATTTTGTATATTTAAATTACTTTCAGTAAAGAACTATAATTTAAAATTTGAAGTTGTTATTTTAAAATGATTAAAATAGAAATATATTTCTACAGAAAACAATGCATAACTTATTAAATGTATGTAAATAAAATAGTTTAAATAACATTTAAAATCTTGCGTCTTTATTTGTAAGCTTCACTTCATCTAAAGTTTGTTTATTTTTGTTATTTTTCTTCTTCCTAACACAATACACAAGAACTCCTTGGTAGTCGGCTTTAGCCGACTTACAGCCGCCGCCGACAATTTTTTGCTTAGCCGCCGCCGCCGAGTTTTTATCACGACTTGTTTCTCTGGTTGGACACCAATTTTTACATGCACTTCTAAACTAAATTTGCTGTTCATTTGTACCACAGATATAACATTTGTACTGTAATATCTTTGTAAATGTGTCCATTCTTTTTGCACGCCACAAATCGTTGGCACGTTCCGCCCACAACTCCACTAGAACCTGAATTGAAAAAAAACCGATTTGATTTCAATATTTGTTTTTTATTTTATTAAAAACAATTAAAAAAACGTACTTTGAATTCATTTTAATTTTTTAAAAGCAAACAATTTGACAACCGCTTGTTGATTATCAACTGTGTTGCCATATTGAAATAGCTAAATTTAGTATAAATTCATTTTGATTTAGTGCATTTAGGGTAAATCTAATACACATTTGAATAGGGATAACTCAAAAGTTAATTTGAATTAAGACTGCTAATGCAAATTAACGCTATCGTCTGTCTATGCTATTACAAAGGTCATAATAAAACTTTAATCCTAATTTATTGTATTGTGTCAATAGAGCTTAAGTGGATTTGTCGTTAGGAAGAGTCTGTACAGTGACAGACAATAGTATGATCCCAGAGAGCTCTTTTAGGCGTAGTGGATAAAATAAACAGCAATTTAATCAAGAATAAAATATTAACTTAAGCCCTAAGTCAAAGATATAGGTTTTATTATGAAACTGAAAATAGTTAAAATTTATAAAGTCAACGGCTAGATATCTCTTTGAGGAAAATAATTCTGTTTTTTTTATTGTTAAATTTTTAATTTATAAATTAATTTTGTTGTGTATATTTAACACTTATTTTATATTTATTTATGCTTATCTTTATATATTTACATTATATAAAATAAATGTTAAAATGTAGATTGAAAAAGAAAGATTTTGTTGGTTAAATTAAACAAGGTACAGGCAATGATGGAGTGGTAAGTGAGGAAGTGATACAGTGTTTAGTGGGTCGTAGAACAAGATTTTTATGGAAGCTTCTGCGACATGGTTGGGAGGGCAAATGAGACGACCATCTGTCTCGAAATTCTTTGTGTGGTATACTGTGTGTGTAATCCTGTCAGTTTTGTTTTTTTTTTTTTTTGATCAATTTTAAGTGTGCGGATACGCGGCTGGTGAGAAGGGTTGGAACCGCCTGAGAAGAGATAAAAATAGGAGCTAGGACGATACCTCACCAGACCAACCGGTCCGTAACAAAACTTGTTTAAACAAAAATTTTTTTTACAAAAATTGCAATCGTATTGACAAAGTTATTTTTATAGATTAAACGATTGTATTTATAAAAGCACTCTAACGCGTAGCATTAATTTACATAATGTAAAATAACAAACTAACCACTAATGCCATCATTTTCAATCATCATTTTATACCAACTGTGAGCTCAAAGATAATTAGCAAAAATTGAATATGGTAACTTTTATAATTGAAATATTTATGAATATTTCTAAAATTCCTCAAGAAAGTAGGTCTACAGGCAGGACACACAACAGATTACTTTTGGTGGCAGTGTTTTGCCTCTCTTTCTTGCTGTTGCTTTATTCTGAAGTTGCATGAAGTACACAATAGCAAAACTGTATCACTTACCCCCTTTACCCCCCTTTAAATCTCAAAGGCCCAGAACTTGGAAAATATGGGCGAGCGCTAATTTTTTCACTTGATGTTTTCCTCTTATTTTTTAATTCTCTATCGCTCCACATATTTGTTTTTTATTTTTATTGTAATTACTTCATTGTTCCAAATGTTAGAGACAGGCGTGGTCTTTAACCCACTGCCTCGAGGGATATGGACCGTTCATTCTGATTCTCAATAGCAACTCTTTCGACACTATGTCTGATCGATTGGCGTAATTTAATTTTCTCTAGCTGATATAGGGCCTCGCCAAAATTGATTTTAACACTAAAACGGACGGGCACAAGGACATCGCTCAACGACTTCGCTATGAATAAGAAGTCAGAATATATATATTTTATAGGGTCGGAAATGGATATTGTAAAAATTCCAATTAGAATGACAAACTTTTTCCACTTTTTGTGGTGAAGGTTATAAAAATTACTGAAACTTTTGTATGTGATGTCCGTAGCAAACAGCGTTGCCATTGACTTTTTATTTTTTTAAAACACTACGAACAAATTTTACATGAAAAATTTAATAAAAATTTAGCCAAAAACAGAATTAATTAAACAAATAAATATATAAACGCAATCAAGAATTTAGATTTAGTCATTGGCGAGACAGGCCTGCTTGGCGAGGGCTAAGCTGACTCCAAAAAAATATTAAACAACCTTAACTTAGTCATTCTTATGAAATTTTTAATACATGAAATAATTTTTCTTTTTGTCACAGGGCTGCAGCTCTCTCCAGAGCAGAACAGTAAATGAATCACTTATTATTGAATTAAATCATGCACTGTTTTAGCAAATTTTTATTTAAAATGAACTGCAATTCGTTTCCAATTTAAATGAATTTGTCAAAGTGAATTACAAGTCCTTTGAATTCAATTGACTTTAAATTAATTTAAATTAATTATAAAAAATATTTAGCAATTCACTACCAACTCATTGATTAAAACTTAAATTGATTTTGTTTGTAAATATACAGTAAACATCTCCATAATTTTTATAAAAAATTTTAATTTTTCATTTCCACTAGATCTGCTCTTGAGTTTTACTGATTTACTACTTTTTTATTTCATTCAATCTTTTTAACCAGAGTTAATACGATATAATCGATTAATTAGTTAAGTCAAACTAATCATATCATTTTTATGCTGAGTGTAAACACAACTAAAACAAAAAAAATAACAGTTATGAGCATCAAGAATTTATTAAAACGAGACAGTTTACACTTTGATGTCTTACTAGAGAAATGTTTAAGTAAAAAATTACTAAAAAAAAAATGTTAACATTCTGTTAACTCCAGCATTCTGTTAACGTTAACGTTAAAGTTGCCTTTACATACTCTGTGTAATTTTTTTATATTCTTATTACAGAAAACATGAAGCATTAGGGAATACTGTACGTTATCTTTGCAAATTATGGCAAAAGTTTTAACAAAATAATCGTGGTTAAGTTGTGTCGTCTTCCTGCATGTACGAGTACAAAAGTCATTTATTTACATTGCAGTTGGTTTTTTGTTTTCCAGTTAGTTGGCATTTCATGTTACTCGCAAATGGAACAAATTTTTTCTTATTTTTAAAAGTATTTAATAATAATAATGAGTTCCAATTCAAATACTACTCGATCTAGTGATGTCAAGGTAGTACAAACGAATAAAGGTAAAAGAAAAAAGGAGGAGAAACAACTTAAACTGCCTAAAGTACTGGATTATCCTTTTGAAAAGGAACTTATAAATAAACAAAACAAACACATACACATAATGGAGACATTTGGACCATCAAAGAATAGTAAGTTTTTTGTTATTTTATACCCATCAAGTTTATCATTGGGTTTGTAAATTCTACAATATCCATTTCCGACCCCATTAAGTATTTATATTCCAAGTCCTTATGCATGGCGAAATGGATTGAGCGATATCCGTCTGTCCGTCCGTATTAGTGTTGAAATCAACTTTGCCAAAGCACTAAATGAGCCAGAGAAAATTTAATAACACCAATCGATCAGACATATTGTCGAAAATCAGCAAGATCGGTCCATGTATTTCGAGGCAGCAGGCAAAACACCATGCCTGTCTTTAATTTTTCCATCACATTTTGAAGTAATTCAAATAAAAAAATATATATATACAGCTGTGATCAATATAAAAGCACCAGGCAAGAATTTATAATGACTCCATTTTCATCTTTTATGTTAACGGTTTATTGTCATAAGAAAATTATTTGTTTTTTTTTAACAGTTTATAATACGCTAAATTATATAAACAAAGAACTTGAAAACTTCACAGTCAAAATAACAGCACTTCGGTTAAATTTTAACAAAAATTAGTGATCTTTCATAAAATAAATCAAAAATTTTACTCAGATAAATTAATTGTATGGTTTCAGTACTTTGTCGTGTGCCCTTTGTTTAGAATTACCGGAGCATAATGCCTTCCCATGGAATCCACTAAATGCTGGCATCTTTCAAATTTGATGGAACTCCAAATTTTCTGTACTGCATCCCAGAGTCCTTCAACACTTGTTGGTTTTATTGTAGATACACCCTTCTTTACGTCCGTCCATAGATTTTCGATAGGATTCAAATCTTGGGACAGTGCAGTCCCCTCCACTACATTGACAGAGTTATCGTTGAACCATTTTTTTTTGCCATATTGCTGCTGTGTTCGGGGTTATTGTCTTGCTGGAAGGTCTTAATCAGCGGTATTTTGTAGGGAGCATAATTTCATCAAGGATTTTACGTAAACCGATGAAGCCATAACGGCTTTGATCTAACATACAGGACTCACACTTTGATACGAGAAGCAACCCCATAGCATACTACCATGGCCTTCATGTTTGACAGTTTTTAATGTAAATTGTGGCTTTTATTCGCTATTAGGTGGACTATGGACAAAACATCTGGAACCCTTCCCACCAAAAAGAACACTTTGGATTCGTCAGTCCATAGCATTTTCCTCCACTTTTTCTTTGGTCAATTTAGATGTGCTTCAGCAAAAGAAATCCGCTTAGCAACATGCTTAGAGGAAAGAAGCAGCATTTTTCGAGGATTACAGGTATTGAGGCTGCTGCGAAAAAATTCCACGCTTGCCGGCACATCCAATGCTTTCTTTCAACTCCGTAGCTGTCATAAAGGGATTTGCTTTAGTCGTCCGTACTAACCGTTTTGGTATTAAGGGTGACATAACTCGCTTCCTACTACGAAATTCAACTTTTTACTCATTACTTAGAGCATTTATTATCATTTTATTGGAACAGCCTAGCAATTTCCTTATTTGGGAATACGATTTACCCTCGGACGCAAATTTTTTTTAATAGCTTACGTTTTTCCTGCGAACGATGCTTTCTGCGACCATAAATATAAAATTTTTATAAAAAAATTACACGATTTAATAGAAAGTATATTAAAAAAAATTTTAATTACCGTTCGTTTTCCCTTATTTATCACAAAATTTTGCAAAACAAATTTAAAAAAGCCTACTGGTGCTATTTTAACAACTGCACAAAATGATAAGTGTTGACAAAAGATCTTTTATAACTGATTAACATTTACGAAATTTGACAATAAATGCACATACTCCGAGAAAGCATAAAAAATATAACTGTTTTTTACACTCAAAGAAATAATATAATAAATAGGTAAAATTTTTACATCTTTCGAATCAGAATATTGCAACTGGTGCTGTTATATTGACCGGCACCGTATATGGGACGATATAGACTTAAAAAATAAGAAAAAAAAAAACATCAAGTGAAGAAATCGGCGCCCACATTTTTGTGTTCCTCTGAACTTTTCATAGAAAAGTACGATTGTGCACCATATTTTTTAAGACATCATTATGGGTATCGTTTTAAAGCTTTCAGAGATCTTTAAAAAAATATAGACATTTTTTTTAAATGCTTAACCCATTAGAGGCCGATGGCATTTTTATGTAATATTATATAAAGTAGCTAATTTTTTTCTTATTTTTAAGTTTTCGGTTCATTTTTTTCATTGAAGTTACTTTATTAAACTAGATTTACATAGATGGTGAAGGGTACATAAGATTCAGCATAGCCAAATATAGCTCTCTAACTTGTTTATTTTAAATACCTTTTGGTACTTTTTTTTGCCATTTATTGGAAACAATTTAAATATTAAATTGTGTTAAATGTCTCAAAAGCTGAAATATCAATTAAAATTAAATATTTTTGTTTTATTAAAAATTTTTGTTTACTTGTCGGCACCCATCTGCATTTTCGTTAGCATCGAAGACCCCCGATAACTTTTGGCTTTGCAAGAATTTTCGTTAAAGGCCAGGATTCACTATCATAAACAATCGTACGATCTAATCACACAAAAATCTGACAGAATTCTGTCCTACTTCAAAAATCATTTCCAAATGGTGTCTTAGGTGCCACACTATTATACAAAAAGTATGCAAAAAACAGATGCTTTTAATATTTTGTTGTTGCTTTATCCTCGTCTTTAAAAAATTCAACTCTGATCGCATAGAAAAAATCAATATATGAATTATTTCAAAAGATTATAAAACCGTACAGATCTGTTAAAAAGTCTGTCCTACATATACACTTTTAATCTACACTACACTTTTTGAGCACACATGCAATTTTTGACAGATCGTGCGACTGAGTAAGATAGTCAATCCTGGCCTTGAATAAATTTTATTAACTTTTTTTTACAAAGTTAATCAATAAAACCAGTCGATGAATGGTTAATAAACTACAGACAAAGAACTTCGAGAAATATTAGTTTTTATCGTTCCACACACAAGGTGAAAAAATTTATCCCCTTTTTACCCGACTTCAAAAAAGAAGGAGGTTATCAATTCGACTGAATGTTTTTTTATGTTTCTGCCCGCAGAACTCAGTTATTTCTGAACCGATTTTAAAATTTTTTTGTAATTTGATAAATAATGCTTACAGATTGGTTTTAAAAACAATTCATAATCTTAAAAATTAAAGGGTGTCCCCATACAACATACATGTTTCTTAAGTGTATTATGAACCGTAAGGCGCACTTCTTTAAAATTAAACAAATAATGCGTATTAAATAAATCTACAAATTAAAAGGTGTCCCCATAAGTAACGTAAATTGACTTATTTGCACCCATCCTTTGAACCGTTATAGACAAACGCTTAAAAATTGGACAGGTTATTGATTAATATGACCGTTATAATAACAAGTATAAACACTCAATATTCAAAATTAAAGGGTGTCCCAATGGTAAGTGTAATTTGCTGTATGTGGCCAAACTTTTGAACCGTTATAGGCAGACAGCTGAAATTTACAAAGAACCTGTATTGCTAAGAAATTAAAGGGTGCTCCCATATTTGAAGTAAATTGACCTATAGGGCCCTATCGCTTGCACCGTTATATACAAACACTTGAAAAAAAAAAACTTTGCTAAACAAGGAAAAAAATACAAATCAAAACTTAGATTAAATCTACAGAAAAGTTCATTCCAATTTAATGCCAAAAGCGGTGGTACAATGGTAACGCCCCCTGCCAGCATTTGGCAGAGTATTTTAAGATAAAAGTCACTTCTTCGTTACTTTTTTAGATTAAAAACTCAATTTTACAAAAACAAAGTACATAATTGTTAAATTAAGATCTTCTAACAATCACTATTTCGTGTCTACCAGAAGTTAATTGGACAAAAGACTTGTTATAATGATACAAAAATCCTTCTCTTTAAATTTTTTATATTAAGAGTAACGTTTTTTCAACTACCAGATGATAAGTAGTTGATTTCTCTAAAATTTACAAAAACAACTTGCATAGGCATTGAATATTAATCTCTTATATGTCACAACTATAAAAATAAATTGATAAAAATAAAAAAAATAAAGAGATAGATGCAGCTGTAAGTAAATTTATGTTAACAAATTAGTTATTAATTTAAACACAAAATATTTTTAAAGTCAGAATTTTCTTAATCTCCAGCTTTCTAAATTTAAGCCTTTCTATTATGTTAAAATTTACATTTTCTGTTTTGATAAAGCATAACTCTGTTACTTTTAACAGTTTTATACTCAATACTCTTAAAGAAACCCTTTTAACATTTTTAACAGACACATATTCGACACTACCAGAATATGTACTCAATTTTAATCCTTCTTAGACATGCTAAATAGTTTCTCATTAGTTGCATAACTGTAGTGGTACGTTTCTTCCCGATTGGGGATACTAATTAGATCAGAATTCGATATTATTTGCGATACATTTCAACGCCATGAAGTAACGATGTAGTAACTTTTTCGATAGAAAATGCTTGCAGGGCCGTTTAGTTTAAAATTGTTACAAATGTGTAAGTGAGAAATTGGGTGTGAATTAGTTTCGCTCACTAATTTTTTTTTGCTGCGAAAGTATTGCAATAACAAAAAAAACTGTATAAATTTAAAATAAAATTGAATTCAGTTTAGATTTTACAAATCTTTTAAATAATAATTTAATTTCAACAGCTGGTTTAAAGGGCATTATTCTTAATAATTTAATAATAATTATTCTTAATATGAAAAAGTTTTTAATAATCCTCTTGTATTTTTTTTTTGTAGCTCATTATTTGTCTACAAAATTCTATGCCAGACATGAACAGGCGATGCCTCAAAACCTTGCCACCTTTCTACCATTTGTACATGGTACATCGTATAAACATAATACTGAAGCCAATAAATACGGTTGGATGCCAAAAAATGTCAATCGAATGGAGCTTCTTAAAGAATTAAATTTCATTAACGCTCCGAAACAAAGATGCTGTCTGACAGTTTATGGTGAAAAGCTGGAAATTGATAAAGCCAATGCAAGGCCATCGTTTAATGGTTTAAGATTTTTTTTGTAATAAAATGTAAAACTTAAAGTCAGTTGGATTTGTTTGACAAAAAAAAGCGAAACCACTATTTTTAAAAATGTTTATTTTATCTTTTCAGAGTCGTGTCATTACGAATAACACGTGTATCTTACCTTTTACATTGAGAAGGATCTTATATTCCTAAAAACGTATTTTTCCATAACTTTTTTTTGTCAAACATTTGACTTATTTGACCGTACCTTTAGACTAGTGACGTGTATATTTGTTTTAAGCCCTTAAAAGAGTTCGTGCTGGCCAATTAATACAATTCCAAATTTTTCTTTGAAACTTAAATCGCCTGTTTACAACTGTTCAAAAGTATGGACATATACATATCAAATTAAATGAATTATTGGGTCACCCTTTAATTTATAATTTTAATTATTATTACTTGCTGATATTATGATCATTGTAATTGACATTTTTCCCAATTTCCAAGCGTTTGTCTAACGCGGCTTAGAAGATAGGCCAATTTACGTCACTATTGGGACACTTTTTAATTTTTAGATTTATTTTTGAAATTTTTTTGTTATTGGGTGCTGTAGTAATAAACAGTTTTCTTAAGCTTTAAAACTGGTAACCTTTACGGTTCATAATACACATAAGAAACATATACTTTGTATAGGGACACCCTTTAATTTTTTAATATAATAAACTGTTTGTAAAGCGGGACTAATCTGTAAGCAAAACCTATTAAATAAAAAAATTCAAAATCGGTTTAGAAATGACTGACTTCTAGAAGAAAAAAAATTTTAAAAACAATAAGACGAATTGATAATATCCTTCTTTTTTGAAGTCAGTTAAAAAACGACAATTTGTTACGACCAAGAGTTGCTATACTCGTTTTTGGATACACTTAATCTACCTTTTTTTGTTGATATCTTAATTTTAATGGCAGGGATATATAACCATAGAGCCAGGATATCCCACAAGCTTTTAAATAAATGTAAATACTCTCCAGGAACTGCATATCGACCTATACCTTATAAGAAGTGAGAAATCCTGAACAGGATATTGAAGTACATACAATTATTTTAATCCGTAATTTATTAAAACGGTGGACACTTTTAAGTGCCAGTTGAAAAACGTGCGCGTTGTGTCTTTGATTATAACCTCACTTTTAAAAATCTGCTGGCATACGGATATTCCTCCTTCGAGATAAAGTAGCACAACTGCATTTAATCTATCTATACAGGACATATGTTTTACGTCTGAATTTTTCACTGCGTGAATCATTTGTAATTCTGCATGTGTGTCAGAATTAGTATTTTCAGAAGACTTTTAATATTTGGTCACAAGCGTAAATTAACATTTCAATCTGACAAAACTATTATTTGTTTACAACAGCTGATCTGCTCGCATATTTAATTAAAATTGTTTTTTTTTTAAATTAATTATTTGAAAAATGGATTAAAAAACTAAAACAATTGAATTGTGTAGTGTTATTTTAATTATTTCAATAAACGACAAATAATCAAAAACAAAATTAAATTTTCTCTTTTAATTAATTCGCTTTTTTCACTTTGCAGATATCCAAGCCGTTCGCTTTCAAAATGTCTTATTGCCGTCTTTAAATATTTTAGTGTGCGTTACGAAATTACTGAAGACTTTACAATTTTAATTATTTTTTGTTTACTCTTAATATGAAGAAGATCAGTTTGCATTGAATAACGATACAGAATTTACATAATTGTTATCAAATAGTTAAAAGCAATTTCAAATTTTGGTTACATAAAATATTACCTTTAGCTGGCTAATGCTACCGCCAATGGTCAACCGCCGTTGATTGTTTTCATGCGGCATAGGTTTTTGGCAATATTTTTTAGAATTATAAAAACAGCTGATGTCAGATGGTTTGTCAGAAAACGTTTTAAGCGAAATTTTTTCAGATGATTTTTCACATGTATTTTACAGAAGTAATTTTTAACAGCCCTACACGACATGTATGGATGCGTTTTACAGTGGGAAATTAGACATGTCATATGTAAAAAACATATCGTGTATAGGTAGCTTTAATAAACCAAATATTAAGAAGCAATATGCTATATTCGGTTATGCCGAATCTTATATACCCTTCATCATGTAATTTTACTAATTTACTTTTTTTTATTAAAACATTTTTTTATTTAAACACTTCTTTATATTGTTCAATGGTTTTAAACTAAACATTCTATTTGCACATAAAATAATTTAAAAAAAAAATTAAAATTAAGTAAAGTAAAATATTAATTTTTCATATCACTCCTTTCGAATAGCCGGGACCGTAAAAACTTAAAAGCACCGGCAATAATATTAAACCATGAGCTGCTCCTATCAAAACTATACCCAGGTACATCCGAAAATAGAATATTTCAAACACTTGAGAATTGGAAAATGCTAAAATAAATATGCCGGCAAATTTTGTGAGCGTAATACCAGACAGTACACTACTTCCCGTAACAGATAGAGCGTGAAGAGCACGTCCTTGTCTTGTCCCAGCACTATTTTTAAAGGAACGTATAATATGTGATACGAATTCTACTCCAATGCCCACCGAAACCACCAAATTAACCAGTGATATGGCATTTAATGAAATGCCCCAAGCCCACATCATACCGCACATATTTATCAATATCAGCAAAACCATGAAGAGTAAGAATAAAGCAGAAATAATATCCAACCCTGTGATAATAAAATTAACCAAGAAAATCGCTAGTAAAGATATTCCTAAAGAAAATAATGCATCGTTCCATATGGTCAGATATTGTTCGTAGAATATAAAGAAAACACAATAGGGAAATATAGTGGCATCCACGCTATGTTTTTTAAACATTTCATTGATTTCTCCGGCCACTCGACGTGCTTCTCTTAAAGCGGAATAGAATTGCACAGAAGTAGTTGAAGTGGTGGAATATTGCATTAAGTAAGTATCCAATATGTGACTGTTGCCATTGTTATCCAAGGTATAGATGACAGCCTGAAAAGAAGACATAATTAAAAAAAAAATTTAATTAAATAAGAAATAGATTTTTTAACACGAGGGTTGTTTAATTAGTAGTAGGCTGAGGAAATAAATTTTTTATGTTGTAGAAGACACCTGGCAAAATTTATGGACTCTTTTTTTTTTTTTAATAGTAAAAGTTGAAAAAAATAAAGTTTGTTCTGTTATCAAACACTTCTGTTAAGAGGTCAGACTGTTCCAGACAACTGCATGAATTCATTCACTTTCTCTGTTCACTAACATTTACAGTGCTTTTGTTCTGCTTTTTAACATCAATATGAAGTGATGTTATTGCTTGTAATGTTAACTCTCTAACAATTGACTGTTATTAACTCACTCTTGTTTTTTATGTGCTGTTAGTGAAAGACAGTGAACATTTCTTACTGTTATTTGATTGTTTTGTTGAACATTCAAACAATTCAGAAATGCTTGTTGTAAATATAAAAGTATTTCCCAGCATTCGAAAAAACAGCGTCTTAGTCTCTGTGTGCCTTAGTGTCTTCATAATACACGTAAAAAACATGTATGTTGAATGGGGACACCCTTTAATTTTTAAGATTATGAACTGTTTTTAAAACGGAAGCAATCTGTAAACATAATCTATCAAATTACAAACAACTTTCAAAATCGAAATGACTGAGTTTTGCAAGTACAAACATAAAAAGAGCAACATTCAGTCGAATTGATAACCTCATTTTTTAAGTCAGTTAAAAATAACTTTCGTCGTTATTAGTGATGAGAAGTCTCATCGTGCGGAAGCAATATTTTCAACTATTTATTCAACTCAAAAAACTGTAAATCCTTATTAAAATTTGTTTCTTTAAGTTCCTTTTCGCCAGCGATTTTCTTTTTAATTTATAAAAGTAATAAAGAATTTAAACTTACGTCAGCATATGAAGCCCTACCAGCTTTAGCACATTCTGCATCTGGCAAATCGGAAAGAAAATAGGGTAGAAATTTTCTAAATGTGTCTTCGCTTGGTCGCAGGCCATCTTCCATGAATTCTCGTTTACAAGACACACATTCCTCTGCCTTGGAATCTAAAAATTATTACATTTCATTTATATTTAATATTTTAATAAGAGATCAATCTAAATACTTACTGCTGGGACAAAAAGTTCCATCCGTCATATTCATTTTACAGCATTCAGCTATGGCTAACCAATCAATATAGTCGTCTATCCATGAAGAAGCCGGACGGCTTAAATAGGTACTGGAATAATTAATTAATGTTATTTACATCATTTAGTGATAACGTCTTTTTAGTCAACTGTTTAGCTTTAAAAGTACTCGATTAGATTTGCATAAAATTCTACATCACTGGGCAGAAAACAAATGTCTTCAAAAAAAAAGAAGCAGGTTATCAATTCGTATGAATGTCGCTTTTTAATTTGTTTACGCCCACATAAGTCAGTCATTTCTAAATCGATTTTGAATTTTTTTTTCCTTTATTTGAAAGGTTATGCTTACGGATTGGTCCAGTTTTAAAAACAGTTCATAATTAAAAAAATTAAAGGGTGTCCACACACAAAAGGGTGCAACATGTACCTTAAGCTTAAGATGTTGTTGAAACTTTCCTTTTGTTCTTAAAGTTACTCACAGAAAACTTTAGTGAGCCCCACTATTGCAGTTTTGGGGATATAAACTGATAAAGGAAAAAAGGTCTTTTGGTCTGACTGTGGAACGTCAACAAGCTTTAACGAACATGCATTTCAACTGTTTTTAGGTTATTGAAAAAGAACATTTCAATTTTCTCAAAATCTTCAGTCAACAAATCGAAGCTTAACTTTAATATCTTGAGTTGCTTGTCTTCCGAGTGCAAAGTATTCAAAAAAAAATTTCATTGTTGTGAATTCCAAGTGCTGATTAAATTTGTAAACTCATACTGACTAAACCTTGTACGGTTGTACTTAGAAGAATGTCCGCCATTTTTTGACTTTTTATTTGTAATAATTTCAAAAATATTCGGTAAAATAATCAGAGAAAAAGTACTTACATTTCTGGATAACGAGATTGCGTATACAACTGTACCGATACGGAGTCATTGTTGCACTCTACACCGCCGCAAATTAAGTTTTGATGAGAACGATTTGTATAGTCTAGGCCGGGCTTGATAACCCAATAAACTGGAGGACCCATAGCCAGTAAACCGTTCATATAACGAAAGTATTTAATGACATGCGAATCTTTTGGCAAAGACATTTCCTGATCCAAACCCAAATCCAAATTGGGTGCAACTGTTAGTGACAGAGAAGTTATCACAAAGAATATAATGCAAACAATAATTTTTACGGGTCTAAATGAAAAAAATAATAAATTAATTAAAACAGCAACAAAAATTTCTTAAATTACAGTTCAGTTACTTACTGGGACAACAAGAAGGGGCCATAGAAAAAAGTGAATAGTTTCTGCAAACAACTAAGAGAATTATTTAACTCTGGCTTTTTGTTCACTTTACGGCAACAAAACAAATCTAAACGACCCGATTCATAGCGTTGTTCATCCAAAGCCATTAGAGCTACAAAGGCGGAAATTTGGAAAAGGAAATCAAAGAGTATGGCTACAGCAGCATACATGGCAAATGTCTTTACGGCGGGCATATCAGAAATGGCACCAATGGCAAAGCAGGCAATTTCCGAAGCAGCTGTTTGTAAAATTGAAGGGCCCACCTGACCCATAGCCTCTCCTATGGCTTGGGACACACTGTCAAATTGTTGTCGATCCAGACGGTGATAGGTGTGCACCATTATGAAAATATTATCAACGCCTACGGCCAAAACTAAAAATGGTATAACTTCGATGGCCAACATGGTGGTGACCACGCTCAAATAACCCCAGAAACCCAAACTGCAGACCACCGAGGCCATTACTATGACAATGCCGCCAATGGCCAACACAATTTTCGATTCATGCAAAAAGTGAACACAACTACGCATCCTTCCCAAGGCCATGGCCACATAAACGAACATCACTAAATAACTTAAGAGAACCGTAAAGATTTCACCTTTGGATAGTTCGACAATGGCATCTTGAATCGAGCGTTCTGCCGAATAGGCAATATCAAGCTTCTCATTTGTATAGTTTTGCATGAAATCTACAAAACGTTTCTCCCATTTTAAATTTGACTGCAACAGGGTTTCATCATTTTGATTTTTTCCCAAAAAAGTAATAACCAAACCGGTGGCCAATAAATAATTGGGATCTTCATTGGCTTTGACTTTCGGCATGCCACCAACAGCTATACCCGGTTCAATCGGACCACCATAAGAACCAAGACAATTTTCCATCATGGGTACACTGAAAAGAAAAAGAAGAATATGAAAGATGTTAAAATTGGCCGCTGCTACTTTTTGGCTCCAAACTTATTCTTTTCTACTCTTCCTACTCTCATTGTGATAAATTTTTGTCCTCTTTATTTTATAATATTTTTTCAACATCAAAGTCAAGATACGCGTTCTTTCAATTGCTTCAATTTAAAGCTAAAACTATTGCTGAAGAGAACTTAATCTTGTTCCGGTCACAGCAGCCTTTTAATATCGCTCTTTCTGCTTTTCCACCAGATTCTGATCGAAGATAGTCTCTCGACTAAGTGGCTTCAGATGAGAATTGACAATCACAGCACTGATGGCTTTTCCAACAAGAATTTTAAATAAGAAGGAATATTTTTCGATAAGTTTTAATTGATCGTGAAATCTTAAACAAAGAGCAGGCCATTTTTCATACTAAAAATGAGTCTTTGTTTCTTATTGTAACGAACGAACTTAGCGAATTTAGGTTTAGGGTACAGAAATAAGAAATGTGTTTTCTTTTAAGCGACTCAAAACACTTTTGCTACGAAACTGGATTTGATAACTTGGCGCAACTAAAAAAAATTCCTTATAAGAAACACAAAAGTCTAAATGTAAATAAAGATTCTCTTGGATGTTGATTCAGTCTTATTTTGACTGGCTGACTTTGATAACTACAATTATTGAATTTACACTAGAAAAAAGCTGCCAGATCTTTTCATATTAGCACAATTTAGACGTTTTTAATCGCCTATAAAGAAAATTTGCAGTTGATTCTTAAATTTTTAAATTCTTTTTATCACTAAGACTGTCTATCGTTTCAAAATTTGGTTTTATAAAGAAATTTACTTAATACTTAATCACTTAACATACTTACTTTAAACATTCTTCCAAATGATTTAAATAGTTGACTGTATAACCGTGTTCTTCATATTCATTTTCAAAAAGTTCCAAATCATTTTGAAAATATCCATAAATTGATTGGATCACACAATTTTTAATGCTACCAACTTGACCGGGATAAAGATTAGGAGCATAGCAAATTTTTTCCAAACCATCACCATCTTCCATTCCTATAGCTTCAATGGCTTCTTGCAACTTGAATACTTCACGCAAAAAACTCTTCTCAAAAGCTGGACCAAAAGTAACAATCCCATCGCTGGTATTGTGGGTAAACTAAGTAAAGATTTCGAAAATAATAAAAGAAATCACTAAAAATTATTAAAGTGTCATAACCTACCATCGATTTATTTATGGGTTTAATGAAAAGTTGATTAGTTCTATAGAAAGGACCAAAATGAGAATCAAAGTATTCCTTTTCCAAACGTGTTTGACTTTCTTCGCCAGCCCATAGTTCTACTGGATCAGTGGTTACTTGCATCATTGTAATGCCATAGCTAAGACCACCAATAATCCAAGAACAAATGGCTAAAATCAAGACGGGATTTTCGGCACAAAAAACACCCCAACTTCGAAAAGCCTTATAAAGCAATTTGTCTGCACACTGGAAGCCGCCAAAACAACGAGGCAAATGTAGTTTAGACTTAAACCTTTCAAAAACTATTAAGGCCACTACAAGGGGTACAAACACAGCAATGCCATAAAGACCACATAAATGGAAAATATTCTCGAACTGCAAAGGAATTTCAGTTAAGGGACATGAATCTGTACAATCTATGCAGGCACAGGCATAGGAATTCTCATAAGCTTGCGAACAATTCAAGGGAAATAGGGCCAAACGCTCTTCATCCGATGTTTCATTAAGGAAAATATAATTAATTGGGAATGGCACATAATCATTAATTTCTTTGTCACCCATAAAATTAAACCATTTGTGATGATCACAAGAGCGAGCATTGTAAGCACCGCACACCAAATCCATAGCTGGTCTGCCTGTTTGAGAGTGTTGTATACCCTGGCAATTATTGTAGACTTTTTCCGCAAATGAATCTTCTATGCGAAAGTCAACTTTTTCGACAAACTCTTCTTTTTGATTATTTGTGTTGGTGTAGGGTGTTAAAAATAGACTTTGATTTTTGCCACAGGTCATGGAACAAATGGATAAACCTAAATTTAATACACATGTTGGACAACGAGAAAATATACCATCCGCTTGTGATATGCCTTGTTCCATTGCAAAGATTTGCTCAGCATCACAACATAATTCCAAGGGAGCTGTAGTATAATTTTTTATTTAATTAATTTTTGTTTCTATTCGCAAGAGGAGTTTTAAATTTATTTTATATACTCTACCCTCTTCTTCCTTTTTGTATTCTTTATATAAAGTTGGACATCTCCTTTTGAATATTTCCTCAGCTTCAGTGTTATTTAAGGGCAAAGCTTCACCATTATACTTTTTGTTATAAACTTGCGAATCATCACTATTCGTTTGTCCATACCATATGCAAGTGGCATTTGTCTGTTGAATAGCACAAAAGATCAAAACTGCTAAACTTATGATGAATATCACAGATTTTGTGCTAGCGAATTCTGAAAAGAAAACAAATATAAATTTAGTTTCGTTTTGAAAAGTGGCTACTGTAGTCAAGGTGGTAAACACGTTGACTACAAACCTAGTTGGCCAGGGTTCAACCCCTGCGGCAATCAAAAGTTAAAAATGTTTTTTTCTGTTTAATGGTATAAAAACATATTAAGAATTGACATTAAAAATGTGCAGCCTCCTTCGTCGGTACTTCTTCATAGCATATTTGTCGGCGAAGTAAAATAACTACTAAAACCAAGCTATTTTACGAAATTAAACAAGGCCGCACTTCTCTTTTTCATTTTTATTACTACTGTTTACTTTTTTCTTAACCCATAACTGGTGACGTTGGTGGACCACTTAAAAAAATTATAGCCTGTAAAACTTTTTCTCTTCTACATAGCTCTCTGATTCTCTCAGTATCTTTAAGTTATTCAGTCTTACTGCACGTGTTGAGGTGAACAGTTGCATTCTTTTGTTATTAAATTAGTACCAGCTGCCTTTATTTAGAAGTGTGGTTCCCCAGACCAAGAACACCAAGAACGTAACCTATTTTAAAATAAATTTAAGGATAAATAATAGTATTCCGTCGACTTTCGTGCGAGCATCTGACACAAATTTTCAGAGAATTATAAACGAGTGGTTAAATGACGAAGAGCCAGGTGTAGAAATTCAAGGAAAAGAGAAAGGCTTCTATTAACCGCTTCAAATGGGCAAATGTTGGCGCTAATAGGTCTGTTAGAACACCTGGATTTCAGTTCTTAAAAACCAATACATCACACCCAACTCAACACCAATCAATATTATTCAAAGCCTTATAGACGAAAATATTTTGAATATTGTTTCAAAATAGACAAATGATAAATTGACGGAAATAAGAAATAAGTATAGTAATTCTGATCGAGTTAAGCTTCAAGAAATTGATATAACTGAGTTGAAAGCGTTCGTTGGTTTACTTCTATACTCAGCTGTATTCAAATCAAATCATAAGGATTCAAAATTACTTTTTGCCACGAATGGAACTGGTAGAGAAATTTTTAAAAGCAGTGATGTCCCAAAAGCGCTTTTTGATTATATTTCTCTCATTGCGGTTTGATGACATTCGGATGAGAAGAATGCAGGAATCCCCAATTTGCGCCATAAGTGAAATATTTCAAAAGTTCTTAGTCCCAAAAAGTGTTCAATCTAGGTTCATATGTCTATGTTGACGAAATGCTAGTTGATTTCCATGGCGGTGCAAATTTGTCATTTATATGCCGAATAAGCCGGATAAATATGGTATTAAAATTATGTGTTTGATCGATGCCAAAAGTGGTTATTTATACAATGCTTACATTTACTTTGATACGAGGACTGCTCTATATATTTCTGGCCTAATAGTGAAAATGCGAATATTTATAATCAAAAATGGTTTTATTGTTTTTCAAAGTATTCTCCAGCATGATTTATATAAATTTTTATGCGCTCAAACCAGTTGTCGAAGCACTGTGGAAAAAGTGCTTCGAAAACTTCGATTGAGACACCTCTAAAACATGGTTTTTGAACAGCTTCTTCTGGCAACGAAAATCGTTGACCACGCATTTTTTTCTTGATGTACGGAAACAAGAAGAAGTCATTAGGTGCCAAGTCAGGGCTGTACGCCGGATGACCCATTAATTCGACATTTTGGCCGGTCAAAAACGCTCTGGTTTGAGCCGATGTGTGAGAGCTCGCATTCGTCTTTTCTTGTTGGTTATTCGAATTTCTCCGATGACTTCAGGCAAACAAATTGTAGTGTACAACTCGGAAGTGACCGTCCTACGTTGCTCAAGCGGAACAGCCGCCACATGACCAGTTTTGCCGAAGAAACGCGACCATTTGCTTCGAAGTGCTTCTTCCACGAACAAAATTCGTTGGATTTGGCTCGTCTTTGAAGACCCACACGGTCGATTGTTGTTTCATTTCGGGCTCATACGCATAGATCCATGATTCGTCACCTGTGACGATCTTATAAACGTCTTTTGAAGCACTGCAATCGTATTTTTGCAACCAATCGACACGAGCCTTTTTTTGAGCGACTTTCAAATTGTGCGGGATCAAACCAGAACAAACCTTTTTTACGGCCAGGTGTTCATGCAGTATCGAATGTATGCTTAAAGACTCAGATGGAGGAGACTTAGTCTGGAGGAAAAACGAATACTGAAACCATCACAATCAGTGATCCGCCTTGCAAAACTAATATACAATTCTAATAGATGTATTATTGCTGACAATTGGTTTTCTTCAATGGAATTAGCGAAATCTCTTAAAAACTACAACTTGACATATGTTGGAACTCCAAAGGAAAATAAACGAAAAATACCTCCCCAATCTTTACCCAACAAGAATCGGGATGAAAAAAGCAGTCTGTATGGTTTTACAAAAGAAGAAACTCTTCTTTCATATGTTTCAAAGAAGAATAAGGCTGTGATACTGCTTTCGACCATGTATCATTCTGCTGAAATAGATTGTACTAATGGGATTCCAGAAATAATATAATTTTACAAATGTTATAAAGGCGGCGTTGACACATTGGATGAATTTTGTACAAAAATGATTTGTGATCCAAGAACAAGACGTTGGTCGTGTGCTATATTTTTTAGGATGCAAAAGAATTAGTTTTGCCCCACAAACACGCATATCAATTTAGAGTTGCGAATGAGCATTGAAAGGATTTTGGGAACAACTTTAAACACAAAATTTTAAGCAGACTAAAACGTACAAATTCTAGACCGTAACAAAAGAAATTTGTGTTGTATGTGCCCATCGAAAATACACAGAAAAACCGTTCACCTTTGCACTGCATGCAAAAGACCTATATGCCTTCAAAGTAGTGCTAATATTTCTAAAAATTGCAAAACAACGTCTAAATGACAAAGACTGCTATGAATTCATTTAATTTTTTAATTTTAATTTTTTGTATTGAACTTTATTAGTGCTCAAAAACTGAATGATACACCTAAATAAATGCTTAAAAATAAGCCTTGCAAATTTTGTGATCTCAAAGATTATCATTCAGATGATAATTTTATATGATAATTTAATGTTTAATTTGAGAAAAAAATATGTTTTTGTTTTTCATTAAAAAAAAATTAATTTTGTTAAGTTTTCAAAAAACATCAGCTCTAAAAGAGGAGTGTTATAAAATGAAGAAAAAACAAAAACAACTCTTTTTTGTTAAGACAAATTTATATGTGCTTATTTTGCTTTTAAATAAAACTGAAATATGTTTATGAATTCGTTCTATAATTAACTAATTGATGTTTGTTTTTTAAATTAATAAATAATTTAGCAGTGTTCCAAGGACCAACCTCCCCGTTTATGTAACTTTTTTAAACGTCACCACTTAAGGGTTAAATAAAGAGGAGATATCCGACTGTTTTCGTTTCGACATATTGATGAGCTCTTACATTCAATGAATAAAACCTTTTACATTTATCACTGATGAAATACACTTGATAAGACTTTTCACAATGAAAACGACAGTACCGCCAATAGCAGTCACCAAACACTACACTGGATGTGCATAGTGTTGCCACATGTCAGACTGGCTCAAGTTTCCCGCAGTGTCCTAAAGGAATTCCCCGAATTTAACTTTAAACGTCATATTGAAAACAGCTTTGCATTATTTGGTTTTAAGTTTTCCTTTAAGGCTTGTAATCGAATTAAATACAAATAAATACTCGTAAATAGGCCATTTTAAAAAATAAATATTTTTAAAACAGATCAATTCATTATTGTAATTTTGAATCCGTGAAACCGCCACTGTATTCAATTGCTCGAGTTCATCGATTCTGTAGTAAGCGGAGATGAAAGTCTTGATTGTGATTACAGTCTTGCAGATCACACGACTATATTTGTGATGATATCGATACCGATACGTTGTCAGAAGAGAACAAGCCAAAATAGAAAGCTCAGACGATATTAATTTAGCTGTGACGACGAATTCATTTGTAGAGGCAATTAACTGCTCGTTGATGAATACAACTTCGGCTATTTCAACTTTTTTTGAGGATGTTGCAGTTGTCGAAACTGTTCAAACACAAGAACCGTCGATATCAACTACTACAACAAAAGCATCTTTCATATAAAAAAGGGCACGAACTCCATTGCCAATAGGTGAAGCTACCAAACCATCAGTTTAACCTGATCCAGGCGGGTTTATTGGACCCTTCTTAGTTTATTTTATAAGTTTTAATTTTCTCTTTTTATAAAAAAGCTTTAAGCAAATATCTTAAAGCTTGCAGAAGCTGCCAAACTTTTAAAGAGCAAACGCTCGCAAATGCATATAAAGTTAACGATAAAGAAGTGTTTTTACAGCTTCCAGATTTCCGTGAACAAATAGCTGCTGGAATTGTTTATCGTAAAAGTAAACGATCGGTAGGACGGACATCTGCTCAAAATCTTGATTAGCCTTATTCACCACAGCCTTCTTTACATCTAGCGTAGGTATCATGTCTTGGGATAGAAGCTGTTCATCAAGTTTCTGTTATTCGCTTAAATGGTGTCGATTAGTTTTCTGTTTGGGTGAATAGAAAAGCCAAAAAGAGGTGCAAACACTGCAAAAAAAATCTTGTGCTTTCAACGTTTTTCATTAAAACTTGTCGACTATGTTTTTCGTTGCTGGGTTAGCATAAGTCTACACGCTACTGTAGTTTAAAAACGATTTATTTTGGACAAAATTTGGCATCTTATAAACCGCTCAAGATATCTTAAATATACTTTGTGCCAAATGAGAACACAAAAAGATTATAAAATGAGTTTTTAAATATTTTTTTAAATAAAAAATGAGCAAAAAATCATGAGGAGGCGAGGTTTAAGAAGCTCCTATAGCTTCAATAAATGCTCGATATACATGTAAAGGGTGTCAACGAAAAGCTTCTGACTTCTAGATTAATAATATTTTATGATAATTTTTTTTTATCGTTCGCAATGAAATATTTTTAGAAAATTTGAAAATTATGTAGACTAAAAAGCTTTTAATTCATTTTTCTTGATTTCACCTAAAGCGGCTATTAGATGGTCAATCTTGACATGTGTGAAAGGTTTAATTACATGCCATCATACTCGTGTAATAGGGAAACATTTGGGTTTGTCAGCGACGCCGAAACTCTCTCTCATCAAACCGTTCTCACAAGCAAAGCTTGACCGTCTAATAGCCGCTTAAGTATTAATTAGTTTTCATAGTGAGACTGGTTTAGAATTCTAGAGAAAGGTCGAATAAAAGGATTAATTCCAAATATTTGTTTTTCTTTTACTTTCGCAAACACATCCACGCACTTTTGATACTGGTTGGGTTAAAATTGTAGAAGCTGATGTTGCTGTAGCATGTTTGGAAGGTAAGTTTTAGTCTCCACTAGCTGCTGGCTTATTGTTCATTTCGTTTTTTTACTCTCATTAAAAGAAAGGAAGAAGTAATCTGTTTTGTCGTTTATTTTTTGAGGACGTATATTTTGTGAGAATATTAACAAATTTTGTTGTTGTTAGAAAATAAACACTTTAAAGTAATTAAGCTTAACTAAAGGCCGGGACACATAGAATCCGTCATACGTTAAACTTTGACAAATTCAACTGACAAGTCAGTTAATATATATGTTTTTTTATGAGCGTTGTCACAATCAATAATTGTCCGTCAACGCAAAGTACCAAAGTTGGTCAACTTTTAACTTTTGACGTATGTTGATTACTTTGACAACTATAAACTGCTTCTTCTTCTCTGTTTTCTTTTAACTCTTACTGTGTTTCAATTGTGTTTTCTAATTTTAATAAAACAGTTTTGGTCGCAAACAATAAAATACAAATTTAATTAAATTAAAAAGTGAATAAAATACAAATTAAATTTAAAAGTGAGTAATAATAGAGAGCAAACTTTGATTTAACATCCGTCAGCAAAGTATTCATTGTGCCAACCTCATCCGTCGTTACTTTGTCTTTAGTTGAATTTGTCAAAGTACAACGTATGACGGATTTTATGTGCCCCGGCTTTAATTCTTTTATAAGAATAAAAGAAATAAATCTTATTTGCGCAGAGTCATCGTGACATTAGATTCCGCATTGTAGCGACAAGAGTTCTTCTGGAAATTCAACCTTTTGGACGGATTCACATAAAAATTTTTTTTCACGTATCACACTTGAAATGTATAAAAACAAATAATTTAGAAGTAAAGGGTGTGCCATACAGAATTGAATTTTATGTTTGTATGTTTGAATAATGAAAACGTAAAATAAAAAATAAAGGAAGGGCGATGTATAGGAACAGCATGGTTTGCACTGGTTGGATTTATTAAAAATATTATTTGAATTTCAGATAATTTAATTTTCGTACCGGTCATTTTATTTAATATTTGTCTTCTTAAATTTTTCAGTATTTTCAATCACTATTTAACTTTTTTGCTTTTAAACCATAAAAAACTCTTTGCCGTTTTATTAAAGGAGACGGTATTAGCGTGTTTAACGCCAAATGGTTGGAAACTAATTGTTAATCTAAATGTTGATCAATTTATTACCTGGTATTTTGTCAAGCCAAAAAAATTTCTTTTCCCTTATTTTATGTTGTTTTTTCTTATAGATTTTTGATAAGATTTGTTTAACAAAGCGATAAGTCCGAAGTAAAAAATGTCTAAAAAATATTTTTAATTTATAAAAACTTTAAATTTACAGTCTTAATTAAAGTTAAAGCAATAATTTTTTATCTGAAAATAATTAAAATTTAAATTTTTTTCAAAGAATTATAGCAAAATCTTTAATAATTAAAAAAAAGAAAAAACTTGTATTTTTCTTTTACACGTAAATTTTTCCAACCGACATTTCATCTGGCAACAATCTTTAAATTGTTTGTTATCAAATTTTTTTTTTTTGATAAAAATCTAACACCTGGTCGATTTTGAATGTTTCTTTTGTAACAATTTCATTTGCGACTTATCGCATGCAATATAAATCGAATGATAAGCCAACATTTTATTAAACTGTTTCATTATTTTAAATGTATTTTTATTAAACTTTTTTTAGATAAATTATAATTTTTTTTATTAATTTAGCGATATATTTTTAATAATGAAAAATGTATTATTAATATTTATTATCATTTGCTACCAGCTTTCGAATTGACAAGAAAAAAAAGTAAATGTTGATTTTTCGAGGAGTCTATAAAACCTACGATATTAGGAAATAATGCGCAGAAAATTTTATTTTAAAATCAAAAGTTTTTCAAGAAATTTAAGTTTTGACAGAATAATCAAAATAAATATCATAAAACTAAAGATTTTTTAATCCTTGTAAGAGATTTCAGTAAAATAAAATATAACTCATGAAAAATAAAAGTTTTAAAAAAAGCATTTTTATAAAAATTTTAATTAAAAAAAGATTATTTGAAAAAAAAAATCTTAATTTTACTAAAAAACATTGATTTTAATTAAAGATAAAGAAATTATATAACAAAATGAATTGGAACTGCGCTAAATAGATAATTTCAAATTTCACAAATAAAACAGTTGTTTTTATGTAAATATAAAAGTTAAAAAAGAAATAAATATTAAAAAATAAATATTAAAATTAACAAATACAAATTAATATTAACAAATAAAATAAACTGCTGCCTTCAATTGATTTCTTGCTTTTAAAGTTGCCATAATGTTTTGTTAGAAAAAGCGTTGAACTTAATGCTACAAGCTGGCAACTATAAAAAATCTCTCATTCTCTTTTGTGGTCTCTCAATTAAATGACTGCAAACAAGAAATGAAAACAGTGACACATTTTGGACAATAATTTACCCGCTTGTTTTAGAAATGTCAACAAAAGAAACAATGAAACAAAATAGGAAAAACAAAATATCTTGACTTCCGTTTTCCGTTAATAAAATGCCTAGAAATGTGCAACAATATTTAAGGTCATGTTAACAATTTATTTCTTATTAATTGTTAACAAATAAGAGAAAATCTGAATATTCAAATACATTCTTTACTAATATGAGATTAAGAGAAAAAGAGAGAGAGAGCGCAAAATGCAAAAGACCAGTTTTTATCAGCCTACAACTGAGTTAATGGCATATTAAAGCAATAAAATAAAACACCATACTGGCAGTCAACTAACTTATCAGCCAAGCTAGCCGACCCTCCAACCAACAAACCAACCAACCAACACTGCTGCTGCTGCTCTCGCATGCAAACATATCTATGAAAACTTAAGCAAAAAATCTTTTAGTATTTTCTCAGCATTTGACAATTTCACAATTTGTGCGGATAAATAAATGCTTTTATTTACGTTGTTTTTTTTACTGAATTTTTTCAGTTTTATTTTATTAAAATAGAAATTAATAAAGATAAAGTTTAAATAAAATTGCAAATAAGTGGAATCAAAGCGATTAAAAACAAGAAAAAAAATAATAATAAAGACCGCAGTAAGAAACGTTTAAAAGTAAAAGCAAAAAGGAATCACATTGACTTATTCACCAACAATACGACAAAAGAAGCCAGCGCACAAAAATTAAAGTGCTTATTTTAATAATTCTTGTTATTTACACCTCTGTAGCTCTTAATTAAATACAAACACTAACACACAAATCTACTCGGATAATAAATTAAAATAATTGTCTCAGTTGCCGACCAATAAAGAAATTTACTACTTCTTTGTCACAGACAGACGCTGTTGTTGTTATTATATCGACTTTCGTTTAATTGACCGTTTTTGCAAATAATACATCAAACATACACCCATTCACAAGGCAACATAGTAAATCTATTTGAACGGAAAAATTGTTAATGCGTATTGAGAGTTAGTTGCTCTGTCATTAAAGTTGACTCTTTCCTTTAATAAAAACAAAAAAAAAAAAACAATTTGAAAAATAAGTATAATTTAATTTGTGCGTAGAATATTAAGTGAGTGAGCGCACACACAATACAATACATACATACATACACACATAAGGAAGAGTGTTAAGCTGCAATTTGATTGAAATGCAAAGTTATGCTGATGCACGCTTTCGAAGCTATGGCTTCGACACCGACATGGAAATGGATACCGAAACAGAATCCCATAATGTTGCTGTTGTTGTTGCTGCATCGAAATCAAGTAAGTTTTGAAAATTTGATAAAAATAATTTTTATTTGTTTTGTATGCACGAATCAATGATGCCAGATGTTGGAGATATTTGTATGAAAAAGTGGGATTATGTTTGTTAGGGTTACATTAAGGCGAGTGTGCAGTTAAATTCGCTGACTTAATCTGTTTTTTTTTTGTTTGTTTGTTTTCAACGTTAATGTAAATAGTGTTTTTTAAGCCCGATAGCACTTTAATTTGTAAAAAACAACACAAAAAATTATGTTGTAATGAAGAATTTTTTTTATATGAAAGAACAAAACATGGCATTAATATTTAAAAATGATTTCGGGCGTAGGGACACTGCGGCTGTTCATGGCGCAACGCATTTTTTTGGACGTCCAATTTTGTGTAATTTTTCCAACTACTGCTGGTCGTATGTTACAAATAACACTAACAATGTTGACCTTCAAGGCGTCAATTTTTGCTGGTTTATCAGCATAAACCAATGACTTCTCATGAAAATAATCGAGAGGTATCAAATTAGACGGCCGTGGAGGCCAATTGACAAGTCCATTTCTCGAAATCAACTTATCGCCAAATTTTGATTTTAATAACCCGATTGTTGCGGTCGCCGTATGGCTTATTTCGTCCTGTATAATGTCATCCATATTTTCAAACAAAATATTATTAATCATGGTGCGGTTACGATCTTCATTGACCGTAACGTGAGATCCGGCCTTATTTTTTAAGAAATATGGTCCGATCATGCCACTAGCGTGTAAACCACAGCAAACGGTGCATTTTTCCAGATCTTATACGGGTGTAGGCCAAGATCTTTGCGCAAAATTTTTTACTTGGTGGATGGACAAAGCCTCAATTCCTGAGACCGACGACAAATCGATAAATTTGGAACTTTTTCCACACTTTCGTTTACAGCAGCGTTATTCTATTCACTAGGCAAATTCTTTTCGACAGCAAAGTTTTAATTAAATATAAGAACAAGTTACAAAGTAAGGTTAAAAATTAAAGGGTATCCCTATAGACGTTTTTTACGTAAATGTTACCTTAAAGTGCTATACGTAGACATTTGAACTTTACAGAGAGTGATTGTGGTCTAAAAAAATAAGTATAAAAACTAAAATTAAAAATTAAAGGGCGCTCCGCGAGAAACTTTAATTAAAACTGACAAAATTTTGAAATTAAAGGGTGCCCCATATATGCCGAAAGTTCAAATTGCACTTTTAATTTTATGTTATAAAAAAAAATGTTGCATGACCAACTGACGTAAATTTGACAAGAAAATTTTTAAAATACCGTGTTTTAATATAACGGTAAAACAAGCACAAATTTTGCATGCAAGGTGTGCGTAACTCTGGCAACCATTGGTTATTTTTCTTTAAACTATCAAATGATTCAATTGGTCAATTAAGCGACGATTTATTTTTAGTGATTTAACATTTTTAATAAACGAGATAATTTCGTAATGAAAATAAAGTTTTTATAGTTTTCAAAAATTTTTATGTCCAAAAAAAAAAAAAAAAATAAAAACAAACAACTCTATTTTTGTAATAACGTGAGAGTAAGTGTTCGTAATTATGAATACTTTTTATACGCATATTCTTAGACGCTCAATGCTCTATCTTTAGCACTTGAAATTAATTAGCACACGCGAACACGTCAATAACACTTTTATTTAATTCTGCTGTTTTTTTTTCACAGATGCGTTCTAGTTTTTTTCTTATTGATTTTTACACATTCTAAGTTTGTGTGTCAGTTAATATGAGTTCTTATTTCTAAATTGTTAGTTTTGTTTTTGGAGTATGAGTTACGCAAATACAGGGATGGAAGAGTTAGATCTGCTGTAAAATAATTTTTCTTCATTTTTAATGTTTCTATTAAAATTCAAACGTTTCAAGAAATTTATTAAACATAAGATTGGAGTGAAGGTTTTCTTATGATCTGACCTGACTAGACTTTAAAGTGTATAAAATTTTTTTAACAAAATGTGGTTAAAAGTCACCGATGAGCTATTTAAGCGATAACGAAATGCCTTTTGATTTCTTCACCGTAATCATTTATTCTTTTTATTATTTTTTACTTTGTAAGAATATTACGAAGTTATTTGTTGTCTGGAAATCGACATTTTAAAGGAATAAAGCACGATTAACACTTGTAATGTTAAATGATGATAAAATGTTTCTATTTATAAAAAAATAGCTAACCAGAAAATAAAGATACTTAAAGCTTATAAAAATACTGATAAGAAAAAATTAAATTTATTTAAAAAATAACGAAAATTTTTTTATTAAAGCTTAGAAGAAAAATTAAATTTAATAATAAATTTATATTTCGAAAAAATCTGCTCTAATAAAAAAACTTACAATTAAATTGCAATTTAAATCGATAATAAAAAAAGCAAAAACTGAAATTTAACAAGAATTTAGACAAAAAAAATTCAAGGAAATATTATTTTACAAGAAAGAACGAAAGTGTAAAAATCAAAGTTCAAAGAAAAGAAAAAAAAGAAATAAATTAAAAATCAAAGTTCAAAGAAAAAAAAAAAAAAAAGAAATAAATTAATTTTAACAAAAATTTCTAAGCTCTAAGCTTTCTGTTTAATGATATAAATACATATTCAGAATTGGCATTAAAAACAAGCAGCCTCCTTCGTCGGGTCTTCTACATAGCATGTTTGCTGGCGAAGTAAAATAACTAACTCTCTGTCTTTCTTCTTTCACCACCTGTCTTATCTCTCATCTATCCCTTTCCTAAAGGATGTAGCACGGTTACGAAAATAACTAAATAGGTTTTATTGCCTGAAGTGCTACCTACCTTTATATAAGAAGAGAATTTACGAAGAAAGCTCAAGTTAAAAATATCGACAAATATGTTTCAATCCTCTAAAATTGATTTGTTCTTATAAAACCCTATTAAAGCTTCATTAAGATAAGGTGACAATAAAAATAAAACAAAAATAAGTGAATTAGTTTAAAAACAAGGATATTAAATTTTATTTTATATTTATTGAAAACAAGTAAAATTCTTTACGAAATTCATACAACGATTTCTAAAATATTGATTTAATTTTTTTTATGTGGCAACGCTTTTATACTGTTCGCCAGAATACAATTAGTTTAAAATATCCAAGTTTTTAATTATTATTATTTTTTTAATTTATAAAATATTCTTAACTTTCAGAAACAACAAGAATTAATTTAAAAAATAACACAAAGAGATTAATTATTTATTTCTTCAAATTAAAAATAATTTAGTTGTTTATATTTCTGACTTTATGTTGGCACTTAGTCTCAAGTAGTTTGCTGCTACTAAATTACCAACAATATTCATTTAAAAGCTTTAATTTCAAGTACCAATTATCCAACTCTGTTGAAATTTACCGGCAACATTAAATTACTGTTACTTTGTTTCTCGCCTGCTATTAAGTATTTTAATTCTTGTGTTATAACAACATATTTACAACAAACACCTTAAAAATACAACACCTGCTTCGTAATACGTTAAAGTTGTTTCGATTGTTTGTTGACAGCTTTGCAATAATGAATTTAAATTTTACATATTAAAAAAAAGAGTCAACAATTTTAATAAAACTTTGTTATCTGGTTTTATTATACAAATGTACATAAGTATGTCTGTGTATACAGAAATAAATATGTATGTATATTAAACATACTCATTTATTTTTGGCAGAAAAAAAAACAAAAAATAAAACGAAAGTGATTTTTATTTGTGCATCATGTTTTAAACCATTCACCACAGGTTGAAGCGGTACACAAATATTTAATATTCTAATTCCGTTTGTAATTTTGACCAATATTTATACCCGAAATTATGAAATTTATGCAGGAAAACCTTCACACAACATAGTTTAACAAAAAGTGCTTAATTTTCACAAAAACAAAAGATTCCCTAAAAATCTAAAATTTTTGTAAAAGATTCTTTTCTTACTTATAAAGCACTAGGTCCGGTTTTAAAATAAAATAAATAAATCTTTATTATAATTTGTATTTGAAAATACACAATTTTAATAATTAAGAGTGTGAAGATAGCTCCGTCAGTTAGCTTCGTTTTTGACAACCCTGTTATAGTTTACATACCTCTCACTCAAAAAATGTTAAGTTAACAGAATTGAATTATTTTAACATTTCCTTGTGAAAATAAAAAAAAATTATATAAAAGGTGTGTAAATTTATTAAAAATTTAATTTTATTTATTTATAGCAAAGCATAAAAAGTCAAAATATAAAGATTTCCAATATCAGGTCGAAGAACTCATGCTTTTTTTTCTTTCTTAATACAGGCATTTATCAAATGCCCAAAAATGGGTCAAAAATGAAAAGGTGCGGCTTAGCAGACTACAGGGGGCGAAAGCCAAGGCATTGTAGATTTCAGAAGTGTATAGGTTATATTCAGAATTTGTTTAGGTTTTTAGTAATAGAATTAAGAAAAATGTGAAATTACGCATTTCCCCGTATGGACATTTTTCAAGAAATTCATTTATATGCTTAAAGAAATTCTTCAAGTTTTCTTAAGACAAAAAAAAAATTAATATTTACTTAAACAAAATCTTTAATTTTTTTAAATAATAAATTCATAGAAACGAATATTCAGGAATAATCTTAAAATTATTGAATAATTCACACAAACATTATAGAAAGGTGATTGATGATTAGACACAACCGAATTCAATACTCTTAATTGCTTTCTCTAAATCTGAAATTATTTCTCTCAAATAACTTTTACTACATGGATAGCGGGCTGTGTTATTAGTTTGCCACGAGTTTTTGCAACGTTTTCATGGGTACCATTTTCCTTTTAACAACAAAAAATTTACGTTTTAAAATTTTTTAAATAAAATACTGCATGCGTGTTGTTGTAAATAAAAGAAAGAAAAAATTAATAACAGTTTTTTTACCCTTCACCACTAAAAAGGGAAAAAGAGTATAAAAAATTTTGACAGTCTGTTTGTAATTTCTACAATATTCGGCGATGTCCGTCTGTCCGTCCGTATTAATGTTAAAATAAACTTTGCCAGGGTACTAGAGGAGCTAGAGAAAATTTCAATACGCCAACCGATCAGACATAGTTTCGAAAGCGGTGCCATTGCAAATCAACAAAATCGGTCCAGGTCCCTCGAGGCAGGGGGCTCAAAACCACGCCTGCCTTTAGCTTTTTTCATATTATTTTGAACAATAAAGTAACTCTAATCGAATAATCATATGGGGCGATAGAGAATTAAAAAATAGAAAAAAGTTGGCGCTCGCCCATATTTTCCGAGTTATGGGCCTCAAAACTCTTTATAGAAAAGTACGATTCTGCATCATATTTCTTAAGATATCAGTATCAATATTTAAAAGAAGAGATCTTTGATCTTTGAAGAGATCTTTCAAGAGATTCTAAAACTTTTAAAGAACCAATACTAATCAAAACGCGGCTTAAAAATGATGTCCTCACATCGAAAGCGCTCGCCAATCGTGCCAAATAAACAGCCAGTGACGACGGTCTTCACCAAAAGGTATGACAACAGTTTTTAAAGAAATGTTTAATCCATTAAGAGCCGGTAACATTTTTATAAAGGTGCCTATTATGAACAACTTTTGATCTTCGCCTCTAGTCGAAACAGCTGATCGAATGAATTTTCATTTGGTATTATGGCGCGCATTCAATAAAAATAGTGCTATTGTGAATTCTACTCAATTGGATTAATCACAATAGTACATGTTTATCAGCTGTCTTTCTAAAGAAATATTATTTTACCAATTTATAAACGAAAAACTAAAATAATTATTAATTAAAATGACTATGACGGAATTATGGTTTGATGACTTAGCTCCTGTGTAATTTCTTCACATTTTTTTGCCGCTTGATCTCTTGTCAATATTTTTTTTGCCTGCTAAGGATTTTGTTCCATTACAGAAACGAGCTTTTCCAATTGTTGTTTTGTACTTACAACCTTACACCTGCTTGGAATTAAAATAATTTATTGCCAACATTTGTCATAACATTTTCAATAAGTTTTACAAACTGATACAAACCATCAAAAGCAAAATTGCTTTCGATTTAAAATTCGTTGAACAACGAAATTTTCAACAGTGCTACCAACACATAATACGAATTTGATAGTTGACATTCGATTTTCGTTAGCCAGCGAAGATCGAAAATCGAATGCAACTCATAATGAGGGCTATCAACTAAATATCATTCAAAAGCTTTTGAAGAGATCTTTCAGAAAATACTAAAATTTTTCAAAAGTGCTTAACCCATTAAGAGCCAATAAAACTTTTATGTATAGCCTAATAATATAACACTCTGACTTGATTATACTCATACAGTTATGCCATAGAAAGTCAAATTAATTAATGCCAATTTTCTTTTGTTAACTTTCAGAAACTGAGAAAAAAAATTTGCAAATTATCTCGAAAAAATTGAGTAGAAACGAACGGGTATCAAATTTTTGTATATTTAACTCCTTTATTTAGGGTCATGTGAATTCGACTTTACCGGTTTAATTACAATAAATATTTTTTATTTGTTATTGTTGTTAGTACAGTTAAGCAAAAAAACAATTTCATTTATTCTCAGCGGCATTATTTTAGTTTTTCTTCTACAATTTAGTTGTACTTCGTGAAGCAGATAAATAAGATTGTCGACGATAAAACTTATTTTGTTTTTTTTTTTAATCGTATGAAAAGTACAAATTATAAAAAATAATTTTGAGTGAAAAAAAATTCCTAAAATGTTTTAAAACAACAAAAATAATGCAAACAAATTGTATATGTGCATTTGAAAAAAGTTCCTAATTTATCAAAAGTGCTACAAATTAAGAAATAATTTTTAAACAAAAAAATTATAATAAAAATAAAAAAATTATACACAAACAATTAGGTATGAAAAATAAGAAAAAAGTGAAATTTGTTATTCTTATACTTTTCATAAAAATATAATTTCATTTATTATGCAATCTTGATTAAGTGCTAAAATTGCAATAAAAAAAAAAACAAAAACATACAAAAAAAAAAAAAACAAAAACAAAAACAATGAAAATGAAAAGTGTGTGGCAGTGAAAACAACAAAAATTTCAACAACAAGAATTTACAGTTGAAACTACAAGATATTAATGACAGCTGATTTGTGTTTTTATTGTTTGTCTTTAATTGTAGCTGTCTGTCCGTCCGTACGTACGTCGACTTATCTTTTATTAAATGTAAAATGCTATTAAATTTTTAAATGCCTGTTTATTTATACATTTTTAATTAAACATGTTCGTTGTTGTTGTTTGTTTGTTTTTGTTTTTGTTTTTTTTCTTCTTTTGTTCTTTTTGTGTTTAAAGTATTCGCACTCAAATCTTTGTTTTCTTTGCCAAATTGCAAATTTGTGAAAATATAAAATAAATATGAACAACAAATTATAATAATAACATAAAATGCGTCGTTGTACGGTTTAGGAAAAATAAAGAACTTAAAATGATTCACACACAACAGCAGCGTTGCCAGAAACAAGAAAAAACAAAATCACAAATTTAACAAAGAAAATTCATACATTTTGTTAAAGAAATTTTTCGGAATTTTAAATAATTTTAATATTTCTTTTAAAACTAGACAAATAAATAGAAGAGATTTTAGCATAAATTTTTGACAACTTTTTGTGACAGATAACATGCCCTCTGTTTTTATGCTGTATTAGGATCCGGCTATTTTTAATTCACTGATGGAAAAAGAGTATATCTAAGTTTGTCATTCCGTTTGTTATTTCTACATAACCATTTTCGAACCCACAAAGCTTACAAATATATTTTGAGTTCTTATGCATAGCGACGTCCTGTCCTTTTTAGTGTTAAAATCAACTTTGCCAAGGCGCTAGGTGAGCTAGAAAAAATTAAAATACGCCAATTGATATGACATAGTTTTGAAAATTTTGCCACGTCTATCTCTACGTTTTTCAAATCATTTGGAACAAATGTAATTTGGTGAAGTTATTCCAATCAATAGAGAAATAAAAAAAAAATAAAAATAACATGAAGTGAAAAAATTAGCATTTGCCCATATTTTCCGAGTTATGGGCCTCTGAACTTTTCATAGAAAAGTATAATTGTGCACCATATTCTTAAGACACCAATTTGGGTATCATTTAAAAGCATTTCAAGAGATCTTTCAGAAAATAATTAAATTAAAAAAATGCATAACCCATAGAGCCGGTGACATTTTTATGTAAAATTATAAAATATTTGCATTTATAATCACTTTCAGTGTTTTGTAGTTTCGCCAGGAAACGTAATTTGTCGCTTTAAGATTTTTTATGTTTTGAGGTTTTAAAATTTTTGCAACGATTTCTTTCACTGCAAATTCCGAACGCAGTTCCTATCCTAACATCGCCTTGGAAAATTCGTTTAATTGTATTTCTTTTAAATAAGAGCTCTGGTGAGGCTTAAACACAGTTATTTACGACTAAATGCTTCTCAAACAATAATTATTTTATTTGTTCTTAAGGTTCAGTTTGAATTTAAAGTCACATTTTTTTCGCTTACCAACACTGGAGGCACCATAATCAACTCTTTGCTATTTTATTTACCACAGACACTTGTCAGTGAAGAAAAGTAACCAATTACTCAATTCTTTTTTTCTAAGTCACAGTCAGGTGACATGTCATAACATCCAAGGACATAATATCCATAGAGAACAACATCTTTTCTCCTGACCGAAGCCGCTGTTGTTTCAAGTGCCGAAAATATAACACTTTCATAAGTGACTAGAAGCGATACAATGTCCATTCAAAGCGACATAATGTCTATGGATATTATGTCACTTTTGAGTGGACACCATGACATGCCACCCACAGTTAAAAGTAAAAGGAGCTGTGTTGTTCATAAATAAGCGAGTACATTCTCTTTTGCTTCTGTTTCATTAAATGGTATTTACAACTGTATTTTGGCCTCCTACTCAGGTTTGTTTGAAAATAAAACGGTCACCTGCCCTTGTAAAAAATAATCTAATTTTCCTAAAATAATTCCAACCACAAAAACTCTTTTATTTTTTAACAGAAATTTACATTTGTCTCCATTTCTTTTAAATACTTAAAATGAACTGATAAATTTATTTTTCATTTTGTCTTCTGCGAACATTGAACTTTAATTGTTTTACATGAAATAAAAAATTCTACAGGAAAATGTAATTAAATTGAATTTTTTCCGAATTTCACAAGAAACAGAATATTTTAAAAATAAGTTCAATGTACAAACATCATATTCTTCTAAAGATTTCCTTTCAATTGATTTATAATAATATTTTTATAAAATTCTACAATCAATACAAAACAAACAACAATTTCATATAAAAAAACTGACAAGAAGGTTAATAAATCAACTAAATAAATTAATACCCAAAAGACCAAAAATTTACAATTTATAGGTGTTCAGATTTGCGAAATGAATACCATAATTTATTCATCACTTTCTGTTGTTTATTTTAATTTTTGCGAAACAAAATCGAAAATAAACTCAAATATAACATCTGTGTATTTATGAAATCTTCATTCGAAATGACTTTTCTTTCGACCCGTCATATTATAATTTAAAAAAAATATCTACTGTCTCCAATTAAATTAGGGTCGACTTAAATTAATGACACTTAAATATTTATACTCTCAATGGATGCATAAATATACATACGAGGGCACACACATATGATATTTATAACTGCACACACACAAACTGTAGAAACCGTACAAAGTGTGCATTTCAGTGACGTAAATTGTGTAAAATTTTGTTAAAAAAATCTACTTATGTATTTGATTTTGTTTTTTTATAAATTATCTAAAAAAAGAAAAAATATTATGAATAGCATTCTCAAAGTTATAAAAATAAAATTTGTTTAAAATTTTTTCAAAAATAAAAAAATATATAAAATGAGTTCTCGTGGCTTTTTAATCGCTAATGATTCCATGGAATCTATGGATATTCAAATAATGGATACCTTTAATCAACGTTCACCCAAAACACCTCCTTTGCATTTGGATTTGGCCAATGGTAAGATACTAAAAAATTAAAATATTTAAAAGTATAAATTGTTGATAACAATAAAAAGAAACTTATTGTTGTTGGTTTATATAGAATATAATTACCAAAGATTAAATTTTTTTTTGGTGTAGAAGTCTAATAATCGATAAAAATTTCTACAGAGCAATTTCTTTAACAAATATTTTTTTTATTTACAAAAAACTTCCGGTATCGATACACTTCTGTTATCGATATAATTTTCTATGCAGAAAAATTTTGTAATCGAGAAAAATTGGTTTAGTCAGCAATTATTTCTTTTAAATAATTCTTGTAATCCATAAAATTTTTCTATTTACAATATTTCTTCAAAATTGTTTATAAAGTAATTTTTTTTATCGATAAAATTTTGCTAAACTTTTTAAAACATAATATTTCGGCAAATTTTTTGTAATCGATAAATTGTTAAGATACAAATGTGTTTTTGCGATTCCTAGCTGTCGATACATTTTAAGTAGAAGTCGATAATATTTTCTACGAAGCAATTACTTCAACAAATTGTTTTTTATTTAAAAAAACTTTCGCTATCGATAAAATATTTTAATAGTTTATTTTTTTTCGACAAATTTTTTATAAACAAAGATTTTACAATCGATAAAAATTATTTAGTCGGCAAATAAATCTATATAATAATTTTTGTAATCTTCTATAAGCGAAATTTTTTTTAATAGATAAAATTGTTTATAAAGTAATTTTTTCATCGATAAAATTTTGTGTTAACAAAATTTTTATAATCGCTAAAATTTTTAAAATAAAATATTTCGGCAAAATTTTTTGTAATCGATAAATTGCTTAAAAACAAATGTGTTTGCAAGATTCTTAGCAGTGGAAAAAATTTTAAAAGAAAATATTGCTATAGAAAATTTCAGGTGTTTACAAATAATTCTATAGAAAATAGTGGGTGCCGATAAATATTTTTATAGAAAATGCCAGGTGTCGATAAATTTTGTATAGAAAATGCCAGGTGTCGATAAATTTTGTATAGAAAATGCCAGGTGTCGATAAATTTTCTATAGGAAATGCCAGGTATCGATAAATTTTCTATAGAAAATGCCAAGTGTCGATAAATTTTCTATCGAAAATGCCAGGTGTCGATAAATTTTCTATCGAAAATGCACATGTGTCGATAAATTTTCTATCGAATATGCACATGTGTCGATAAATTTTTTATAGAAAATTTCAGGTGTCGATAAATTTTCTATAGAAAATTCCAGGTGTCGATAAATTTTCTATAGAAAATTCCAGGTGTCGATAAATTTTCTATAGAAAATTCCAGGTGTCGATAAATTTTCTATAGAAAATTCCAGGTGTCGATAAATTTTCTATAGAAAATTCCAGGTGTCGATAAATTTTCTATAGAAAATTCCAGGTGTCGATAAATTTTCTATAGAAAATTCCAGGTGTCGATAAATTTTCTATAGAAAATTCCAGGTGTCGATAAATTTTCTATAGAAAATTCCAGGTGTCGATAAATTTTCTATAGAAAATTCCAGGTGTCGATAAATTTTCTATAGAAAATTCCAGGTGTCGATAAATTTTCTATAGAAAATTCCAGGTGTCGATAAATTTTCTATAGAAAATTCCAGGTGTCGATAAATTTTCTATGGAAAATTCCAGGTGTCGATAAATTTTTTATAGAAAATTCCAGGTGTCGATAAATTTTGTATGGAAAATGCCAGGTGTCGATAAGTTTTCTTAAAGAAAATTCCAGGTGTCGATAAATTTTCTATAGAAAATTCCAGGTGTCTAAAAATATTTATGTAGAAAAATCCAGATCTTGATAAATGCTCCTTTATAAAATCTAGGTGTTGATTTATTTTCTATAGAAAATTCCAGGTGTCGATAAATTTTCTATATAAAATTCCAGGTGTCGATAAATTTTCTATAGAAAATTCCAGGTGTCGATAAATTTTCTATAGAAAATTCCAGGCGTCGATGATATTTTATAGAAAATTCCACGTTTCAATAAATTTCTATAGAAAAGTCCAGGTGTCGCAAAAGCTTTCTATCAAAGAATCCGGGTGTGCATAAATTGTCTGTAGAAAATTTCTACTGTCCTACAGAAAATTACAGTTATTTATAAATTGTCTACAAAAAATACAGTTATTTATAAATTTTTTAAAGAAAAAATATATATTGTTTATAGAAAATCAAAGTTAAAGTAAATTTTTTAAATATACATTTAAGTTTTCAATAATTTTTTTATGAAAAATCACAGTTATGGATAACATTTTTTTCAAAGAAAATAACAGTTATCGATATATTTTTCAAATTTTGCTGTTGAATTTTCTTTTTTGTGATAAATTCTATAATCTAGATAAACCCGGAAATTGTATGTGTTGATCAGAAATTGTTTTTTAATTATTTATATATTTATTATTATTTTTTTTTTTTGTAAGGGTTTTAAGTAAAAAATCTTTATGAAAAATGCTCTTTAAAATTGATAATAATTAACTTTTTTATTTTAATATTCAAGAACTGAATGAAAGCATAAAACTTGAAAACATAACTGGGACAATCGTGTGACATTTCTAAAAAAATAAAGATGCTTCTTTCGCTAGAAGAACATTATTTCAGGCAACACCCTCGTATGACCTACAAAAGTAAAGATGCGTATTGACTATCATTTTATTTTATTGCTGAGTTTCCGTTCAGATTGTTTAATAAATTATTTTTAATTTATTAAGAAACTTATATTTATTAAGGTGATTCGTTGGACGAAGAAACTATAAATTTTTCTTTTTTTTCAGCCCTTGTTTGGGTTGAAATTAACTTTGCCAAGGCACGAAATGAAGTAGAGAAAGTTTAGATATGTCCAAACAAAAAAAAAAAAAAAAAAAAAAAAAAAAAAAAACAAAGTTGTGGGGCGATAGAGAAGTCGGAAAGAAGAAAAAATGTCAAGTGCAAAAATTGGCGCTCGCCTATATTTTCCGATTTATGGCCCTCTGATCTTTTCATAGAAAAGTACGATGGTGCATTATATTTTTTTAAGAAATCGATATTGGTATGATTTTTTGAAGAGATCTTTCAGGAAATACCAAAATTTTTTAAATTAATTAACCCATTAGGAGCCGGTGACATTTTTGTGTAAAATTATATATCGTACTTAACAAGTCTTTTGGGGTATTTTTACTAAAACTGACTTTAAAATCTGTTTTCGTAATTTTTTTCCTCGTTTTTATCCTATTTTAAAATGTGTGTGATGATAAATACGTATTTAAATAGTAGAGACACAAATCATTTTTATGTACCATTCCGTATTTGTCCAAAATGGTCATTTAAATTCTAAAGAAATTTCGCTGCAGAAGCATTTTTAAAAAAATTAATTTTCTCAAATCCCAAAATTATTTCAGATATTGAACAGGTAGGGCCTTATTTAAAAGCCTTCAGACTAACATGTGTATTTGGTGTAGTATATGTGCTATTCCATATTTGTCCAAAATGGTCATATACCTTCCTAAGTAATTATGATAAATGAGTGTTTTATTTTAACTCGATTTTATGCTAAAGATTTTTTAGATATCCAACTTTTATAGTTCCTTAATATATCTCTGGAAACAACTTGTCCGTATGTAATATTTATTCGGACTTGTGTTATTTTACTTGAACTATCCTCTTGAAAGGAAGCCAAAAACATATCGACTGTTAAGTTGCTAACAGAACACTGTTAACTGCAAAAACGGCAATGTTAAACCAGAGGTTTGTTACTCTACAATTTTAATACGTATTTATCTTCACACATATGATTTTTAACAAGTCTTAAAAATAAATGGGTTTTATGGATTCCCAAAATTTTATACTCAAAAGGGAATTAATTTAAATGAGAAAAATCGTCAAGAAAAAAAATTGTTTGATATCGGGCACCCCCTTAATGTTGTATGTTTTTGATTACCTGTCGAGAATGAAAATAAGTTTTTAAAAAAGAAAATTTCCAGTTAAAATAAAATTATAACGCGATAATCTTGTGTAATAAATGGACTTTAATAAGTTTCAACAAAAACGTAAAAATGCGTTGTTAAGCGATTACTCGAGTGACTCGTCAGCCATAAGTAGCATTAGTAGCAGTTGCGCTAATAAGTTTTTTTAATATTATTTTTTTGCTGCAAAAATTATTAAAGTAATTCTTTACCAATAGGAAGTGAATCACCCTTGGCCAATACTGTAACCACTCAAATTCCGATAACACCTGCGGGCAAGGACGATGGTTCTTCGGACGATGTTCTACCTAATGAAATTTCGGCACCGTATGAAGTTCCACAATTTCCTATTGAACAAATCGAAAAGAAATTGCAGATTCAAAGGCAGCTAAATGTGCGGTAAGTTAAGAATAATTTACAAATATTATTAATAATATTATTCATTATATCACATCTTTTTAATCTTAAAAACTTGAACTCGAACTTGAACTTGACTTTTATAATTTTAAAATTTAATACAATAGAATAAGTTATTTTTCATTAAGAACACTACGGCTTTTTTTTTGGGAGAGAGAATTGATAATTATCACTTAATTTCCCAATTTTTAAAAGAAGCAAGAGTCAAACTGTGAAAATTTTCTTGTTTAAATTCCATTTTGACCTAATGGTTCTGCCAAGTAATTCTTCCATTCTCTTATCGTCGGAGAGGCATGGAGTAACCCCAAATAATTAAAAAAAAAAGAAATCCTAATAGAGAGGAAAATTTTAAAATCGATGTGTCTTAAAATATTCTTTAAAATAATGACTCCCTGACATGCGCATATTAAAGCAGCTGATTGTATTTAAACTCTCGATTTCTTCTTATTTAAAAATAAATTTTTTCTATTTACTCACCTTTTCATTTCTGGTAAGAAACTGTGATGTTATGAAGATCCTAAAACGAATTTTAAAATAAGAAAATTTTTAATTGGGCACACAAAGGGTTCTTTCCGTAAAATGTTTAAAAATCTTTTGTATTTAATATTTGTTGTTGGAAATAATCTGCCTTTTACATTAAAAACGGAAAGACAATATATATTGGACAGATGGGCTATTTATTTCTCAAGTGTCATAAGTCAATTTGCTTTTAAGCTGATGCACATGTTTAAAAGATTGTGTTTCAAAGGTTTTAAAATTATTGGGGTTTAATTTCGAGAAGACGTGGTACACTCAATATATCGGGATGCTGGTTTTTTTCAACAAAAACTTCGGTCAACATAAAATCATAGCAGCTCTTAACATTTATTTTACTTTTTTTTGTTTTTTTTTGAAAAAGTGACTTATATCACTTTTAAAATAAACGGCTTATATGTAAAAATTAGATCTTCGATAGGAAAACCCTGCAATTTCTAGTTCTATTTTTATTTTAATTTTTATTACATAGAGCCACATTATGTGTGGATGTAAAGTGTCTATTTGTAACGATATAGAGGATTGGGCAATTTTCGTAAAAATCATGTCTCTATAGGATCACTCTTTCATTCTATCTTTTATACTTGCTGTTGTAGTGAAAAAAGCTACATATTCTGCGTAAACTTCAAATGTTTTCCAAAAAGTTACATAAAAATAACGTCTTTTTTTAATGTTTTTTTTTGTTGTTGTTGCTGTACTCATACACTTATTATTTAAATTGTCTAGTTGCAGAGATAGCATCTCTAACAGACGAACAGACCTTTTAGTGATTATATATGGAAGTTATTAATACGACAGACTAATTAGTTGATAATTTCAATAGCATTAAGTGATAAATAATGCTAACGATGTTTTAGAATTACCATTTTTATACTCTTCACCACAAAAAGTGGAAAAAGGGTGTAACTAAAAGTTTGTCTTTCCGTTTGTAATTTCTGCAATATCCATTTCCAACCACATAAAGTGTATATATTCTGATTTCTTATGCATCGCGAAGTCGATTGAGCGATGTCCGTCTGTCCGTTCGTTTTCGTGTTGATATTAACTTTGCCAGGTCAAAGCAGTGCGCTAAACACCAAGCCTACCTCAAATTTTTTGATATTAAAAACAATGAAATAACTCCAATCGAAAAAAAAAATATATGGGGCTATATAGAATTAAAAAATCAGAAAAAAACAAGAGAAAAAGTTAGCGCTCGACCATGTTTCCTGCGTTACGGGCCTCTAAACTTTTCAAATTATTTTAAATATCAATAACGGCATTCTTTAAAAGATTTCGAATAGATCTTTCAGGCAATACTTCATTTTTGTAAAAATACTAAGCCCATTAAGAGCCGATGACATTTTTATGCAAAATTATATATCGCACTTAATTTTTTTCTTATTTTCTAATTCTGTCACCTCAATATTTTTTTTTTATTAGAGTTACTTCACTAAACTAGATTTACATACATGGTAAAGGATATATAAGATTCGGTATAGCCGTGTATAGCACTCTTACTTGCTCAATTCTCTACTAACACAAGTTTTACACTTATCTTACCTAAGAGTGATGAAGGTTTGTTTCTCTTATGGATAGTTCTTTTTTAAGAATTTTTTGAATAAAAGCGTTTTTCATAAAAAAAAAAATCAATTTAAATAAAGAGTACGTTTATTTTTTTTCAAATAAAAAATATTTTTGCAGTATAAATTCATACATAAATTATTTTTCATAAAAAGCACTTTTCATAAAAAGGACTTTTTGATTAAAGAAGCCTTGATAACAAAAATAATTTTTTTAATAAAACTAAAAGCCATAAACTAAATATTTTTTGTTAAAAAATAAATTTCTAATTATTACCACTAAGTTAATAATGAGAATCATTTGAAAAATGTCTTTTTAGTAAAAAGTAATTATAAATTTTGAACAATAAATGTTCACATCTTAAATAAGATTTTTTATTATATTAAAGTTTAACCAGGCTTGTAGCTTTTTTGTTTTGAAGCACAGCTCTTTACAAAATAAGTATCGTTTTATAAAAATAAATTTTTTTAATAAAAGTTTAGAACGCCTGCCGCCATAATTTTCAGTAAAAAAATATTTTTGATAAGAATTTAGTTAAAAAAGAAATAATTTTATTATTATTATTATTATTATTATTATTATTCGTTTGGTTTTGCAAGACCCTAAAACAATATTTTTAGAATAAAAAATACTTCTTAAGCAAAAAGAATTTCAATTGTAAAAAAGGAAATTAGGAAATTAAAAAGTATTCCTTACGCTAAAAGGAACTTTAAATTAAAAAAATAATAAAGTAACGCTAAGATTAACAAAAAGTAACCTTTAATTACAAAAGCCAATTAAAAAATATGTTTTTCAGCAAAAAAGGAACTCTAAATAAAACTTACTTTAAAATAATTCTTGCAAAAAAAAAAAAAAAAAATAAATAAAACGACTTTAAAACAGACAAACTTAAAATCATATTCCTTTAGGACGGTAGATATGCATTAATTATATTCTATTATATTTGAGAAAGATTGTGTCAGGATTTTTTATATGTCGTGGAACAAAATATGAATGTAGAAAATTCAGCAGTTATGTAGTCACCCTTTATTTTTTTACACTTTTTATTGCTGACACAGTAAAACAAAATGTGTTGGAATTCTGAACGTTAGTCTATAACTGTTTAAAAGATTGGCGATATACATCAAATTACAACTATTGGGGAACCCTTTAATTTTTAATTTTTAATATTAATACTTGCTATTATACTTCATATAGTAATTAACATTCTGTCTAATTTTCAAGGGCTTGTCTGTAACGGTTTTAAAGATTTGGCCATATATATCAAATGACATCAGCTATAGGGACACCCTTTAATTTCTAATTTCAAGTTTGCCACTTATTATAGCAGACTCAGCTATAAAAGTTCTGTGTAAGTTTCAATCAACAGTCTACAACTGTTCAACAGTTTGGTCATATACATCAAATAACAGCAACTATTGTAACACCCTATAACTTACAATTTTAAATATTTATACTTCTTAATTAACCAGACAAAGTAGTGGACATTCAGGTTAATTTTCAAGTGTCTGTATAAAACGTTTTAAACGCAAGGGCCACATAGATCAATTTACTTTAAATATGGGAACACCCTTTAATTTCCAAATACAAATTTTATACTTGTTCTTATAGCGGACTCAGCAGTTAAGGTTTTATTAAATTTCAATCAACTATTCAACAGTTGGTTGGTCATATACATCAAATAACAGCAACTATTGTTACACCCTATAATTTATTATTTCAAATATTTATACTTCCTAATATATCAGACAAAGTACCGGATATTCTGTTTAGTTTTCAAGTGTTTGTATATAACGTTTCAAACGAAGGGCCACATAGTTCAATTTACTTCAAATATGAGAACACCCTTTAATTTCCAAATATAAATTTTATACTTGTTATTTTAGCGGACTTAGTAATAAAGGTTCTTTGTAAGTTTTAATTATCTGGCTGTCTGGTTTGGCCACATACTTCAAATTATATTAACTATTGGGACACCCTTTAATTTATAATTTTAAATGCTTATAACCGTCAAAGTAATCGACATCCTGTCCATTTTTCAATTGTTCAAAAGATAGGCACATATAAGATATTTTACGTCACCTATGGCGACACCCTTTAATTTTTAGATTGATTTTCGTATTACCTTTTGCTATTGGAAGATATAGTAAACCCATTTTTTAATTTAAAAAAGAGAGTTAAACGGTTCATAATACACATAAAAAGATGTATGTTGTATGGGGACACCCTTTAATTTTTAGATTGATTTTCGTATTACTTTTTGCTTTTGAAAGCTACAGTAATACGCATTTTTTAATCTTAAAGAAGTGCGCTTTACGGTTCATAATACACTTAAAAACATTTATGTTGTATGGGGACACCCTTTAATTGTTAAGTTTTTGAGCTATTTTTAAAACGGTACCAATCTATCAAAATCGGTTCAGAAAAGACTGAGTTCTATAGGCATGAACATTAAAAAAGCAACATTCACTCGAATTGATATTCCCCTTCTTTTTTTGAAGTCGGTCAGTAAAAAATATCGTTGAGCAAAAAGTACCTCTTTAGTTAAAAGTACTACGAAAAAATATATTTTTTTAATAATTTTTATTAGTGAGTAATTTTCTTATTTTTTTTAAAAATAAATTCTCTGAAAGCCTTCAAAAGTTATTTCTTAAATATTTACTTAAACTTAAAGGGCTCTTTAGTTGTCATAGTACTTTTTTTTATTATTTATCGATAGTTTATATTTTGTGTTTGGATAATAAAATTGCGTTTTGCGTTATCTATTGTAAGCCGCTATAGTTGTATTTATGTCATTTGGTATCAATAAAAAAACAATTAAAAATATATTTTTTTCGCAATATTACCAAAAAGTTGGTGGCCGAAATGTTTGGTGAAAAAGTTCATTTAAACTATTATGGGACCAATTAAAACCCATCGCGATATTTTCTGTGGGCTTCACTCATTATTACATCAATTATTGTTTGTAGCACTGTGCGATGCGATACAGCAAAAGGTGTCGTACTTATTTATTTTATTTTTTATTTTTATTTTTTTATGTTATTTTTGTTTATACCAAACACCCTTTTTTTAATACAATTAGTTATTCTGCTCAGTATAGAATTTGCATTCAAGCGGTTTGTTAGTTAACATTTGTTCATTTATCTTGTATTTAACGTGCAACATACAATATTCACAAAGAAAAGCTAAATAAGAAACACACAAAGAAAAACGAGAAAAACATTTTACAAAACGCATAAAATATAATTGAAAATTTTTCCACTGACAAGAAAATTTGGCGCCATTTATTTTCAATATTTGATATTTAATAATGATTTAGTGGTGTTCAGGGATAATTTAATGCCATCGATTCCACACATGTAGACTCTACACACGGTTGACTATTAAAAATGAAAACCTTAAATATGAAAATCGTAATTAATTATCATCTTAATTATTTCTTATTTATCGTTGCTTTTCTTGTAATTATATTTATTAATGAACATAATTATGAGTACAAATGAAACTTATTTGAAGGTGTTTATAAATGTTGAACACGCATTATTGCCAGCAATTCTGATATTCTGATTTATTTATTTCTTTCTTTTTTCATTGATTTTTTTATTTTTTTAGTAAAAATTCTAAAATCGATTTCGTTTAATTTAATTATTAACAATTTTACAAAATCTTTAAAATCAGTTTTAAATTGAAATTCAAATAAATCGATTTATAATTGTGCTGCTAAAATTTATAATTAAGAAATATTGAAAAAAAAAGGTGAACTTAAAAGTTTAAGGAACAGTGCATATATTTAGAAAAAAATCGTAAAAGCCTTAAAACTTACATTGACATTGAAAGCTGAGTGACTAACAAAGAGTATTTGTGTTAAAGAAAATTTATTTACCACTGCTTGCTATCCATTCGATATGTGGAGCCCACTTCGCGCGTCTTGTTCATAGTCTTAAAATCCTTTAAGCTAACGGACTTTCAGAATCACTGGCTTACTATTGAGAATGCCACTGCCAAAGTACTGAATTTGAAAATTCCGCTCTTTTTCAGCTTTAAATTATCCTGAGTTTGTGGAAATTTCGTTTTTTTTCTGTTTTTACACAAACCTTAAATTTCATATCAACATAAATATTAAATAATAATTATTCCTTTATGTGTGTGAAGTTAAAATTTTAAAATTTTTTTAACCATAGCCACATGCTGTTACGATAACAGAGCTCTGTTAATCACTTAACATAGCCAATGTTAATATTAAAAATTTATTTATGATTCTTAATTCTTAATATTAACATTGGCTATGTTAAGTGATTAACAGAGCTCTGTTATCGTAACCGAATGTGGCTAGGGTTAAACATTTTAAAATTTAACCTCACACACATTGTTCCTTTATCCTTTTAGCAATCAATAAAAAAAATTAAAATGCAGAAAGTTTGAAATTTTGTCATAATTGGACTTCAAGGCCAAATTTTACGTTGCCATTAGAAGTACACATGTGTGAAAACAACTGAAATTTAGGCTTGAAAATATTTCATGGAACTTTTCTCCCCTCTCCGATAGTACGCTAAAAAGTATACACAATTTTCTTACGTTCATTGTTTATTGTTATAAAAATTAATTGGGACTTTTTTTCTCGATTCAAAAATTAAAGCCCAGACAACTGCTTGATCATGAAATTTTAAATATTTCATATTCTTCTGCTTATTGAGTGGACTGTTATTAAGTTAATCTTCTTTTTGCTCTTTGCGTCTCTTGCATCACTATTGTTTTTTCTCGTAGAATTGTATTCAAAAATGTAAACCTGGAATTTAGGTTGAATTTCATATTGGCCTGTAAATGGGAAATTCAATTATCCTTAACAAAAATTTACTAAAAATGTGCTTTGTGTAAAACTAGCGGCTTTTCCCGTTACAAATTAAATTTATAACCTGACATTAATGTTAATGAAAAGTTTAGTTTTAAATTTTTATCTAAAAAAACTGAAAATTTAAATAAAATAAAGCCAAAGAGAAGGAGCATTTCAGTTAAACTGTAACAACTATTTCCTTTGTACAGGAGGTATCCGTCCTATTGCTATGTTCATCCTCAAGGCCACTTTCAGCATTAGAACAAAGAGTTGTACAATCCTTGCGAAAAATAACACAAAAATTGAAATTTTAGTCAAATAAATTTTTTTATTCCAAAGTTCAATACATGACATTAACATCTGCAAATGATTTTGGGTGTATGGACGTAGTCTAATTTTGAGCCACTTTTCCGAGCGCTGTTGTATGTCACGAATAACACGAGTAGTGTTGGCCTCCAAGGCATCAATTGTTGACGGTTTATTAGCATAATGCAATGACTTCTCATGGCTTCGGCTTAAATAATTGAGAGGTGTCAAAAAGCAAGACCTTAGAGGCAAACTGAAAGCTCCAATTTTTGGAAATACACTTATAGTCAAATTTTGATTTCAATAAGTCGATGGTTTCGGTAGCCGCCGACTGATACGTTATGACATTCCATTGAAACCCTACATAAGCCAGATCAATGTTATCCCTATTTTTCGGCCATAAAGTGAGCTCCGGCTTCATTCTTGAAAAAATAAGGTCCGATGATGCCGCCAGAGTATGAACTACACCAAACAGTACATTTTTCTGGATGCAATGGAGTCTGAAGGGTACACAGCCCTTAAGCGAAAAATGAGCCTCATCACTGAACAAAATTTTGCAATGCAATTTGTGTCAAATTGATTGCTGCTTTTCATAGTTACTCTAGTTAATTGGGTAGCGTTATACAGGTGCCAATCCACTCATGATAATTTGCCTGAATACACTAAAAATTAATGTAAAAAAATGAGCTCAGAATAACCTTTAATTTCGTAAATTTTACCCAACTAAAAAACATTGGAAGTGCAGTAAAACCCGGCTATAACGAACTTGCTAAAAAGTAAAGGTCGTACGTAATAAAGTTTTAATAAAAAATTATAACATCATAATTAAATCTTCAGATAGTTTTTATGATTGCCCATTCCAGTCCTCTCGAAGTCTTTAATGAGGGCAAATCAATTCGTTTTAAAAAAGACAAATAAGATGAACTAACAAAAAAAAAAAAAAATCAGTAATTTAATTTTTTTTTTGAACAGTAGATGGATTTTAAAAACGTAAAGCATTTTTTATAAAAAATATGCAAATTGAAAGGTTCAGTGATCTTAATTTTGCTAAAAAAGTTCAGTATTGAAAAATTTTCGTCATTGATAGTTTTGAGCCTTTCTGTCCTGGTCCTAATGAAATTCTTCGCCAGTATATAAAATATCAATGCTATTGCATTAACTTTATCAGGTTGATTCTTGGCAAAAAAAATTACAGTTATTAGATATGACCGGCAGGAATAGTGATGCCAATCAAGATCCCGAAATTTTCTGGAATTTCGAATTATTTGGTGATTTCTAAATCTGTGATTTTTACTACTTTTGTCATTCCATTTGTAATTTCTACAATATCCATTTCCGACCACATAAAGTATATATATTCTGATTTCTTATGCATAGGGAAGTCGATAGAGTGATGTCCGGCACTAGATCAGCTAGAAGAATTTAAATACGTTAATCGATCAGACATACTTTCAAAAGACGTGCTATTTGATATCAGCAAGATCGGTCCCTGCCTACCTCTCTCTAATATTTTTATATCATTTGAAAAAATTAAGTAACTTCAATCAAAATAAATAAATATATGAGGCGATAGAGAGTAAAATAATAAGAAAAAATGATCAAGTGAAAAAATTGCGGCTCGCCCATATTTTCCAAATTAAGGGCCTCTGCACTTTTCATTTTTTATTTATGTGTTGAAGCTTAATTTCTAGAATTTTTTTTAACACAATATCTTTATAGGTAAATTTGTCAAATTTTATAAGCCAAAAACACTGGATTTATTTTTGTTAATCTTGAGAACAATTTGCATTCGAGACTTATTAATTCTGATAAAATTGGAATTTCGGATTTTTCCGTTTGGCATCCCTACATAAATTTAGAAGAAAATTAAAATTAAAAACTGAAATTTGGTGTTTATCAATCCCTATAAAATTGGTGATTTTGAGATTTTTAATCTGGCATCCCCAGATAAGATTTTGTAGGATGCCAATGGTTTTATCTACATCGCCCATTAAGAAAAAGGAAAATAGTAAATTGATTATATTACTCTCGATTACGCCTGCTCAGTTTTGATGGCAAAAATACTTGCGATGTGGTGCGATTTGTTATCTCATCTATCTGAACTTATACAGCTGGCCCCCTGTCTATTTTTTCCTCTTAACAAGTTACAAAAAAAAAAAAAAAAAAATCCGTAGAGATAATGAGTAGAATTCAAAAGGAATCTTTAAAAGCAATTCTTTAAAACAAGAGTCTAAAGAAGTTCTCAGACCGCCTAAAGAAAAAGTAAATATTCCGAGCTTAAAAGACTTTAAAATGAATAAAATTACAAAATTACAAAAAAAAAATATTTTGTATGTTTTCTTTAAAGACTTTTTGATTATCCCTCGCACACGCACATTAGTAAAATTCTTAAAAGTCTATGAATGACGTATTTCACCCTTGTGCTTTCGTTATGTTTTAACATTTTTCGTAAACAATAATTGTTAACGAATAATTATAACTGTTAACTAATTAAATTAAATAAAATTTATTTTCTAAACAAAAGTATCTCGCTTCAATCATAATTTTTCATACATTTTTAAATTGATTTTAACGGGAAGACACGCAATTTTTCAATCTATCGTGCTAAAAGAAAAATAAATAAAAAGAATTTAAATAAAAAAAGTTTGTGTGCAAATTATTAAAGGAAATTGTAAAAATTTCTGTATTTTTTTTCTCTTTAACAACTAGAAATCCAACTTGAGCTGAACTAGTAGTAAAATAATTTTCCTAAACACACCTTCTTAACAACTTCTTCACTTTTGTTTCTGTTTGTCATATCAAAAAAGCAATTATTAAATTAATAACACCACTACATACAAACATACATACATACATATGTATTAAGGATGGACAAGTGTTGTCAAGTTTTTTAAGTTTGAGTTTATTTTTTTCTTTGTTTTGTGATAAAAGAAAAAACTGCGTGCTATTTTTTATATTTTTCCTGCTAATTCAAATCTGAAGGTCAATTAATAAAATATAAATTTAATATTGTTGTCGTTTGCAAATAAATTTTTACCAGAATTAAATAAAATATCAAAAGAAAAAAATCTAACTGTTTCTTAAAAGAAGAATATTATTTTGAAATAAAAATACAAAGTGTCAACAACGTGTGAAGTGTGATGTCATTCGCAAATGATCGGTATCATTTTTTTAAAAGCGGTATCGACAAAAGGTAAGAAACTCCCTAACTCCAGCTTGTTTTTGATTAATTAAATAATTTATTTTTTATAATACAGCAAAAATAAAATTATTAACAGCAGCAGGCATAACAAAAGCATAGAATGAGTTTGAAATGAGTCAAGAAATTATGCAGGATATCATTGTGTTTTCTAGAACTTTTTTTTAGTTTCAAATTGTGTGAACGGCCTTGGCAGTTACCCTGTTCACTTTCAGCAGTTATGCTAACTTTTTGTTATGCATACGGCCTTAAATAATTGGAAAAATTATATACATTTTCTGTCCAGCACAGTGGTTTGAAAACGATTTTTGATAGAAAAGATTCAATATCTCATGCACGAACTACTCAAGATATTTAATAAAATTTCACGGAGGTTTTTCTAAACGAGGAATAGGAAAAAAATGTCCAAAAAAATTCGATGTTTTCGTAAAAATGACTTATCCTTTATAAATCTTGGGGCTGTCTAATCCTTTTTGAAGTATGTAGCCAACAATTTAGGATTTTTAGCTTCTTACATAAAGGGTGTTTTTTTTTAAGCCCGATAGAACTTTAAATTGTAAAAAATAACACACAAAATTAAATTTGTAGTTAAGAATTTTTTTATACGAAAAATAGAACATCGCATTAAACATGATTTCGGGCATACGGCCACTGCGGCTGCCCATGAGGAAGGGTATTGTGGACGTCCAATTTTGAGTAACTTCTTTAAGTACTGCCGGGTGTTACGAATAAAACACGGACACTTTTGGTCTTTAAAGCGTCAATTGATGCTGGTTTATCAGCATAAACTAGTGACTTTACGTGGCCCCAAAGGAAATAATCGAGAGGTGTCGAATCGTACGTCCTTGGAGGCCAATTGGCAGGTCCATTTCTCGAAATCAACTTATTGCCAAATTTTGATTTCAATAACTCGATGGTTGAGGTCGACTTATGGCACGTAGCGCCATCTTGTTAAAACCACATTTCGTCCGGCTCAATGTCATCCATATTTTCAAACAAAAAATCATTAATCATGGTGCGGTCACGATCTCCATTGACCGTAACGTCAGATCCGGCCACATTTTTGAAAAATAAGGTTTGGTGATGCCACCAGCGTGTAAACCACACAAAAGGTGCACTTTTCTGGATGCAATGAAGTCTTTAGAATATTGTGTCGATTGTTCTCACTCCATATGCGGCAATTTTGCTTATTAACAAACCCGTTAAGCCAAAAATGAGCCTCATCACTGGTGATAAAACAACGGATGAAATACTAACTGCTCTAGAGCCCAATCAGCGAATAAACGACGCATATAATAGTCTGGTGGCTTTAATTTCTGCACTAGTTGGATCTCAAATGGGTGTAGGGCAAGATCTTTGCGCAAAATTTTCCACATAGTGGACGGACAGGGCGTCAATATCTGCGACCGATGACGAATCGATAAATTTGGATCTCCTTCCACACTTTCCTTTGCAGCAGCGATATTCTCTTCAGTACGCACATTCCTTCGATGTGTTGGTGTTATTGTATCCTCTAGAGCAACGGTTCTCACATGGGGGTCCGTGGACCCCTGAGGGTCCGTAGCAGCTATCCAAGGGGTCCGCATGAAGAACAGAAAAAAAAGTGTTTTCAAAAATAATAAAAGTTTTATTTTCAACTTGGGCTTCAGAGGGGTCCGCGAAAAAATTATTAGTTTACTAGGGGTCCGTGAGCAGGAATTTGATGAGATCCCCTGCTCTAGAGAGTACGTGGTACGAAATCTATCCACAGTTCGACAGACATGGCATGCTCAGACGGACGATTATGTAAACCATAAAAATCACGAAGTCGTCTATAAGTTGCTCAAATTGATGACTCTTATTTTCAATGTAAACTTGGATAATTTGGTAGCCTTGTTCAAGCGTAAATCTATTCATTATTGATTTGCCAGAGTTTACTGAAAATAATAAAAAAATATTTTTCATCAAAATTTAATTTTTAGTGTTATTTTTTTATAATTAAAAGTTCTATCGGGCTTAAAAAAAATCCGATCTGAAAAATTTTACAATAATTTATAAATTTTATTTCAAATTTGGCTATATTTGGAAAGCAGAAACTGCTATAGGTTGTCTTTAAAATGCCTCTTAAAAATATTTCCTAGCACCTAAAAAGGTTTAAATTATATACACAGAAATAAAATACTACCTTTTTGGGGAAAATCCTGAAAAAATGGTATTTTTACATTATCACAATTCAGAGGCTTGTAACTTTTTTAAGCTTACAAAACAAAACTGAAAACTTATTTATTCTAAATTCTATAAAGGATATAAAAAATGTCGTAAAGTAATAATACAATCACTCGAAAGTACACTTCGCCAAAAATACTTAGTTGGGGTCGACTAAAATTAAAAAAACTGCAAGCCAATTTGCTCCTAAAAGAGGTAATATTCATATCGTTACCTTAATATAGAAAGGCCCTAACTAACGCTTGCCTTTCTTTACAGGAAAAGGAAAAAAATCTATTTAAAGTACAGTTTTGCAGTTGGAAATTTAATACTGTTACAACTTTCTAAATCTTTTAGTGTTGAACTAAAGAATCATTTATCGAAATATTTATAAACTTAAATAAAAAAAAAACGAGTTAAAGCCTTTCTATATTGAGGTAACGATGTGTTATCGCATTTTTTGTAGGTATTCAGCCCAACTATAAACAGAACTTCCGTGTGAGTTCTCTCACTTTTTTCTTTTCTCCTATTATAAATTTGTTCCCTTTTTTATTGCCTGCGGAAGGTGAAATGAGTTATGAAAGAGAAATTATATGCAAAAAAGCAAAATAGCTCCCCTCAAGTGACGGTGATGCCACTTTTTTTGTTTCCACGGAATTCGTAATAGGAGAAATTTTTTCTGGAGATAATTTTTTTCCGTGAGATTATTCATGATTGGGCTAATTATCAAGGTCTTATTAAACTTAAAAATTCTAACGTTTGAATAAAAAATAATTTTTTTATAACATTTCCAAAAAATTATATGCCCAAGACACCCAACTCTGAGCGCCAACCCAGAAGCCCCCTTTTATCCTAGAAATTCAAATATTCACAGAAAACACATCCATTTTGCCTCTATAAAAAATATCATGAACATGAGATATAAAATTATATGCACAAAATAACCGTTTTCAAACCACTGTGTGCTGCTACACACTTTTTAGTTGTTAAAAACTTGAACATAGAAATGAAACAATATTACGAAATTATCTATCGAGTCTCACTTATTTCGATATTCCTTTGATTTTTACTTTCATCAACACGAGTAAAAGCTGCAGTTAACGCTGAAACAGTCTAGTGTTATCTGTAAATTCGCCAAAGAATTATTTTCACATTTTGGTGTTTTGTATTTCAGATTCACATGACAAAAACTTTACAAAATATTTGACTTATAATTGGATGTAGAAATAACTGAATTTGTATTTACTAAAAGTAAAAATTTGTAGGAAGGGATTTCAAAGCAGATCACACACAATGTTGGGTTCTTTTTGAGCCCCTACTTTCTTGGTAACTTGGAACTTTAATGGGTCTCTTGCTGTCACGAGTCTTTCTTTCCACTGTATTAATTTTAGATTTTTTACTGATAACTGTCGAACTTCTGTTTCATCACAGTCTTTGGGACTTTTTGCCTAAGGCTAAGTTCTTTTATAATATTCAAATTTTCAGGCTCACACTGCAAGTATCACTTTTTAGATTTTCAACATTGTCTGATGTTATCTACCTTAAGGAGTTTCGATTACTTTTAAATAACTTACTGGCCTTAGAAGTGCCTTTAGAGATTAACCCGCCCATCCTTTACAAAGTATTCTTGTCCATCTCTTTTGGGTTCCTTTATAAGCTCACAAAATCAAAGTTTGCAGCTTTTGTACGGCATCGTTATCCATCCCTGTCATATTCTTACGGGTTTTTATATCCTTCACCACAAAAAGTTAAAAAAGGGGAATATCTTAGTTTGTCATTTCATTTGTAATGTTTACAATATCCATTTCCGACCCACTAAAGTATATAAATTCTGACTTCTTATGAATAGCGAAGTCGATTGAGCGATGTCCGTCTGTCCGTCCCTGTTAGTATTGAAATCAAGTTTGCCGAGGCACTAGATCAGCTAGAAAAAATTTAACTACGCCAATCGATGAGACATAGTGTTGAAAGAGGTGGTATTAGAAATCAACAAGATCGGCCCATGTTCTTTGACGCAGCGGAAAAAACATCACTCCTGTCTCTAATTTTTCATTTGGAACAAAGAAGTAACTCCAATTAAAAAACAAATATATGGGGCGATAGAGAATTAAAAAATAAGAAAAAAAACCTCACGTGAAAAAATTTGCGCTCGCCCATATCTTTCGAGTCACGGGCTTCTAATATTTTCAAAATTTTTAAAATATTCACATGGGTGTCATTTTAAAGCTTTTGAAGAAATCTTAAATACTAATATTTTTTTAAAATGCTTAACCCATTAAGAGCCGATGGTATTTTTATGTAAAATAATATATCGCACTTAATTTCTTTTTCTTATTTTTTTATTCTCTGTCACCTCAATATTTGTTTTTTTTATTGGAGTTTTTTCATAAAACTAGATTCACATAGATGGTGAAGGGTATATAAGATTCGGCATAGCCGAATATGGCACTTTTACTTCTTTCACTTTTAACTTAACAGAAATTTTGGTAGTGAGAAGAAATCCACTCACACAGAGCTTCATAAAAATGGAATTGGACTGGGTATTCATAGTTTCCTGGACTTAAGTTAGCCAGTCTCCTAGCAGAAGCTACCACCCTAGAACTAACATTGCGAGGAGATATAATTCGTACTTTTAACAGCACATTCAGTAGTAGTAAGCCCTCGTGCCTGCCAGTCGACGGCCACCCATAAAATTTTAATGTTTTATGTTTTGCTTGTTAGACGTTTCTAGAAGCACCCTGTCATAATGCTCTTCAAATTTCACAGAAGTTAAAATTTAAAGAGTATGGAAAGTTGAAAAAAATATTAAAAATTAAAGGGTGCTCCGTTGATACGTTAATTTTACATATAAAGACGTTCATCGTTCAAGACACACATTTCAATTTTAACAGAGGATGACCGCTATAACAGTAAGAGCAAAAATTAAAATTAAAGGGTGTCCCCATAGATATAATTTTTTTAAACTCTTAGAAGCGGATATTTGTTTTTTTCACAAAGTGTGTGCAGTCTTTAAAAATAAAATAAAAAATTAAAGGGTGCTCCCTTAGAAGGCTTCATTTTAAAGCATACTTTCTTATTTTTTAAATTGCGGAAAACAGACACCTTTAATGTTCAACAAAGAATTATAAACAGGAAATTAAAAAATGAAGGGGTGCCCTATAGATACATTTTTTTCACATACAAAGACGTTCACCGTTATACGCATTAATTTAAAATTTTCACAGAGGATGACCGCTATAGCAGTAAGAGCGAATATTAAAATTAAAGGGTGTCCCCATAGAGATCATTTTTGAAACTCTTAGAAGCGGATATGTGTTGTTTTCACAAAGTGGGTGCAGAAAAATTAGAAAGAAATTAAAAAATGAACTTAAGCCAAAAATAAAAAAAAATTAATTCATTTATGTCCACAGTTCAACTCCTAATTTCATAAAAAATTAAATCAAAATAAATTTCCTTAAGTTTTCTTTTAATTAACATTAAAAATTTTTATTTAACTTTTAGTGCCATGAACGATAAACATTCGCTGCAGGGCGATATAACCGATGACAGTTCTGTTAATATTCCAGAACATGATTTTGTATTAAATTTTCAACGTGTCTCAATTTCTGGGGAAGATACTAGCGGTGTTCCATTAGAAGATTTAGAACGTGCTTCGACTTTATTGATTCAGGCTTTAGAAATGCGTTCACGTTACATGTCAATTTCGGAACAGTCATTTCCCACAACAACATCGCGCTTTTTAAAAACGGTACATGAAAGTGATCGCTTTAATAAAATACAATATGAAGATCGTAAATCTATAGCGGGTAAGTTTTTCTATTATACAACTTTCAATTATAATTTGGCATTGAAAAAAGCATTTTTTTTTTTTTTTTTGTTCGAACAATTTTAAATTTAATATTAAAATTTATTTTATTAAATTTATAAATATTTAATCTTAAAAATATTTTATTCACCTCTTAAACTTTAATGTTTTGTACAGCAAATCAATGTTGTAATAAAAATAATTATTTTAATTATAATCTTAATTTAAATTACAATAGTTTTAATAAATATTTTATTTTTTCTAAATTTTATTGCCAGTTTTTTTTAAATTAATTTTAAATTTTAGTTTTTCATTTAATCTTCTTTTTTACTTGTTCAAAAAAAAATATCTTGTTTTCATTCATTATTCTTTTATAGAATTAATCCGCAAGATCAGTCTACCAATGATCGATATACCATCCAGAGGTATTAAATGCTCTTTCTCTCTTTTCTATCTCTCGTTTTACTTGTTAAATTCTTATCAGTTATTTTTTTTTCGTTTTGTGTTTTATTTTATGAGTTTTATTCTTTAACTTTGACTTTGTTAAAATCATTTTCATTTTTGTTTTAATAAAATTTATTTTTTTTGTTGTTTTTTTTTTTTTAAATAAAAATACGTTCATATTGTGTTCTATTAAAATATTTCTTAAATTAGAATAAGAGTCGAATCGTTTAGCAGACAAAATAATTTAATATTTGTCCGTTCAAAAGTCAAGAGTCAGGGTACACAGTGAAAAAGTACCTTTTAAAAAAAAAACGAGCTCGATAGAACAAAAAACTTAATTTTAGTACAAAAAAAAAATTATTAAAAATTTTTAATGATGGAAACTTCAAGAATCATCTGGCAAAATGAAAATCGAAGAGGATAATACTACTTGCAGGCTGCGTCTAGAAGAAGCTAAGACGGTAGCGCACATTGTGTGTGAATGTCTAGCACTGGCAGAAATTTTCTCAATGCGAATGCCTTGGGGCATGGACAAATGCTAGCTTGGAACTCCATGATGAGAAAAAAAGGCCGAAAGTTATCAGTCAGCAGTCTTAAATCTATAAAGTCAAGACTAAAGGCTGGTGGTAGCACGTGACTTAGTGAAAGTTAATTAACGTAATTTACAAACCGGTTGCATATAATCATTGAGTATAGAAGGGAAGGGGAAAAGGTACCAATTAATTAAGCGCCTGGACTTACTGTCCCCTCTACATTAATAATTATAACACATGACATTAAAATTTAAAACGATTGCAGGCGTATGGTCACCGTGCCTAATCTTGACACTTAATTTTGATACATTTTTTCGAGCATTTCTGAACGTATATCACGAATAAAACACAAATAGTGTTGGCCACACAGAAAACAATGTAGAGGTGTCTAATCGTACAACTGCAAAAGCGATTTATGAAATCAGCTTATTGCCCAGTTTCCTCGAATAAGTCCATGGTTGCGGTCACTGTTTGGCACGTAGTGTCATTAATCCTGGTCCAGTAACGATTTCCATCGATTGTAACGAAAGCTCTAGCTTCATTCGTAAGATCACACAAAACGTTACATTTCTCGGGAGTATAATGAAGTCTGGATTGTCTGTTAAGAATTCGTTGCATTCCATACGCAGCAATATTTTTTATTTAAAACCCCATTAGCCAAAAATTAGCCTCCATCGGTAAACACAATTTTGAGTTATAATTTTTCGTCCATAACTTTTGCGAACTGATGTCTAATTTTTAAAATAAATCTGAATAATTTAGTAGCGTTGTTCTAGCATCAATTTATTCATGAGGATTTGCTGGAGTCTTATAATTAATAATTTTAAAAAAGTGGTTGTAATGTGACAGTTCTTTTGACTGTTAAACTTTCTGTAAGTTCTATCGGGCTTAAAATAAAACATCCCATAAAAGTAGTTTTTGTAAGGAATAAGTAAATAAAATAAACTCATGGTTTTATAAAGAGTATATTTGATTTAGTTCTCAAAGAAGTACTTTTTTTTATATAAAGTACCTTTTAAAAAGTACCTATTTTAAAAGTACCTTTTTAATCAAAAGTACATATTAAATTAAAAGTAATTTTTTTCATCAAACTTACATTTAAATCAAAAGTACCTTTTAAATAAAAAAGTACCTTTTGAATCAAAAGTACCTTTTCAATCAAAAGTACCTTTTTAATCAAAAGAGTTTTTTTTTAATCAAAAGTACTTTTTGAATCTAAAGTACCTTTTTAAACAAAAGTACCTTTTTAATTAAAAGTAACTTTTTAGTAAAAGATAGAAAGAAACTTTTAAATACAAACTTATTTTTGACTTTTGACTGTTCCTTAGGCTCATTTTCAGTTTGCCTTGACAATATGAACGTACTATTTAAAATATTTTAATAAATTTTTTTGTTTGTTTTTATTTTTGATAGATTATGATTGCTTTGGTTTAAAATTTATTATTTATTTACTTTTTTTATTTTGTATGTTTTTGTTCGCCTGCTTTTCGTTTTTTGATTGTTTGTTTTTTTTATAATTTTTTTTTGTGATACGAAAACAAAAAAATAAAACAAGAAAAAACAACATTCATTTATTGCTTAAAGCGTTTCTCTTAATTAGAAAAATTTAAATGCAGTCGCTTTATGTTATTGAAGTTCTCCATCCTACGGCACGATATTATAAGTTCTCTTTTTTGAATAGGCACAGAATGTAATAAATGAGCATTAATTTTAAAAAAGACTTTTTTATGTTCTAATATATTTAGAGGAACTTAAAACAAGTTTAAACATTAATGTAAAAATGTTTATTTATTTTTTGGTCCCACTTTTTATGTGATATTTCGGTTTTTTGCTTTTGACTTTATACTTTTACGAAATAAAAATATGTATTTCAAACTACAGAGTTAGTTCACGAAAAAGTCATTAAAACTTTCAATTTTATTTTCAAATCAATAAATATTGGTAATTATGCCTTATCACCGCTTTTGTAGCACCTATTTTAGGAAAAAAGGATAAATAATGTTGCCAGATGTTTAATATGCTGGCTTTTAGCACTAGCTAAGGTCCGTCGTCTTGAGATGCTTCTTTTGCCAGGAAAACTGGGTGAACCTAGCAGCTATAAAAAAGTGATGTCAGTTAGTTAAAACACGAATAAGTTAAATTAAATAAAACGGGGCTCAAAAAAGTCCCTGCTTGTTTTCCGTTATGCAAACTAAAAAACTCTCTTCGCTGGTAAATGACCAGATCTATTGCCCTGCCGCTTAAGACTAGAATCTTCACCGTAACATTGTAATCAATTTAGTTGTAGTTCCAAATAAAAAACCCGTTTTTCCTCTGCACACACTTTAGCTTAAAATTTTTTAAAAAAATTAAAATTATTGTTGCTTTTTTTTAGTATCAATAGCACTTTCTATCAATGTCGGCATCAATTAAACAAAAATTTTGCATTCTGTAACATCTCTTTGATGACGTCGACGGTTTATCAATTTAATGAATGAAAATGAACATCCCAAGTTTTTTGTTAAATTTTATTAATTTAAAATTCAAGTTCCTTTTTGATCATTACTTTAAGCATTTATTTTTATTTGATTTTTTTTTTATTTTTTCATTTTTTTATTTTTGACTCGCTTTTCAGTATCTTCTCCACTCTTCTGTTTCGAGCTCTATCTCTGCTTTCTCTAACAATAATATCAGCTTCTTTTCCTCAACCTTCAATAATAGTTTTTGTCGCTTATTAACATCTCCAACTGCCATCCCTAAATAAGCGCGTAAAGCGCAAAATATCTGTCAAAATTTCTACAAAATATATGAAGCATCCCTAAATAGCACGGCGTCAACGCTAAGCAATTGGAAAATCCAATTTTGACAGCGCGTAAGGTAATGCAGTTGCCAGCAAGCTACTGTTGTTTACATATTTTTTTGTAGTGTTTAGAGAACGTTATAAAACAGTTATGACATTTTAGCTTTTTTCGGGTTTATCTAGCGTGTTTTTCACTGTCTTGCATTGCATTTTATAGGGTTTTATTAAAAGTGATAGGTTAACACTACTGTTCACAACAAAACGTTGCGTTTTTATTTAGGAATGTCATTTCAACGTAAAAGCCATGCGTTATTTTGCGTCGCGTCTTACGAGTACGCGCTAATTTAGGTATAGCTGTAAGAGTGCGTTTTATTAAGAACATCGAATTTAAAATCTCGCTGGTTGATTTCCACTGGTTCTTCAACGACAAGTTCGACTTCAGCAAGTTCCCTGTCATTAGAATAATTTCCATGTCTGCAATACTTCCACTAACTTTTTTTTATTTAAATCTCTTCCAGTCGTTGTGCAAAATGGCTTCGACAAAACACAGAGTCACGTCAATAAAATATCGTCGTCACATTTGTTATAGAATACAAAAAATCTTTGAGCAGTAATCGATAAGTGTCAATAACGACAAGTAGAATAATAAATCGAATGCGTCGACACATATCAACATTGATATGTGACAACGCCGACAACTAGAATAAGGGTGAATATGTATAATGGCAACACTGTTTATTGTTTATGCGGCAAAATTCTTTATTTGATGTTTTTATTTGCAAAGATGTATGCAAAAGTCATGACGAAGCTTTAACAGATGCAATAAATGGCCCAACAGCTTTTTTCGTTTGAAACATCAAAATGTACGTAAATTTTGAAAAAGAAATTTCCAAAGTTTTTGAAAATAATTGGTTATTTAGATATTTTGAGTTCTTCTTATCCACAGCAAAGTCGATTGAGCGATGTCCATCTGTTTGTCCGTGTTAGTGTGGAAATCAACTTTGCCAAGACTCTAGATGAGCTATTGAAAATTTTAATACGTCGATCAATCAGACATGGTTTCGAAATTTTTGCTATTGAAAACCAGCAAGATCGCTTCATGTCCTACGAGGCATTGGGCAAAACACCACGCCCGCCTTTAATTTTCTCATATCTTTTTCTTAACTTTCGTGTGTACTCCTGCAGGTAGTTGTGTTTCGATAAAAAAAAATTAATAAAAAAGGTAAGAAAAATTGGTGAGCTTTTCACCTGATACAGCAACCTTTTAATTAACTAAGCTGGGACAAGAACGCTAAGCAAAGCTTAAAATTTTCGGAAAAAGGTTTTTTTCAACAGAAAAACTTTATGGTAGGAAGGATTTTCTTAAGCCAATTTTTATTTAAACTATTCAATTTGAAACTTGTGGTTATGTATATGTGTATGGGGAAGGGTAAAAAAAATTCGTCATAACCGAATATAGCACTCTTGCTTTTTTTCAAATGATTAAAACTTAACCTGCTTTTATATAGCAAATGAAATTTTTAACCTTTTTTTTTAATAATGATGGGCTAAAATTATTTTAGAGCGGTAGTTAGGGGAAGGAAGTGCTATGGCCTTGAGTGGAAGGGCAATTAATTTTATCAGAAGACTAGCCCAAGTAATTATCACTGCGCATGTAGACGAAGAGCTGGCTGGATTTGTTTTGGGTTTCAATAATTGTATTTTATTTAGTTTTTTTTTCAATATTAGCTGGTATCATTTTATTATAGCTGCTGATAAAATCGGATATGTTGGCAACTATCTCTTTATTATTCACATGGTTCTTATTTGCGAACAACAGCTGCTACAATTTTTCTTTTTATAAATCACAATCAGTCTACATCAAATAACGCAATTAGGAATGTTTTCATCTGTTAAACAAAATTCGAAACATTAACATGAACATTTTATTATAATAAAAACCGATTATTAATATGCACAACATTTTACACAAAGGAGCAACAAAAATATATAAACACCGCTTGCACTTAGTATACAGTTCTGCTGACACATATAGCAGTTTCAAGTTAAACATATTGATTTTTATTATTGAAGTTTTCCAACTCGAAACTGATTATATTTTAAACTGAAGCACAAATCAAAAAGATAAGCATGTGAATTTATGTCGTTGTGGTTTATTTCTGCTATTTTTGTGCACCCAGCTGTAATATTTCATTACAAAAACATATGTGGACATAGAAAAAAAAATTATTTTAAAGGTTTATTTCACGTACATAAGAAAAAAAAACTCAATATTTTTCATTATAATACAGATCATGCTAAAAAAATGTGTTCTAACACAAACAGGGTCAGTCTCCGAACTTTAATTTTAGTGTGACAGTGTGTAAATCACGAATAAATAAATTCAATGTTTTCTTAAAAGGTTCAAACGATAAGACCTAATTAAACGTAACTACGTCTTTTAATTTTTGGTTTTTATACTTGTTATTATAGTTGAAAAAATACACGTAAAATTAACGTCCCGATAGGTAAACCCTTTAATATTTAACTTGTATTTTTTTTATTGACAAATGGACAGGCAGACCACAACAAGAAATAGATGGCCGAAACTAAAGCAAACATAATTTTTTTTTTTAATTTTATTTTGAGCTTGTGATCATATGATATGTATTTGATTAGATAAACAATATGCTTTGTAATGTTTGTAATTAAATTTAGTTTCTTATTTTTTTTTAAAGTAAAGATTTCGAAAAGTGGGGTAACTCTGTTTGCTGCGGATATCCCATGTAAACAAAAGGTTTTGTCACTTTTGCTTTACATTTTGTCCTTAAGAATGGGAAAGAAACTTTATTTAATGCAATGACCGGCATTTCGGCCAACAGAACCGCTCACGATCAGTTAAATGTGAGACATTGTTCTGCTAAGGACGCAGAAGCGATGTTTCTTAAGTTAAATTCTGTATGCTAATTTCTAACTTACGCAGAAAAAACACAAGCTTAAACGTGACTAAGGAATCCAAACGGGAAATCCCAAAATCATAGAATTTTAAAAAAATAAATCGGGATTTAAAATTTTTCACGTAAGAGCACCAAATAAAAAGTTGAAAAGTTTTTTTTTAATTGAATAGTATTGAATAATAGAATTGAATAAGTATTAAATGTGACTTGAACACAAACAAGCAAAAAAAAAAAAAAAAACACCACGAAAGTTTGATATATTTTATCCACCTTAATTTGGGTACTCTTACCCAAGCTTTTTCTTTATTTTTTTAAATGTCTTCGGTTTTTAAGAGTTTTTGAGGTCTCTTCCCTTTTTTACTTAAAGTGACATTTCAATGGTGTAAACAATTTTAAACATATTACTATAGCAAAAAGTAATACAAAAATTAATCTTAAAATTAAAGGGTGTCCACATAGGTTACGTAAATTGAGGTATATGCGCCTATCTTTTGAACCGTTATAGGTAAATGCTTCAAAATTGGACAGGATGTCGATTACTATAGCCGCTAAAAGTATAAACATTTAAAATTATAAATTAAATGGTGTCCCAAATAGTTGGTGTAACTTTGTGTGTGTGGCCAAACTTTTTAACCGTTATAGACAGACAAATGAAATGTACAAGAAACCTTTACTGCTAAGTGCGCTTTAATAACAAGTATAAAATTTTAATTTAGAGATTAAAGGGTATTCATATCATGTTTAAAAAAAGTGAAAAATATGGCCCTATCGCTTGAAACGTTATATACAAACACTTGAAAATTAATCAGGATGTCCACTACTTTGTCTGCTATATTAGTAAGTATAAATATTTAAAATTATAAATTAAAGGGTGTTACAATAGTTGCTGTTATTTGATGTAAATGACCAAACTCTTAAACAGTTGTAGACATTTGATTGAAATTTGCACAGAATCTTAATTGATAAGTCCGCTTTAACAAGTAACAAACTTGGAACTAGAAATTAAAGGGTGTCCCTTTGATGTTATTTATCCTGTATGGCTCTATTTTTAAAAACGTTACAGAAAACCCTTTGATAATCAAACAGAATGTCCATTACTATATCAAGTATAATAACAAGTATTAATATTGAAAACTAAAAATTAAAGGATGTCCTAATGTTTGTAATTTGATGTATATGGCGAATCTTTTAAACAGTTACAGTCTTATTCACAAAAATTTCTTATTGTAAGCTTAATGTGTACTTTAGTTATTAAACACTTTTTGTTTTATTAACCACTAATAAGAATTTTTATTCACAAACGTTTAATAACGCAAAATTAACTATTAAAAGATTTTTCTAGTATTGTAGTTTTATGTTCGCAACATCATGTAATATTATATGTCAATTTACGTTTAGTGATGCACACAACAATGAACCAAATACCTGATAATGTTTTTATAATTAAAAAAAAAAAATATTTAAATCAGCAATAATATTATTTGACATAACTTAAATTATCATTATTTTATTATTATTTATTGTTTTATATCAGAAAAAATTTTAAAATAATATAAAAAATGGTGTTAAACCTTTTTTTATAAAATGATTCACTGAACGAGTACAAAAAAGTATCCAAATACCGAGCTTGGCATTACTGTTTGTACATCACTATATTATTTTGTTTATTTATAGAACAAATTTGTGAGTTTTTTGCGTTTGGAAAACTTATTGTAAGCCCATCTAACAAACAACGAAAACGCTGCTTCCAAACCCCAAAGCAACGTTCCACTGGATTTCTCGTAGCAATCTGGGCGTTATTGTATTTTATTTCTTTGGCATTTTGTGGTCTTAATAATGGTGTAAATAAATATGGTTGCAATTTATATCCGGAGTCACCTAACAAGCGCCCTCTAAAATCACCATTTTCAAAACGTTGCTTGATAAGGTTTAAAGATTCGACAATCATGCGTACTGCCTCTCCATCTTGCCACTACATCCCTTATAACAAGCTTTGCGTCACAAATCACCTTTATAAAAAACATACAAATATAGCTTAATAGTATCTCAATTTTTAAACAGATTAAATCAAAGTTTAATAAAAACTACCTGCACGTTCAAGGAATAGTATCCCTTTCTATTTATATAGTATTGTGCCATATCACCACCAGTTTTTTTAATTTTAATGTGCGTACAATCAATAGCACCAATTACTCCAGGAAAGTTTTTTATTGATTTGAATTCTTTTATTTATTCTTCTTTTTCCATAAGAGACTTAGGCATATAAATTTTGTTTCTCGCCAATCGGGCTAAGGCTTGAGCAACTCTTGCACAAATTCGAGAAACAGTAGGCTGAGAAAGACCATGAAGATCAGCCGCATCATCTTGAACCTGAAAATGTGTTTTGTAATGACCTAAAACTATTGATATCGCTACTCATACTTACCTCTCTTCGGCCCCAACAACGCAAAGCCACCAAAACCTGTAACTTGGCTGAAGTTCCACAGCCTCTTTTGTCCAAATCTATGTCATCCTTGACCATGTTTATAATTTTGTTAACCGTATCCTTATTAAACCTATGTCTTGATTTAAATAGATGGTTAGGTAATTGGAAGGGATCACTTCTCTTATTAATTATTTTAGGACGTTTCGTCATTTGGGCAAGAGCATCTACAATAATTTTCCATTTTACTAAATATTTGTATTTATATATCAATATATTTGAAAAACTTACCTATTGTAGAAATTATATTTATTACATTCATTGTATTCTTTTTTATTAATATTTTTACACACTTTTTCACTAACAAATTTAACGGCAGAAATGCTTTTCGAAACAGGAATACCAACTTTTTGAAAGTTTAAAGCAGGGTAACTGCTACATTAAATATTTGATATTTATTAAAGATTAATAACAGCGTAATAGTGCTATTAAGCGTTTGTGAATACTACTTTAGCGATTTTTTCTTATTAACCTCTTATTAAGCAGTTTAAATTTTTTGTGAATAAGACTGTTATAGACTAATGCTTAGAAGGTAAACAATTTTTGTTTACTGTGTCAGCAATAAAAAGTTTAAAAAATAAAGGGTGACCACATTATTACTAAATTTTCTTGTTTAATCTGCATTCATATTTTGTTCTGCGACATATAAAAAATCTTGACGCAATCTTTCTCGAATAGATTATAATTAATGTATAATTACCGTCCTTAAAAATATGATTTTAAGTTTGTCTGTTTTGAAGTAGGGGCCTTTTTTTGCAAGAATTATTGTAAATAAAATGGTAGCAAAAAATATATGTATTTGTTCAAAGATGTCTATTGCCATAAGTTTTAAGCATCAATTACCTGATTTGTTTGCAATATTTAACACTGCAATTAAGAATTTTTTTCGTATAAACAGTAAGTTATTTTTTTTTTAATGCAAATAGTGCCGTTAATTGCAATGTATGACGTTGCCATCTCATCAGACTAAAAATGTATTTTCAGCAATTTAGCTTCCCTATTCATAATGTTCTCCATAGTAGTGTAATTATTATCTTGCTATTTGTAACCACTTAAACTAGAAAATATTCTTGTTTGCAATTTGCCGTACAAAACAATGAGTTAAATAATTGCAATTAACGGTATAAATACGACTGGGACGAACGATAAATTTATCAAAAATTCTTGCGTAAATTCAATTACTGAAACTGAGGTAGAACGTTAAAATTATTTATAAATTGAAAATATATTTTTGTTTATCAGGCATGTTCTGACAATCGCAAATCGCCTAAAACTTGCGATGTGATTTGAAATCGCATGAAAGGTGTTCTGTAGTTCACAATCGCAAGAAATTTGGCGACTTGAAATCGCAAGCACAGACTGAAGTGAAGTTATAAATTTCACTTAAAATAAGCTTTAAAACAACAATAAAACTATAAGCAAATAAAAACTAATATGTTTTCTTTTATTTTTATCATAATTTATTTTTATTTTTACACAATTAAAGTGTTAAATAATAAATTTAAAATATGTCCTTTGTTTTATCAATTGTTTGTGTTTGTTTTTTTCTCGAGTACTTGCGATTTCATAAAAACAGCTGTTCTTATTGATGTTCGAAAATATATTAGTATTAGTGCGGTTAAATGTTTAGTAGGTAGTCAAATAAAAATGCGGTTATTTACATTTTAAAATCTTAAACAAATATTCGGTGATTATTAAATGGGCGATTTAAGTGTTAGTGTACGTTAATAAATATATCTCTATTATTTTTACGACGATCTGCGTTTTGAACGTGTATGTTATAACTAACAAAATAAGCAAAAATAATTTTTAAGTACTGATTACTCACGACCAAGTAATCTTTTTCTTCAAAGTTGCTAAATGCAACACCACTGATAGAAATTTCATTTGTTGCCAAATTATTTCTTGCTTTGTATAAAATTTTTAAATTAATAAATATTTATTGGATTGAAATATCCAATAGATTGAAATTATCTCTAAGCATCCGTTTGTTAATTTCTTCTTTTTTTAATTTTATGTTTATTTGAAGAAATTAAACTAAGCAAGAAGGCTGCTGCCATTTTTTTAATTTTCTTTTGATTTTTATGTTTTGCACCGCCAAATAATATGTTTTTGTTTTTCGAACATAAGTTTGAAAAAAAGCAAATCGCAAGCAAAACGCGTGAGTTTCAGAACATGTAAAACAAAAGTTGGCGTTTTTGAAATCACATGCGATTTCAAAACGTGCGAGTGTCAGAACATGCCTGTATATGTGCCAATTGATATAGTGACCATGTAATTAAAAAAAAGAAGCATTAATTGATTATAATAACAAAAAACAAAAAGATTTAAAATTAAATATATTCCAAAAAATATTCACCCTTTTATTTTGTATGGCGTCGGCAGCATCGTCATCAATTTTTAAGCAACATCAATTTAACAGTTAAATGTCGTCGTTGCCTGTTTTTCGATAATGTCAATAAAAAGTAGTACCCATATCTAATTTTTGAGTCAGTTGATTTATTTGTTTACTATTTTTGATTGTGTTAAAAATAATAATTTTGTGAAAATTTGAATAAATTTACTTCCATTCCGACGCTGATTCCCGTGACACGAGAGTAAGCAAAAATTAATAGTACAAAGAAGACTTCTTAGACAAAAATCAAGAACCTTTAAGTTAACAGATGAAAAGTATGTGATTTATTCCAAGCTATCCATTTCAAAATAATATGTCTTCTTTCTTCCTGTAAACATAGTAAAATATCAATAAATGCAAGTGGACATTTTGGGGCAACATGGCTCACCATTTCAAATGATTTAAGCACGTTCAGATAGGCATTGTCTCTGACTTCAATAGTTCTCGTTCACTTGGGACTGAACCATATTCTTAGGGTTGACTTGGTTCTCGAACTGGGGAAGATTTGCTACAGTTCCATTGAAAGGGTTTAGTACCTGCTGCTTATACTGCCTTCAGTAGCTTAACATTCTATTTTGTTTGTAACCACCTTTTTTTACTTTAAATTTTAAGTCGCGCCAAATCTGTAAAGAATTTTGTCACAAATAAATCTGTAAAGCTCTATATACCATACCTTTTGCCATCTATCACTCGTTGTATTTAGTAGGCCAAAGGCGTTTAGAGCATTCGCAATACTTTTCAACTGTTCCTTAGAAAACCTCTGGCAAGTGATGAATTTTTTTGCAACTCTATTTTCAAATTTGTTAGGGTTGGTAATTTTCAATTTGTCCATTTTCAATTTTATTTCTACTATTTTGATAGTTTTTCTTATTTTTTTTTAACGTTTTTGTTTGTACACGACACTTAAATTACAAACGGCAATTCGAGGCAACATCAACGTGACATTTCTTTACAAAATACCAAATTCATATTGCCAGTCATCGATAAATGGCAATATTGACAACGAGAATACCGATTTTCAAAAAAAGACTAAAATTGCCGTCTCCTTGTATTGCCGACGCTAAACAGAATAAGGGTGATTATATTTTTCATAATGCGCCATAAACATAAAGAAAACAAATTTTAAAGTAAAAGAGAAACAAAAAAAAAAAAACGTTCATCCCATAAAAAATGTGAGTAGTGAACTAATTTTTAGCGATACTACATATAAACAAATATGCTGACGACAAATATTCGCAGCGAAAAAGTTGTCGTTTGTCCCAATTGTGTTTACTGCATAATTTCGAGTAGCGTGCAATTTGATATGAGTGACTTTAAGGGATCTTTTACCACAAGTTTTCACTCTATTGATATTAAATTTTTAATACATCAAATCAGGTGATTTGCAGAATACCAATTCGTAAATTATTTATTGAAATTACTTTTCCAGGAGCTAAAATTATGTAAACTACAAAAACCGCAAAGATTTAGAAATCCCGAAAAATCTATAAATTTTGGAAATTTTCCGAATCCCGAATGGGGATTTTCAAAATCCCAAATTCCAGGATTTGTAAAAATCAATCCTGAATAGTAAACCTAAACGAGAGCGAGAAGCTATTTAGCTTTTGAATTAGTTTTATAGTTCTGAGCATGGCCAAAGAATGGTAAGCGTGGATATTCTTAAATGACTAAGCACGCCCTGACATTTGAGTTTCTTTAATTGAGCCTGGTTGCCAAATTCAATAATTTTTTTCTATATACTTTTTCTAGCTGTTTCTGTATTTAAAGCGAGCAGTCCAGTTGATCTTTGAGAAATATTTAAAAAAAAATCTCGTTTCTGCTTTTAGTGCTTTTAGATTTATTGAGTGTGAAACGAACTTTTATTTTTAGTTCGATCTTGAAAAATTAAAAGAAAAATGAAATTTTTAATGAGATTTTTTTCGGGATCTTTAATTTCAAAAATTTTATATCTTGGACCGATTCTTTTGTTGTTATTCTTGTTATTTCTCTAAGTGTTTGTTAGAATTTTCATTCTCAGAAACAATAAATTAAAGAACTCTTAAAAATTTAGATTGTTTCTTAATTTGAATTTCTTTAACACCAACAACAACAACAACTATGTCCACATTTGTATCATTTGCACATTTCACTGATTGTAATTCACAATTTCAAATTCTACTTCTACACAGACCAAAAACAAAAACAATTTGAAAACAAAGTAATGGTTTGTTATGAAAATCAAAATGTTTTACTATTTTAATTTATTATTTATTTTACACGATTTGTACTAAAACTATGTAGTGTTAAACAAAAAAATCACAAACAACAAAAATATTATTAAGTATCTTTTCTATTCTTAATTCATTTTATAAATTATTTTTTATTCTGTATTTCACATGCAATTGCGCCAACTGATTCTTATAAATCAACAAACAAATATTTTTGAATAAAAAAAAAATAATTTCAACCAACCATCACCGAAAACGTTTGTAAATTTAAAAAAAAATGCAATTTGGTTGCACTAAATTTGACACCATTTAAATGCATCACAATTAATTTTGTTTCTTGACACTTAATGCTCTCATCTGTCCACAAAAAAAAATGACCTGTCTACCATCTTGAAAAACAAACACAAACACTCACATACACACACGTTCCGCAAAACTGTAACGATGCATTATGAAAAACGATCGTACTTAGACCATCCCATACATCCACCAACGGAAACAAATGATCCCTGGGATATTGAATTTCCTGCCGATAAAACATGTTGCATTAGAGCTGTCGATGGTGTTTTTAATATTTTTCAAAATGAGGTAAGTTCCGTTATAAATTTACTAGTTTGTAAATGTGTGTGTAAATACACATTTTTTTGAAAATAAATCACCACTTACACTGTGCAAAATTTCATGCAGCATTTTACATCTTCAAAATTTCTTTTGCGTTTATAAAAAAAATTAGTTTTTAGAGAAGAATGTTTATGTTCTTAAGAGTGTGTTTGTATGTTTGTCTAGAATTTTGAACGAAACGAAAAATAAGTTTCAAGAACATGCTTTAGGGCAGGGGTTCTCATCAAATTCCTGCTCACGGACCCCTACTAAACTAATTTTTTTTTTTGCGGACCCCTCTGAAGCCCAAGTTCAAAATAAAACTTTTATTATTTTTGAAAACACTGTTTTTTTAGTTCTTCATGCGGACCCCTTGGATGGTTGCTACGGACCCCCAGGGGTCCACGTACCCCCATTTGAGAACCGTTGCTATAGGGTATTCCTTTCTCATCCTATTTTCTCTCTTGCGGCTGAGTTATATGATTTAATACAGAGTTGATAAGCTTAAAGCTAAGAAGTGTTAATGTTCTTTCAAAAAAAAAAAAAAAAAAACACACAAAGTCCGAGTTTTATTCTGTTTATTTGAAAATAAAGATGTTTACATCTTCCCATAAGAAATATACAGGGCTTGAAATCAACAATTTTCAACATCTTTAAAAGATGTTCCTATCTCATTTTGTTCCACTTCACATCTTTCAATATTCTGGTGGCATCACTGATAAAAATGGCGTTGAAAATATAAATAAATATTTTTAAACGAAAATGAGCGGCAGACTTTAGTTTTTGTTTTTAAATTTAAATATAAATAAATATTGGTACATTTTAAAGTATTGAAAAAGCAAAAACAATATAAATAATTTTTATTATCTGGTAATCTTGAGCTTGGAAAAAATTGGCATTTTTAATTAAACAGAAACTGTGTATTAAAAATCAAGTAATAAAAAATTATTTAATTTTTATTTTGTTTATT